>JASFAX010000053.1:0-1250000 GCA_030737875.1 Allium sativum
TATATTAGTGTTTAATTGTGTGATTTACCTGCTAATATGTTGTTTGTGTTGATTAATCCTAAATAATTACCTTAGATGTTACAGACATCAAATAATCTTGGGATTAATCATCAAATTGAATTAAGAACATAGCTTGAAATGATAAATACCTATAACCCCCTATTTGGATTAAAATGGTATACATCCATCCATGAAATACAAAAATTAAATTTTAAGCATCACTTGAACATAGGGTAGAAAATTATATACGGACACTGATTGATTATATAAATTTGTTTAAACTTTGAATTTAAATATAGCTTTAAAGGCAATATAAATGCTTTTTATAAATTGATTCCCTTTGACATTGAAATTAAACTTTAGGAATTTAAAGGTTAACTGGAAATTTTTAATATTGTAAACTGAAGCTCAAATTTGAAATTTAGCATGAATTGAATCTACTGAAATTGAATTTTTTTTAAATTCAAAAATAATTATCCACCTATGAAATTCAATTTAAATTAACTTAATTAAAAGTAATATTTAATTGTGAACTTGTGATTGTTATAACTTGAATAATTCAAAATGAAAATTCTAATTGGAAACTTTAATATTTAATTTGAATTGTCTGAAAATTAATTAAATTTGAAACAGAAAATGATTCCAATTGAAGCATTGAAATTTAATTGATTTGATTTGGAATTGGAATGTGACATCAAGATTATTTAAAATTTGGAAGGACAATTCTAATTCCAACTATAGTATTTTAAAGCATTATACAAACTATTTTACTAAATAACTATTTTACTTTATAAACTATACCATTTTAACTTATATATATGTATTGTAATTATCTTAATAAATTACTTTAATAAATAACTATTTTACATTATAAACTATTTTATTTTTAACTTATATATGTTAACTATTTTAAATAAACTATTTTTTTCTAGTCAACTATAAACTTCTTTAATATTTAACTATATTCGTATTAAACAAAATTTTGATAAATCCTATTTTTAAATTCAAATTATTTATTTAAACTTTTATTATTCAAAGTATTTGTTTTCAAACTACTTTAAGTATATATCTGAACTATTTTAATGTAACTTTCAATTATTTTAAATGCACAGATTATTTTAGGATTGGAATTGTTTTAAGATTCTGAGTTTGTTTAAATAGAGATTTTAATATGAAAGAAATAATATATTCTAATGTGAAATAATTTTAAGCAAAATCTGATATTTTGATGCTGAATATGAACCACTTTGTAATGTAAATTTACCAATCACTGTGAAATAAGTGTTTGGTTGTTAAAGAGTCCAGGATCAGATATTATCATACTCTTTGCCAATACCGGAAACCACTTTAACAATTGTGCACGTGGTGGAGAATCCAAAATGAAGTAGGTTGATTGGCGAACACTATTGGAATGAAGTAAGAGAATGATGATGGATATCCTTAACCTTCGGAACTTAATCAAAATGACTAAAACGGGGTTATACTATGACCAAGTGGGTTAGCTTCCCCTATCGCCAACACTAGTAGTCCCTCGGTTTGATTCGATTTGATGTGCATCCTTTATTTGAGAATATTGTTTTGAGGTGGGCGGTAGCTACAAATATGCGTTATCACCAATCCAAGCGTGCAACTAGTAGATTTCTACACTAGGCATTCCTCATGTCTTGTCATGTTATCCTGATTGAGCACCATATGATTTTGATTTGATGTTGTACCTATGGAGTTCTCGCTGAAACCACCAGTTTATGATGGGTTTATATAATATTGTATAGACTACAACGTTTATAAATGGTATAAGGGTAATAATGGTAATCCCGTTTACGTTATTTTCAATAGTATATTTCCTGTAGACATTATTATAATAATGTATTGTATTATATAGTATCTAGTTTGACGGATCCTTAGGATATGGAAATTCCCGTAGCATCTCTTAAGTTATTGCACTCACTAAAACTTTAGATATGAGATGTGGATTACTGTAAGCATCTCTGACGCCGTGACACTCATATTATTACATGGTTTTGATTTAACTGATTTGAGAATATTTTAGTAGTGTTTTTGTCTTTTCATTTGTGCTCGGGTCAGTCTGTGCTCGGGTCAGTCTGCGTTTTTCAGCAATCGAAGATCTTATTATGAAGATGGAGATGGAGCTTGGTAGGCGTATTTATTCGTATTATTCCGTTTCATTTATGGTATGCTTTATGATATTTTAACTCTGATAATTGTTGTAAAGTACAATCAAATGTAAGTTTAAACAGCTTCATGAACTGTTATTTATTTATTATATTTTGTCCTTCCACTGCGAGATTTTGTGATTGTTTTTCTTCTTTCTTTCCTTTTCTTATTTCACCGCATTAATTATCTGTATTTTGGATTTGTTTGACCTGACATGTGTGGATTATTGCCGGCTTAAACTGTCGAAAATCCAATGTCAAAAATCCAATTGATAAAAATGGATAAACAACAGTTAAAATAAGCCTCCAAATAAAATCAAGCAAGGGCTCGGGAAATCTGAAGGATCTGAGAAACCCAATGATGAAAAACTAGTGCATGCGGTCATAAGCTTTAGTCGTGTCAAGCTTAATCACCACAATGGATCCTCGGAACTTCTGATCGATTTGGGAGATAAGTTCCTGGGCAAGGAGAACATTATCGGTGATCTGACAATCTTTGACGAAACCAGCCTGGAATGAGGAAATGACTCGTTCTAGAATGGGAATGGCAAGAGGACAAAATCTTAAAGATGGCCTTGTTCGAGAAGTTATAGAGATTGGTCGGTTTGAAATTGAAGCAAGATTGAGGTTTCTCAACTTTAGGTATAAGAACAAGATTAGTGGATGTCCATTCCTTAGGTATCATTCCACTATACAAAAATGATTAACTAGCCAAAAGTCTAGACGATGACCTCCCAGGCACAACGCTAGAACTCATTGTAGCCTTCTGGGCCACTCGCACTTCCTTGCTGAACGAGAAAACACAAGACCGAATCCTCTTCATAAGGGGGGCTACATAGACCATCTGCTTCAGACGAAAGAAACAAACGAGGAGTACAAACCAAGAGACCAGGATTCGGCTAATCGACTGAAGGATCCTAGATAAAGGAAAGAAAATTGGAAGTAACTTCAACTTCCAAAGGAGTTGAAGCTAAAGAGCAATCTAGCGGATAATAAGGATATTATTCTTCTTTCTAATAGCAGAATGAAAGAACTTCAAGTTAGAGTCGCCGCCAATGACCTATTTGATTCTAGCTTTCTGCCAAAGAAGCGAATTCTTTGAAGAAAGCTCAAATCTGAAGGAAAGTTGGGATCGAGCCCATATCGCCTAGTTGGAAGGCGACAGTTCGACATCAAAAGAAGATTCCACTAAAATGAGAGCTTCTTCCTAGGGATTGCAATTAGAACCAAGAACCAAACCAACCAACCTGAGAAGACCCAGACACGAATCGACCCCAGTGGGTCTTGTGTTAGGTCTAGGTGATGAAAAATACAATAAAGGTCTGATCAAACCCGACCCAAACTGACCCGACCTGAAAGACCCGATCCAAAAGCATTGAAATATATGTATATTAAGTGTTGTTATCTAACCAAACCCAAATAGAACCGAAGCTTAGGTTAGGTTGGTTCCAGATTTTTGAAATGTGTAGTTTAGACCCGACAAAATCTAACCATTAGAACTAAGACATGCCGGGTTGGGTCCGAGTCCAACGGATCGGTCTAATTGCCTCCTTTACTTCTTATGCTGCGCGAATCCTATTAAAATATTCTTAAAAAGCTAATTGTTCCAAGTTTTCAAATAGGTTTTAAGACCACAGAGTTTAAGATAGAGAACGAAGGTACTACTTGTAACAACCCGGATTTTTAACAAACAACAATTAGTTTAGAAAACATGTTAATTTGACTTTAATATGGGAAACATGTTAACTGGACTTAATATGACATTAAGTAACATGTATTTGGAAAACATGTTAATTGGAATGGATTGCACTTAATACACCATTAAGTAACATGTATTTGGAAAACATGTTAATTGGAATGAATTACACTTAATTTGACATTTAGTAATCTGTATTTGGAAAACATGTTAATTGGAATTGATTGTACTTAATTGGACATATAAATAGAAAACATGTACATAGTGAATTATTGGACTTATTGGCACTAAGTGGCATGTTGAACAGGTTGTACATCACTTTTGTTAATTACAATCTGTGAATAAAGGGTTGTAGATTAGTTTCATTAATTACAATCTAGATATAAAGGGTTGTAGATTACTTTCATTAATTACAATCCAAAAATAAAAGATTGTAGGTTATAGATTACTTTCGTTAATTACAATCTAGAGATAAAGGATTGTAGATCGCTTTCGTTAATTACAATCCAGAAATCAGAAGGTTGTGGGTTGTGGATTACTTTCATTAATTACAATCTAGAGATAAAGGGTTGTAGATTACTTTCGTTAATTACAATCCAGAAATAAAAGGTTGTAGATTACTTTCGTTAATTACAACCTAAAAACATAACAAATGATTACACTTGGCTTATTAAGGAACTTAAACGAGCTAAGTTAAACTTGTATGGTTAATAAGCGAGAGGGGTCCAATCCTTTGAAATATAAAGGGCTCGTAGAAATTATAGTTAACTTGGGGACCAAGTCTTGGGCGACTTGTGTCATATGCATTTTTGTATGGGAACCCGTATTAGTTAGTACTCCTTGGTTATCACGGGGTCTCACACTAGATAGGAGCTAAGGCACGTTATAATGAATTGGATAGTAAGAAGTCCAAACAAGAGGTGGGTACGGGCGCATTTTGGCGGAGTCATGAGAGTGCATGGACCCGACAAAGGAAGATAAAATATTGTAACGCCTGTGATTAAGGTTGTGTCTTTTTAGTTAATGGGTTCGGGAACTGATAACCCTGAATTCTATAGCTGGCACAGGTTATTCACATCTGGAAGCCGGTCGATGAGGAGCATTAGGAAATTCCTTCATGATTACTTGTTTCTGTATGAATTTGTAGAAGTGCAAAACAGTCAATCGGTTTTAGCATGATTATTATTATCATCATTAAGAAGAGCCAATCCTTATTGTCAATTCCTATCAGTTATAGTTCACCTTTAGATATATACAGATACTTACCCTTTTATGACACTAGAACCACTGTTTATTAGTTTTCCTTAACTTAGTAGTCTAGCTGGTAACCATGGTTGCTCATCAGTCTTTGTGCCTAACCCTATTCCTTTCTTCCTTTCTTTTTTCTTTCCCCCAGGCTTACAAGAAAAAGTGGATAGTTTAGATTTATTTATTAATTTTGTCGTGATGGATTTCTGCAATGGTTGGATTACTTCGTGTTTTCTTTCCAAGGTTAGGTTGTATCTTTTTGACTATTTGGGGGATAATATTATTTTTCTATGATATTGTTTTTGACTTAAATTTTGAGACGTGACACTTTGTAACTATTTTGGTTGATTGAAAAAAAAGATGGTTTTGTATTTAAAAATGAAAGTTTCTTCTTCCGCTGTAAATTTATTATTTTATGTCTTGTGAAATCTTAGTCTATGTGATTTTTATGTCCTTATACGTACAATGCTCCATAATTTCTTACTAAGATCCTCATATGGGTGACATTAAGGAATGTGGGGTGTTAAATTTGGTATCAGAGCCTAAGGTTACCAAGATCACTAAAGTTTTGTTTTAATGGAAGTAATTTAAAAAGAAAACGCGTTTTTTTAGAAATCAAAAGTTACTTTTATCCCCTATAGCCAGTTACAACCTTCCTTTGACTCTTTTGAATTCTAACTCTATCTTTTTAGTTGAGTTATAAGGCGTTCTATCTAAGCTTTTCCTTATAGGTTGAAAATTTGATTAGTAGACAAAAACATATTTAGCTCAGTAGTTGGGAAAGGTCGACATTAGAAAGGAACTTAGTGCTTGACAGATATTAAAAAGGGTTAATCATGGATGGAACAGCCTTATTAGTTTTAGGACTAAAGGGTAGTTTGGAAGTTATGAATAACCAAAATTGATTGGTATTAAAAAATGGATTTCCATAGCTTAGTTTGAAATTAACATAGAAAATGTCATTAAAAGAATGAATGGATTGGTGCAGAGTAAGGGTTTTACCATATTGCTCCAACTTAAAAATAATTGAAAAGAAATATCTTGCAATCATGGGTTTCCATAAAATAGATTGTCTTATACTATAGGAATAGATTTTTATACATTTTCGGTAACCAATCAATTAGGTATAAGCAGAACTTCCTAAAAGGTAAATTTAAGGATGGCAAGTAAAATATCAACATGTGTATATTAATGTTGAAAGGATTAGGAGAAAAAGTTTTTAATCAAAAGTTGTCAATGGAAGGGAGAAGGAAAGGGTTAGAGGAAGAAAGAAAGTTATCTATCTTTAGTTCTTTCTAGTTTTCCTATCTGGTTTAGGAATATTTTGTCCCATTTCCTTTGATGTGTTGGTGGGGGTGGCTGCATGGGGCCATAGCCACGATAAGTTGAATCAGATGGAGCATCTGTATGGTAGGCCTAAAGAGGTAAACGTTTACAGATATAGTGAATCCCCAAGGGTGTGATGATAGTACCAGTGACTGTTTTGCACTTAGGCCCATTAGTAGTTTATAAACCCCATTGGGATCGGGTTGATTATCTATGGTGAGTCGGGGTTAAAACTAAAATCTTGATTTAGGAGATATATAGAGGTGTTTCTGGGTATAGGATGGTTTGGGTTTAGATAGATCAACATATAATTGGTTATCCTAGATTTTTGCACTAGTAGTAGAGTTCGATTATGGTGCTTACATTCTAAGGTTTTGAAGTAGGAAAATTTGAAGAATAGATTAATTAGCCAATTGGGAGCTATTTAGACTGCAAAAAGAAAATGGTCGGGCTAGGATTAATTTTTTAGGCTTCTTGCGACCCGAAGGGCCAATCATATTCATATTTCTATCTTCCATAGTGCATTTCTCGGCAGTATTGATTTAGTTCACTTTTGCTATATATTCCGAATATGGTAAGCAGTTGAAAGATTATCTATGGGAGAGAGATTATTTTCAGATCTATATTTATGACTGGAATCTTTCCTATCTAAGGAATTATGTTGTTAATGGATGGATTTGGAGTTTAAACAAGCTATCTGTATTATGAGCCATCCCTGATTTTGGAAAGAATAGTGTGGCGCTTATGTTGTAACATTCCACGCGTATTTTAAGTAAATAGTTGCACTTCAGTTGTAATGGAAAGGTTTTCGGAAAAAGCCAAGTAAAAGAATTTTTGAACTAGTTACCATACATTTTTGGCCAGCCTGTACCTAAGCCTAGTTATTGACTTGTGTAGTAAGGCAACTGGTAAAGACTGTGTTAGTGGCATGTTGTCTAAAACAGAATGAGAAAGCCTTTTTCGGATTATTGCTTATGTACCAATTCTATTAAAGTAACATTGGTAAGAAAATCTACAAGGGTAGTTATCTCGGATTAACTACCATTAGCTGTTATGACAAAAGAACCATTACCTACTATAAGAGAAGTCTGAATTTTTAGTTGTTGATTAATAGTTTCCTTACTAAGAATTAGGGCTTTAAGGTAAAGCAAAAATATCAAATTTGAGTATCTAATGATTTTCGAGATAATCAACAATTTTTGGCTTTTTGGAAGTTTAAGGATTCATGTAATATTAATGGGAATATCTTGTAAACCCAAGATTTAACCCGAGATTGCATCTTAAGATTGGATAGGAATTCACCATTTTCCAAAATATATTATTGAGATTCGATGTTTATCAAGATTTTGTCATTTTGACAAAAGAGGTAGATTTCAGAAGTTTTGACTAAATCTTTATATGACCACAAAACTAATACAAGTAACAGGTTTGGTTAATAAATTAGTGAATAAAGAGAATACCGAAACTTCTAATAGATAATTGTGTTCCAAGGCAAGAGTGTAACAAGTATGTGTTTTATTGAAATTTGTAGAACCACTTTGAGTCAAAACCTCGTATGTTTAAAGTTTTAAGAAACGGAAATTTTGAAAGACCAATGTATGAAATTGGTATTTTAGGAATTTCATAAAAACAACTATATATATGATTCAGAAAAGAGATTTCTGCAATTGAAATTTTGCCTCATTAAAAAATTTCAAATAAGGGTCTGGAAAATTATATATAAAATGGGGTAGTGGATAAGCCTTTATGGGGGTTGGACAATATAAGTGGAACAAACCAATGAATACAAAATAGGAAAAGTGAAGACTAGAAATTGGAAGGTGGAAAAGCGGAAAAAAAAATTGTAACTTTACTTGTAAGGTTAAGATAAGTTTTTGGATTGAGTTTACTTGAGAAGATTCTTCCTAAAGTAACTAAGATGAGTGAGATGAAAGAACTACACCAAGGGATTCAAGTTTCTTACCCGTATTCTTTTGAAAAGTATTTTCTCTTTGATATTCTGTCAGTAACTTCTTCCTTTGATTATGGACTTCCTTCTAGTATATCCTGAGGAAGTGTAGATCTTAGGATTTGAGCTTATAGATGATAGAATATGGATGAAACATGTGATTGAGACATGTTATGTTTGATGGTTGCAAGTGGATGCAAATGTTTGCTAGTGAATGCAAATGTCTGCTAGTGGATGCAGTGGATGCATATACACACACTAGGCACTAGAATATGGATCTGCTGAACTAGGACACTTACATATTGCATATGGATGTATGCGCATTTTAATTTTCAATATGGATGGAAAAAAGGGTGAATCATTTCTTGGATGTGAAATTTTGGTGAATGGTTGTTTCACACAGATAGAATATTATATGTATCATTAGAATTCCGCATACATATTGGATACATGGTACAAACATAATTGCATTAAGGAGGTCAACTGGATTAGTAGATCGCCTGGTTTTCGCACTATCTTAGGGACATATACACATCACCTTTACATATGTTCATACAAAGCATTAGAATTTTAATGGGGTAGGGTTTCCGCCGCTGCCATCATTCCTCCTTCTAATCTTCTCTTCGTCTTTTCATCCCATTCCCTCCATCACCTCGAATCATCCTCCATTAACCTTACCTCCTCATCCGCCGTTTTTCGCTTGTTTTTTCTCTGTTTTCGTTTCCCTTTTTCCTTTTGTTTTTTCCTTTTTCTTTCTCCTATCACCAATTTTGTAACCGCTATGGCCTCAACTCAGTTATGCCTTCTCATTCAGATCTGTTTCTCGCGACTACTATCTTCAATCGTTGATGCTCTTGAGCCCCTCTTAGCTAGGGTTTGCTGGTTCAGCAAAGTGAGTTGGTTGGTTGTGCTTTTTCTTCTTAGATCTGTTTTTTCCTTGAGTTCGGGCTTTCTTTGCTACATAATTGGGCCTTTCGTGCTCTTGTGATGCCTCTGTTGGCTTTGGTTGGGGTTGTTTCGCCTATTGTTTGAGGCGCAGATCTAGTTTTGGATCGGTGCCTCTGTTATGTCTAACCCCTAGTTGGTTTTGCTTTGATTGTGGGTTGAGTGCATCGAGCTGCAGGTTCCCCTTCTATTCTACATTTTATTCCATCTTCCTGCTTTTATTGGGCCCAATGCGAAGGTCTATATCTCACTGTCTTGCTTCAGAGTTCGCTGCTAAACTCTGGTTTTCTCCTGGAGTGCAGTAACACCTTCTACCATGATCTATAATGTGTCACATCATTCTATGTCTGGTAAGCTGTTTATCTTTCTCTAAGTAGTGTGTTCATCATATTTCGGTGAACTATTGCTAGGGTCTCGGCTTCAACAGTATATGGGATGATTATGCTGGTATTTTGTGGTGTGGAGGTATTTATTTTACTTCAGCTTGTTCTATACTATTTGTGGTCTGCCCCGAGACTCTGGAGGTATTGGATTTCGATGTTCATCGGGTTCTATTTTTGGAAGATTGGTTGCTGCTGTCTTTGGGTGCTTGCTGGGAGCTTGTCCTTGCTCTTTCTGCGTTGCTCTACCGATTGCTACTGGGGCTAGGTTCTGTTGTTGTTCTCAGACTGATTTGTGTTTCTACGGCATTTTGGTTTGTGGTGGTGCTCAAGATTGGTTATAGGAGGCCTGCTTTGTAATGTTTGGTTGGTTTTCTCTTTTGTTCTGGTTTTTATTTTTTGCTGCATCTGTTTTGTGGTGCTTGTGACTTCATATGGTTATCTTATTTTGTTTCTCGTTCTGTATTAGGACCTGTAATAGCTTGTGTTATAATGGAAATCCTTTTGCTGCAAAAAAAAAAAAATGGAGTACTGGAGGCTTGGTTCTACACATATTATAGGGGATATTCATAGGTAGAGAGGATCTACCAAAGCTTATTGGATTTGCTCTAATTTTATGTGGGTATTACATTATCAGATTTCTTTGAAGTTAATGTTAAAATAGATACAATAGTTGTTACAGTGATTTCAGATCTAAATTAAAAGGATTACGATAGTAAGATAGATTGAATCTGAAAGTTTGACAATTACAGTATTTATAAGTTTGTCATTTACAAGTTATTGTTCATTTTATTTGTTGTCTATTATTTATTCCTATCCAGTTATTATTTGTTTACAAATAAATTCTTCTTTATCCCCTTCTCTGTCATTGTTTATTAACAGTCTTATAATGCCTATTTATTCATTTTGTTTATCGCTGAGCCTAGATCTATTTCTTCTTTTTCCTTTGTTTTTGCTTTGAGCCTAGGCTAACGAGAGCCCATGTTTTACCGTTTAGTTTGCGTAAAATGGGAATAATATGAAATAATATTAATAAGGGGATTTTGGGCGTATTAAGTATTTATGAAGTATGGACTGTAAATGGGATAAATTCTAAAGGAAGAATATGCAAACCTGTAAATTGAGATAAGTTGTACTTAATTATGCATTAAGTAATCATGTTACTGGGAAACATGTTAATTTGACATTAATTTGAAAAACATGTTAATTTGAATTTAATTTGGAAAACATGTTAATTTGACATTAGGAAAACATGTTAATTTGACATTAATTTGGAAAACATGTTAATTGGAATGAATTGTACTTAATATGACATTGAGTAACCTGTATTTGGAAAACATGTTAATTGGAATGAATTGTATTTAATATGACATTAAGTAACCTGTATTTGGAAAACAAGTAAATTGGAATGGATTGTACTTAATATGACATAGAGTAACCTATATTTTGAAAACATGTTAATTGGAATGAATTATACATAATTTGACGTTAAGTAATCTGTATTTTGAAAACATGTTAATTGGAATTAATTGTACTTAATTGGACATATAAATGGAAAACATGTAAGTAGTGAATAATTGGTCTTAATGGCACTAAGTGACATGGTGAAAAAGTTGTAGATTACTTTCGTTAATTACAATCTAGGAATAAAAGGATGTAGATTACTTTCGTTAATTACAATCTAGAGATAAAGGGTTGTAGATTACTTTCGTTAATTACATTCCAAAAATAAAAGGTTGTAGATTGTGGATTACTTTCGTTAATTACAATCTAGAGATAAAAGGTTGTAGATTACTTTCATTAATTAGAATCCAGAAATAAAAAGGTTTTAGGTTGTAGATTACTTTCGTTAATTACAATCTAGAGATAAAAGGGTTGTAGATTACTTTCATTAATTACAATTCAGAAATAAAATGTTGTAGATTACTTTCGTTAATTAAAACCTTAGAAACATAACAAATGGTTACACTAGGCTTATTAATGAACTTAAACATGGTAAGTTAAATTTGTATGATTAATAAACGAGAGAGGTCCATTCCTTTGAGATATAAGGGGCTCGTAGAAATCCTAGTTAACTTAGGGACTAAGTCTCGGGCGGCTTATGTCATATGCATTTTTGTATGGAGACCTGTATCAGTTAGTACTCCTTGGTTATCAAGGGGTCTCACACTGGGTAGGGGTTAAGGCATGCTATACTGAAGTGGATAGTAAGAGGTCCAAACGAGAGGTAGGTACGGGAGCGTTCCAGTGGAGTCATGAGCGTGCATGGAACCTACAAAGGAAGATAAAATGTTGTAATGTCTATGATTAAGGCAGTGTCTTTTTAGTTGATGGGTTCGGGAACTGATAAGCCTGAATGTCGTAGTTGGCACAGGTTATTCACATCTGGAAAGTCAATCAATGGGTAGCATTAGGAAATTCCTTCCTAATTACATGTTTCTGTCTGAATCTGTAGAAGTATAAAATAGTCAATCAGTTTTAGTATGATTATTATTATCACCTTTAAGAATAGTCAATCTTATTATCAATTCATATCAGTTATTCTTCCCCTTTAGATATGTACAGACACTTATCCTTTTATGACACTAGAACCACTATTTATCTGTTATCCTTAACTTAGTAGTCGAGCTGGTAATCATGGCATCTCACCAGGCTTTATGTCTGACCCTTTTCATTTCTTCCTTTCTCTTTTCCTTCCCCCTGGCTTATAGGAAGAAAGTGTATAGTTCAGATTTCTTTGTTGATTTTGCCGTTATCGATTTCTGCAAAAGATGGATTACTTTCTATTCTCCTTCCAAGGTTAGGTTGTGTCTTTTTGACTATTAGGGGGATAATATTATTTTACCCTAACATTGTTTTTGATTGAGATTTCGAGACATGACACTTTGTAACTATTTGGTTAATTGAAACAAAGATGGGTTTGTATTTAAAAATGAAAGTTTCTTCTTCCACTGTAAATTTATTATTTTATGTCTTGTGAAATCTTAGTCTCTGTGATGTTTATATCTTTATACCTACAATGCTTGATAATTTCTTATTGAAATCCTTATATGGGTGACATTAAGAAATGTGGGGTGTTACATGACTTCCCGATGCTGGTCATTGGTCATCGATATTATCTTAATTTCTTTTAGTTTACTTTGCAACTTTCAGTAGGTCAAACTTGTATTTTGATTAAGCACTCTGCTTATTCAAGATTGCATTCCAATCCCATTGTTAGTAACGTGGTTATGATAATCAATGTTAATGAGGATAAATGTTGTTATTAAATAATAAATTTGCATGCTTTTTAATGTCATCATAAAATCTGAGTTATGCTTGCATAAGAGTCTGTACGGATGCGTAGGTCGTAAAAGTCCTTAGTTTTCTTTTTATGAAAATATAAAAAGTCATTAGTTGCTTGCAAACACATGTACTCTTTGCTCGAATCGCTCACAAGCTTTATATTCTGGTTGAGTTTTTATTATTGATAACAATGCAGAAATGTTGGATCGTTTGTAATTTTTGAATAATGTGTGCCTCATATATTTTGCTAAAATAAAGCATAAATAATAAAATTATAATGTACCACTATAATTTTCTTTACAAATTTGTCAGGTTACCGTATTAGATGTTAGAATGTGACAAACTGTTATTTTGATTGTTTACAGGAAGAATTGTGAAATACACTATTAATATTCCGATGCATCCAATGTGTCATTCCATTTTAGCGAATTGTTGGCTAATTTCTTCTATTATCCTCCCTCCTTTTGCTCCACCATCACTAGCAATGAACCCAAAAAAGAAAACAACTTTTGGAATTATTTTTTATACTTCAACATCTATTTAGGTATTTTCTTTGTTGTTTTATTTAATTTTTTGTTTCTAGCATATATTTCTTTTTTAAACAATTTTGAAATTTCCATTTTTCAACATTACGGAATAGGTTTAATGAAATTTGGGCAATGAAATGACTACAATAGAGATGTTATAACAGATGTCATTGTTGCAAAAAAGCTGCATTGCTTGATTGCATATTGCACAATAAAATAACTAACTAATTATGTATACTAAAACAAAATTAAAAATCACAAATAAAATACATGCTCAAATACCTCGCTCATAGCAGCAAATGTATAAATTGTTCATCAATATAAGCATGTTTTATACTTTGCTCATGTCAACTGCAAACACACTCAAAGCATTTTCTTTTTCCAATAGTAAATTTCTTTACCATTTCAATTATGTGTATATTTATTTATTTATTTTACAACAAACATGTGATTTTATCTACTCATCCTTTCTTTTTTCAATCATTATCTCTAACAACAATGTATGAAGCATCTAACTTTAAACATTTAAGCTTAAAGATAATTAACAACTATGTCCAAAATGAATTTAAATATCATCAATATTCGTCATTATCATTCTAGGATGAAGGCTTTCCAAAGGAAAAAAAAATGAATAGTATAGATACACACTGTCTCAGCCTCACACAACTAAATACATACAACAGGGAATCATTCATGCAAACCGTCTTGCTTCAAGAAAACCCAAACCAAATCCGATAGGTTTGAAGTCTAGTTTAGATGATAGAAAATAACATATGGTAGATAAAACCTAAGTCGAAGCGACTTGAGCCGAAAGATTCAATTAAAAAACATTAAATATATGTATTTTTAATGTTATTATCCAAATAGATCCAACTGTTTGGTCGGATTTAGATTTTAAAACGTGTAGTTTGAATTCAACAAAATTCGATTTGGCTAGAATCGATACTCATCTTGTTCAGGTCCATTGATTCAGATCTAATTATCATCTCTAGTTGGATGCAAATTCATTTTGGCTTTAAAAAACTAAATAATTAAATAAAATAAATAAATAAATAGGTAACTTATAAATAATAAAACTCTAAATAATTATAAATACTATAATTTGTAGAAGTATTTAATTTTCTAAAATAAATAGTAGAACTAACAAACAACAATGTGTAATAAAATTGTATAAATAATAGTACATACTTTTTTGAAAAACATGGCACCGGTAGTATCATTGTTTCTCAATGGAAAACAACCCCCTTGATAGTGTTGCCCCCTAACCCCTGCGGCCGACTTGACTAGTGCGACCGACTTGACTAGGTTGATCGTCGTCCACATGGACATTATCCCTGCGTTCCCAGACAAAGAGGTTGCCAAGCACCACCTACCCTACCCTAGTGGCAAATTTGCCTAGTATACATGTTATAAAAAGCCATCACGTGATGTAACATATATAAAAACATAGAAGGAAATCATCTTGTTCTGGCTTAAACAGGTATTAATAGGAATTTATGGATGAGTTGTAACCAAAATATCCACCCAGAAATACATCTTGAGTCTAACTCCCCCAAAACATAGGAGAAAGTCATCTTGTTCTCCCTCATCCGAGTTGGAAAATACCTTACATAGAAGATAAGAACAACAGAAGGGTGAGAAGCATCTTAGTTCTCCTATCTTCATCCTCAATTTCTTTGCTCTCTCATCTTCATCTTTTCTTTCTCTATTTATTGAACAACCTTGTCCTCTTCTCTCAACTACTCATGGACCATATCTTAACCACACGGTTTAGTTAGCTTAGAAGAGTTTGTATAAACTCGGTTCTTTGTTGTATAATTGAAGGTACATTTTGGCAAGCCCACCTATGGTCAACATGATGCTATAACCAAATAGTTAATAGTGGCAAATTTAGAAGCGGGTCAAATTGAACTCAACCTGATGGATCTATGTTTTACACAAATCGGATTATGTTAGTTTCAAACTATGTATTTTAAAACCAAAATTAAAATCCAGAGGAGGTTCAATTCGACTTGGTTTGAATCTTCGATCGGATAATAACACTAATAATGTTGAGCTTGCTAATAAACAAACATAACTCAAATACACGTTAAATGAATTAAAAAATTCAATTCCATTTACCAGGCATGATCTCAAAGACACTGCTGCTACGAACGAACCTTTTGTCTTCCATTCTTTTACCATGCAATTAAAATGACCAAATCATATAAAAATTGCTGAGATGGATTTGACCCAAAAACAGAAAAAAGCAGAAGATTTGAATGCCCGTTCCAACCCTTTACTTACTAATGTACAGAATCAATCCGGCAGTTGGGCATAATTCTTGAAAAAAAATCACGTATCTCTGAAAATTCAAAAGCAAATTCCTTAACCCTCAATATCGGTAAATGACAAATAAGATAACTGAGAAAATAGGATTTTAGCCGTGGCAAACACAGATGGCCAGTAATAACAAATGAGTATGATATGTGCAGCCTTTAAAAAAAATAGCGGACAACGTAGGCGAGAATGAAATAGTAGGAAAGTGGAAAAAAATATAGATCGCGTCGACAGCAGGGTTCGAACCTGCACGGGCAAAGCCCAATAGATTTCAAGTTTGTCTCCTTAACCACTCGGACATATTGACTTTGCTTGTCCCATTTTGAACATTCTTTTAAGAATGCGAGTTTATCTAACTCCTTAAAACCTTGAACTTCTAGTGTATTTGTGCTGCATAACCGAGTTATGGTTGTTTCCGGTCACATTACAACAAATCAACTAAAGACGATGTAGCCTAATTCAGAGCTTTCGGTTGTTGGAACAAGTTGAAAACGTTCTCTTCTTCATTTAGAAAGATAATCTTGGTAATATTATTACCTCCTTTCCTAAGTTGGCACACAACAATTTTTAGGATGATGTTCTATTTTGATTCAATCATAAAATTCGTAACTAAATCAGAGCACAAACAAATTGAACTTTACTAGTATAGCCGCACAACTGTTGAAAAAACGACCGTAAAAGTTATCTGATATCAAAGGAATTTTTTTTATTAACTATATTCTTAAACAAGAAATTAATGAAAAATTCACTGTGTTATTCAAAAAAAATAAAAAAGAGTGCAAATATGTAAATTTAGTTGTATAACTGGCACAGGTTATTCATATCTGGAAAGTCGATCGATGGGTAGCATTAGAAAATTCATTTCTAAATATTTATTTCTAACTGAATCTACAGAAGTGCAAAACAGTCAATCAGTTTTAGTAGGATTATTATTATCGTCATTAAGAATAGCCAATCCTTACTATCAATTCATATCAATTATTGTCCACCTTTAGATATGTACAGACGATTATTCTTTTATGACACTAGAACCACTATTTATCTATTTTCTTTAACTTGATAGCCAAGATGGTAATCATGGCAGCTCACCAAGCTTTATGTCTAACCCTTTACCTTTCTTTCTTACTCTTCTGTTTCCACCGGGCTTACAGGGAGAAAGTGTACAATTCAGATTTCTTTGTTGATTTCATCGTGATAGATTTCTGCGAAAGATGGATTACTTCATGTTTTTTTTCAAGGTTAGATTGTATCTTTTTTACTATTTGGGGATAATATTATTTTACTATGAAATTGTTTTTTATTGAGATTTTGAGACATGACACTTTGTAACTATTTGGTTAATTGAAACGAAGATGATTTTGTATTTAAAAATGAAAGTTTCTTCTTCCGCTGTAAATTTATTATTTTATGTCATGTGAAATCTTAGTCTTTGTGATATTTATGTCTATATACCTACAGTGCTCCATAATTTCT
Organism: Allium sativum; assembly: GCA_030737875.1. NCBI lineage: Eukaryota > Viridiplantae > Streptophyta > Magnoliopsida > Asparagales > Amaryllidaceae > Allium > Allium sativum. The sequence continues at coordinate 17,322 of JASFAX010000053.1, forward strand.
TACTGAAATCCTCATATGGGTAAAATTAAGGAATGTGGGGTGTTATAGTACTGCCCGACGTTAGTCATTGGTCATCAATATTATCTTAATTTCTTTTAGTTTACTTTGCAACTTTCAATAGGTCAAACTTGTATTTTGATTAAGCACTCTGCTTATTTAAGATTGCATTCCAATCTTGTCGTTAGTTATGTGGTTATGATAGTCAATGTTAACGAGGATAAATGTTGTGGTTGAATAATAACTTTGCATGCTTTTTAATGTAGCATAAAATTTGAGTTATGCTTGCATCAGTGTTTGTATGGATGCGCAGGTCGTAAAAGTCTTCATTTTTCTTTTTCTTTTGATGAATATATAAAAAGTTTTTAGTTGCTTGCAAGCATATGTACTCTTTGCTTGAATCGCTCCCAAACTTTATATCCTAGTTGAGTTTTTATTATTGATGATAATGCAGAAATGCTGGATCATTTGTAATTTTTGACTTGTATATTTTGCTAAAATAAAGCATAAATAATAAAATTAGAATGTACCACAATAATTTTCTTTACAAACTTGCCATGTTACGGTATTAGATTTTAGAATGTGACAAACTATTATTTTGAATAGGGGTGTCAAAATATGACCCAACTCATTTACCCTATCCATAAATGGGTTGGGTTAACCTATTTATGAATTTTATTAAATGAGTATTGGGTTGGATTGACTCGTTTTTAAAAGTGTCATAAATGGGTAATCCATTTTACCCATTTATAAAAAAACTTAAAATTTGAAATTATAAATTATAAACACACATTTTAGTTTTACATGATGATTGACATTTGTACTTAGAAAATTACAGGCTGTCATATCTGCACTCTCCCTAGTGGCGAAGCTGCTATTTTTTTTGTTCAAACTGCGATAATTTCTTCATATTGACTCGAAATCTCGTCGATAAGCTCCCACCTAAATTACGCTCAACATGTGACGGTTGGATAATTTATCGGGCGAAGGGACAATGCACCTCTCCATGGAGACTGACATTTGTACTTAGAAAATAAAAGGTTGTAACATCCCATATTTGCATTCTCCCTAGTAGCAAAGCCTTTTTTTTTTTTTTGATCAGACTGCAATAACTTCGTCATACTTACTCCGAATCAGACGAGGCTTCGACTGATAACCTCCCACCTAAATCACGGACAGTATGTGACGCTTGGATACTTCATCTGGCGAGCGCAAAATGCAGTTCCGATGGAGACTGATAGTTGTACTTAGAAAATAACAGGATGTCATATTTGAACCTTACATGTTATATCCCCTATATTTCAAATTAAAGTTAAAAATTCAGGAATTTTGAAAATTGGAACTTAGAAATTTTGAATTTTAAATTTTGAAAATTGAAATTTTAAAATTTGAAAATTGAAATTTTACAAATGTAAATTTTGGATTTGAAAATTTAAAATTTTGAAGTTTAAAATTTGAATTTTAAAGTTTAAAAGTCCAAAATTTTATTATTTAAAATTTTTTAATTAGAAATTCGAAACTTTGAAGTAAAAAATTTAAAAACTGAAATTTCAAATTCCGAAATTAACGCTTTGAAACTTAAAATTTGAAATCGAATATGGAATTCGACGCTTAGAATTTCATATTTTGAAAATTCAAATTTTATCGAATATTCTGAAAATTAAAAAAAAATATAGCATTTGTTTTTATTAGCTAAATAAAATTTAGATACTTAAGTGGGTTAAATGGTTAACCCACTTATTAGAGGGCTGGGTTATAAACGGGTTGGATGATAAATGGATCAAAGAGAATGGATCATAAATGGGTTGGGTCAAAACTCGACCTTACCCATTTAGATCCAACCCAACCCTTTTGACACCCCCTAATTTTGATTGTTTACGGGAAGAACTGTGAAATACACCGTTAGTATTCTGACGCATCCAATGTGTCTTTAGGGGTGGCAATTAGACCCAACCTGATGGACTAGACCCGACCTGTCGGGTCTCGGTTCTAGGTGGGTTGGGTTTTGTCGGATCTAAACTATACATTTCAAAAATCTGGATCTGACCCGAGCTTTGGGTCGGGTCGAAGCTCGGGTCGGTTCGGGTCCTGTTGAATAATAACACTAAAAATACATATATTTCAATACTTTTTGGTCGGGCCTATGCGGGTCAGGTCTATGCGGGTTGGGGTTGATCAGGTCTTGATGGCATTTTTCATCACCTAGACCCGACACGAGACCCATCAGGTTCGGTTCGAGTTCGGGTCTTTTCAAGTCAGTTCGGTTCGGATTTTCGATTCTAATTGTCAGGCCTATGTGTCTTTCTATTTTAGCAAATTGTTGCCTAATTTCTTCTATTTTCCTCCCTCCATTTGCTACAACATCACTAGCAATGAACCCAAAAAAAAAACAACTTTTGGATTTATTTTTTATCCATTCAACATCTATTTAGGTATTTTTCTTTGTTGTTTTCTTTTTTTTTTTTTTTTTTTTTTTTGTGTGTGTTTCTAGCATATACTTCTTTTTTAAACAATTTTCATTTTTCAACATTACGGAGTAGATTTAATGAAATTTGGACAATGAAATGACAACAGTACAGATGTTATAACAAATGTCATTGTTGCAAAACAACTGCATTGCCTGATTGCATATTACACAATAAAATAACTAATTAAATATATATACTAAAACAAAATTAAAAATCATAAATAGAATACATGCTCAAATACCTTGCTCATAGTAGCAAATGTATATATTGTTTATTAATGTAAGCACGTTTTATACTTTGCTCACGTCAGCTTCAAACACACTCATCTTTTTTTTCAATCATGAACTCTAACAATTAAGTTTGAAGCTTCTAACTTTAAACATTTAAGCTTAAAAATAATTAACAACTATGTCCAAAATGAATTTAAATGCCATCAATATTCATCATTATCATTCTATCATGAAGGCTTTCCAGAATAAAAATAAAAAATTAAATGGTATAGATACACATTGTCGCGACCTCACACAACTAAATACATACAACACGGAATCGTAAATGCAAACTGTCTCGATTCAAGAAAACCCAAATCAAATCTGATAGGTTTAAAGTCTAGTTTACATGATGGAAAATAACATATGTCAGATAAAACCTAAGTCGAACCGACCCAAGCCGAAAGACTCAATTAAAAAACATTAAATAAACGCAATTTTAATGTTATTATCTAAACAGATCCAACTATTTGGTCAGATTTAGATTTTAAAACGTGTAGCTTGAATTCAACAAAATTCGATTTGGCAAGAATCGATACTCATCTTGTTCAGGTCCATTGATTCAGATCTAATTGTCATCTCTAGTTGGCCGCAAATTCATGTTGGCATTAAAAAACTAAATAATTAAAAAAATTAAATTATAAAAAGGTAACTTATAAATAATAAAACTCTAAATAATTATAAATGCTATAATCTGTAAAAGTATTTAATTTTCTAAAATAGATAGTAGAACTAACAAACAATAATGTGTAAAAAAAATTGTATTAATATTAATATAATTCTTTTTGAGAAGCACGACACCCCAACAATATCATTGTTTTTCAATGGAAAAACAACCCCCTTGATAGTGCTCTTACCCACCCACCCACCCCCCCCCCCCCCAAACCCAACCCTTGCGATCATCGTCGTCCACATGGACATTATCCTTGCATTCCCAGCCAAAGAGGTTGCCAAACACCACCAACCCTCCCCTAGTGGCAAATTTGCCTAATTGACATACATGTTATAAAAAGCCATCACGTGGTGTAACATATATAAAATCATGGAAGAAAGTCATTTTGTTCTGGCTTAAACGGGTATTTATAGGAATTTATGGATGAGTTGTAACCAAAATATCCACCTAGAAATACATCTTGAGTATAACTCCCCCAAAACATTGGAGAAAGTCATATTGTTCTCCCTCATCCGAGTTGGAAATACCTTACACAGAAGATAAGAACAACAGAAGGGTGAGAAGCATCTTAGTTCTCCTATCTTCATCCTCAATTTCTTTGCTCTCTCATCTCCATCTTTTCTTTCTTCATTTATTGAACAACCTTGTACTCTTCTCTCAACTGCTCATGGACCATATCTTAACCACACGGTTTAGTTGGCTTGGAAGAGTTTGACTAAACTCGGTTCTTTGTTGTATGATTGAGGGTACATTTTGGCAAAGTCCACCTAGGGTCAACATGACGCTATAACCAAATAGTTAATAGTGGCAAATTTAGAAGCCGGTCGAGTTGAACTCGACCTGATGGATCTATGTTCTACACAAATCGGATTACGTTAGGTTCAAACTAAGTATATATAAAATGACCAGATCATATAAAAAATGTTGAGATGAATTTGACCCAAAAACAGAACAAAAGCAGAAGATTTGAACCCCTGCTCTAACCCTTTAGTTTCTAATGTACAGAATCAATCTGGCAGTTGGACATAATTCTTGAAAAAATCACATATCTTTGAAAATTCAAAAACAAATTCTATAACCCTCAATATCCTGCAGAAAATCAACAACTACAGACGAGCTACACTGAACCAAATCCTCGCTAATTTTATATATTCTCTTTGTAACCTAAAGAATAAACTAATAAGCAACAATAACCCGATCTTCAGTTCCCTTGATCTGAAATGCAACTTCTTTTCATATTAACTCTTCATAAAAAATTAAACTGCCAAAAGGGACTAAAAATCAACTGGTCCTACCAGAAAAATACTTGTAAAAACAAATACAAATGCTTCACCCTTTATAATAAAACATAATAATCAATCTTCATACCGTCATTAGTCCAAACACCAGCAAAATTCGTAACTGTACCAAGATAATGATAAAACGATAATAAAAAAGCTTCATAAATATAAGTGCTCCTACATGTAGCTACATAAATACTAAAATATAGAAGCAACTGCAAAATACATGTCAAATTTGGAATAACCCCGAGCGCAAATAAATATATATTAGATCGGGAAACTCGAATGATGGTTGCCAGGCATGCATAACAGTTATTTGGTAACTTTGTAGGACTGCAATAAGAAACAAAAATTAGACACGTAAATACAAGATTTTTCACATGAACTGGAAAATGTACAATCGAAAGTAACATTTACTAAGACTAAGAATCAACAAAAGCATGCTTGATTAAAACATAAATAAGCATGTGATGCCAGTTGCTATTATGTAAACACACACACACACACACACACACACACACGTACGTATAGGGTAGGGGATCTGCTGGTTACTCTTTCAATATGCCCTATTCTACACCTCTGATTCTTTTTGAGCTATACAACTCAAAATTAAATGAAATTTTAAATATGTCTAGTCTTCATTACGAACATCATGTCCACAATCATCTACCTCACTTCAAGGCATTTTTAAAATGCCAAGCTATCAGCCACAAAAACGTTTATTTTAACCATAGATTGGACAAAAGTTTATGAAAATGATCCTGAATTGTGTAAGAACATGTTCACATTTTTCGTTTCATATCAAGGGGAGGGAAGGTAAAAGAAAGAAGAGGAAGGGGTCCCCGGTGGAGGGGGGGGGGGGGGGGGGGGTATTGATTCTCCACAGTCCGCATCTTTTACAGCATTCATTTCCTCACTGATTTTCTCATAGCAAAAAATTCACATTGACCTGATTATTTTAGTATGATCCTTTCAAGACCACAAATGAGTGTAAATACTCGACAAAATTTTGACCATGGATTTAACAATTCAAATTAGAAAGGTTAGAAATTTCAAAAAGAGGACGAGGGAAGAAGAAATGTTAGTTTGTTAAGCATGATTTATACAACAACAATATCGCATCTAAAAAATTCAAGGCCTAAAAACTGCATTCTTGCATCCTAAAAGCAGGATATCAAAATGTCAATTTTAAAATGTAAATATAAACAACTTTCGGTATTATTTTCGGACTTAGTTTAAAAAGCACATTTCAGTTAAACAAAGAAGCATGCTGACATGTTTTTCCCTTCATTTAGTATCCTGAATCAAAAGATACTTTGGATGAAAAAAAGTACTTGTACTTTTGAACAACCAGCTAGACTGATAATATGAAGAATTTGGCAAAACAAATATGCATTTATATACAAACATGTACATACGCAGAAAGAGAACAGAATGTTGCTTCAAAATCATATTTATATATGAAAAAGAAAAAAAGTAGAATAAAAAGAACCCCCATAACAAACTTCAGAAGAAAAATCTTATTTCTGAAATGCAAGCTTTGGAATAAAGATTTTATTTCTGAAATACGGGCTTATCTATCTACTGAAAGACGGAAGTCACTTCTACATATGGAAAAAAAGAACCTGTCTAACATAACTCTATTTACTTGAAGAAATCTACATACAACCATGTCTTGTCCAACAGTATAAAATATACTAGAATCAAGAACAATGCTAAATAAGAAAGAATATGTGAAATGCTAATTAGACGGACACATATGTAGGTATAGGGGCGAGCATTTATTGGTTAAAACCAATTATACCAACCAAACCAATTAAGTTCCGTCAGTTCGGTTTGTTTTGTATGCTAACTGGTTGGTTTTGGTTTTTGATTTTATGTTCCTTCGGATTATTGGTCGGGTTTAATTTTTAACATTTGAAAACGGACAAACCAATAAACAAAATTTAAAATCTAATTTATATTAAAGTTTAAAAATTACCACTAATAGTGCTATAGTTTGTCATATTTCATAATAATATTATTTTTCTCTAGTTTCTATTAACATTTTTAAAAGAAGAGTTTGTTTTCTTAAATGTTTGCATCATATGAACTCAATCAGTTATTTAAATCATATGTTATATCAATAACTAGAAGATATATTCATTTTATGATAAACCAAATAAACCAATCAAACCAAACCAAATATTAATGGTTCGGTTGGTTTTGGTTTTGGTTTCGAAAAATATAGGTTTGGTTTGGTTCGGTTTATGTTTCTTGAATGGTTATTTTGGTTTTAACATTTTTGATCGGTTTCAAACCAAACCAACCATTTGCTCACCCCTAGGTATATGAAGCAGAAGGAGCGGAAAAAGCGAGGAGTAGGCTGAAAACATATTCACGAGTAACAAATTTTATAGAAACAGCATATAACTTCAAATGGGAGGAAATCCACCCAAAATTTGGAAGAAAGAATTTATTTCTGAAATGTAGGCTTATGAAAAACAAAACTTCTATATGGGAAAAAGATGAATTTATTTAACATATTCACTTAACGTCTTAATAGAAATATATATCATCAAATGGAAAGATAAAATATAAGAACCAAGAAAAATACGAAAATGCTGGAGTATGTAAAATGCTACTATGAATATTAATTTTCTTGGTAACTGCAATGATTTCATGACATGTTACAATACTGATTTACCGTGTATCTTAAATGATTTTACCCCCACACTAAACAGCTGCAAATCATCTCTAAGTTTTGAACCATCAGATGGACAAACATAAATAATCGATGCCAAACTTTCAGAATTGAAATTTACAACTACTTTATATACAAGTGGTGTACATACTTGAAATCATAAATCAAAATGGTATGGGATATATCCTATGTTGGATGATAATTTAGCAAAAGCGAGTATAGAAAATAGATAAATAAAAAGAAGTCGAATACCTTTACAACTTTCAACAACCCTTTTGCCACACTGTCAGTTTCAAAGTGATGTCGAACAGGCTGTACAACAGCAGAGCAAGCATTCAACAAACAGAATGCATATGAAGTTAACTAGATTTATTACATATGCATGTCACTAAACAACAGGATTGACCGTTATTTTACATTTTACCACATACAACATCAAGGGCATGTCACCCCCCCCCCCCCCCCCAAAAAAAAAAACCATATATATGTGTATATGTAGGGCAGCGTTCCGCTACACCTCTTATATTGCACGTGAACTCTCCCCCTGAATCTCAGCCATTCATTCTCTCTTTCCACTAAGAGAAAGAATGAGTGGGGGTGATGAATGACTGAGATTCGGGGGGAGAGTTCATGTGCAATATAAGAGGTGTAGCGGAACTATATATATATGTGTGTGTGTGTGTGTGTGTGTGTGTGTGTGTGTGTTGGGGGGTGTGGGTGTATGTATGTGTGTGTATATATGTATGTACGTATGTATGTATATGGACACACACACACCTGTGTGGGTTGCTCTTCTATAAGTTCAAAAAACTCATTATGCAACCGTGAATAAGCTACCATATAGTTAGTACTACTGCAGATATTTATAAACATTTCAATCGTGGATCCAGATGTTTATATGCAAACAGATTTAGATCTAATAAAAGAAAATGATGTCTCGTTTAGTATATCAATAATGATACAAGGACCGGTAAATTAACACACCTAGCATGCAAATAGTGATTTTGGACTACAGAAGACAAATATAGATGAAAATTTATTGTTTTCACTTTGTCAGAAGGCGTAACACTTGGTATGCATTTTATATATACAAATGGTACACGAGATACAGCAACAGAGGGGAAATATTTGCCTGCAAGATTTCATTAATTGCTCTAGCAAGGGAAGGCTTTAAATCACTTGGATGCAGCGCACCGCTGACATAATCTTCGACCAGCCCATCAAAGCTATTGTATTCCCTACAGAAAGACAGTCATTGTTATGAGAAGCAACAATAGCAATGACGGCAAAACAAACCCTGCTGACCCATTATTCATATCAAGTTAACTCTCTCTCCAAAATAATTGGAACTTGAACTTGTGTCGCTAAAAGTTTAAACTCAGGTCTTCACTAAAGCTTGTAATCTTGCAACACTTCCAAAACATATTAATAATTATCTGTATTGTTTCGATTTAGTCAACTCGGACGAACAAATCATTTCATTCGTTGGTTCTTAAAAAGTAGGATAGAACCAAGGTGTTATAATGAAGATCTAAATGGCGTGATTTTCTACATATGTTCACTACAATAAACTATAGTCCCTAAATGGCAAGCAACTAGCCATTAACAGAGGTAGCAACCAAATTGCACAATAATGCCACAACATTTGGCAACCACCTGTTCTAAACTCATAACTACAAACCCTAGATGATATTGGTAAACTAGTAACAAATATATGAAACTTAGGGAGCCAACTGAAGAACTGGAATTTTACACTAAAATTTCAAGTGGTTTTAAGCCATTAGATATAGGAACCTCTTGTCCGATAGTTTATAGCATTAAGTGTGAAATTTAAGTGTAAATTTTGAATCCAAAATCAGTTCTCAAAAAGCAATTTATAAACAGAAAGCCTGTTTGACAGAAAGCTCCCGTTTAAAGTTCATTTTGAGACTTCTAATTTGTTCGCATGGAAGGATCACTAAAATACCATTACAAGTTATTGACATAAGCTACATGAAATAAGAGAACTTGAGATTACTTATACAAGAGAAACATATAGTACTCACTTATTCCCACCATTTTCCGGTTTACGCATAACCTCAAATTTCTTAAACCAAGGAAAAACAATATATTTGAGGTATTCTAAACATGGATTTCCTTCCACAATCTGTGGTGGGCAGTATGATTTCTTTATTTTTAAGTTGACTTCAGCCTGCAAGATACATAAGGTGATTTGATTATGTAAATAACAACCAAAATACAAGCAAGTTGAACAAGAACCAAGGATAAGAAAATAACTGCAAATATAAAGCATAATTTATCGTTCCCTCTTGCCAAAGGCTATTGAACCTTGTATACATTTTTCGGCTGTGCGTTTTTTTTTTTTTTGTTGTTGTTGTTGTTGTTGTGGTTGTTGGGTGTCTTTTAATGAGAGAATGGCATCAAATTATAGATCTCAACGGAGATATGGACATCATAGATCCATGTAGTATTCTTATTATCACTTAACTGGATCTACGAAGTCAGATATAAGAATAATCTTGATTTCCATTTGATATTATCACCTTTCTGCCCAATGACATGTCTACTAATGGCTAAATAAGCATATAGAACGGAAAAATAAAGCAAAACATGAAAAGAACAAAAAATAATGTCCATGCAACATATCAATCACTTACCTCTCCGTCTTCCATATAAATAGAGGAAGAAGTGTCGGATTTTGACATTTTCTCCTGCCCCTGTTGTAACCCGGGAAGCATGTCTGTTCAAAATTCAACAGCACGCTCAATTCAACTTTCGTACAAGTTTATTCAACAAAAGGAAGAGGGGATCGAGAGGCATACGATGTGACAAAATAATCGGCTTGTTTTTCCTTTTAATGGTATCGCAGTACTCTCTTGCAAGAACGTTAACTTTCCTCTGATCCATCCCAAGTTGGCAGATGTCAGCCTGCAGCAATAAATAGAATTGCATAAAAATAAAATGGACCACCCCACCCATAAAACCACCCAAAAAAAAAAAGAACACGTTCCACTCTCTTAACTAAGAAATATTCCTACTGAAAATGGTGAATATAAAAAAACCTAACAAAAGTAACGTAAACAACCGATGCAAAAATGAAGCCGAACATGCCAACACACAAATTAGCAGAACATTTACTAGAATATATTTGCATTAACCGCTGGCCAACTATACTACCCACGACACACTAGGAAGTAGATAGAAAAACACCTTCAGGAAGAAAACATCTGCGCATTGCATGCATGGATAAAAAATTTGAGCAGCAGTCAAATCGTCTGTCTCCTTACGACCCATGATCTGGCTACACCTGCATAACATAAAATGTATTTATATTTTTCTTCATGGAAAGGCATTAACTAAAATTCAGATTCATTGTAGACCAACATGTTTCTTGGCAACATCAGTGTAAAAACACAAAACAAATAAAATGAATCATGATGAGTGATTGACCTTGAAGGTTTCCTAGTCAATGTTGGCCTACAAACTTGTACTGCCTTAAGGCCAACCTATATCTGAGGTAGGGTAGATTGTGGATTTTGAGGTGAAGATATACTGGTGTTGCCTACATAAATCATGTGTAGCAGGACAGAATACAACATACGAAAAAAAAGGTAAGACATAGGTGGTGCATAACAAGACACACATGTTAGCTTACAAATGTCTATTTGGCCAACATGTTCAAAATTGTGGACAGCATGGGTGAAAAAGAAAAGAAAGAAGCACATAAAAATAGTAATTATGTTTTGATTTCATTCTCTTCGTACATTACTTTGCTTCCAAAATATTGAGAGCTGACTCATGGTTTTTTATTTTAAAAAAAAAAAAAATATTTTTTTGCACTAAGGCTCGACCCATTCTAGAGTGTGCCCATGGGAGAAAGCGTATCCACATCCCCACTAATGGTACACTCAGACTGTAAGACAGTCATGAGTGATTCGTATATTCATTAAATCACAATGAAAATATATGTTGAACTGAATGATCAAGGTCTGATTTTGCAAATAGAACGATTTTTGGGTTTACTACATCATTAATAATATTAAGAAATGAAAAATGAAAAAAAAAAATCTATTATAAATATCTCATCTTATTTGCAAAATACTGGTAACTTAAAATAACACTAGAATGCAGAGAAAAAGGTTAAAAGCCAGTTTTAAGGTTATTAATATTTTTTTCAGATCTAAAAGTTAAAAACATATTTTCAGGAAATTCACAACTTGGAAGAATAATTTTTGAGTAGCAAACTAAAATTATATAAATCAAAATTGTCAGGGTGAAAAAGCCCAAAAAAGCGCAAGACAAGCTGCCTAACGCTTTTTATATGCCTAGACCATGACTTCTCCGTTTTAAGCATATGAAAATTGCATTTCAAATTTGCTACTTTAACTGAATTTCGGAGAGTTGAATGAGTGAGATAGAAGTCCACTTCAGCTTTGGGTTAAATGAATCGAATTGGGGATCGATTTTGGGTTGAAACATCAAAATATTTTATATCCCTTTTATCACTAAAAAAGCACGCCTTTTGACGTGGGGAATTGCCGATATTCACGCACGCCAACACCCAAGTGTACGTTTTGTAGAAAAACGATAATCCAAATACAAAGTAATGAAATGTGCAGGGAAAACACTACTTTTTATAGTGGTTCAGCACTGACGCACACGTCCACTTTATAGTAATCATTCATCATACAACAGCTGACTACAAAAGTTCTACAAGTTCAGAAAATATTTGTATACAAAGTTGTATAATAGATCAACAGAATCTTTGTTAGTTCCAAACTTTGACCAAAATGTCCTTCATTGAGCCAAAGTATGAAGCAATGTCGAAAAAGTAGCTTTAATGTCCAAGAAATTCCAAAGATATCCAAAAATGTCCAAGAAATTCCAAAGATATCCAAAAACATTGTAACAAGAAAATGTCCAAATGTTGTAGGCAAACGTTTGTGCAACGTTTAGTAGTCCAAAATCCATGAATATGATGAAGGCAGCCATTAATGATGCTTGAGAGCTTCAATCCCGTATGCCAAAATGTAGGAAGAGTGTGAATGAGTCAACCCTTCTGTATGCCAAGATAGAGGGTATTTATAGGTGAATTTTGGGAGTGTCAGCCCGAATTTCGTATCCCTGAGGGATATGAAATTCATATCCCAAAAACGTAGCTGAAAAACCAAAGCCATGCCAAAAATCGCATCCTGATGTTGAAAAATCTCGAATCCCCGAAATCTGGGTGAAAACATGTGTTGCACAACCAAAAAACGTTGAGCACCGTGGTGAAATTGAATGCCAAGGTGATCTGCCACTTTCCATTTTCATATCCCAAAATCTGGTGGAAAACCCGTTTTGATCATCCCAAATTCGGTGATCCAAGTGTGCCAAGCTAATTTGCCAAAATCGTTTGGCAAATGCCAAGTTCGAATCCCTTGCCAAGTCCACAATTTTGCATCAGAAAACTAGGGTGCGGAGCCGAGAGAATTTCAAAACCCCTAAGTTGATCAAGCATTTTTCGTATGCCAAAATTTCGAGTCCCCTGCCTTGGCCAAATTTCGAGTCCCAGAATTACATGCTAAACACGAGAAATCCCTTGCCGAAGCTGAGTCGTGACGTGGAATTTCGAATCCCATATGAGATTCGATATATAAGGATTTGAAATCCCTAGTTTGCCAAGCCAAGTTCCAGAACGTGATCAGCCCAAGTAAAACACGTGGTTTTCCCCTTTTTCCCCATGCTGCACCCCATTTTTTCCTACCAAGCCAAATGATTGACCACTTCACTAGATGTGATCAGCCAAGCACGAACACAAGATTTTTGATGATTTTCACATGTCAATCGCCTATTTTTGAACATACCAAACCAAAATTATGCCAATGCCAGATTTTGATGTCGTGAGTCGCGAAAGACAATTTTCGCGATCGTACCATATCGATTAGCTGTTTTTGAGTGCGCGACACTGCATTTTATTCAAACTCATATATTTTTCCATGATGAGTTTTGCCATGTGACCAGACTGACACGCTCAAACATTTTAAGCTGATCGGACCAAGTCGATCACGTATTTTTTCTATGCCAGATTTTCCAAGTACGTTAACGATGATTTAACGAATCGACGTTGTTTCCAATCTTTTCCGATCACGTCGCGACTTCGACCAAATCGCTTTGTGTTTTTTGACAGCGTTCTCGAAACTTGAGGGCGTCACTAACCAAAATTTTGACGTGTGACAAGTTTGACCAAAAAGCATGTCAACAGGAAGTTTGGCCAAGCGCTTCAGTGCTTTCCTTGCTTTTATGACGCCGACACAAGCAACAACTCAACAAGCAAAAAAACTTCAAGCCAAGGCCTAAAGTTTTTTGACTTTTTTTTGCGCCTAAACTAGCGCCATGACAACAATGACAAGGTTTTAAATCTCAGATATCTATCATGTTTCGTCTCGGATACTTTAGTGACTCGATATCATATCGGATGAGATCTCGGACGAGATGAGTTCATCTCGAAAGTCAATACGGATTTTCATCTCGGAGCTTAGAGTTCACTCGGGATCATATCGGTGTATATTTTATGTTAAAAATTAATTTGACCACACAATAATATTTACATTTACTAAAATATACAGAAAATTAAACTTACTTGATTTGCAAATGAAACAATAATAAATCAACATAATTTATAAAAAAAAACACAGAGCTAGTTTATGTAATGTTTATTAAATTACTGAACAAAATGACGAGAAAAAAACATCGTGCCTAATTCATAAGCCATCGTAAACAAGTCATGAAAATGCCAAAAATCAAATGGCGTCCATTTCATAAACTCCTATATTATTAGCAAGAAGCTATAAATATACTTAACAAAACATAAGGTAAGAAGCTACAAATGCATACAGAGAAAATAATTTTCGGTCCATACAAAAGGTTTAATAAAGTCCGCTTATAGGGAAAAATTTATAAACTTTGAATATCATAACATACCAAACTTTATTACGAGTAGAATTTCATTAAAATAGAAAAACAAACCTAATTAACATATTTGTAGATAGCATAGAGCAAAATTGCGTTGTCGAAAGCGAGAGCAAACTTTCTCGAGTCGAAAGCAACCACATGCCGTCAAGAGTTGGAAGTGAAGTTCAAATTTTTTTTTCCTGAGAGGAGGAAATTCAATTACTTGATAAGGAAAGTCGATCTTCTGAGGAGGGAACTCAAATAACAAAGCAAATGCCTATGGCAATTGATGATGGACCGAAAATCAGATGGGCTTAATTTTTTACAAAACACAAGAACAAAAAAGCGGTTGATATTTCAAAATATCGTTTCACTTTAAATATCGGGTAATATTTGTAAAAGTCGGCCGATATATTCAAAATGACATACCAATCGATATCTTCTGTTACATTCCTATGCAGTTAAAGTGTTTAACGGTTCTATAGCGACGGTGATGCAAAAAGGTGCAACGGGATAAAGCCGGGAAATAACGGGGATATAGCAGAGGTGCAAAAAGTTTCATTAGATGTAAAGCCAAATATTTAAAAATTAATTACTTATTTTTCTCACATTATATGTGTACAAAAAATTAATATTAATTAATATTTTATTACAAAATCAAGGATTATCATAGTTATACATGCTAAATTTGATTAATGCAATTGATTGTTACCATGTATTAGACATGTATGCCTTAAATTAGGCTTTTATGTTAAATTTACTATATTTTTTAAGAGTACTCAAATCAAGCTCTATATATTAATATTGTTAAAACAGACGCTATAAAGGCTTGATTTAGTGGATGCAGCGGAAAATAGCGGGACTAAAAGCGGATCTATTGTTCATCAGTGCTAAATTGAAATAACGTAGCGATTGATGAGCGCTATGCGCTATAGCGGAGATATTGCGGGGCTTTGGCGAGGCTTTAACTGCATAGGACTTTCAGCCTTCAACCGAGATCTCGGTCGAGATCTTGACCGAGATATCGACTAAGATGGTCGAGATTTAAAGCAATGAACAACGATCAAAATTAGAAACAAAAACATATTTTGCTCAATAAAACAAACAAAAATATTCACATAAGCGAAAAACATTGAAAAAAACAATTTCTCAAATAAATATTGATTAATTTTATCTTATAAAATAATGATATAAGATATATAAAATTTGAAGTGAGCGCACCGAGCTGCCAAGGACCACTAGCTCAAGTGGCAAGCGGTGTAAATTTGTTGACAGAAGTTCGAATGTCATGGGTTCAAACCATGGTTTGAGGTCGTCCGAAACCACGAGATCCCATTGTTCCCGTTCCGGTTCCAACAGTCACCGAGACGGAACAACAGCAGATTCTCGTTTCGGTTCATAAAGGGAAAAAAAAACCTAAATCGTGATTCAGTAAACACCGGAAATAAAAACACACGTGAAACAAAATTCCAAAAATCAAGCGAAAAAGCTAAGTTTTCGTGATCGAACAGTAAAATCATTTTGCTTATAAATAAACGATTGAAAATAAATAAATTACCATACTTTCTTCTTCACCATTCAGCAATGTTCATAGCGAGCTTCAACACAAAGCATCGATTGATGAAAAAAAACGTAAATCGAGAATAGCAAATTCGAGCAACCCCAATTCGAGCAAAGCAAGCTTCGATGTTTGATTTTCAACTTTGAGGAAAAGCAATGCAATTTTTTTCTTTGTTCTCTTCTTCTTTCCTGCTTCGTGTTTTCTTTTTTTCCAAGTTCGTTTTGTGGTTCCGTGAAAGACATGCTAATTGCGGTTAAATATGGATATGGGTTGTGGGTTGTGGGTTGTGTTGCTAAGAATTGGGGGAATATTCTTGGAATGGGTTTGAATTGGTATGGGTTGTGGGTTGCGCTGCTAAGAATTGGGGGAATATTCTTGAAATGGGTTTAAATTGGTATGGGCTTTGGCTTTGAATTTATATATTGGAACTAATATAAATACAGATGCCGAAAATGTATATTTCAATTTATTCTTACTCAACGGTAACTTAAATATTTTTGTAGACTATACTTCTATGTGGATTTGAGCTGTGGGCATACCAGACGAGATCGGATTAGAAATGAGGATATTCGGGAAAAACTTGGAGTTGCACCGATTGAAGAGAAGTTAGTCCAATACCGCTTGAGATGGTTTGGACATATCCAACGTAGACCATACGATGCACTTGTACGCGCTGGAATTCTAGGCCGCGCTGAAGGACCAAAGAGAGGTAGAGGTCGACCTAAAATGACATGGGAGAAGATAATAAAGAGAGATTTAAGTAACTGGAGTTTATCGGAAGAGCTGGTAGTTGATAGGAGTGCATGGAAATTGGCAATCCATGTACCAGAACCATAAGTTTTTTTTAAGACTTTATTTCACGTTTACTGAACCTTTTTACTTTTTATTACTATTTTAGATTCCACTTTTATTGAACATTTTTACTAATTATTATTATTATTATTTTAAAAAAAAAACTTTATCAGACGACTTTTTATTTGATTGGTTATTTTAAACCCTTTGTATATATATATATATTATTATTATCATTATTAATTTTATTTTATTTTAATTTTGGGTTCCATATCTAGCCAACCCCAACTTGTTTAGGATATATGGCTTTGTTGTTGTTGTTGATACTTCTATGTGGATTTGCAACATTTATCATTAACTTCTACATAAAAAAATATAAAAGTTTGATTTTTGGACCGAAACCGCCGAAATTGACCGAAACTGGTAAATTTTCAAATGACTGAAACCGAGACTGAAGCCGAGTTTTCAAGCCTTGGTTCTAACCTCGTGACAACAAAATGAGTGTTGTTGAATAAAGTAACTCTCTTGTTATAAGAGAATTTGAAGTGACTTCAGAACTGACATAATGTATTAAGGTTATATGTAAGCTGTGAGAATTGGCTTCTTGCTTAATTGGGTCTAAGCTACATTCGGATTTTAGAACATGCATTGTATTTTATTTTATTTTATTTTGACAATAGGCTGAAAGTATTAAATACATGGTTTAAGCAAGAGATGTTTCAGAATTACGCTTTAAATTTTATAATATTTAATATACATCGTTTCCCCCCTTTTTAAACAATGCTACTTTCATTTTCCCTTTTGCCCCAGTGAATAGAGTCTGCAGGATTCTCCTGTTAGTTTATTTCCAATCTTATATCACTAAGATTTTATTTTTAGGATGGAGTGCAAGGACAGTTAAGCACCATTTGAGTGTGTCTAAGTATGCTTCACTTAATAATTTCAATATTTAAATAGCAAGCTTCAAATAGTCAGTTTGCATTTGAACACCGCTTAAAAGAACTTTCTACAGACGGGGAAATGTCAAGGTCCAGAATATGTTTTTTTTTTTTTTTTTCAGGGGAAAATACTACAAATAAGACTGAAATTTGTAGAATGTTAAATTGGAAGAAAAAAAATACCAACATAATACATCCATTCGAATTCCAATATATAAATTAGTGAAGATATACGAAAACTGACTAATATGCTTGGTTTGTAGCACATTAATTGAATAAAAAATAATGTTATTAGTGGTAGACTCTGTGTTTTGGATGTGATTTTCTTCTCTCTCTTTTTACCCTTTTCCACTTTATTCGTTTTAAATTTAATAGTTATTATTTACACATCACATGCGTTGATCACAAAAAATTAAGATATCAGACTTCTACTATAACAGCAAAGGCAAGATGTTTTATACATAAAAATTTCTTAGACTCCTTTTTGATGTAAATAAATTAAAAGATTAATTTTGAAAAATAATACATCATGAAGATTACATGGTTTGAAGTAACTAGAGAAGAAATTACCTTATAGAAACTAGAACTGTGTATGTATATGTGTGTGTCTATAAAAACGGACACAAAAAATGCATTAACTGCAAATAAATGAAGAAGAAATATTCATCATTTTGGTTAACTTAATTTCATTTCGGTTAACTGTCATGATATTCTATGATAGTTTGTGTTCTGTGCCTCGAAATTCATTCATATATTTGTAATTTTATATTTTTCCACATTTTATCGTATGGATGTTACAGCCCACACAAATACATGTGTAAATGCAAATTGATTTCATATATAAGATATATGCTGAGATGAACATGTAAGTCTGAGATGTAAATCCGATACAGACACACGAAATACATTTATCTCATCTGAGATTTTAAGCAGATACAATCTCCATGTAAAATCTCTGAGATGAGAGGTGACCTATATTTGAGACTTGAAACCTTGACTTCACTTCTACAAATGTAGACAGTAGATGCTTCCTGATTGTACCAATTATTTTGTCGTATTGTACATTGGACGTCCATGAATTAATACTATCTGTAATATAACAAACTTTTCAAATGCCTTATGTTTTTACTAAAAACTGATACCTGGATAAGGTAATGGTTTCGAAGCCGGACCATGACAAAAGCTTATCTTAACCTAATTTAAGACAATTGCTGAATTATTTTAACCTTCCTACTGTGCTCCTAGCTCTATAGTAAAACTCAAACAGTGCATATATGCATGTATGCATTTATGCAAGCATGTGATATAATCAGAATAAAAATTGAAAGATCAAAGAAAAATACAGCTATTGATAGGTAAGGCACCAATTAGAAAGTTTATTTAGAGTACCACTTACAATACACCACTGATAAAGAATAAAACTAGATTTGAAAATAAATAATGAATATGAAAGTATAGAATAAGAACATTTAGAAGCATATGCACCTGACTATCCTAGCAAGTGTGTTTGCTTTAGCTATTTTCGTCACAAGAGTCCAATACTCCTTTGGATTATTGTTGATTTCTTCAGAAGACCATAAAAATTGTACGTTTTCAAGCTTCATTCCCGCAGCTTTCCAAATTTCAATAAAATATTTACCAACTGTTTGGATTTTCTTCATATCACCACCCATCTTATTATTAAGCTCTGCAAACCAATCAGCTATCCAAATTTTTACTGTGCATCCTGCTGCTACCAACTTATTCACGTTTATCACTTTCATAACACCCTGTTAGACAAATATCATTACAATGATATATCTATAACTACAAAAATTAAAATGTGTATTTTTGGTCATGACTGTGTCTAGTGCCAAATGGATGACTAAACAAGGCCTACCATTTTTCAATTCATTAGCCCAGAGAAATGCTAAACTGAAGTATAACTACCCTGCCATTTACATAATAGGAAATCATGCAAACTAACAAATACAAATCCATCATTGGCATTTCAGTTGCAAGGCAAATTCAAGTGAAGCTGCCCAAGAAAGCGATGGGAAGTGTACATTTAGATGCTAAAGTACAGCTAAAACAAGTTAAACTAATCCTCTAATTACAGTATGTACTAGCAATTATGTTTTAATGTTCTATTGTATAATAACACTAATAGGCGAGAACTATATAAACAAGCTAAATGTAGAAAGAGTCATTCAATAGACATCTTATTTCAAGACTACACCAGCATCTTGCCTCCACTAATACCACTGCAGTTGTTTCACAAAGTATAGTCAGTACAATATACACGGTGAAAAATTATGAAGAGTTGAAACATTTGATAAATATGGACATTTAAATCATCTGATGCATCAACAAGACATATCACATTCACCGATTCACGTATTAACGTTCGAAATGCACCCATTTATAACACTATCTGGTCTCGATAGCACAGTTAACTTCCATCACATAACCTTAACAGTTTTGAAAAAAACATCTATCCTAAAAATATTGCCTAAAACAGGATTTATTTACAACAAAAGGTGCAGTTAATCAAATTTAGTAAAATAAAGTTAATTCAAAAACTGTTATATTCACAAATTTATTATTAGGAGCATTCGATATCAATCTTGTTCATTCACTTTTAATTAATCCCATGACCACTCTGAAGTCTGAACAAAAGATTAATGACTCCTCACCAGGACTAAAATCTAATGTACAATTCAACAAGTTTCAACTGTTTTCCAATGATCCACAAAATTTCCGATATCATTACCAACTTAAAAAATGACTAGCATATAAAAGCGTTGATTTCTAAGAACCTGCGCAATATGCATTCTTCCAGAAGGTTCGAATCCATCATAAGCAATAGGATTTGGCTTCTTTGCTAGCAAATTTCTCAACTCGTCTTCTTGAATGCATTCCTCTCCAATGCTTCTTACCAATTCATACTTCTCCTCAGCGCTTAATCTATAGGAATATTTCGGGTCAGAGGTAAAAAAAAAAAAAAAAAAAAAAAAAAAAAAAAAAAAAAAAAAATATAGTCTACGGTCAAGAGTTTCAGAATTAGGACTGTATTTTAGCTTACCCAGAATTTGCAGGTGAAGGCTGAGAAGAAGAGGCTTCTACTTCCACTGCCAGAGCTTCTGTCACGTCAGCAGATACAGCTGCGGGAGTTGATTCTAAGAAGGGAGCTGAGTCGGCGGCGGGAGATAGATCGGCGGAAGGAGCTGAATCAGCAGGGGGAGCTGAGTTGGCCATTGGAGATTTGAGACAACTGAAACTAGGGTTTTGTTTGAGGCCGGTGGTTCAGATGAAGAGGAAGGGGGACGCTAGCAGGAGAAGGAGGCAGGACGATGGATTTGGAAGTGGCGCAGCAGACTTTTTGGAAGAGTTGGAAGGGCTATTTGTTTTTATCGGGTAGGGTTCCAAGCAGTAGTAGGATCTGAGAAAGGCCATTTTTGAACGGGGATGTTTTCAATTTTGCAAATTCTATTTCAGCCCAAGATTTTGCTGATTTCCCCAGCAAAATTTATGACGAAAATGTCCTTATTTTGCTATGTTTTTTTTTTTTTAAATATTCCACATCCCTTGTTGTAGAGCCCCTGGATTGTGCTCTAAAGGCACCATGTAGTTTCCCTACGAAATGCCCTAAAGGCACCAGATAAGGCTTCTACAAAAAAGGGTAAAATTGATTAAAAAAAATATATATTATACACGCGTAAACTCGGTAAAATGTTACATTCTTCCCATTTTTTCAAATTTGTTGAGTGAACTCAACAAAAATGTGCATTTAAATAGAATTTGCCTTTTCTAAAGCTACTATAACATATATCGTTAAAAATACCTCTTAACAATAAATTTAGATGAGATATGATCAAATTATTGCTTTTATATTTTTACTTTTACTTTTTACTGGAGTAACTTGTATTAGTAAAATTTAATGGAAAAAATAGAGAATTAAAATCGGAATATTTAAAGGAGGACAAATTGAAATGAAAACGTGTAGGCGACTGAGAACGACATGTGCGATGGAGAAGAAAAGGTTTAAGCGGGAAAAAGCCTAGGGTTTTTTCTATATGGTAAGTTTAGAGTTAATTTTGTCTAAATTTTCAAAAATATTTCTAGGCTTATAACCTCCTTACCTATTCAAAATTAAGCGGTGTGTCCTTAGAAAATAAGCATCCCTTATACAAAATTGGAGTGTCATAAATGGCGCCCCTTAGAAAGTACAACTGAACTCACTGAGAAGGAAAGAGTTGTGGTTATCTAGTTTGTTGGATATGAAAACGGTTAGTAATCCCGATAAAAATCAAAATCGGGACAAGCAAATCAAATTAGTTTAGTTGATTATCTAATTTAACCGATCTAAGATCGATTCACATTTTATATTTAGAATGCTCAATAAAACCTAAATAAATGATTAAAGTATTTTTAATTGAAATTTTACGAGTAATTTAACCACATATATATGATGGGTAAGATTTACAATCGATAAACTAATCTTAAAAAAAATATGGCACTCATAATTTCTAAACTATAATATAATACCGTTCAATTTGATTTAACTGATAATTGAAATTAAAAAATTTACAGGTACATTTTAAATCAGTCTAATTTTAAAATCAAACTAAATCGACTGAATGAATTGGTTTGGTTGGTTTACTTGTTTTAACCAAAGATTGCTCATCCGTAAATAAAAACCAAATGATGAAAGTCCTATGTCATAAGGTTGTTTGGGGTCAGTTTATATTGTGTTGACGTTCGAAGCTTTCGACATTCGCATTAGTGTCTTGTCGCCATTTTCCATACTCTTTTTCCTAACCCATTTTCAATATCAATTTCCTAACACAAAACCTATTCATCTTCACTAACACACCCTTTCAAAAATACCCTTTTCGGTAAACAAAAAAGCAAACTTGATTACACCACCACCATTTGCAATGGACGTTTCATTCGTCCTAGGTAATGGTGTTTTCTTTTCAAAATTTCCCACCGTGTCAAACAAGGATATTAGCTAAAGCTACGTCTACAGTTGGCATGGTGTTTTTTGTGTTGGAGCAAATTTAAAATAAAAGAGGTGAGGAAGGAAAGCACAAAGGGGAAAATTTGATTTGTCACATATCATGAAATATAAGAAGGTATGCCACTACTTTTGTAGCCTTCTCATGAAGGTGTTGGGGCCTTTGGGCACCAAAATGTTTACTTTGTTGTGAGGAGGGAGACCATGCACCTCTAGACCACACGCATGCGCCGTCGTCCGACCGAACCGGGTCGGGCCGGGTTCGGGTTTCGGTCAAATAAGAAATATTTTTGGACTAGAATTAACAGTAGCGGGCTAAGCCCGTTAAGGAGCAGAAAGCCCAAATTGAATTCAAATAAGGTGGGCCGGTTTAAAATCAAACAGAATGGGAATTTCGCACGAAAATCAAATTTGTAACGCTTCGGAACCGTTGCAAATGAACATACACGTCTATTCGTTTAAATTTGCAACGCTTCGGAACCATTGTAAACAAATAGATATGAGTGGTTTAAATTCAAACAGTCATAAGCGTTGCTAAACGGTTACAATCCTTCATTGCCTATAAAAGGCTGCCCCGATTTCATTTTTTGATATCTCGAATTCATTCTTCTTCTCCTTCTTTAGGCTATTTTCTGCCACTAAAATACTCTCAGATTTCTACCAAATTTTGAGTAGATTATACAGGTTATAGTTCTACAGGCTATAACTTCATTATCTTATCACTGCAGCGTTCATTATCTTATCACTGAATCGTCGTGCTTGCGCAACCACGGTTGATTAAAATGATAATCATATTATCGGCTCTATTGTATCTTCGAACAGATTTGTCATTACTCCTGCATAGAAATAAAAGGGCAAATAAAGTTTTAGGTTAGCGATCGCCACATCGTGTCTCGGAGATTTGTGTTTTCAGAGATAAGGAGAACCAGCGACGATTTCCATCAACAATCTAAAACTATATTTCTGCAATGGCTCCTCACGGTCTCAAGGAGTTCGTCGTTGATTTCACAAAACTCGAGCGCTTTGATGGTGTCAATTTTTTTACTGGAAGAAGAAGATGCGTTTCTTATTAGCTGGTGTGAAAGTTGTTTATGTTTTGACAACAATGAA
This sequence comes from Allium sativum, assembly GCA_030737875.1. Taxonomy (NCBI): domain Eukaryota; kingdom Viridiplantae; phylum Streptophyta; class Magnoliopsida; order Asparagales; family Amaryllidaceae; genus Allium; species Allium sativum. The sequence continues at coordinate 41,025 of JASFAX010000053.1, forward strand.
GCCACCACAATCAGAAGATGAAACCACTGCGCAAACATGAGAAAGAATCAAATGGGAGCAAGATGATTACATTTGCAAAGGACATATCTGTAATGTGATGACGGACACACTTTTCATTATGTACTACAAGAAGGCAACTGCAAAGAATGTTTGGGATGCATTGGAGGCAAAGTATATGATGGAAGACGCAACAAGTAAGAAATTTCTAGCTACCAAAATTTTTAATTACAAAATGACTGATGATCGTTTAGTTGTAGAGCAATTCAATGGTATCATGCACATACTTAACAAATTCAGTCAACATAATTTATATATGGATGAGGAGATTAAGCTCTCATCGATAATAGACAACCCACTTCTTGGAAAGATCAAAGGAAACCACTGAAACATAAGAAGGAGGATATGAGTCTAGACAGCGTTACATAGTATTTGCAGGCTGAACAACAACTGAGGCAGAAAGATACTCAAGATGATACAGTTGTTGATACATCAAAAGTCCATATGGTGGATGATAAGCAATCAAACAAGTCTTTGAGTCAAACAAATATGTGTTGACCAAAGGCGGTGTATTTGTGGGAAAAGGATACATGTGTGATGGTATGTTTAAACTGAGTATTGATATTAATAAAAGTATTAATTTTGCTTATATTGTTGACTCATTTTCATTATGGCACAATAGATTATGACATGTTAATCATAAACACATGCTTGATATGATATCTTTAAATCTAATTCCCAAACACCAAAATGATATGTAGATAAGTGTAGGATATGTTCATTAACTAAGATCACTAGAAAACCATTTCCTTATAAACCAGAAAGCGCAACAAAATTGTTATAACTTATTCATAGTGATGTGTGTGATATACATAGTGCTCCTACTAGAGGAGGAAAGAGATATTTTGTTACATTTATAGATGAGTACTCTAAATATTGTTTTGTTTATCTTATGCATACTAAAAGTGAAGTGTTAAATTCATTTATTACTTATAAAACTGAATTAGAAACCAATGTGATGCTAAAATAAAAACACTTAGGTCTGACAGAGGTGGCGAGTATCAATTTCCTGAATATTGTGAATCAGTAGGAATTATACATAAAACATCTATTGTTTACACTCCACAACAAAATGGAATGGCTGAAAGGAAAAATAGGACTCTTACCAAAATGGTAAATGCAATGTTGTTTAATTCTAGACTTAATACTAGTTTCTGGGATGAAGCTTTACTTACCACATGTTATATTCTAAATCGAATACCTCATAAGAAAAGAAAAATTACTCTTTATGAACTTTGGAAGAAAAGAAAACCAAATCTTGATTATTATCGAGTTTGGGGATGTAAATCTATTGTCCGGTTACCTGAACCAAAATTAGTAAATAGGGACAAAAGACTATTGAGTGCATATTCTTATGATATGCTCAATGAAACACCCCACCTCCGTTAGGGTCACTCTCAAAGAGAATGCCCTAATTTTGGTGGAGGTTTGTAAGTATAAGTCACAGATATACAAGACAGATATAAAAACACATATTTTTGAACAGCGGAAAACAACAACTTTTACTTCATTAAAATATGTGTTACACAATCCATGCCATAATTTGTTTTACAATACTTCCAAAAACATAACATCTACATAACTGTCTTGATTACATTATTTAAAGAAGCATAAAGAAAACATAAATAAATTGCAAAAGTCCCATAATTGTTGTCCAAAGCCATAGTCCAAGACAAAAAGATCCAAGCAATACATTCTTCCTCTTCAAGCTGGATATGAAGGCTGGTCAAGCTGCGGTATTCCCTCCCTGTGGACCTTGGGGGGGAACGGAAGGGAAGAAGACGAAAGAAAAGTAGAGTCAGACATAAAGCCTGAGTAAGTCTAGGACTATTCAGTCTATGAATAAAGAACTGGGTGTGATAGGTATAAACTAGAAATGGGAAAGCACCATATACTTAGTTAAGTTGTCTAGGGTCGAATATACTGTCATACCCCATAGTAATCTCTGTACCCATATAAACTAGTACCCAATAGGCACCCCATAATCAGGGTGAAGTGATCCATTTTATGGTGATCGGCTCCTACTCGCATAGTTACATGTGTCTTACGGCCCCCGATGTTGTAGTTACCTATGCTGGTCCCACCATGGGGTGTATCAAGTCCCATGGTGGCGGCCCGACACAATCCTAGAATGCACAGGTATGCTACTGGTGTCCAATGCCTTATTTTTCTGCGCCGGAGTGTGTGCACGCCCGCACCCCGTTAGAACCTACACTGCTGCACCACCGCCGTCAATTTGACCTCTTACATTCAGCCCAGTAATCGTGCCCCACCCTGCCTAGTTTCAGGGTATCATGATACCTTGTAGGGTTACTGCGAAAAGGGTCCCCCGCTACTAGGTTTTCTATTTCTAGCCAACATGCTAAGTTGGTTAAGTGTTTTATAAACCTAACCCCCAATCAGTCTGTTTAGTTTAGCATGTTCCATTTTGATTAAGTATTAATATAATTTACTTAATCCTATCAATCCTGACTCAGCCTTAATTGTCTTATTAAAGCCTTGACCTCTCACATTAGACAGGTATTGTTGTGGCTGCCTGTTGCCGGTTGGGTCCGGGCAGTCTTACGCCACAACTCAGTCTAACCTCGGGTCCTTATTGGGCTCCATGTTTAACCACCCACATTGGATAGGTATCGTTGTGACTACTGGACAGCCGGGCGGTTCCGGGCAGGTTTACATCACAACTCAATCCAACCTCGGGTTAAATACATCGTATTTTCTACATTTACATATTTTGTCTTTCTTCTTTTTATATGTAAATATTTGCGGCCCATTATTCAAAATCAATTTAAGCTAATGGTGTAAAGGTTTACACCAATCATGGGCCCAACTCATTCTTGAATTTATGCCCATCTACTTTTATATTTTCATTTATTAATTAATTTGGCCCAACGCTATTTCCCCCGTTTAATACGTTCGTTTATTATAATATATGTTGGGTTTAGCCTTTTTTAAGCCCAACTTAGCCACGTGAAAAAGGGGAGGCTTAAAACGTGATTATATACACAAAAAGGGGAATGTGAACGCATGAACTTGCAACGAACGATTCAATTAACATAAAATAGGCACATGTGAACTTGCAATTGTAACATCATATAATCATGGCATAACATGAATCATTTTATTCATATGGTTAATGCATAGACAATACTTAAACATGAATTATTTTGTTCATATGATTATGGCATAAGCAATACTTAAACATGAATTATTCTAGTCATATGATAATGGCATAAACTTAAACATGAATCTTAGGTTCAACTAACCATGTAAACTTGAAATTAAGAATCTAACTAAATTAGATATCATTATTATTGGCACATGGTCTTGACTAGAAATATAAGCCTATATTTTTATTTAGGCATAATATAAACAAACCATGTTCATAAAATCACTACATGTTAACAAAAAGGTACTTACTTTTGTCACTAATACAAAAGTATGGTTCAACTAGAATTATCCCAACCTAATTCTTATATGAATCATGGTTTCCATTCTATTCATAGAATTATAGCGTAAACATATTTAAACTTACATCATGGTTTTTATTTTATCTATGCAAACTTGCAAGAGGAATGTAATTCTAATGTAACTTATGGTAACAACATGAGCCTAAAAACATGTTTTTCAATTGGGCATAATAACGAACATAGTTTAGTCATGTTCATAAAATTAATACAAATTTACAAAGACGCGTGCTTTTGTCACTATCACAAAAATATGATTTTTATACTTGAACTATGATGCCAATTTCAACATAACCTTCATATGAATCATAATACTTAGGTGAATCAAATTACACTAAAGATGACCATAGAATTTTACATCATGTTGTCATAACAACAGATCATAGACTTGCATGAATTTCAAAATAAATTATTATAACAATTCCAACATAACTTCATATGAATCATAATACTTAGTCGATTCAATTACACACTAAAAGTGGTCATAAAAGTATGTACATCATATTAGCATAATAACGAATCATATACTTGCATGAATTCCAATTAAAATATCATAACATATAGTTGTTAACATGAATCATATCCTTGCATGAATCTTAAACAAATTATTACAACATATAGTTGTTACTTTCAACATGAATCATTTGCTTGCATAAGTCCCAATCAAAATTCTACAACATGTGGTTGTCAACATAAGCCACATACTTGTATGAATCAAACCATAGTATTGCCAAATCGTTTAGAATCAAAATAACATACAAATATAGATTATTATCGCCACAATTCCATTTCGCAAATCACGTTTTTGCGAATATCCAATCGTATACCACAATATTCCCAAATCGTTAGCATCAAAGCAACATACAAATATAAATTATTATCGCCACAATTCCATTTCTTTCTTTACACAAATCAACACAATTATTTAATTCATATCGGAATAGCACTCTACTTACTGCGTATGACGAATCTTCAATTCAGAAATCTGAATTCTGAATTTGGAGATGCTATCCTTTGTTGTAGGCGTTGCTTTGATTTGATTTGACGTTGCTTTGAGCTTTGAATTGTCTCCTAGTTGCCTCTCAATTTTATGACGGCTATACTTAGTCTCTCCTCAGCAACATGACGGTCTCATCTCTATTTTAGTTTGTGTGAATTAGGGTTAGACCTAGGTCCTTTTTATAGAGTTTGTGAGTTGATTTAGACCGTCGATGAAGCTTGGTTCAATAATAGCCGTTCGTTTGAAGAAGAGACCAACCAGGAGCTGACACCTAGCCCTAGTGACAAGGCAAGGCTCAGAAAATCGACCAAACACAGACCTGGCCAGCCAGGGTGGGCTGGGTTCGACCTGGCTCTGGGGCCAGGTCGACAGCCCAGTCGACACCGTGTCGACTTGGCAGTCGACACGGGTGTCGACTGCCCTGTCGACTTGCTAGCCCAGGTCGACTGCCAAGTCGAACAGGGTGCCTTAGGCGGGAATTTTCCCGCCCTGGCCAATTGGGCCCGATTTTGAATTTTTAAACTTGTTTTTCTGAGCTGCTTTTGTCTGTTTGAATTTTAACCTGAATTCTGAAACTTCCGGAGGCCATATCTTCTTCATACGGACTCTGTTTTTCGAAAACTCGGACTCTATTTCGCGTATTTTTCCGAGACGAACACAATGGTGTACCCTGTTTCCCTTAATTCTTTGATTTGAAATTAATTATACTTTAATTTATGAATTTCACTGTTATAGAATACACGGGGTGTTACATTCTCCCCCACTTAAAAGGATTTCGTCCCCGAAATCTTCAAGTTTAGGAAAAATAAATATATCCTAACATCCAAACATCTATCTACTCATCCATCAAACACGAGTATCCATTGTCCTTAAAAGACTTCTAATGCTTCATGATCATATGCGAAGTGTGTGTGTACATGTACTTATCTAATGCAAAATCAGGCGGTCTACTGATTCAGTTGACCTCCTTAATGCGAATTATGTAAGTGTCATGAATCCATTATGTATGCAAATTTTCCTATTCATGATTCTACATGAGTGCACAATCATTCATGCAAATGCAACATCCATATGACAACACATTAAAGTTCAACCATATACGAATGCAAACATATATGCATATGCAATATGAAGTGACTGAGCCGATCTAAAACCTAGATTGTGTGTGTATATGCAACCACGAGCAACCACTAGCAATCACTTGCAACCACTTGCAACCATCATCCATAACATGTTTCAATTACATGTTTTCATCCAAAGGGTTTCTACCTAAAAGATAAGGTCGAGGAGATATACCTAAAAAGATAGATAAAAGCGCAACTTAAGGAAAAAGGAAAGATCAAAGATGTACCCTCGAAAAGAAAAGGGTAGGCTGCGCGTATTCTAGCTTCAGTTTCCCAAGTTGCGTCTCCTTCGGCGTCGCTCCACTGAACTTTGACGAGCTTGACTTCGCGGTTGCGTAGCTTCTTCACTTCCGTTCCTAATATGCGGGTTAGAACTTTCCTCACGGTTGCTTCACGCTCCACTTCAGCTTCTTCTAGGATATCTGGCTCTACCACTTCAGCAGACTCATGTAGACATTTTCGGAGATGTGAAACGTGAAAGACGTTGTGAACTCCGGCCAATTTTTCGGGTAGCTCTAATCTATAGGCCATTTTCCAAATTTTCTCAATGATAGGAAATGGTCCTACCTAAAGGTATAGTCGAATGATAGAAGCAAGTAAAAACTTTGTGCCCATTAGGCAATGTCAAAACTGGAAACCTATGCCACATATATATTGATTAGGAGAAGAACTCTCTAAGCATCAGCCCCGAAGACCGAAATCAACATCAGACTGACACCCAAAGAATTACTCAACCCAACCACCATATATGATTCTAGGAAACTAAGCATGATGGACTCCTTTTAGGTCACAAGGGAGTCCCTTCCTAAGACCAACCCGTATCTTATAAAACCCAAAAAGTTTAGTCAAACCAACGAACACCCTCGAGCCCCAACATGTGTTACTAACAGATGAGTCATACTCCCTATGGGGGTTTGCAACAGAAATTGGATTGTGGATGAGACCGAGAGGATATACACAAAAGATAGCATGCAAGTAAGCTCTACAGGAAGAGAGGGATCAAGGATATACTCTTAAGAAGAGATATGATGCACGAATCTAGTCTTCAATCTTCTAAGTCGCATTTCCTTGAGCTTAACTCCATTATGCTTTGTCTGCCTTTAACTTCACAATTTCGTAGTTTCTTAATTCTTGTTTCCAAAATATGAGTTGGAACCTTTTTCACTGTTGCCTCTCGTTCCACTTTCACTTATTCTCCTTCTAGTATACTTGGCTCAAGCATAACTGCGTACTCATGGTTCCATGCAAGCTCTCCAAAATTCACTAGTGAATCTTGGATCTTGTTCACTTACTAGAAGGTATTCCAAATAGATGAATTATCTCTTGAAAATAAACAAATGTCAACTATGTTGCCAAATGTACTTACTAAGGTGATTCTTTACGACTCATGCATAAGCGAAATGAACCTTCTGCCTTAGTGGCGAACACTACTGGAGCGCCCCATTCTGAAATGCTCCTTCTAATGAACCCCTTCTCTAGAAGCTCTTTAATCTGTTTACTGAGCTCTTTCCTTTCCCGTGAAGCCATGTGTCTAACGGGCAACGCAACGGGCTTTGCATTATCTACAAGATATATGCGGAAGTCTATCTCCCGCTTCGGAGGCAAGCCCTTCACCTCTTCCAAGACATCCGGATATTCCCGGACCACTCTAATCGATTGCAAATTTTCAACGGAGGCATCTAGCGATTCAAGATAACTAAGCATAACCGCATACGAGGGATTACAAGAAATTTCCAAAGTATTACCGAGCTGGGTTAGGAGCCTAACAACCCTTTTCTCACAATCAAGGATGGCCCCATTACTGGATAGCCAATCCATGCCCAAAATCAAACCATATCCCGAAAAGCCCAAAACAAAGGCACTACATTTAAAACCTATGCTTAGAATAGAAGTTTTCAATCCCACACAGATCATAGACAAATGAGCTAGGCCCCCAATTGGGTTTTGAAACAATTAAGGGGTCCTCTACCGTACTAGTTTTTAGGTGCAGAGATTCTACTAAGGCAGACGAGATAAAGGAGTTTGATGCGCCAGAATCAAATAAAGTGCGAACGGGGTGATCATAAAGATAAACTATACTTTCTACAGAAGTATTTATACCTCGCTGTTGCAGAGGTGGCGCTCCTAGCACATGAACCTGCGCCCCCGAGGTGGATCCAGCCCTCTACCCCTGTCCTCGTTTCTTTGGGCAGTCCTTAGCCATGTGGCCTGTCTCACCGCAAGAAAAGCACCCACCATTCATCTTGGCCTTCTTTTTCCGGCAATCTTTCACTAAGTGCCCCACTTTGCCACAGAATTTACACTCCCTCTTCTCTCGGGACTTGTTGTCTTTCCCGCCCTTCTTAAAGTCTGTCTTCTCAGGGCAGTCTTTGCTGATGTGTCCAGTCTCCCCACAATGAAAACATTCTCCTTGCTTTCTTTTCCTCTTTCTACAATCCTTGGCTATGTGCCCTTCCGTACCACAAAAATTACATTTCCTTTTTTCTTGTTTCTTATTATTACTGTTACGATCCTTTCTTGTTTGACTATCATTCGTCTTCCTACTCTGGGACTCTTCCGCTTGCTGGTTCACGTGGAGGAGGAGGAGTGAAAGCGTCAGCAGCTGGGGAGTAAGGTCTCCAGACATGCGGAAACAGAAAGGATAGATTCAAAACGAAGGATAAAAGATAGTACCTATGGCTTTTGGGGGGACTTTGCCTTTTTAAAATAAAATAATATTTTATCTTTTAAAAATGCTTCTTTAAATTTCTTTTTGAAAAATAAATTTTCAAAACTTTTTATCTCATCTGGTAAACCTAGGCTCTGATACCAAGTGAAACACCCCACCTCCGTTAGGGTCACTCTCAAAGAGAATGCCCTAATTTTGGTGGAGGTTTGTAAGTATAAGTCACAGATATACAAGACAGATATAAAAACACATATTTTTGAACAGTGGAAAACAACAACTTTTACTTCATTAAAATATGTGTTACACAATCCATGCCATAATTTGTTTTACAATACTTCCAAAAACATAACATCTTCATAACTGTCTTGATTACATTATTTAAAGAAGCATAAAGAAAACATAAATAAACTGCAAAAGTCCCATAATTGCTGTCCAAAGCCATAGTCCAAGACGAAAAGATCCAAGCAATACATTCTTCCTCTTCAAGCTGGATATGAAGGCTGGTCAAGCTGCGGTATTCCCTCCCTGTGGACCTTGGGGGGGGGGGGAAACGGAAGGTAAGAAGACGAAAGAAAAGTAGAGTTAGACATAAAGCCTGAGTAAGTCTAGGACTATTCAGACTATGAATAAAGAACTGGGTGTGATAGGTATAAACTAGAAATGGGAAAGCACCATATACTTAGTTAAGTTGTCTAGGGTCGAATATACTGTCGTACCCCATAGTAATCTCTGTACCCATATAAACTAGTACCCAATAGGCACCCCATAATCAGGGTGAAGTGATCCATTTTATGGTGATCGGCTCCTACTCGCATAGTTACATGTGTCTTACGGCCCCCGATGTTGTAGTTACCTATGCTGGTCCCACCATGGGGTTTATCAAGTCCCATGGTGGCGGCCCGACACAATCCTAGAATGCACAGGTATGCTACTGGTGCCCAGTGCCTTATTTTTCTGCGCCGGAGTGTGTGCACGCCCGCACCCCGTTAGAACCTACACTGCTGCACCACCGCCGTCGATTTGACCTCTTACATTCAGCCCAGTAATCGTGCCCCACCCTGCCTAGTTTCAGGGTATCATGATACCTTGTAGGGTTACTGCGAAAAGGGTCCCCCGCTACTAGGTTTTCTATTTCTAGCCAACATGCTAAGTTGGTTAAGTGTTTTATAAACCTAACCCCCAATCAGTCTGTTTAGTTTAGCATGTTCCATTTTGATTAAGTATTAATATAATTTACTTAATCCTATCAATCCTGACTCAGCCTTAATTGTCTTATTAAAGCCTTGACCTCTCACATTAGACAGGTATTGTTGTGGCTGCCTGTTGCCGGTTGGGTCCGGGCAGTCTTACGCCACAACTCAGTCTAACCTCGGGTCCTTATTGGGCTCCATGTTTAACCACCCACATTGGATAGGTATCGTTGTGACTACTGGACAGCCGGGCGGTTACGGGCACATTTACATCACAACTCAATCCAACCTCGGGTTAAACACATCGTATTTTCTACATTTACATATTTTGTCTTTCTTCTTTTTATATGTAAATATTTGCGGCCCATTATTCAAAATCAATTTAAGCTAATGGTGTAAAGGTTTACACCAATCGTGGGCCCAACCCATTCTTGAATTTGGGCCCATCTACTTTTATATTTTCATTTATTAATTAATTTGGCCCAACGCTATTTCCCCCGTTTAATACGTTCGTTTATTATAATATATGTTGGGCTTAGCCTTTTTTAAGCCCAACTTAGCCACATGAAAAAGGGGAGCCTTAAAACGTGATTATATACACAAAAAGGGGAATGTGAACGCATGAACTTGCAACGAACGATTCAATTAACATAAAATAGGCACATGTGAACTTGCAATTGTAACATCATATAATCATGGCATAACATGAATCATTTTATTCATATGGTTAATGCATAGACAATACTTAAACATGAATTATTTTGTTCATATGATTATGGCATAAGCAATACTTAAACATGAATTATTCTAGTCATATGATAATGGCATAAACTTAAACATGAATCTTAGGTTCAACTAACCATGTAAACTTGAAATTAAGAATCTAACTAAATTAGATATCATTATTATTGGCACATGGTATTGACTAGAAATATAAGCCTATATTTTTATTTAGGCATAATATAAACTAATCATGTTCATAAAATCACTACATGTTAACAAAAAGGTACTTACTTTTGTCACTAATACAAAAGTATGGTTCAACTAGAATTATCCCAACCTAATTCTTATATGAATCATGGTTTCCATTCTATTCATAGAATTATAGCGTAAACATATCTAAACTTACATCATGGTTTTTATTTTATCTATGCAAACTTGCAAGAGGAATGTAATTCTAATGTAATTCTAATGTAACTTATGATAACAACATGAGCCTAAAAACATGTTTTTCAATTGGGCATAATAACGAACATAGTTTAGTCATGTTCATAAAATTAATACAAATTTACAAAGACGCGTGCTTTTGTCACTATCACAAAAATATGATTTTTATACTTGAACTATGATGCCAATTTCAACATAACCTTCATATGAATCATAATACTTAGGTGAATCAAATTACACTAAAGATGACCATAAAATTTTACATCATGTTGTCATAACAATAGATCATAGACTTGCATGAATTTCAAAATAAATTATTATAACAATTCCAACATAACTTCATATGAATCATAATACTTAGTCAATTCAATTACACACTAAAAGTGGTCATAAAAGTATGTACATCATATTAGCATAATAATGAATCATATACTTGCATGAATTCCAATTAAAATATCATAACATATAGTTGTTAACATGAATCATATCCTTGCATGAATCTTAAACAAATTATTACAACATATAGTTGTTACTTTCAACATGAATCATTTGCTTGCATAAGTCCCAATCAAAATTCTACAACATGTGGTTGTCAACATAAGCCACATACTTGTATGAATCAAACCATAGTATTGCCAAATCGTTTAGAATCAAAATAACATACAAATATAGATTATTATCGCCACAATTCCATTTCGCAAATCACGTTTTTGCGAATATCCAATCGTATACCACAATATTCCCAAATCGTTAGCATCAAAGCAACATACAAATATAAATTATTATCGCCACAATTCCATTTCTTTCTTTACACAAATCAACACAATTATTTAATTCATATCGGAATAGCACTCTACTTACTGCGTATGACGAAACTTCAATTCAGAAATCTGAATTCTGAATTTGGAGATGCTATCCTTTGTTGTAGGCGTTGCTTTGATTTGATTTGACGTTGCTTTGAGCTTTGAATTGTCTCCTAGTTGCCTCTCAATTTTCTGACGGCTATACTTAGTCTCTCCTCAGCAACATGACGGTCTCATCTCTATTTTAGTTTGTGTGAATTAGGGTTAGACCTAGGTCCTTTTTATAGAGTTTGTGAGTTGATTTAGACCGTCGATGAAGCTTGGTTCAATAATAGCCGTTCGTTTGAAGGAGAGACCAACCAGGAGCTGACACCTAGCCCTAGTGACAAGGCAAGGCTCAGAAAATCGACCAAACACAGACCTGGCCAGCCAGGGTGGGCTGGGTTCGACCTGGCTCTGGGGCCAGGTCGACAGCCCAGTCGACACCGTGTCGACTTGGCAGTCGACACGAGTGTCGACTTGGCAGTCGACACGGGTGTCGACTGCCCTGTCGACTTGCTAGCCCAGGTCGACTGCCAAGTCGACCTGGGTGCCTTAGGCGGGAATTTTCCCGCCCTGGCCAATTGGGCCCGATTTTGAATTTTTAAACTTGTTTTTCTGAGCTGCTTTTGTCTATTTGAATTTTAACCTGAATTCTGAAACTTCCGGAGGCCATATCTTCTTCATACGGACTCCGTTTTTCAAAAACTCAGACTCTATTTCGCGTATTTTTCCGAGACGAACACAATGGCGTACCCTGTTTCCCTTAATTCTTTGATTTGAAATTAATTATACTTTAATTTATGAATTTCACTGTTATAGAATACACGGGGTGTTACACTCAACATAGCAAAGCATATATGTTTCTAGTAATAGAACCTAATATCTCTATTGAAGTAAATACAGTAATAGAATCGAGGGAGGCAGTTTTTCACGAAACGTTGGAGGTTAATACACCTATTAGTGAAATGGTGGAGGTTAATGAACCTACTAAAGAACCTATAGAAAACGCTGACTTAAATATCGATGAAAATGGTGATTCTCTAAGGAGAAGTAAACGAAAAAGTATAGTGAAATTATTTGGACCAGATTTTGTTGTATATTTGGTTGAAGGATCTAGAGATAAGTTGAACATCAATTAATGATTTCTATAAACATAGGATCTAATCCTTTAACATACAATGAAGCAATGAAATCTCAAGATTCATCATTTTGGAAAGAAGCCATAAATGATGAAATGGATTCTATTATGGGAAATAATACATGAAAACTAGTAGATTTACCTCCTGTTTCTAAACTGATAGGATGTAAATGGATATTCAAGAAAATGTTAAAGTCAGATGGTACAATTGAACATTTTAAAGATATATTAGTCGCAAAAGGATTTACGTAGAAATAAGGAATATATTATTTTGATACATATGCCCCCGTAGCTAGGATTTCAACTATTAGAACTTTAATTTCATTAGCTTCTATCTATATTTTTGAAATTCATCAAATGGACGTCAAGACAGCATTTTTAAATGGTGAACTTGACGAAGAGATATATATGTCTCAACTAGAAGGTTTTGCGATGCCTGGACAAGAACGTAAAGTATGTAAACTTATCAAATCACTTTTCGGTCTTAAACAAGCACCAAAACAATGGCATGAAAAGTTTGATAAAACTATTATATCTAATGGTTTTAGAATTTTTGAATCTGACAAATGTGTCTATAACAAGTTTCATTCAGGCAATTAAAGGTGTAATTATATGCCTTTACGTGGACGATATGCTTATTTTTAGAACGAATACTTCGAGTATTGAAGAAACTAAAAGATATTTATCTTCATGCTTTGACATGAAAGATATGGGAGTAGTGGAAATGATTCTTGGAAAAAGAATAATGAAAACAAAAGATGGGTTATCAATTACCCAATCGCATTATTTTGAGAAAATCTTGAAAAGATTCAATCTATTCGATTGTAAACCTATGTCTACTCTGTTTGATCCAAATATGCAGTTATACACTAATACTGGAAGAGCTATAGAGCAATTGGAATATGCTAGTATTATTGGAAGTTTGATGTATGCTATGACATAAAAACGACCAGATATTACCTATGCTATTGGAAAAATGAGTAGATATACTACTAATCCTAGTCATATCCATTGGAATGCAATACACAGAATTTTAAAGTATCTAAAAGGTACCATAAATTATGGTATACATTAAAATGGTTACCCGAGTGTAATAGAAGGATACACATATGCTAGTTGGAACACTGGAAGTGAAGATACAAATCAACTAGTGGATGGATATTCACTCTTGGTGGGGGAGCAATATCTTGGGCCTCAAAGAAACAAACATGTAACAATGGATGCTGAGTTTATAGCACTGGCTTCTGGTAATAAAGAAGCAGAATGGTTAAGGAATTTATTATTAGAAATTCCTGTGTGGCTGAAACCTATGCAACCAATATCTGTGCATTGTGATAGTCAATCCACTTTATCACCAACATACAACCAAGTTTATAATGGTAAATCTAGACATATTGGTGTAACACCCGCATTTTTAACTCAAGATAATAAATTAAGAATAAATTAATTAAATATTAAGAATTAAGTGAAACAGATTGTACCGTTGCGTTCGTCTCAGAATTCTGCCCAAAATAGACACCTGGTTTGCGTAAAACGAATAACGTATGAAGAAGTTATGAGCGTTAGAAGTTTGTATACATATAAGGAGCTTATATATATATATATATATTGGCTAGCTTTTTGACCAAGCCACCAAAATTCCTACACAAGTCCAATGTGAAGCCTCGTTCCTAGGACCTTTCAAACCCGTTCGTGGCCACTCTATTGTATGCGGCCCGTGATGCTGCTACCACGACCCGTTCGTGATAATCCCCAGGACCTGAATCATTGCCACGACCCGATCCCAGAAGCCAAAGGCTAGAGGTCACGACCAGGTCATTCACGACCCGAAAGACCTGGATCTCACGACACCTGTCCCCAACCGTCATATTGACTATTTCTCCATCAAGCTGCAATTCGATCCGAGATTCTTGGGATTTGTGCCACGTGTGACCACAAACCGCCTGCAAATGTCAGCTATAAACAGCTCTGTACTTGGAGTTTTGAGGATCTTTTTGGCATTTCTAAGTACTGTTTCCACCATTATGATTATCTTACAAATTCTTATCAGTCTTAGCCCGAAATTATTGAGTGAATCACCATTATACAAGTGAGATTGAGCGAAAAATCATTGATTGTACTCGAATCTTACGTATAATCATAGACATAAAGTGGACGTAGACTCGTTAAAGCCAAACAACTATAAATCTTATGTGTTTTCTGCGTTTTCTTGCATTTCTAAATATAAATATCTGCCTATTCAGATAATTTGGGTGTTAGAGCCACTTTTGGATCTAACATTTTGGTGCTTTCACTGAGAATTGAAGTCTCAACATATCGGGTTATTGCTCTACTGTTTGGATACTCAAGTCCAAAGAAGATAGTCTGAATCTTCACTGTTTTGATTTTTGAAGAACTCAGCAAAGCTCAGATATCATGGCCAGAAAGAAGTTTAAAGAAGTATGAGTTTCGCAGGCAAATGAAGTTGCAAAACGAAACCGTGGAAGAGAGCGTCCAAGAGCAGGTCGGCGTGGACTCTCTAGTTCATGGTGAGGAGGGGGCGACCCGACCCGGTGATGGTAACACGACTCAAGCGGTTGAGGGTGTAACGACCCGATCCCAGGACAATGCTGTAACACCCCACCTCCGTTGAGGTCACTCACAAAGGGAATGCCTTAACTTTAATGAAGCGTTTTAGTAAACAGAACAGAAATTTACAATATAGATAAAGCAGTACTTGAAAAATTTATAACTTTATTACAACAGAAATAGAAATAAATTTGGTTACATCTTCCAAATCACAATATCAGAATTCAAGTACAAAATATCGGTCTTGTACAAAAGCCTTCAGAATGCATAGTTTTTAAAGTCATAATCCCCAACATAAACTGCCATGGAAAGATAGAGCCAAAGCCAAACAATACTTCAGACACTTCAAGCAGAGAGAATCTGAATCAAGCTCCTATGTTCCACCCTGAAAACCTGGGGGGAGGGGGGAATGGAAAGAAAAGAGGCGAAACAAACTAGTTCAAACATAAGTCTGGTGAGTCCAGTGACTTTCAGCATATAAAGATAATAGTATCATGACATGTAAATAAAACTGGATTAGAGGTAACCGTAACAGGAATAGCAGGTTAACAGAATGATATAGACTAAGCTAAGCTTTTTACTTAGTCCTCACTTCTCTGCACTAATACTAGTATAACAGGATTAGGTGTTACCCTAATGTCTAAACTGAAACAGAAAAAGAATAATCTCTACAGAAATAGAATGCTAGTAATGGGCCTTTACCACCCGAATAGACAGAAGGTAGAGAAGCAGAATACTAATAATGGGCCTTTACCACCCAACTAATGGGCCTTTACCACCCCAACAGACGGAAGGTAGGGAAACAGAATCATAAATGGAATCAGAGACGGAAACAGAGTAATCCCTACGGAAACAGAATGTCAGAATTAGGTGTACACGAGTAATGGGCCTTTACCACCCCAACAGACGGTACCACGCAGAAACAGACAGGTGTTGCCACCCAATGGAAACAGACGGTACCAACAGAAACAGACAGAACTATGTGTACTCTAAGTCCTACCCCCAAGCGATCGGCTCCCTAATACATAAATACCCTGTGTCGGCCCCACAGTAGGGTGTATCACTCCCTAAAGTTGCAACCCATTGGCACAGACCTATTTACATATGTCACGGTGTCTTACATCCTCAGAGCAGACCGGATCCATGCACGCACATGATCCGGTTGGAACGCACAATCAACACCCCCCGCCATTATCAGATTGAACCGCTTATAATTAGTTCAGTAAGCATGCCCAGACCCCTACATAGTGTGGGGTCAAAGTTTTGATACCATAAAGGGTTACTGACTAATATTGGTCCCAGAAAACAGATGACACAAGTATTTCCCCTCCTAACCTTGTATTCCCGGACTAACAGATTTCAGATTAACTTGTTTACAAGTTTCAGACATACAGAGTTCAGATTTACTAGTACACAGATCAGACAATCAAGTTAACAAGTTTTCAGATTAACAGATCAGATGTACGGATTTAACAGACTTACAGGTTGTTTTACCTAACTTTGTATTGGGCCTACAGATTTACGAAACAGGTTTATTAGATTCATCAGTCCAATTGTTTAAACCCTATCCACCCAACATGTTTTAGGTATCATATTTATCTTAGATTTGCATTAATTAATTATTAATGCACAGACCTCTCACATTAGGTTGGTAGCTTGTGGCCGCTGGATATGTCGGGCGGTTCCGGGTAGACTTCTGCCACAAGCCAGACCTAACCACGTGTCTAAGCATATTTTAGTTATGCCTATGACCTCTCACGTTAGACTGACAGTTTGCGGTCGTTGATTAAGCCGGTTGGTTCCGGGCAGGCTTCTACCGCAAACGGAGTCTAACCTCGTGTCATAGCCACTTTACAGAAAATATCAGACTAATTATGCCCATTAGCAGATTTAACTTCTTTATAAGTTACAACAGATTATCCAAAGTTCTATTAACATGTTTTGCTCAATTTTAGATCGAGCCTCCAATTTATAATTATTCAGCTTTCAACAGATTAAGCAATTCAGCAGATAACAATTTTAGCAGATTTAGCAGATTAGGCAATTCAACATATTAAGCAGATAACAGATTTAGTAGATTAGGCAATTCAACAGATTAAGCAGATTAGGTAATTCAACAGATTAAGCAGATAACAGATTTAACAGATTAGGCAATTCAACAGATTAAGAAAATAACAGATTTAACAAATTAGGTAGTTCAACAGATTTAGCAAATAGCAGATTAGCAGATTAGGCAATTCAGCAGATTTAACGGATTAAATATTTCTTAAAGTTCTATTTACATATCTTGCCTAAATTTACATGCCTAAATTATGGTCATAATTCATAATACGACATATGCCCCAAATTTTAATTAAACTTTGCACAGTACATAATATTCTCTAAAAAGTCTCAAACAATATGAATTATGTCAAATTATAACCTATGATGCCAAATATCCTAAAATCCATATTTAGGTGCATTAATAGTTAACCTATTTTAATATAGATCTTTACGCCTAAGTCACATATATCTTTTTTTCTCTTTTCAAGTCATAGATCGTGATATAAAATATGCCCCAAAATCTAGATCTTAATTTTTAATCATGTATTAAGTCCTCAAAATCAGATCTTGCATTCTAATATGCATTACATTCCAAATCCCAAGTCATATGCTATCATGTAATAATTCTTCTTCCAAATCACAGTCTTTTATATATAGTATGCACTGATTCTAGATCTTAATTTACAACCTATGTTCTTTTCTCAAATCAGTCACAGATTAGTCATGTCCAATTATGCAATATTCATTATTTGTCCCAAAATTAGCGTTTATGCGTTAATCTCTTATGAGATTTGGCGTAGGCTCGTAGTAACCTGGCTACAGAACAGAAATAAAAAGAAGATACAGAATAGTCACAGAAAAACAGATCTGACAGATAAGAATATGCATAACCTCAGATTTAGATTTATAACCATGCCAAGATCATAATAAAAGTTTATATCTAAAAATAACTGTACTCACAATTTAAAAGGTAAATCTTGATTTCTGGGATCTATGTTCTGACATTGAATAGCGCTCCTTTGGCGTAGACTATCGATTAGATTTGATTCTCTTTTAATTCTATTCAGATTGGAAGAAGATGCGCTAGTTCTAGTAAAGTAGCGATGCCATTTTTATCTTTAATTAGAATAGAGGCAGAGTATAGGTAGAATGAAATTGTCTGGAGTGAAAGCTGGGTTTGGGGGTGTTTAAATAGGTTAAAGCTCATGAATCCAGTCAAAAAGGCGTCCAGGTGCAGAAAAATGGATCTGTCTACAGATTTAGAAAGAGGAGGGGGGGGGGGAGGTGGTCGACCCTAATGTCGACCTGTTTAGCCAGGTCGACCCCCAGATTGACCCTAGTGTCGACCTGGGTCCTGGGTGGGAATTTTCCCGCCCAACCCGGGTGTCTGTTTTGAATTTCGAAATTTGAATTTTGAATTCCAGGCTGATTTTTACTAAAACTTCTGAAGGCCATATCTTCTTCATACGGAGTCCGATTTACGCAAACTTAGACTCTATTCCAAGCAGAATTTCGGGACGAATGCAATGGCGTAACCTGTTTCCCTTAATTATTTTGTTACACTTTAATTATTCTCTAATTTTTTACTCTTATGTTCATAGAAAATACGGGGTGTTACATTCTCCGCTCCTTAAAGGATATGGTCCCCGAAATCTTCAAGTTAGGAAGAATGTGTCCTACCATCCAATCACCCATCTACTCAATCATCATCCACAAGCATCCATTGTCCTTAGAAAACTTCTAATGTTGTATGAGCATATGCAAAAGTGTGTGTATATGTTCCTTATCTAATGCAAAGATCAGGTGGTCCACTTATTCAGTTGACCTCCTTAATGCGAATTATGTCAGTGCCATGAGTCCAACATGTATGCAATTTTCCTATTTGATACATATCATTTCTATATGAGTACACAACTGTTCATTCGTATGCAACATCAAGGTGCTGAGTCAACCCTTTTGCATCCATAAAATTTTTAAAAATGCACACATATCCATATGCAGTATGAGAGTGTTTTTGAGCCGATCTAGTGCCTAGTGTGTGTATATGCATCCACGAGCAACCACTTGCATCCACTTGCAACCATCAAACATAACATGTCTCAAACACATGTTTACACCTATTAGTTTATACCTAAAGGTCGAAGATTCGGTCGATAGGATAAAGTCGAGTGATAGAAGCAAGTATAATTAAAACTAAAGCTAGGTTCCCATTAGACATCAGTTTAAGAGAATAACCCCCTAAGTATCAACCCCGAAGACCAAAATCAACATTAGATTAATACTCAGAGAATCACTCCTATTAAACAAATGCCCAACTGGAAATATATTTCACGCTTTGAGTAAAAACTCCTATCCATTTCAGAAATATTTAGATACCTACAAATTACTGATACAGATCAGATTACCAAATGATTCTTAGGAAACTAGGCATGATAAAAACTCAGAATATATGCGTCATAGTCAACTTAACGCCCAACACAGATACCCTCAAACCCCAACTTATCAAAAACAGATGAGTCGTAACCCTCATGGGGTTTGAGACTATAGCGGAACCAGAAACAAGACAGTATTAAAGTGCAAAGTTTCAATTACAGAATCAAAATGCCAGAATCAGAAAGAGTTTTTAACTCCACAATCAGATAAGGAGATTAATCCCTCTACAGCAAGTTTTCCTATTTCTATCCTATCCACGAGCCTCGAGGGTATTCGCCTGTCCTTCAGAAGTTAGTCCTGCCCTCTGCCCTTGTCCTCGTTTCTTTGGGCAGTCCCTAGTGAAGTGCCCCATTTCTCCACAGTTGAAGCAAGTGCCCTTCCTCTTTCTGCAATCCTTGTTTAGATGGGTCGAGCTTCCACAAGTAAAGCACTTCTTCTCCTTCTAATCTTCAGTCTTCTCATCCTTCTTTTGTGTTTCCTTTTTGGGCCATGCCTTCTTATTCCGTGGTCCTTCAAGCTTTTCTTCTTTCTTCTCACTCTTGGTTTCCTCTTCATGCATCAATGCCATGTCAACTAATTTTTCGAAGGTATCTCCCATAGGAATGTGGGACATTGCCAATCCATGTAGCGGCTCATTCAAACCTAACCTTAGTGCCTTCTTATGCGGTGTATTTACCAAATCTAAGCCGAATCTTGCCAACTGATTAAACTTGTTGATGTACTCTCTCACTAATAAATTCCCCTGCTTCAACGTCAAGAACCTCTCTACGTATAGACTCTCTTCCGTTCACGAGAGAAATTCATCTCGAACCTATGCCTGAAATCCATCCATCTCTCTACCGGACGCTCTCCATTTGTAACCACCCACCAAAAAGAAGCTTCGTCCTTAAGCAACCATACCGCCAATTGTATCTTCTGCCTATCGTCCACCTTGAAGATAACGAACAAATCCTCAGTTTCATTAAGCCAGTTCCTTGCCTCCACGAAGGATTCAGTTCCATTAAAGTTCTTCCCACCCATGGATCGAAAGTCTCTACATCTCTTCGGGAAAGTATTCACGCGCGGAGGAGGAGGAGGAACTGCTGCAGCTGGGGGAGGAGGGACATCTGCTGGGCCCGCATCATTAGCCCTAGCTTCTAGGTACCTCCTGAACCAGCCAGGTATCGGTACGCCCTCCGGAAGGTTAAGATCCCCAGACATGTTGAAGCGAAAGAAAAGGAAAGATTCAAAAAAAAGGATAGAAAGATAGGCATATGGCTTTTGGGATTATGTTCTTCAAAATAAACTCTACTTTTGAAAATACTTCCTTTTAAAAACCTTTTTTTGAAAATAGTTTTCAAAAACTTTTATCAAATCTGGTAACCTTCAGCTCTGATACCAAGTGTAACACCCCACCTCCGTTAAGGTCACTCATAAAGGGAATGCCTTAACTTTAATGGAGCGTTTTAGTAAACAGAACAGAAATTTACAAGACAGATAAAGCAGTACTTGAAAATTTTATAACTTTATTACAACAAAAATAGAAATAAGTTTGGTTACATCTTCCAAATCACAATATCAGAATTCAAGTACAAAATATCGGTCTTGTACAAAAGCCTTCAGAATGCATAGTTTTTAAAGTCATAATCCCCAACATAAACTGCCATGGAAAGATAGAGCCAAAGCCAAACAATACTTCAGATACTTCAAGCAAAGAGAATCTGTATCAAGCTCCTATGTTTCCACCCTGAAAACCTGGGGGGAGGGGAAACGGAAAGAAAAGAGACAAAACAAATTAGGTCAGACATAAGTCTGGTGAGTCCAGTGACTTTCATCATATAAACAGATAATAGTATCATGACATGTAAATAAAACTGGATTAGAGGTAACCATAACAGGAATAGCAGGTTAACAGAATGATATAGACTAAGCTAAGCTTTTTGCTTAGTCCTCACTTCTCTGCACTAATACTAGTATAACAGGATTAGGTGTTACCCTAATGTCTAAACTGAAACAAAAACAGAATAATCTCTACAAAAACAGAATGCTAGTAATGAGCCTTTACCACCCGAACAGATAGAAGGTAGAGAAGCAGAATACTAATAATGGGCCTTTACCACCCAACTAATGGGCCTTTACCACCCCAACAGACGGAAGGTAGGGAAACAAAATTAGAAACGGAATCAAAGACGAAAACACAATAATCCCTACGGAAACAGAATGTCAGAATTAGTTGTACAATAGTAATGGGCCTTTACCACCCCAATAGACGGTACTACGTAGAAACAGACAGGTGTTGCCACCCAACGGAAACAGACGGTACCAACAGAAACAAATAGAACAAAGTGTACCCTAAGTCCTACCACCAAGCGATCGGCTTCCTAATACATAAATACCCTGTGTCGGCCCCACGGTAGGGTGTATCACTCGCTAAAGTGGCAAACTATTGGCACAGACCTATTTACAAATGTCATGGTGTCTTACATCCTCAGAGCAGACCGGATCCATGCACGCACATGACCCGGTTGGAACGCACCATCAACACCCCTCGCCATTATCAGAATGAACCGCTTATAATTAGTTCAGTAAGTGTGCCCGGACCCCTACATAGTCTCGGGTCAAAGTTTTGATACCAGAAAGGGTTACTGACTAATATGGGTCCCAAACAACAGATGACACAAGTATTTCCCCTCCTAACGTTGTGTCCCCAGACTAACAGATTTCAGATTAACTTGTTTACAAGTTTCAGACATATAGGGTTCAGATTTACTAGTTCACAGATCAGACAATCAAGTTAACAAGTTTTCAGATTAATAGATCAGATGTACGGATTTAACAGACTTACAGATTGTTTTACCTAACTTTGTATTGGGCCTACAGATTTACGAAACGGGTTTATTAGATTCATCAGTCCAATTGTTTTAACCCTATCCACCCAACACGTTTTAGGTATCATATTTATCTTAGATTTGCATTAATTAATTATTAATGCACAGACATTGAAACACCCCACCTCCGTTAGGGTCACTCTCAAAGGGAATGCCCTAATTTTGGTGGAGGTTTATAAGTATAAATCACAGATATACAAGACAGATATAATAACACATATTTTTGAACAGCGGAAAACAACAACTTTTATTTCATTCAAATACGTGTTACACCAACCATACCATAATTGTCTTATAACATCTTCATAACTGTCTTGATTACATTATTTAAAGAAGCATAAAGAAAACATAAATAAACTGCAAAAGTCCCATAATTGCTGTCCAAAGCCATAGTCCAAAACGAAAAGATCCAAGCAATACATTCTTTCTCTTCAAGCTGGATATGAAGGCGGGTCAAGCTGCGGTATTCCCTCCCTGTGGACCTGGGGGGGGGGGGGCGGAAGAAAAGAAGACGAAAGAAAAGTAGAGTCGGACATAAAGCCTGAGTAAGTCTAGGACTATTCAGTCTATGAATAAAGAACTGGGTATGATAAGTATAAACTAGAAATGGAAAAGCACCATAAACCAAGTTAAGTTGTCTAGGGTCGATTGTACTATCGTACCCCATATTAATCTCTGTACCCATATAAACTAGTTCCCAACAGGCACCCATAATCAGGGTGAAGTGATCCATTTTATGATGATCGGCTCTACTCGCATAGTTACATGTGTCTTACGGCCCCCGATGTTGTAGTTACCTGTGTTGGTCCCACCATGGGGTGTATCAAGTCCCATGGTGGCGGCCCGACAAAACCCTAGAATGCACAGGTATGCTACTGGTGCCCAGTGCCTTATTTTTCTGCGCCGGAGTGTGTGCACGCCCGCACCCCGTTAGAACCTACACTGCTGCACCACCGCCGTTGATTTGACCTCTTACAGTCAGCCCAGTAATCGTGCCCCCACCCTGCCTAGTTTCAGGGTATCATGATACGCCTTGTAGGGTTACTGCTGAAAAGGGTCCCCCGCTACTAGGTTTTCTATTTCTAGCCAACATGCTAAGTTGGTTAAGTGTTTTATAAACCTAACCCCCAATCAGTCTGTTTAGTTTAGCATGTCCCATTTTGATTAAGTATTAAGATAATTTACTTAATCCTATCAATCCTGACTCAGCCTTAATTGTCTTATTAAAGCCTCGACCTCTCACATTAAACAGCTATTGTTGTGGCTGCCTGTTGCCGGTTGGGTCCGGGCAGTCTTACGCCACAACTCAGTCTAACCTCGGGTCCATATTGGGCTCCGTGTTTAACCACCCACATTGGATAGGTATTGTTGTGACTACTGGACAGCCGGGCGGTTCCGGGCAGGTTTACATCACAACTCAATCCAACCTCGGGTTAAACACATCGTATTTTCTACATTTACATATTTTTTCTCTTTTCTTTTTATATGTAAATATTTGCGGCCCATTATTCAAATTTATCTTTATTGATTAAAATTTATTTATATCACTTAAATTGATTTTCAAGATTGTTGGCATGCGTCGAACATGCCAACACATATGTTCTATATTTTAGCCCAAACGTCATTACCCCCGTCGTTTTACACGTTCGTTCAAATGTAAGGTGTGTTGGGTTTAATACTTAAACCCAATTTAGCCATATGAAAAGTGGAGGCTTATAACATGGTGTTTATAAGGTAACATAAAAAGGGGAGTGTGAACGCATGAACTTGCAACATAATGATTCAATTAACATAAGGTAGGCACATGTGAACTTGCAATTGTAACAACATATAATATAAGCAATACTTAAACATGAATCATTCTATTCACATAATCATGGTATAAACAAAACATGAATCATTTTATTCGTGTAGTCATGGCATAAATGATACTTAAACATGAACCATTCTAATCATATAATTATGGCATAATCATAATTGAACATGAGTCCTTCTATACATATAGTCATGGCATAAACATAATTGAACATGAATCCTACTATTCATATAATCATGGTTTTTATCCTATCTATGTAACTTGTAAGTGGGATGTAATTCTAGTGTAATTTCTAATGTAACTTATGTGCCAAATATATTATCATATGATTATGATAACAACATAAGCCTAGAAACATGTTTTCAACTAGGCATAATAACAAACATAGTTTAGTCATGTTCATAAAATTAATACAAGCTTACAAAGACGCTTGCTTTTATCACAAAATCATGATTTTTATACTTGAACTATGATGCCAGTTCCAACATAACTTTCATATGAATCATAATACTTAAGTGGATCAAATTACACTAAAGATGACCATAGAATTATACATCATGTAGGCATAACAATAAATCATAAACTTGCATCAATTTCAAATAAACTATTACAACATATAGTTGTTATTTTCAACATGAATCATATACTTACAATTATTAAATGGGTGTTGTAAATAACTACCACAAACATGTAGTTTCCAATATGAATCATGTGCTTGCATGAATCCCAATTAAAATTCCACAACATGTGGTTGTCAACATAAACCATATACTTGTATGAATCCAATCGTACACCATAGCATTGCCAAATCATTTAGAATCAAAATAACATACAAATATAAGTTATTATCGCCACAATTCCATTTCGTTGTTAACTTCTAACGCAAATCGCATACTTGCAAATATCCAATCGTATACCATAATATTCCCAAATCGTTTAGCATCAAAGCAACATACAAATATAGATTATTATCGCCACAATTCCATTTCTTACGTTACACAAATCAACACAATTATTTAATTCACATCGGAATAGCACTCTACTAACAACGTATGACGAATCTTCAATTCAGGAATCTGAATTCTGAATTTGGAGATGCTATCCTTTGTTGTAGGCGTTGTTTTAATTTGATTAACATTGCTTTAAGCTTTGAATTATCTCCTAATTGTCTCTCTATTTCTGACGGCTATCCTCAGTCTCTCCTCAGCAGCATGACGGTCTCATCTCCATTTTAGTTTGTGTAAATTAGGGTTAGTCTTAGGTCCTTTTCATAGATTTTTTGAGTTGATTTAGACCGTCGATGGAGCTTGGTTCAATAATAGCCGTTCGTTCAAAGGAGAGACCAACCAGGAGCTGACACCTACCCTAGTGACAAGGCAAGGCTCAGAAAATCGACCAGACACGGACTAGGCCAGCCAGGGTGGGCTGGGTTCGACCTGGCTCAGGGGCCAGGTCGACTCCCCAGTCGACCCCAAGGTCGACTCTAGAGTCGACCTGCCTGGGGCAGGTCGACACCTAGGTCGACTCCCAGGTCGACCTGGCCTGGCAGGTCGACCCTAGGGTCGACTCCCAGGTCGACCTGGTGGGTTTGGGCGGGAATTTTCCCGCCTACTCTGATTGGGCTGAAATTTAAATCTGTTTTCGAAATTAGAATTTTCTGAAACTTCGTCGGGCCATAACTTGGTCATACGGGCTCCGTTTTTCGAAAACTCAGACTCTATTTCGCGTATTTTTCCGAGACGAACGCAATGGCGTATCCCGTTTCCCTTAATACTTTGTTTTGAAATTAGTTATACTTTAATTTGTGAATTTCACAGTTATAGAATACACGGGGTGTTACATTCTCCCCCACTTAAAAGGATTTCGTCCCGAAATCTTCAAGTTCAGGAAGAATGTACATCCTAACATCCATCTACTCATCCATCAAACACGAGCATCCATTGTCCTTAAAAGACTTCTAATGCTTCATGATAATATGCGAAGTGTGTGTATACATGTACTTATCTAATGAAAAATCAGGCGGTCTACTGATGCAGTTGACCTCCTTAATGCGAATTATGTGAGTGCTATGAATCCATTATGTATGCAAATCCTCCTATTCATGATTCTACATGAGTGCACAATCATTCATACAAATGCAACATCCATATGACAACACATTAAAGTTCAACCATATACGAATGCAAACATATATGCATATGCAATATGAAGTGATTGAGCCGATCTAAAACCTAGATTGTGTGTGTATATGCAACCACGAGCAACCACTAGCAATCACTTGCAACCACTTGCAACCATCATCCATAACATGTTTCAATTACATGTTTCCATCTAAAGGGTTCTTCCTAAAAGATAAGGTCGAGGAGATATACCTAAAAAAGATAGATAAAAGCGCAACTTAAGGAAAAAGGAAAGATCAAAGATGTACCCTTGAAAAGAAAAGGGTAGGCAGCGCGTATTCTAGCTTCAGTTTCCCAATTTGCGTCTCCCTCGGCGTCGCTCCACTGAACTTTGACGAGCTTGACTTCGCGGTTGCGTAGCTTCTTCACTTTCGTTCCTAATATACAGGTTGGAACTTTCCTCATGGTTGCTTCGCGTTCCACTTCAGCTTCTTCTAGGATATTTGGCTCTACCACCTCAGCAGACTCATGTAGACATTTTCGGAGATGTGAAACGTGAAAGACGTTGTGAACTCCGGCCAATTTTTCAGGTAGCTCTAATCTATAGGCTATTTTCCCAATTTTCTCAATGATAGGGAATGGCCCTACGAACCTTGGTGCTAGCTTTCCTGTGATTCCAAAACGAACAACGTTCCTTAGCTCTAATCTATCCCCAACCTCAAATTCAAGGTCGGTCCTCCTCTTGTCGGCGTAGGACTTTTGTCTGTCTTGGGCCGTCTTCATCCTTCTTTGTATTAAGTCTACTTTCTCTGAAGTCTCTCGGATCATATCTGGCCCAAGTATGAGCTTATCAGTAGACTCCCACCAACAAGTGGGCGATCGGCACGGTCTTCCATATAAAACTTCGAAGGGCGCCATTCCGATGGTTGCTTGATAGCTGTTGTTGTAGGCAAATTCTACCAAAGGAAGATGGTCTTCTCACGTCCCTCCGAAGTCAAGGATGCACAGTCTTAAAAGGTCCTCCAAAACTCTGTTCACTCTTTCTGTTTGGCTGTCGGTTTGGGGATGATAGGCTGTGCTCAAGCATAACTGTGTGCCTACCGCTTCTTGCAGACTCCGCCAAAACTCACTAGTGAAGATAGGGTCTCGGTCGCTAACACTGTTGGATGGTATTCCATGGAGTCGAACGATTTCCTTGAGGTAAAGAGATGCCAGGGATGAGGCAGTTCTTTTACTTTTGACGGGTAAAAAGTGGGCGCTTTTAGTATGCCTATCCACTATTACCCAAATGCTAGTGTTGCCTCTCCTAGACCTAGGCAGCCCATCGATGAAGTCCATTGAGATGCTATCCCACTTCCACTGTGGGACCTCCAGAGGATGTAGCAGACCGCTAGGCTTTTTCTGTTCCGCCTTAACCTGTTGGCACACCATACACTTAGAAATGAATTCTGCCACGTCCTTCTTCATGCCGTTCCAAAAGAAAGTTCTTTTTATGCCCTTGTACATTTTTATCTCCGCCTGGGTGTATCGTCATCTTGGAGTGATGTGCTTCCTCGAGAACCTTCTTTACTAAATCCCTTGTTTGTGGGACGCATAGTCTTCCGTCTCGCCTTAGCCAACCCTTATCGTCGATGGAGTATCTGTTGAGGTGACTTGAAGTCTCACCCCTAATTAGCCTATCAATCGTCTCCACAAGCTGAGGGTCCTCGCGTTGTGTTGTCCCTATCGAGTCCACTAAAGTCGGGCGTACTTCGAGAGATGCTAGCAAGCCTGGTACAAAATCGGAGGAAGGCCTAAAGTCGAAGCTGGCTATAAACTCTAGGCTTTGTCTTTCAACAAACAGCGGGCTTAGTGTCAGTTTCTTTTGGCTCAACGCGTCTGCCACTACGTTGCCTTTGCCCGAAGTATAGGAGATCTCGAAATCATACGAGGCAAGAAACTCCATCCACCTCTGTTGCCTCAAGTTAAGGTCCTTCTGCGAGAAAAGGTATTTCAACGATTTATGGTCAGTGTAAAGTTCAAACTTCTCACCTAGGAGATAGTGTCGCCAAGACTTGAGTGCAAAGACGATGGCAGCTAACTCAAGATCGTGGGTCGGGTAGTTCTTTTCGTGCACTTTCAATTGTCTCCCGCCATAAGCTACTACCTTCCTTCTTGCATTAAGACGGCGCCTAGCCCTGTCCCACATGCATCTGTATAAACTGTGAACATCTTGCTTCCATCTGGTAACGTTAAAACCGGGGTTGTTGTAAGAGCCCTCTTCAGTCGCTGGAAAGCAAACTCGCAATCCAAGTCCCAATTGAACACTAGATTCTTCTTGGTCAACTTTGTGAGCGGAGCTGAGATTTTCGCAAAATGCCTTATGAACTTTCAATAGAAACCTGTCAGTCCTAGAAAACTTCGGACCTCAGTTGCATTCCTTGGTGTCTTCCAATCCTGTACCGCCACTACCTTAGCAGGGTCCACTGCTAACCCTTGTTTGGATACTATGTGCCCAAGGAACCTCACTTCTTCTCTCCAAAAGTGGCATTTGGAGAATTTGGCTTTTAGCCGATGGACTCGCAGAGTTTCCATGATTGCCCTTAAGTGCTGAGCATGTTCCTCTTCACTCTTTGAGAAGATAAGGATATCGTCTACGAAGACCACTACGAACTTATTGGGGAAATCTCTGAATACCCTACTCATCAGGTCCACGAAGTAAGCAGGTGCATTTGTCAAGCCGAAAGGCATGACAAGCCATTCAAAGAAGCCGTCTGGGGTTCTGAATGCTGTTTTATCGATACTATCTTCAGCCACCCTTAGCTGATGAAAACCGGTCGCTAAATCAAGTTGGGAGAAAACAGACGCTCCTACAAGCTGATCAAACAAATCGTCAATTCTGGGGAGAGGGTGCCTATTCTTTTTCGTTAGCTTGTTGAGCTCCCTATAGTCAACACATAGACGGAGTGAACCATCAGCCTTTGTAGCGAACACCACTGGAGCGCCCCATTCTGAAATGCTCCTCCTAATGAACCCCTTTTCTAGAAGCTCTTTAATCTGTTTACTGAGCTCTTTCCTTTCCCGTGGAGCCATGTGTCTAACGGGCAACGCAACGGGCTTTGCATTATCTACAAGATATATACAGAAGTCTATCTCCCGCTTCGGAGGCAAGCCCTTTACCTCTTCGAAGACATCCGGATATTCCCGGACCACTCTAACCGATTGCAAATTTTCAACGGAGGCATCTAGCGATTCAAGGTAACTAAGCATAACCGCATACGAAGGATTACAAGAAATTTCCAAAGTATTACCGAGCTGGGTTAGGAGCCTAACAACCCTTTTCTCACAATCAAGGATGGCCCCATTACTGGATAGCCAATCCATGCCCAAAATCAAACCATATCCCGAAAACCCCAAAACAAAGGCACTACATTGAAATTCTACGCTTAGAATAGAAATTTTCAATCCCAAACAGATCATAGACAAATGAGCTGGGCCCCCAATTGGGTTTGAAACAATTAAGGGGTCCTCTACCATACTAGTTTTTAGGTGCAGAGATTCTACTAAAGCAGACGAGATAAAGGAGTGTGATGCGCTAGAATCAAATAAAGTGCGAACGGGGTGATCATAAAGATAAACTACACTTTCTACAGAAGTATTTATACCTCGCTGTTGCAGAGGTGGCGCCTCTAGCACATGAACTTGTGCCCCTGAGGTGGATCCAGCCATCTGCCCTTGTCCTCGTTTC
The DNA here is from genome assembly GCA_030737875.1 of Allium sativum. Classification (NCBI taxonomy): domain Eukaryota; kingdom Viridiplantae; phylum Streptophyta; class Magnoliopsida; order Asparagales; family Amaryllidaceae; genus Allium; species Allium sativum. The sequence goes on from JASFAX010000053.1 coordinate 71,255, forward strand.
TTTGGGCAGTCCTTAGCCATGTGGCCTGTCTCACCGCATGAAAAGCACCCACCATTCATCTTGGCCTTCTTTTTCCGGCAATCTTTCACTAAGTGCCCCACTTTGCCACAGAAATTACACTTCCTCTTCTCTTTGTTGCCTTTCCCGCCCTTCTTAAAGTCTGTCTTCTTAGGCTGCAAACCCTCTTTCTTCCCTTGAGAGTTTTCTGCCTTTGTCTCCTTCTTGCCCTTATCCTCTTCGTTCAGCAACGCCATCTGTACCAACCTTTCATACGTAGCTCCCATGGGTATATGGGTCATGGCCAAACTGTGTAATGGCTCATTCAACCCTTTGACAAAACGGAGAGCCTTCTTATGCGGGGTGTTGACTAGGTCCAGTCCGAACCTAGCCAGCTCATCGAACTGATTAACATACTCTTTAACTGTCTTGTTCCCTTGCTTAAGAAATAAGAATTTCTCCAACTGCAAACTCCTTTTCGCATCTGAGAGAAATTTAGCCTCAAACCTTGCCCTAAAATCCTCCCATGTTTCCACTGGTCTTTCTGCATTAGTGACTTCCCACCAGTAGGAAGCCTCGCCTTTAAGTAGCCATACTGCCAGTTGTACTTTCTGTCTATCCTCTACCTCAAAGATGATGAATAAGTCCTCGGTTTCTTTCAGCCAATTTCTAGCTGTCACGAAGGACTCAGTTCCATGAAAATCCTTTCCTCCCATAGCTTTAAAATCTTTACATATCTTAGAGAAGGTGTTTCCCCGCGGAGGAGGTGGAGGAAGAGGTGCTGCTGCAGCTGGATGATTTCCTGCAGCTGGGGGAGGAGGAACGGTAGGACCTGGCTGAGTGGCCCTTGCTTCTAAGAACCGTCTAAACCAACCAGGTATTGGTACACCCTCTGGCAAGTTAAGTTCTTCGGACATGCTGAAACAAAAAGATAGATTCAAAATGAAGGATAAGAGATAGTTCCTATGGCTTTTGGGGGACTTTGCCTTTTAAAATTAAATAATATTTTATCTTAAAAATGCTTCTTTAAATTTCCTTTTTGAAAATAAATTTTCAAAACTTTTTATCTTATCTGGTAAACCTATGCTCTGATACCAAGTGAAACACCCCACCTCCGATAGGGTCACTCTCAAAGGGAATGCCCTAATTTTGGTGGAGGTTTATAAGTATAAATCACAGATATACAAGACAGATATAATAACACATATTTTTGAACAGCGGAAAACAACAACTTTTATTTCATTCAAATACGTGTTACACCAACCATACCATAATTGTCTTATAACATCTTCATAACTGTCTTGATTACATTATTTAAAGAAGCATAAAGAAAACATAAATAAACTGCAAAAGTCCCATAATTGCTGTCCAAAGCCATAGTCCAAAACGAAAAGATCCAAGCAATACATTTTTTCTCTTCAAGCTGGATATGAAGGCGGGTCAAGCTGCGGTATTCCCTCCCTGTGGACCTGGGGGGGGGAACGGAAGAAAAGAAGACGAAAGAAAAGTAGAGTCAGACATAAAGCCTGAGTAAGTCTAGGACTATTCAGTCTATGAATAAAGAACAGGGTATGATAAGTATAAACTAGAAATGGAAAAGCACCATAAACCAAGTTAAGTTGTCTAGAGTCGAATATACTATCGTACCCCATATTAATCTCTGTACCCATATAAACTAGTTCCCAACAGGCACCCATAATCAGGGTGAAGTGACCCATTTTATGATGATCGGCTCCTACTCGCATAGTTACATGTGTCTTACGGCCCCCGATGTTGTAGTTACCTATGCTGGTCCCACCATGGGATGTATCAAGTCCCATGGTGGCGGCCCGACACAACCCTAGAATGCACAGGTATGCTACTGGTGCCCAGTGCCTTATTTTTCTGCGCCGGAGTGTGTGCACACCCGCACCCCGTTAGAACCTACACTGCTGCACCACCGCCGTCGATTTGACCTCTTACAGTCAGCCCAGTAATCGTGCCCCACCCTGCCTAGTTTCAGGGTATCATGATACGCTTTGTAGGGTTACTGCTGAAAAGGGTCCCCCGCTACTAGGTTTTCTATTTCTAGCCAACATGCTAAGTTGGTTAAGTGTTTTATAAACCCAACCCCCAATCAGTCTGTTTAGTTTAGCATGTCCCATTTTGATTAAGTATTAAGATAATTTACTTAATCCTATCAATCATGACTCAGCCTTAATTGTCTTATTAAAGCCTCGACCTCTCACATTAGACATGTATTGTTGTGGCTGCCTGTTGCCGGTTGGGTCCGGGCAGTCTTACGCCACAACTCAGTCTAACCTCAGGTCCTTATTGGGCTCCGTGTTTAACCACCCACATTGGATAGGTATTGTTGTGACTACTGGACAGCCGGGCGGTTCCGGGCAGGTTTACATCACAACTCAATCCAACCTCGGGTTAAACACATCGTATTTTCTACATTTACACATTTTGTCTCTTTTCTTTTTATATGTAAATATTTGCGGCCCATTATTCAAATTTATCTTTATTGATTAAAATTTCTTTATATCACTTAATTGATTTTCAAGATTATTGGCATGCGTCGAACATGCCAACACATATGTTCTATATTTTAGCCCAAACGTCATTACCCCCGTTTTACACGTTCGTTCAAATGTAAGGTGTGTTGGGTTTAATACTTAAACCCAATTTAGCCATATGAAAAGGGGAGGCTTATAACATGGTGTTTATAAGGTAACATAAAAAGGGGAGTATGAACGCATGAACTTGCAACATAACGATTCAATTAACATAAGGTAGGCACATGTGAACTTGCAATTGTAACAACATGTAATATAAGCAATACTTAAACATGAATCATTCTATTCACATAATCATGGTATAAACAAAACATGAATCATTCTATTCGTGTAATCATGGCATAAATGATACTTAAACATGAACCATTCTAATCATATAATTATGGCATAATCATAATTGAACATGAGTCATTCTATACATATAGTCATGGCATAAACATAATTGAACATGAATCCTACTATTCATATAATCATGGTTTTTATCCTATCTATGTAACTTGTAAGTGGGATGTAATTCTAGTGTAATTTCTAATGTAACTTATGTGCCAAATATATTATCATATGATTATGATAACAACATAAGCCTAGAAACATGTTTTCAATTAGGCATAATAACAAACATAGTTTAGTCATGTTCATAAAATTAATACAAGCTTACAAAGACACTTGCTTTTATCACAAAATCATGATTTTTATACTTGAACTATGATGCCAGTTCCAACATAACTTTCATGTGAATCATAATACTTAAGTGGATCAAATTACACAAAAGATGACCATAGAATTATACATCATGTTGGCATAACGATAAATCATAAACTTGCATGAATTTCAAATAAACTATTACAACATATAGTTGTTATTTTCAACATGAATCATATACTTACAATTATCAAATGGGAGTTGTAAATAACTACCACAAACATGTAGTTTCCAATATGAATCATGTGCTTGCATGAATCCCAATTAAAATTCCACAACATGTGGTTGTCAACATAAACCATATACTTGTATGAATCCAATCGTACACAATAGCATTGCCAAATCGTTTAGAATCAAAACAACATACAAATATAAGTTATTATCTCCACAATTCCATTTCGTTGTTAACTTCTAACGCAAATCGCGTACTTGCAAATATCCAATCGTATACCATAATATTCCCAAATCGTTTAGCATCAGAGCAGCATACAAATATAGATTATTATCGCCACAATTCCATTTCTTACGTTACACAAATCAACACAATTATTTAATTCACATCGGAATAGCACTCTACTTACAAGGTATGACGAATCTTCAATTCAGGAATCTGAATTCTGAATTTGGAGATGCTATCCTTTGTTGTAGGCGTTGCTTTAATTTGATTAACGTTGCTTTAAGCTTTGAATTATCTCTTAATTGTCTCTCTATTTCTGGCGGCTATCCTCAGTCTCTCCTCAGCAGCATGACGGTCTCATCTCCATTTTAGTTTGTGTAAATTAGGGTTAGTCTTAGGTCCTTTTTATAGAGTTTTTGAGTTGATTTAGACTGTCGATGGAGCTTGGTTCAATAATAACCGTTCGTTCAAAGGAGAGACCAACCAGGAGCTGACACCTAGCCCTAGTGACAAGGCAAGGCTTAGAAAATCGACCAGACACAGACTAGGCCAGCCAGGGTGTGCTGGGTTCGACCTGGCTCAGGGGCCAGGTCGACTCCCTAGTCGACCCCAAGGTCGACTCTAAAGTCGACCTGCCTGGGGCAGGTCGACACCTAGGTCGACTCCCAGGTCGACCCCCAGGTCGACCTGGTGGGTTTGAGCGGGAATTTTCCCGGCTACTCTGATTGGGCTGAAATTTAAATCTGTTTTCGAAATTAGAATTTTCTGAAACTTCGTCGGGCCATAATTATGTCATACGGGCTCCGTTTTTCGAAAACTCAGACTCTATTTCGCGTATTTTTCCGAGACAAACGCAATGGCGTATCCCGTTTCCCTTAATACTTTGTTTTGAAATTATTTATACTTTAATTTGTGAATTTCACAGTTATAGAATACACGGGGTGTTACAGACATCTCATATTAGGTCGGTAGCTTGTGGCCACTGGATATGGCGGGCGGTTCCGGGCAGACTTCTGCCACAAGCCAGACCTAACCTCGTGTCTAAGCATATTTTAGTTATACCTACGACCTCTCACATTAGATTGACAGTTTGCGGTCGCTGATTAAGCCGATTGGTTCCGGGCAGGCTTCTACCGCAAACGGAGTCTAACCTCATGTCATAGCCACTTTACAGAAAATATCAGACTAATTATGTCCATTTAGCAGATATAACTTCTTTACAAGTTACAGTAGATTATCCAAAGTTCTATTAACATGTTTTGCTCAATTTTAGATTGAGCCTCCAATTTATAATTATTCAGCTTTCAACAGATTAAGCAATTCAGCAGATAATAATTTTAGCAGATTAGGCAATTCAGCAGATTTAGCAGATTAGGAAATTCAACAAATTAAGCAGATAACAGATTTAGCAGATTAAGCAATTCAACAAATTAAGCAGATAACAGATTTAACAGATTAGGCAATTCAACAGATTTAACAGATTAGGCAGTTCAACAGATTTAGCAAATAACAGATTAGCAGATTAGGCAATTCAGCAGATTTAACAGATTAAATATTTCTTAAAGTTCTATTTACATATCTTGCCTAAATTTACATGCCTAAATTATGGTCATAATTCATAATACGACATATGCCCCAAATTTTAATTAAACTTTGCATAGTACAGAATATTCTCTAAAAAGTCCCAAACATTCTGAATTATGTCAATTTATAACCTATGATGCCAAATATCTTAAAATCCATATTTAGGCGCATTAATAGTTAACCTATTTTAATATAGATCTTTACGCCTAAGTCATATATATCTTTTTTTCTCTTTTCAAGTCATTGATCATGATATAAAATATGCCCCAAAATCTAGATCTTAAATTTTAATCATGTATTAAGTCCTCAAAATCAGATCTTGCATTCTAATATGCATTATATTCCAAATCCCAAGTCATATGCTATCATATAATAATTCTTCTTCCAAATCACAGTCTTTTATACATAGTATGCACCGATTCTAGATCTTAATTTACAACCTATGTTCTTTTCTTAAATTAGTCACCGATCAGTCATGTCCAATTATGCAATATTCATTATTTGTCCCAAAATTAGCGTTTATGCGTTAATCTCTTATGAGATTTTGCGTAGGCTCGTAGTAGCCTGGCTATAGAATAGAAAGAAAAAGAAGATACATAATTGTCACAGAAAAACAGATCTGACAAATAAGAATATGCATAACCTCAGATTCAGATTTATAACCATGCCAAGATCATAATAAAAGTTTATATTTGAAAATAACTGCACTCACAATTTAAAAGGTAAATCTCGATTTCTGGGATCTGTGTTCTGACACTGAATAACACTCCTTCGGTGTAGACTATCGATTAGATTTGATTCTCTTTTAATTCTATTCAGATTGGAAGAAGATGCGCTAGTTCTAGTTTTGATTCTAGCAGAGTAGCGACGCCATTTTTATTTTTAATTAGGATAGAAGCAAAGTATAGACAGAATGAAATTGTGTGGAGAGAAAGCTGGGTTTAGGGGTGTTTAAATAGGTTAGAGCTCATGATTCCGGTCAGAAAGGCGTCCAGGTGCAGAAAAATGAATCTGTCTATAGATATGGAAAGGGGGGGGGGTCGACCCTAAGGTCGACCCTAGTGTCGACTTGTTTTGCCAGGTCGACCTGGGTCCTGGGCGAGAATTTTCCCGCCCAGCCCGGGTGTCTGTTTTGAATTTCGAAATTTGAATTTTGAATTCCGGGCTGATTTTTACTGAAACTTCTGAAGGCCATATCTTCTTCATACAGGGTTCGATTTACGCAAACTTGGACTCTATTCCAAGCAGAATTTCGAGACGAATGCAATGCCGTAACCCGTTTCCTTAATTATTTTGTTACAATTTAATTATTCTCTGATTTTTTACTTTTATGTTCACAGAAAATACGGGGTGTTACAAATGCCGCCATCCCCCCTACTAGCATTACCACGATCCGACGCCAGGAGGCTACCACGAGACGTCAGCCTAGGCTGACCACGATCCGAAATGATAATCAAACCACTACTTGACCTGGGAAGGAAATTATGGCTCGTTCCGCTCGTGCTGGCACTTCTTCTCGACCTGGCTTGGGTTCCTTGCGTATAAGAGAGGATATTGACGACCAGTTCAACCCTTCTGCCCCTGCTACTAAAGGACATCTACCTCGCATGCTTGAAGCGTTGGAAAGATAAACTGATGAATTGGCCGCTCAAAGACGAGAGAGCTCATTACCACGACAGAATATTACTGCTTCAGATAGATGAATTGCCGATATTCAGAGGCAGGTTTCACCACCGCCAACTCACCCTTTTTCCCCGGAATACACATCCTCGTCTGAAGAACCTCGAAGAAACCGATGATGGCCTCTGTTAGAAAGGGCTGAGAACATAGAACTGCTCCGATTTGGGACACTTCCTTCTCGAGAAGAAGTGGCACTCAATCGAGAAGTTGATAATCGTAACTTAAATGAGCCCGCTTTACCGCCGAGGAATGGAGATGTCGTTGACCCTGCTCAAAATCAACTCATTCCCCTCGCTCGCCGCCTGATTGACCACGGCAAAAGGGGGCAAGGGAGTACTGCTCAGGCCCCAGACCTTGCATCCGCACGTCAGAGAAATGCTGGAGGGGCCCGTAGGACCAGAAGCACTGATCCTGAATCTGACCTGACCCTTGCAGATGTTGAAGCCATGGTTAGGCAAATGATGGTAGAAAGCCACGGACAAAGAACTGAAGATTGGGGTATAAGGCCGCAGTTACACACCCTTTACCGATGACATTTTAGAGGTTCGGTTCCCAAGGAAATTCAACATGCCATCTATGAGCCGTTATGCAGGAAGTGTTGATCCAGTCCAGCACCTGATGAGATATTCATGGTACATGAATGCAGCGGCCTCTTCCGACGCTGTGAAGTGCAAGGCATTCCCGATATTCCTGGAGGATGCGGCGTTAATGTGGTTCACTCGTTTGCTAGCGCGATCGATCTCCAGTTTCAGGGAATTAAGCGAATAGTTCGTGAATCAGTTCCGGCTGCATACTCAAGGATTTAAAAATGTCATTGAATTATCCCTCATTAAGCAATGTTTGGACGAATCTTTGGGGTCCTATCTAGATTGCTTTAATCTAGCAGTCACGGAGGTTAGAGATCCCCATGAACAAACTGTTTTGATGGCCTTGATTGACGGAGTGGATAAGGATACTGAGTTTGGAAGGTACTTGGCCGGTAAACCACCGTTGACCATAGAAATATTTTATGAAAAGGCCAAAATCTGCCTAAGTTGAGAAGAAATCTACGCCAACCGAAAGAGGAAGGCTGCTGATAAGGAGGATATCCAAAGTAATGTGGCCATCAAGCAGACGGGAGATAGCTCAGGAAAGGTTGAAGTTAATGTCGAGAACAAGAATCAAGGAATGGTCGCCAATCGGGGAATAATAATAACAATAATCGGAAGAGAAATCGAGGGAATGGCTCTCAGAGAAGATCTCGACCTAGGCCATTTGAGAACTTCACACCATTAAACGACACATTGGAGAATATTTTCCTGGACACATATAATGTCCTCCAGTACAAAAGGCCTCCTCCGAGAGATTCGACAGAAAAGGAATGTGAGACTGGAGAAATTTGGCTTTTCCACCAGACTCATGGCCATTCCGCAAACGAATGTTGTCATTTGAGAGATGTGGTTGAAAAGCTACTCCGGGAAGGAAAGCTCGATGAGTATAATGTGACACCCAAAGAGAGGGGGCAAGCCGCACAAGCCTCGAACCAAAGCCAACCTGCTGTCAGACCAACTGCTCAGCAAAAAGGAAAAAATATCGTTATCAATTGGTAGGCTTCATCTACCAGGGCACAATTTCAGGGCTATGGATTAGTACGTGAACGCGGCTAAACAGCATCTTGAAGTGGGAGAATGTAGCAATCCCGAGAATAATGCCCCGATTAAGCAACAAAAGACGATGTCTGATGATGTCATATTTCGCGATCGAGAGAGTATTGGAGTCCACTCCCCAACCGAAGACCTATTAGTGATCACCATCACCATCGGTCCAGCTATAGTCCATAAAGTTCTAGTGGATAACGGGAGTTCGGTTAACATTCTGTTTAAGAAAACATTCGACCAAATGAAACTCGAGCCAAAGGATTTGAAACCACGCAAGGGTTGGATACGTGGATTTAATGGAGCCTCAACCGCTCCGATGGGATACGTAGAACTGTCAGCAACCCTTAGGGAAGGAGAACGTCAGAGAGTGAAAATCCTCCCCTTTGTGGTTCTGGATATTGAATCGCCGTACAATGCCTTTTTGGGCCGACCGGTCCTAGACAAATTCAGGGCATGCATTGCACCCTGGTGCTTGTTGTTGAAGTTCCTGACGAATGCCGATGTAGGTATAGTCAGAGGAGATCAAATTGTTGCATGAGCATGCTACATAGCAGAGCTGAAGTTGCTCCGCAAAGGAAGAGATGTAGAAACAAAAGGCTCTTCTTCCCCCCTCTCCCAATGGAGGAAATGTCATAGCAACTAAAGAAAGTAACTCTGGGAGAGTCGCCCCGAGAGTTGCTCGAGGACATAGATCCCAGATAGGATGAAGAGCCCGGGGGAAGAATGGAGACTCCCAATGAAACGACTATGTATGTACCAATCGATGATAGTGACCTAGAGAAGGTCCTGAAGATTGGATCCTAGTTGGACCTTGTTCGAGCCAAAGAATTAACAAATTTCTTAAAAGCTAACCTGGATGTATTCGCCTGGACCCATGCGGATATGTGAGGAATATCTCCCTCAATTATGAGTCATTCGTTAAGTACTAACCCGAAGCATCCTCCCGTCAAATAGAAAAGGCGAATGCTTGGCCCAGAGAGGTTTGCTGCCTTGAAGGAAGAAGTCGAAAAGCTGAAAAGTAATGGGTTCATTAAAGACTCAACGTACCCTGACTAGATTTCAAATCTGGTTTTGGTAAAGAAGGCCAATGGAAAGTGGCGCACATGCATTGACTTCTCAAACCTAAACAAAGCCTGCCCAAAGGATGGATTTCCGTTACCTAGAATTGATCAACTGGTGGATTCAATGGCGAGTCACAAGCTTCTTCCTTTCATGGATGCCTACTCGGGGTACAACCAAATCCCCATGCACGTCCCGGACCAAGAACATACCAGCTTTATTATGGATTTGGGATTATACTGTTACGTAGTGATGCCTTTCGGTCTGAAGAATGCCAGTGCTACATATCAGCGATTGGTGAATAGAATGTTCTACAACCAAATCGGGAAAACGATGGAGGTATACATCGACGACATGTTGGTAAAGTCCAGGCAATCATCCGACCATTACTGCTGATTTGGCAGAGATGTTTGAGATTCTCTAGAAATATGGGATGAAACTAAATCCTTTGAAATGCTCATTTGGGGTAGCATCTGGAAAATTCCTAGGATTCATTGTCAGCTTGCGTGGGATCGAGATCAATCCAGTTCAAATTGCGGCAATCAGAGACATCCAGAAACCAAGACAAATCAAAGATGTGCAAAGCCTCGTAGGGAAAGTAGTCGTGCTAAGCAGATTCATCTCCAAAGCTACGGACAAATGTATTACTTTCTTTGAATTAATAAAGCGAGGAAAGCGCAATTTCGAATGGACTCCTGATTGTGTAGAAGCATTTCAAAACCTTCTGAATCATCTAGAAAGACTCCCGATACTGTCTAAGCCCGTGGATCACGAGGATTTATTTGTGTAATTAGCAATGTCATCTCATGCGATCAGTTCAGCCTTAGTGAGAGAGGAAGATAAGGTGCAGAGACCAGTGTAATACGTGAGTAAGAAATTGGCGGCGACAGAGCGAAACTACCCAAGAATAGAAAAGCTTGCGTATAGCTTGTTGATCGCATCAAGGAAACTTCACCATTATTTCCAGGCTCATCCCATTACTGCAAACACTGATCACCCACTCAAATAAGTTCTGCAAAGGCCAGAAGCATTAGGAAGACTGCTCAAGTGGAACATTGAGCTAAGTCAGTTTGATTTGAACTTCCAGCCCCAAAGGTCGATAAGGGGAAAGAAATGGAAGATTTTATAGCAGAATTCACTCTCCCGGAGAATGATGTAGTAAGTGAAGAAGCTGACCCACCAAAACTACTCCTTGACCCCAGTGCTTGGAAATTGCACACTGATGGAGCTAAGAACGACAGACGATCTGGTGCCAGAGTGGTGCTTGAAACTCCAAAGAAACGGATAATATACTATGCTCTTATATTAGAGTTCCATGCCACTAATAACGACTTCGAATACAAAGCTCTAATTGCTGGGATGAAACTCGCAAAGGAGTTGGAGATCACGAAGTTGGACATCTTTTGTCATTCCAAGATAGTCGTGAACCAGGTCACTGGAAAGTTTCAGGCTAAGAGTCCAAGGCTGATATCATATTTGGAGAAAGTGAAGAAGTTGCTGAATGGTTTTGATCACCACAGAATATCTCATATTCCTCGAGCGGAGAATCAGAAGGTAGACATGTTGGCGAAGATGGCTAGTTCTGATAATCCTGAAGATATGGAGCTGGTCCCAATTGAAGTGCTACAGTCCTCTAGTATAGATTAGATGGAAATTGATCCAGTACTAGAGACTGAACCCGAGAGGGAGTATGGATGACTCCTCTAATTTTTTTTTAATGAATGGAATGCTTCCAACAAACAAAAGTGAGAGGCGTGCAGTTATACGGAAGGCTTCCCGATATGTATTGCAAGGCGAAGTCCTGTACAGACAAGGTTTTCGGTGCCCCCCTCTTGTGCATCGCCCATGACGACATCAAGTGTGCACTGAAAGAGGTCCACGAAGGTGAATGTGGCGACCACACTGGAGGGCAAACATTGGCAAAGAAGATATTGCGGTATGGCTATTTATGGCCCACCATAAACAAGGATGCAGCTAAGTATGCGCGGCGTTGTGATGCACGTCAGAAATTTTTCAAAATCTAGGGCACCTACTAGCCAGTTGAAGACGATGATGAGCCCGTGGCCCTTTGCTGTCTGGGGAATTGACATTATTGGAAGTCTCCCCATAGCTAAGGGCGGAGCAAAGTTTGCCATTGTGGCCATCAATTACTTCACCAAATGGGTCGAAGCTGAGTCGTTGACCACGATCACAACCAAGCGAGTGAATAACTTTGTCTTCAAGAACATTATATGCCAATTTGGGATTCCGAAAGTCACCATAACCAATAACGAAACCCAGTTTGATAGCAGCGAGTTTCGAGATTTCTGCTAGAAGTATCATATTGAGAAAAGATACACCTCTATGGCACATTCGCAATCGAACGGATAGGTCGAAGCGGCGAATAAAGTGATTAAATCTATTTTGAAGAAAAGATTGAAGCGGGCCAAAGTCATGTGGGTTGATGAGTTACCCTTGGCCCTATGGGCCTACAGGACAACATACAAGTTGACAGCGGGTCATACACCCTTTTCCCTCGCTTTTGGAGCCGAAGCAGTCATCCCGGTCGAGTTAGAAGTACCATCTCATCGAATCACTTATTATGCCCCGATGACCAACAATGAGATGCTCCTTGAATCCCTGGATATGGTTGAAGAAAAGAGGGACAAAGCCGATCTATGCGCCTTGAGGCACAGCAACAGGTCGCTCGGTATTACAACAAAAAAGTCCGAGCTCGAACCTTTGAACCCGAAGACTTGGTTCTGAAACTTGTCTTTCCACCCCCAGTACATATGGGCCCAAAATGGAAGGGATCGTATTCCATTTTACGAAGGCTTGATAATGGAATCTTCAAGCTAGCAATCGTGGATGGAGACAAAATCCCCAGAGTGTGGAATGCCCAGCATTTGCGGCCTTATCTGACGTAAAATTGTCAGTTTTACTCTTTTGTTTTTTAGGACCATGTAAAAAGGCATGACTTGGCTAGAACAGTCTGGTTACTTGAGCAAAAGATTATAAAGTGGACGTAGGTCATGATCCGACTGAACCACTATAAAAATATCGCGTGTCATTTACCTTTACTACACCGTTCTTATCTGCTCTTTTATTTTAATTAACATAAATCATTACCATTTCGAGGTTTGTTACAAAGAATGCAGCGATCTCGAAACACCTAATTCGAAATGCCATCTATCAGATTGGAAGGCTAACGATAACTGAAGTTCCAAAAGGTGCAGTGAGGTAAATCACATTACCACTTGCACTCTAACTCTCATGATTGGAGAGAGAGTATTAAGGACGCGAAGATAACATCCCCAAGGCGTGAAGGTGCACCATGATAAAACCGCCTTGATAACACTCCACCCCGCTAAATGATCGGGAGAGTATAAAGGCGCTAGAGACTTAGAACCCCCTGAAGTTCTGCCCCGCTAAAGGATCGGTGAGCAGACTAAGAACCGAGCTCGAACTCTAACCCGCTGAAGGATCGGGAGAGTATAAAGGTGCCAGAGATTTAGCGCCATGAGAATTCCTATCCCTGCCGAAGGATCGGGAAAGTATAAAGGCACAGTGACATATGCCGCCAAACGACTCGAACCCCTCATCTCTGGAAATAAGGGGTAGCGCACATATGACTAATCAATCCTCAATGAGCCCTGGCCAGGCATCATATTAATGATTTATTGGGGGCATATATACACACATATTCGTGCAGCTACAGAAATTTTGAATTTTTTTGCAATGTTTCATGGTTATTTTGCAATGTTTCATGGTTCGATTTTAACTTAGTTATGATCTAAATGTTTATGACTAAGTACAATAAGTTAAACTTGAAGGTACGCAATGGTGCAAAAGAAACAAATTTTCATTCACTAAAAGCAGGTTTACGATACCAAAAAGCTAAACAAAAGTGAGGGCCATTCTCACAACTACATTTCTTGGCCACTGGAAAACCTAAAAGCAAAATATGAGCTAATAAGTGCATCCTATTTACGCTTGGGAGATGATTTTGATTTTTTTCCCCTTCTTCTGTTTCTCCAACTCCTCCTTGTCAGCATCAGAGCGGTCACTCTTTTTCCTCTTCCTCTTATCAATAGGAGAATCCTAGGGAGAATTAGAAAACTGGGAGGCAAGCTGTGAAGTTCTTGATCTGGAGGAGAATTTTATGACTAGCCCAGTCTTGGGGTTTACCTCCGAAATTGGAGGCACATATAGAGGGTCCTGCTTCCCCTTCTTTAAAGCCAATTGTTTCTCTTTCCTAGCCTGTATGTCAGCCATGGTCTCGTTATCGTCATCCTTGATTTCTTATGTGATGACTACATCATCTTCTTCATCTCCATGACCACCATCGGTGTCTTGCAAAGCCCCAATGACTTCGGCATCCGCAAGAGCATCAGTGGCAGGTGCCACAGTAGCCTTCTTACCTATTGTACCCTCGGTTTGCTTTGGAACCTCAGAAACTTCAGCACCAGCACTTGAGGGGACACTAACTTTCTCCGCCTCTGCTTTCTCTTCCACATCCTTCTCGATCGACTTGCCATCTATGTTATAAGAAGCAAATGTTAGTGATTTGGGAGATAATGTGGTCATCTCAGTTGTACGTTCCGCGAGACGACGATAAGTTATAACTGCTTTGACGAACTGTGGAGAGAATATGGATATACCTTCAGCCGACTCCTCCCCCAGATTTGTAACAGTAGCTTCGACAACTGGAAGGGTTGGAGCCAAGGGAATCAATGGATCATCAGGATTATATTCCTCAATTTCGGAGGCCTTGGGCTCCACAACCGAGTTGAAGCCTTCGTCAATTTTATTCTTACCCTTGAGCATTGTTTTCTCTTTCTCGATTTCCTCTTGGATCAGACGTCTGCCTGTCTCCAAAGCCTCAGACTCTTCACCTTTGAGATAAGTCTGTATGAGCTGTTTTTCATCAACTTCCTCGACTTTCAATCGACGCTTTTCGCCCTCAACGATCATATCCCATACGTTAGCCAAAATAATGTGATAATTCTGAATCCACGAGATGTCTAGGGTCTTAATAACTTGGCCAAAGAAGTCGAATAGCAGTTCTTAGAAACCTTCCATCTCCTTTTTAGTTGCAGTAGGCTCATCGGCAGTGGCAGAGGCCGATGCAAGAGCATTATCGGCATTACCCTCAGCAAGAGTTGCACGCTCTTCGGCTTGGACAAGTCTCTCATTCAAAACCGCTTTCTCTTTTTCAACAAGAGCAAGACTATCTTTTAAGCTCGCTTTCTCCTAGGCAGCCTTCTCAGCAGCAAAATGTTCTTATGCTGTTTTCAATTCAGTGTTGATTGTCCTGAGATCCTCCGCTTCTTTTTTCAAAGCCAAACGCTCTTGGCTATTTGAGTCGTGCTCAGTTTGAAAATGCTTCCTAGCGCTCTCTACCTCTAATTTGTAATTTTCTGCATCACGCCGAGCTAAAGCAAGTTGAGCCTGTGTATCCTCTAGTTCCCTTTCCATTTTGCTCCTGGCTCTACCATTGTTATCAATCTTCACTCTGGTTCTGGCTGCTTCCGTCTCTAGGTGACAGATGGTAGCAGAAAGAGTGCTGGCATGCTTCTTCATTGCCCTATATTGTTTGGCCACATGACTCACCTGCCCTACGACCTCTACATCCCAGTCTTCGGGAACCGGTTCAAGATCTGGAACAAACATCATCCTTTCGAAGAAAATATCAGGAAATTGCTTCTGTAAACGCTCCAGCTTGACCTGATTCTCAGAGGTGTAGACGACATCCTACGCAGCGGTAGTATCCAAATCGCGCTGACTAGAGGGGACAATAGCTATTTTCTCCTTTTCTAAATCCTTGCTCGGATCTTTGTTTTTATCTTTCAGCTCATGGTGTTTTTTGGAAGACTTGCTATGAGAGGGTATACTTTTTGGGGGAGTTAAGTCTTTGGGAAGCTGCTTACCCCCCGCCGGTGGACTAGATGACTGTGGGACTTCCCAACATCTTGCCTTGATGGAGAACAAGACCATGTAGAATGAGTTTGATAAGAACCACGGGGTCGATGACTATCTCTCCCTCGGCTATCACTAAAAACATGCTCAGGATCAGAGAGGAGCCTTGGTGTGCTCGCTCGAAGAGAATGATAAGAGTAGGATTGTTTACGAGGCATTTCTCCTGCAAAGGAAACAAGCATATATTAAAATCATGAATACCGATGGTGTAAGAGTGTAGCGATAAGTGGTGTATGTGATCTATGCATCCCATGTAATCCCCCCTAACGGACCAAGGCCTGGAGATAGGCTCGTCTGTGTGACTTCTATTTTTCCTAAGTGGGGAATTAACTTCTCAGAGATAGGAAAAAATGGTTCCCCTCCGAAGTCTTCCTACGTATAGATGTCGTCTGGTAAAGGAATTTTGTTTAATTCTCCGAGTATCTGCTCTTCTGTCAATTCATCGTGAGTGATGGGCTCAATCGGTAACGGAGTCCCGGGGGAAGATTTCTCCTTTGAAGTTGGGATTTCCTTTGGTTCATCAGCCAGAACCTTACCTCCTTTACATAAATTCAAATCCTAATCAACATGATCGATCATTGGTGTAGGGCTCTTGCGAACTTTAGTGGTTTTCGTGGCCCCTGAGGTCCCTTCTCCCTCAGTTGGGGGCACATATTTATAAGGATTACCACCCACACCAAGTCCGAACCTCATATCCAGAAGACGGTGTTTGTGAAGATTCTCGTCGGTGATACACTTCTTGATTCTTAAGAAGTCTGATTTTCTTTTGAGTATGCGGGACAGTCGATCTTCATGCACAGAACCCTCTGTTTTCGCAAAATTATGATCTACACAGAACAAAAGGACACATTAGCACCATAACTATGTAGTCAAAGTATACGATGAGAAGTTGAAAGCATACTTTCTTGTTGCCACTTCGTTGCACATCCGGCTTGATGCTTTATGAAAAACCAATCGGATTTGACATCTCCTATATTGCTATGATCGTCTGACAAAACCTTTCTGCTGGCAACTGACCCAAAGAAAGAGAAATTTGGAGTCCCTGCGGAACGATGTTTGAAATGGTAGAAAAATTTCAAATCCTTGAAAGTAAGCTTAGTCTGTAGAATCTCCGCATATGCAATGTATAAGGTGTACAAAGCTGCATAGGCGTTAGGATGGAGTTGCATGAGGGCAAGCCGCAACCGTCTTAGGAGATCAATGACAATTGGAGGAAAGGGAGGAATAGCTCCTATCCAGCACATAAGTCGACTGACAGCCATATACCCTTCGGGGGCAGAATGGGGTATACCTCCACCTTTCGGAGTTTTCACATCATCCCAAGGGATCCCGTGTCTCAAACATATTTTCTTAAGCTTTATGTCATCTAATTTGGAAGCCAGAGAATCACTGAGCTTCTTCTCCTCCACTTCCTTGACACCTGGGATCTCGTCGGGAGCCTGATCATCTTCTTCTTCCTCATCTTCAAGAGATGTACTTTCAGAAGTTGCTAATTCAATATCGGTGTCGGTCTCATAATCGGGGTCGGAATTTTCCCAATCTGAATCTGTGGGAAGTGCATCATGATCATAGTGCTTTGATGACTCTGATTCTGTATCTCTCTCTGACATTTCGGTTGATTGCTTATCAGACATGGTTGTGTTGGCGAATAAATGTAAGAAATTAGAACATAGTTACCCATTCCCCGTGTGTGTAAGTGCAAGTGTGTGCATGTGCATACATTAAAGAAAAACATGAAGTAAGTTGGATAAACGTAATAAGTCTGCTGTAAAGTCATGCCGTTTTCCAGTTCAAAAGGTTCATGTTGAAGGCTCTAAACCTAATTGTCCATTGGTATATCAAGATTTGCATTTCATTTTTGGTCAATATATGTAACGACTCGTGATATAGTTTTGGCCAGTAAGACAGGGTTCGGCTCGTGGTAGAACTGCGGCTCATGGGAAGGATTGGGCTCGTGGGAAGGGTTGGGCTCGTGGGACAGTTCAACTCGTGACCCACACTGTTTCGCCCGAACGGCTCGTGAAAGACCCCCCACGATGCACTCCTCTCCTTATCTCCACGAACCGATGCTCTCCTATTTTCCACGACCTGATCCGTTGTCTAGGTTGACACCAACTCCATCTCGTTTCCTTCCACCTCGCTAGCACCACGAACCAAGTCGACATCCCATCCATGAACCGACCTGGTGGAGCCTATTTTCTCTCTCTCCATCTCCTTCCTTCTTCCATAATCCCACACTTGCGAAAAACTCGAGCGGAGCAAAGAAGGGATAAAGACGAAATTACATGAAAGTATCCCTAGCACAATTAACTTTTTGATTTAAATTATGGGAAGAAACTAATTTCTGAAGATTTCGACTAAGGGTTTTTGACCTAGAGGAAGAAAAGCTATGACAGTGTAAGAAAGAAGAAGAAGATAAGTGGAGAAGGGGGCTTGCTTATATAGGCAAACGCTGGCCATTCGCATTCCCTTTTTTGTTTTATTCGGAGCCAAAGGGCCACCAGCAAGAGCCCACTATGGCCTGTGGTACGGTCCGCTCCGCCAGAAGCTTATGAGTGAAACCAGACGGCCCATCGCGGCTTAAAAGGAAGCCCAATCGACTGCTGATTCGTGATGGATGCTGCGTTGATGAACCGCCATGAGGTCTAACGACCTGAACTTAAGAATGACAACCTAAGGGAAACCATGAAAATATTTATAAAAATTTAAGGAATTACCTTGCAAATTATTAGTGATGTACACTGAAGTCTAGGAGATTAAAATCAACCAATGAACAAAGAGATTATTGGAAATTCGGAGTAGTATTTATACTCCTCAAAGGATATGACCATTCGAAGCAGTGTGACGCTATAAATGGATGTGACTATTGATTCATATTGTTTTGTGAAAAGGTCCATTTAGAATCTTCGAAGTATGTTCCATCCTCGATAAAACATACTTCGAGGGGGCAAAATGTTGGCTAGCTTTTTGACCAACCACTAAGATTCGTACACAAGTCCAATATGAAGCCTTGTTCCAAGGACCTTTCAAACCCGTTTGTGGACACCCTGTTGTATGCAGCTCGTGATGCTGCTACCACGACCTGTTCGTGATAATCCCTACGACCTAAACCATTGCCACGACCCGATCCAAGAAGCCAAAGGATATAAGTCACGACCAGGTCATTCACGACCCAAAAGACCCGGATCTTACAACACCTGTCTCCAACAGCCATAATGACTATTTCTGCATCAAGCTGCAATTCGATCCAAGATTCTTGGGATTTGTGCCACGTGTGACCACAAACCGCCTGCAAATATCAGCTATAAATAGCCCCGTACTTGGAGTTTTTGAGAATCTTTTTGGCATTTCAAAGTACTGTTTCCACATTTATTATTATCTTACGAATTCTTATTAGTCTTAGCCTGAAATTATTGAGTGAATCATCATTGTACAAGTGAGATTGAGAGAAAAATCATTGATTATACTTGAATCTTACGTATAATCATAGATATAAAGTGGACGTAGGCTCGTTAATGCCGAAAAACTATAAATCTTGTGTGTTTTCTGCATTTTCTTGCATTTCTAAATATTATTCTTTGCCTATTCAGATAATTTGGGTGTTAGAGCCACTTTTGGATCTAACAATATTAAATAAAAATTTATCTAGAAAATCAAAACATGAAGCGGGAAACAAGAGCGGGAATTTTGCTCGTTCGGGGTCGACCCATCAACAGGGGGGTCGACCCACGTGAAGGGGGGTTGACCCTGGGGTCGACTCCACCGCAAATATGGACGCTGTTTTGACGTGGTCGGTTCTAATGATTTTTAATTTAAATCTAAAGGACCTAGTTTCTCTGATACACCTAAATAAGCCTGAGGAGCCAACCCTAGATCTCATATATCTGAGACAACGAAGAAGCTCTGCCATTCCTCTTTCTCCTCAATTCTCTTCGGAAAATTTAGATTATTAGTTTAGGAAATTTTGAATCTAGATCTGGAGGAAAAGGATGAAAATCAATTAGAAGGTGCTCATATCTCTTATCGAAGTGAGATAATTTTCTAGATCTGGTCTATTTCAATTCTCTTCTCTTTCTTTCCTTTTTCTTTTAGTAAAAATTATGAATCCATGTTTGTTAGGTTATGAATCAAATTAGCGGAAAAACGGGGAGTGATAGATCAGGACCAGATCCAGGATTGGGAAAGCATATAAGGTGAGTGGATTTAAGTTATATCATTTTAGATAATGATATATTATTGTTTAACATTCACCGTTATTGTACAATGTGAATTGGGTAGAATAATTAAAGTATTGAAATGTTATTATGACATGTTTAAAGATGATATGTTGAAATGTTTAAACATATGTTAAAAGGACTAACGTGACGAATATGATATGTTGGAATATTAATATGCTAAGATATTGATATGTTGGAAAATCTGCCAAAGTATGCGCAGCAATTACTATTGTTTCAATTCCGTGTTAACTTGTGATATTTATGCACCTGGACCATTAACGGTAGAAATTAAGAAAAATTACATGATTTGGCAATCACATGTTATTGTTAAATTTGATCAATTATTTGATTATATGTTAGAAAGAACGTATGACATAAAATAGGCATAATATGATGACATGAAAAATATAAATTATGGTGGAAATTTGAAAGAATAGACATGCCCAGATTATATAGAAGATTTACAGTAAATAAGAAACTATAACCGCGCTTAGACACGAGGTTAGATTAAATTCGTGGTAGAATTCTGCCCGGAACCGACCGACAAATCCAACATCCACAAGTGGTAAATCTAACGTGAGGGGTCTAAGTGCATAAATAAAACATGTAGTGGTGCTAAGACATGAGGTTAAGTCAACTTGTGGTAGAAGTCTGCCCGGACCCACCCGGCAAATCCAGCGTCCACAAGTGTAGGCTTAATGTGAGAGGTCTAGTGCACACACACACAAACACACACACACACACACACATATATATATATATGTGTGTGTGTGTGTGTGTGTATGGATATAACAATATATGAAGGAATGGCACTAATGGTAATTAATGGAAATAAATGGAATTGAATAAAAGGAAGTTACAAAAGTAAAAAGGAATGGAATGAACGGGGAATGATAATAACCTATTATTAATAAATTACATTAACGAGAATGTTGTATAATAGGTAGACTTGTCCTAGGGACAAGTGAAGATTATAACTTAGGTTATAATAAACTAGTAAGGACATGAGATAACTGGTGAAATGAGATAAGTGACACTTAATTGTAAATTAAGAAATCAGTAAATGGGGAAAACCTAAAACCAGTTGTTTGTAATAAGTAGAGAAAAAGGGGGAAAGTTTATGAAGTGTAAGAAGTTGCGCTTAATTATAAATTAAGTAATTAGTAAACTTGAAAGTAGGAAATCTACTGATAAGAATAACATGTTTAGGCTTGTCCAAGAGACAAGTGGAAATTATAACTCAAGTTATAATAAATGATAAAGGGAACGGAATAACTTATGTAAGGATATAAGTCATACTCAATTGTAAATTGAGTTGATTATAAGAATAAGACTTTGGAATCTACGGATAAGGACAACATAAGTTATATTCATGGGAAGAAAAACTAATTAATGGACCTTAGTTAAGAAAACTAAGTTAATAAGTAAACAATAATAAGCTGTATTGACAATATAAGATGGAATTATGATTAAATGAAAGAGAGTGAAGAAAACTTATGAAATGAAATAAGTTATATTTAATCATAAATGATAAGTGACATGTTAATCATAAAACATGTGAATTGAGATATACTTAATAACATATTAAGTAGAACATGTTATTGTAACCTTGAAATCAAACAAGAATATAAAAGGGATTGTGGGTTACAGACCTTGGGCCACAATCTAGAGAATAACATGTTGTGGGCTTATTAATAAACTTAAACGGGTTAAGTTATATAACTGAAATTAATAAGCAAGAGAAACTGGGTAACTTGGATAAGAAATCAATATGAACGGGGGTAATCAAGTTAAATGGAAACCTGATGAGGTAAGGCAAGCGCATAAAAGAATATTTAGACATAGGGTCTAATAACATATTAAAATGAGGCGCTTGGACCAGTCTGCACGTCTGAGGGTGAATAACCCAATGGGGGTAGATCATCGTGGTGTCATAAGGCACGAGAAGGAGCGCACGTTCATCTGATCATTTTGTCAGCTCTGAAGGTCTGGAAGGGGAAGCACGCAGCTTCCTGAGAAACGTAAGGTGCTCCTGCTAGCCCTCTGTATGGTGGCAGATGTTTAGGCTGTGCCCGCAGAGGTTCGGTCTGCGCGTAACTATCAAGTGGGTGGGCCTTGACTGCAAGAATAGCTTTGCAATCATAATACTGTAACGAGGTGACACTAGGATGATTCGGCGATCGCCTCAACGGAAGGCGAGGTCAGGACCAACAAGGAAAGTAGATCGTTGGGCACCCATCATTGGCAACCAGTGGGATGTGAAAAAACTAGAGCTAAAACCAATAGACCATTCACCTTTCATTATCGAGGTACAGTGGTTGAGGGAAGACCTGGATGTTTAGATTGTTTGTTAGGAGCAAGTCGTTTAGCTCTTGTAGTCTTTACTAGTTCAGGGAGGGGCCGAGGTGGGGCCATAGCCACCATGAAAACAGACCGTAGGAATATTTGTATTTTGAGGCTATTAAAGGCGGGCCTGTATAAATATGGAAAAGCTCTCGACCGAGTTCCTTGTTTCTTTTGTAGCCCTGCCACAGAATTTGATGCACATTATGTGCGGTTAAGGCATCAAATACGATTGACGATATGTACGTAAGACAGTGTAGATACATGCATGTCGGCTCTGGGTGGTGTGTCGTAGACTTGAGGGCATTACTCTGGTATGAAACTTTATTCGATCAAAGATGGTAGTCCGTATGCTTACGTGGCATATTAATGACAGATATATGTGGAATGTAATATTATTATGTAGAGACCTGTACGTCACTCCGGCGTAGGATGAGGGACTGCGTTCATTTCTATGGCATTACGGCGGAGACCGTGCGAGTGGGTACCGTGGGGTGTACCTCAATAGTGAGGGGTAGCTACATATATACTATATTAGGTTAATCCATTGGGAAGTAAATGGGTACGATGTGTGTGTAAGCCTTGAGCGCTGTTAACTCAAGTAACCTAATAAATAAGAAAATATGATTGAACGATATATGTAGAATTATCCAAAGTGTATAGTTTAAATCCAGTCACCAGAACTTGTGTTCTGACCCCTTCCTCATAACATACTCGCAGGTTAGGTTTGTGGCAGAGACATGATAGCTTTGGATACTGGTAGGTAGTATTATTAATACGGTAAGACTATACTTTGATTATATTATATTTTTTCCATTGCGCTATGAGATATTTTATGAGCTTTGACATATTTTATGTCTCTGTCTTTTCTGCAGGATACCAGAGCAAACCAACACGAGTTTCGATAGATTGGAATTTTGAAAAAAAAATTGGTCTGTTAGAATTTGTGTTGTTACATCTGGTATCATAGCTTAGGTTTAGGATTCCTACATAAATAGTGAGCGAACGTATTTGTATTTTTAAAAATATAAATATTATATATATATACCTAGATCCATAGAGGAACCCACTAAATAGAAAGATATAACATGGTAAGAAATGGGATGTTTGTTTTGTACACTAAAGGAATGAATATGGAAATATGAGACCCTTAGGTATTTTGGGTGGAAAGTGTACAATGTTTGGAAGGAAAGTGAATCTCACATGATTAGTATTTTGGGTTAGTGAGTTTGGGAGTAAAACCTTATAAATTGGAAAAGGTTAAAAAGAGAAAAATGGATTAGGAATATATATAGTTGAGAGGATTGCCCTTGGTAAATGTCTAGGAAAGCCTAGAAATTGAAAACCCGCTTTGAGTCTAACCCCATTATTAACTTTTAAGAACTAGAAATTGTAAATGGTTTGGGAAAGTGGTTTATGATGTTTTCAAGTATTAATCTTAAAAGTTATAGTTTTAAATATGTAAAGTACACATATTGAGTTTTAAAGTAAAATGGGGTATATTTTGTAAATAGTGATTTCTAGCGAAAATTTTGTCAAAAGTAAAATTCTCTCAGTGAAAGGTGGTGCATATTATAGAGCATGTATAGCTCGCTAGTTTTCTTGTTATATTACATGAAAGGATTTGAAAGCAAAACTTGGAAAAAGTTGCATTTTGTTGAAAACTGGAATTTCCGTAAAGAAAGTTTTGAAGTCTCTATTTTTTTACAATCATTTTTGATAAATTGTTTTAATAACAAAATTTTGTTGGGTGGACAAAATAAGTGTAGAAATTAAGAATAGAGAGGATGTTTGCACCTTGTAGTAAGAAAATTAACTGACCTTATAGACAAGAACGAACCTTAAACCCGATTGAGAAATAGTTGTCTGTATCTACTCCAATTTTGTGATTTGAAAAAAAAAATGATTTTTAATTTTTTAAGATGATGTGTTTTTATGGTTTGGCAAAAGTAAGTTTTCATGAGTAAAACTAAATTTTGACACTTCTAATTTTTTTTAGGGGAAAAAAATTAAATGAAAAGGTCTATCTGTGTTTTAAAAGTATGGAGTAAGTAAGGATTAGTCCCTTGGGAAGATGGGAAAAGTTTTGAGGCTATGAAGTAAATAGCGAGAATTATCTTGGAAAAAAGGTAAGTTTCCGTAGAATGCGTAAGCATTGAAAAGCCTAGGGGGTGTTGCATGAAATAATTGTTGGTACATAGTCAGGACTAGTGGTGACTACTAGATAATAAAAAGGGCAAGTAAGTGTTTAGATCATGTTGCTAATTTCCATATTAGGGGTAAAACCTATTACTGCGTTTCTATTGGGATCTTATGTTATTTTGTTCTCGTTGGGTAGTTAGGGTAACACCTAAAACTGTCGTGGATCCCATGGTTTGTACTTTTCTGTCTAAGGGGGACATAGTCCCGAGATTCTTGGCCCTTAGTAGTAGCTGTGTAGGGTGTTTGTTCTCCTGTTTTAGTTGAAAGACTAGAAGGCTTATTTAAATTTAAACTTAGATCAAATGATTAAATAAGCTAAGAAAATAGAAATGGTACAACTAAAAAGGAAACAATAAATTTAGTAAAGCAACAAACATGACAGTTAAAGAAAGATGGATAAGAATAAAAATTTCCAAGATAAGATGAAAAGAAGATCAGTAACAAAAGAAAATTTTCTTATATGGGCTGTGCTTGGATAGGAAAATTGGTAATCATTATAGAATAGTTACATCAAATCCAAGTACGGTTGGAAAAAGGTACATAAAAGGAAAAACGGTAGATGTGAAATTTTCCGCCTTTTTGTAACATAAGAAATCGAATTTAGAAAATTAGATTTTTCTGAAATTCGAAAAATAAAGTTGGTTGGTAGGATTTTGGATGCAAAAATTGGATGAACTGCGCTCTTACTCAGTAAGAGTGTGGGAAAATTTGGAAGAAAAAACATTTTTGATTTCCAAAATAATGCATTCATGTAGAATTGCCAGTATATTTCGGATGTGAGCCTCATATTTTAAAAGGATTTTTGAAAAAATTGCTTACGCGTAGGAGGTACCGCTTAGGCATACATGCATTATTATGTTGTATTTCACTTTGCACAAGTGCACAATGTTTGCAAAAATTGGATGCACACATGATGGATAGATATTATGCGAGGGATTATTGAATTTTTACCCTTACCAAATTTCGGGGATGAAATTTCCTAAGGGTGGGAGAATGTAACACCCCGCATTTTTAACTCAAGATAATAAAATAAGAATACCTTAATCAAATATTCAGAATTAAGTGAAACGGACGGCACCATTGCGTTCTTCTTGGAATTCTGTTCAAAACAAACACCTGGTTTGCATAAAACGGATAACATATGAAGAAGTTATGAGGGTTAGAAGTTTGTATACATTAACGGAACTTATATATATATATTAAATAAAAATTTATCCAGAAAATCAAAACAAGAAGCGGGAAACAAGAGCGGGAATTTTGCCCGTTGGGGGTCGACCCATCAACAAGGGGGTTGACCCATGGGTCTACCCACATGAAGGGGGGTTCGACCCCACCGCAGATCTGGACGTTGTTTTGACTTGGTCGGTTCAGATGGTTTTTAATTTAAATCTAAAGGACCTGGTTTCTCTGATATACCTATAAATAAACCTGTAGAGCCAACCCTAAGTCTCATATTTCTGAGACAACGCAGATGCTCTGCCATTCCACTTCCTCCTCAAATCTCTAAAGAAAATTTAGATTATTAGTTTAGGAAATTCTGAATCTAGATCTGGACAAAAAGGATGAAAATTAATAAGAAGGTGTTCAGATCTCTTATCGAAGTGAGGTAATTTTCTAGATCTGGTCTATTTCAATTCTCTTCTCTTTCTTTCCTTTTTTTAGAAAAAATTATGAATCATGGTTGTTAGGTTCTAAATCCAATTAGGGGAAAACCATGGAATGATCGATCTGGACTAGATCCAGGATTGGGAAATCATATGAAGTGAGTGAATTTAAGTTATATCATTTTAGATAATGATATATTATCATTTAACATTCCCCATTATTGTACAATGTGAATTGGGTAGAATAATTAAAAGTATTGAAATGTTTTTATGACATGTTTAAAGATGATATGTTGAAATGTTTAAACATATATTAAAAGGATTAAAGTGACGAATATGATATGTTGGAATATCAATATGCTAAGATATTAATATGTTGGAAAATTTGCCAAAGTATGCGTAGTAATTACTATTATTTCAATTCCATGTTAACTTATGACATTTATGCACCTGGACCATTAACTGTAGAAATCGAGAAAAATTACATGATTTGGCAATCACATGTTATTGCTAAATTTGAACTATTATTTGATTAATTGATTATATGTTAGAAAGAACGTATGACATAAAATAGGCATAATATGATGACATGAAAAATATAAATTACGGTGGAAATTTGAAAGAATAAACATGCCTAGATTATATAGAAGATTTACAGTAAATAAGAAACTGTAACCATGCTTAGGCACGAGGTTAGATTACACTTGTGGTAGAAGTCTGCACGGAACCGACCGGCAAATCCAACATCCACAAGTCATAAGTCTAATGTGAGGGGTCTAAGTGCATAAATAAAACATGTAGTGGTGCTAAGACACGAGGTTAAGTCAATTTGTGGTAGAAGTCTGCCCAGACCCGCCCGGCAAATCTAACGTCCAGAAGAGTAGGCTTAATGTGAGAGGTCTAGAGCACATATATATTTATGTATATAACAAGATATGATGGAATGGCACTATTGGTAATTAATGGAAATAAATGGAATTGAATAAAAGAAAGTTACAATAGTAAAAAGGAATGGAATGAATGGGGAATGATAATAACCTATTATAAATAAATTGCATTAATGAGAATGTTGTATAATAGGTAGACTTGTCCTAGGGACAAGTCATGATTATAACTTAGGTTATAATAAACTAGTAAGGACATGAGATAACTGGTGAAATGAGATAAGTGACACTTAATTTTAAATTAAGAAATCAGCAAATGTGGAAAACCTGAAGTAAGTTGTTTGTAATAAGTAGAGTAAAAGGGGTAAAGTTTATGAAATGTAAGAAGTTGCACTTAATTATAAATTAAGTAATCAGTAAATTTGGAAGTATGAAATCTGCTGATAAGAATAACATGTTTTGGCTTGTCCTATGACAAGCGAAAATTATAACTTAAGTTATAATAAGTGATAAAGGGAACAAAATAACTTATGTAAAGAGATAAGTTATGCTAAATTGTAAATTGAGTTAATTATAAGAACAAGAATCTGAAATCTACGGATAAGGACAACATAAGTTATATTTATGGGAAGAAAAACTTATTAATGGACCTTAGTTAAGAAAACTAAGTTAATAAGTAAACAATGATAAGTTGTATTGACAACATAAAATGGAATTATGATTAAATGAAAGAGAGTAAGGAAAACTTATGAAATGAAATAAGTTATATTTAATCATAAATGATAAGTGACATGTTAATCAGAAAACATGTGAATTGAGATATACTTAATAACATATTAAGTAGGACATGTTATTGTAACCTTGAAATCAAACAAGAATACAAAAGTGATTGTGGGTTACAGACCTTGGACCATAATCTAACGAATAACATGTTGTGGGCTTATAAATAAACTTAAACGGGTTAAGTTATATAACTGAAATTAATAAGCAAAAGAAACTTGGTAACTTTGATAAGAAATCAATGTGAACGGGGGTAACCGTGTTAAATGGAAACCTGACGAGGTAAGGCAAGCGCATAAAAGAATGTTTAAACATAGGGTCTAGTAACATATTGAAATGATGCGCTCGGACCAGTTCGCACGTCTGAGGGTGAATAACCCAATGGGGTAGATCATCGTGGTGTCATAAGGCACGAGGAGGAGCGCACGTTCATCTGATCATTCTGTCGGCTCCAAAGGACTGGAAAGGGAAGCATGCGGCTTCTTGAGAAACGTAAGGTGCTCCTAGTAGCCCTCTGTACGACGGAAGATGTTTAGGCTGTGCCCGAAGAGGTTGGGACTGCACGTAACTACCGGGTGGGTGGGCATTGACTACAAGAGTAGCTTTGCAGTCAGAATGTTGTGACGAGGTGACACTAGGGTGATTCGGCGATCGCCTCAATAGGAGGCGAGGTCAGCACCAACAAGGAAAGTAGATCGTCAGGTACCCATCATCGGTAGCCAGTGGGATGCAAAAAAGACTAGAGCTAAAACCAATAGACCATTTACCTTTCACTACCGAGGTACGGTGGTTGAGGGAAGACGCCAACCGGATGTTTAGATTTTTTGATAGGGGAAATTCGTTTAGATCTTGTAGTCTTTGCTAGTTGAGGGAGGGGCTGAGGTGGGGCCATAGACACCATGAAAACAGACCCTAGGAATATCTGTATTTTGAGGCTCTTAAAGGCGGGCCTATACAGATATGGAAGAGCTCCCGACTGAGTTCTGTATTTCTTATATAGCCCTGCCACGGAATTCGGTGCACATTATGTGCGGTTAAGGCATCAAATACGATTGACGATACGTACGTGGGACATTCTGGATACATGCATGTCGGCTCTGGGTGGTGTATCATAGAATTGAGGGTATTACTTTGGTATGAAACTTGATTCGATCAAAGGTGGCAGTCCGTACGCTTACGTAGCATATTAATGACAGATATATGCGGAACGTAATATTATTATGTAGAGATCCGTAACCCCTGCGTAGGATGAGGGACCGCGTTCATTTCTGTGGCATTACGGTGGAGACCGTGCGAGTGCATTACGGCGAAGACCGTGTTAGTGGGTGTACCATGAGGTGTACCTCAATATATGAGAGGTAGCTACATGTTTACTATATTGGGTTAATCCACTGGGAAGTAAATGGGTACGACATGTGCGTAAGCCTAGAGTGCTGTTGTAACGACCCGTATTTCCATACCATTTGAGTCGACTAATAACACCACACGTCCAACCCATTTCACAGAAATACGAATCATTAGTAGAAAGAAGTTGGAGGATGAGAAATAGAAAGAAAGAAATACTAGAATAGAAGAAAAACGAAGATCACAAATCTCACAGCGGAATGAATAAAATATATTACATAACATAACCTTTGAAATATAAATCTGTAACTATATATATACATACCATCATCAGAGCACAACAGTTATTCCTGGAACAGTTATAAACACTTGTTTCCAGAGGCAACATAGTACATAGCGGAAATATAATAGTCCATAGCTAATTGGTGAAGCCTTCTGCTTCCAGCTCCTCCAAGGGAATCTGAAAATCCCGACTATTTGACTGCCCGTACAAATTTTGGGCACCCAAGAGTTTAGGGAAAACAAAATAAACTCTGGGTCATTCATGGGACTGGTGTGAGTAAATTCCAACCATTTTGTTTAATTTTCAAAATCCTTTCGAAAGAAATGACTATCGTAAGACCGATCCATACATAAACACGGATGGTTTTTACCTTATGATAACCAAAAATATTTTTGATACCAAATCCAGTGATATTGTAATAGTGTCTACAACAAATAAATAGAATCCAGCGGAAAGCTTGCATCTGACGCTCCATATATAATATTAAATCAAAAACCGCAGGGCGCTTATTGGAGATTGAATTTCCAACATGATAAGGTATGGGACCACCTTCCGATAGTGTATCTCTAGAGGGGAATACACTGGGTTCAACAAGAACGTCTTGCAACCTGGCCCACACATGGCTGACCACTCATTTAACTTGAGTGTGTCGAGCATATTATCACCAATGGTTGTGATCACCAACCGTTACCGAATGCATATAGCAGCGAATAGAATAAGAAGCAAATGAAATTTCTCTAAACCATGTGATAATACCCCTAATGGGAATGACCCACATGGCCATGCTGCCTGCCCGATTTTTTTCATTTCCCGGGTGAGAGGCTTGAGGTCTCGATTTTTCTTTCGGCACTTCTTGACATCATTTACTTTGAATGTCATGTCGTCAGACATCCGTCCATATACGGTGTCCTGGGATTGGACAAACCAAAGGCACCATTCGATTAATCCATCTTAGGCAATTTCTACCTAGGATTAACAAAACAACCCTTGCACTTTACTCCGTCTTCAATTATTCTTAGCATGACTTGATTCGTAACGCTTATGCCAATACGAAGTGATTTTCAGATATTAAATCTGATCCCGGTATATCCATATTGACAACGGAGGTACAAAATAAATCAAAACTTTGATAGTTGGTGATTTAACTATCAAAGAAACATCCATACAATCAACGGTCCTATTTCCAATTGGAAATTTTACGGATCAAACATTAGACAACACTGGCCCCTTTTATGTTAGTTCTTTATTATATTTTCAGTTCTAAAATCCATTTCCAATCTTCCATATCCTTTCAAATCTCAATCTCAATTCTTGGAAGACATTTCCAACGTCATCATTTCTTTATTTGAGAAGATATCGCTTATTCCAATTTGAAAACGTTTCTATATATTCATATATTCTTATTTCTATATTTTAGAAAATATACTTTATTAACATTGGAAAAAAAACATTTCCAATTATCATTCCTTACTTCTAGTTATCCCAAATCATTTCATTTTCTATACTTAGAAACCACCTCTGATTTACTTTGAAAAATGTTTCCAAGGCCTTTTTATTTAGTTAAACCCATGTTGCATAATAAACATCGTTGTTATATTTCAATTCATTAATCATTCATTTACTAATCGGATCCCTAATCACTTCACTACCGAACCTTAACCATTCCTTAGTTAATTATGAAGTCAATCAAGATGGGGTATAATTACCTCTTAGACCTTAACTGAACAACATTCTCAACTTTGAAACAGTCAAAGATCACAACTTCAAACAAAACATCGCTTACGCGACTCTCGGGTTCAATCTAAGAATCCACTTCCTTTACGGAAAAACATTGATTATAACGGTAGCGTTACAATCGCTGTTTCCAAATATTTGATTTATAAAACATTAAGTATAATGGCAGCGTTAAAATCGTTGTTTAGATTTACAAAATATTTATTATAACGGTAGCGTTATAATCGCTGTTTAGATTTATAAAACATTTATTATAACGACAACGCTAAAATCACTGTTGGATTTATAAAACATTTATTATAACAACCTTAAAATCGCTGTTTAGATTTATAACGATAGCGTTATAATTGTTGTTCCCATATAATTGGTATATAAAAGTATAAGTTGTATTTATTAATTCGATTAATAAGTAAACAAACAAATAAATAAATAATTAGATTTCATTCAAAATGGAAAGCAAAAATAAGCACTTCCCTAAATTCGATATAATCGAATTCCAATAAATAACTCTCTCTCGAATAATCTATATTCGAATATATTTCGAACTTCGGAGTTTACCTACCATTTCAAGTTAATTCAGATTCCCAATCCACAATGGAATTTATCCTTTCCAAATCATTATAAAATTCCTTTATAACCATTACAGTCTACACTTTATTTTATATTCCAGATTTTAAATAAACTCATCGTTTTCTTTTAAAATGATTACCGATTCCCTTTTCATTCAATTTCCAATCTGGATTCATATTTCAAATCTAAATTACCTTTGGAGATATTTCATTTGCAAAATATTTCCTTTAAACCAATATTCACTTTGATCGTGAATATATTTCTTTTATATATATAATCAAATCAGTTTGATTTCGTACTTGTAAATAATACCTTAAACCCAAGTTCCATTTATAACTTCTATTCATATTTTTCCATACCAATCTCATTTGTATTGCATTATTTAAAATCTCGTTTACAATTTTCTTTATAATTTGCTAAGTTAAAATCTCATTTCAAATATTGGTTTCAAATCTGATTACCACTTTTCCATATAAATTCAAATTTGAATTTATATTTATCCTAAGATAAATACTTTACTGTATTTATAAACGTCATTTATAACCATTCTTGTATTATCCACTTAAACCAGTTTCTATTTTCAAGTACATTGAGATTAAATTTTTGTTTGGTAAATAAATTTCCTTTAAGTTCAAATCTAGTTAAAAATATCAAATCTCAAAATTGTTCCCCACTTTGCTATGTAAATTCAAAACCTGAATTTATATTCCAATTTATCCTGAGGTAAATACTTTTCCTTTATCTATAAACATTGTTTTAAATCAACTGCTTGTTTATTTGAACAAGTTTCTATTTCCGCCCCATTCAAAATTCGATTTTTATTTTGAAGATAAATTCTATTTTTAAATACCAATTTCCTTTCTGGTATTTAAAATACCAAATTCTAGGGTCAGGGTGATTCATAGCATATCCAATCACAAACTATATAACACTTCATATATCAAAATCAATGAAAAACAGTAATTAAATGTTGAGGAATCGAGTTGGATCTCTCCAACCTTTTTCCCTGCATCCACAGATGTTAATCCCATCAATAATATTAACTTCACATCAATATGAAATATCATGATAAACAGAACTAATAATCGATCAACGATGTAACTATATCAATCATTTCAACCATTTTACCAACCATTCATCCAAACATCCATCACACAGTATAAAATTACTGTAAATAAATTAAAAATTCGTTTATATAAAAATATAAATGAGGTAGAGTTAGTGAGTTTACTCACCTTGTTTTGCAGTTGATGGCTCTGCTTTGATGTTGATTAAAATCAAGCAGACATTCAATTTTACCATGAAATTTCAATTGCTCCATTCTTAGCCACGTCAGTTCCACAGTGTAGATGGCGTTGTTGCGATCCCAATGTGACTGGTTTTGTCCGATTCTGATTACATATGATAAAATTGTTGTAATTACAAGTTTTTAAATGAATTAATTTAATTTATTATTGCCTAACTATAGTTATTACGATAAATTATTGTTAATTACCTAATCAGAGTATTAGCGCTAACTCTTTCTCCCTTCTCTGTTGGAAACATGGCTACAGGAGCGGTTTACCATTTGTTTGTTTACTCTTCCATTTTCATCCTTTGTTACTCCACCAAATCACTCCGACTAAATACCAAATCACTCTTATTTCTTAACTGATTTCACCGAGGCCACCCTTTCACCAGCAACATCACCTCACAGGGAAAAATCACCCCCATCGCCTCACTGTGCCACTGGGGATGACCCCAACACTGACCCTCCCTATGCCAAAGAACGTGCCACCAGAACTGCTTCCAATGTCACCCGTAGACCCAAGGTCCATTCTACGTGCCTTTCCCATTCACGAAACAGTATGCTTCCCCCTCTTCTTCCCAGTATGGATAAATTCCACTCCTCCAAACTGTCCCATGTCCTGCTTTTATTCAAACCCTTTTTTTTTGTTATTCTTTCCGGATCAAAGAAGGTAAACCCATTCTCCTACAGTTTCAACACCCAATCCATCACGCTCGAATTCGAACTTCCACCACCAAACAAATCCCAAACCTTCTCCTCGTTCATGCAAATTTCAACTTCAAAAGCCTTCTTTCCTCCATGTTCACCTGCTACAGACCATATCCTAAACTCTGACACTACCCCCTCAACTTCTCGTCACCTCGACTTCAAGCTCGAGGCTTCAAACCCAAATGCGTCATACAACTTGACTTCGAAGGCTACAGTGACATCCGAGCTCCAACTCCATGGAAACACAACAAACCCTTCCACATCACGCGCCTCGACACCCTGACCGCAATGCCAACTCTAGTTCCTTGTTCAGTCATCTCCAGCTGTCGTGCGCGCCAACCCTACTCGCTGACTCATTTCAAGGTTCCAGAAATTTCGTCGAATTGTATATAACTTGTTTGAAATGGAAGTTTGCTCCGAATTTATTTTAATAAATCTGAAGTTTCAGAATTTGGTTGAAGATTTGATTTTTAACAATTTTAGGAAGTGAAGCCTTTTTCGTGATTTACTGGGAGTGATGATATTTAAAGACAAAGGCAACTTGGTTTGCACTGAAGTGAGATGGTTTAGTAGTCACGAAAATGAGATGGAGTGGCAGGCACGCTGTTCTGAAGATTGGCAGTCACATTTCTCTCCTTTTTTTTCAAAGGATTGTTTTCTCTCGGTTTTAATTGTTTTTGCTTTCAGAAAGAAATGGAGATACATAGTATTTAAAGAAGGAAAGGCTTGGGGCACAGCTGTAACAGCTTTAGGAGCACGACATAGAATAGGATAGGTTTGTCTTTTTTTTCCAGCTTCACATGGGTGATTTTAATTCTTTTTAGAGGGCTAAGTGGTGAAGGTCAAACTAACATATGACTCATTTAATTCATATAGAAGGAAAAGATATTTAATTGCATAGGCAAGCAGACCATATGCGATTATACCACGTGGTTGGGTACTATTCTATTTGGTGATGCAAATTGTACTGCTTTGTAACTAGATGTTTTATATTTATATTGTTTGTGATCACTAAATATGTAATGTTCGAAGATTTCAAGTGCTTGTAAAAGTGAACATCCGGCGTATACCTTTTTTATCAGAAAATTGCATTATAATAGTACATCATTTTATTCTAAATAGATATATGGGTTTTCATTTGATATTTTTGTTATTCGATCCCCATGCATTTCCCATCGATCGTATTCCAAGTCCTTGTGTACTACTTGTCGAAATGAAATGTTGGTAGGAATTCACAATACTATTTGGTCAATGAAATGCCATTACGAAAGAGAATGTATGAAATGGACTGATATATCCATGCCAACTTCCACAGGTGCTTGACTTTCGACCTAACCACTTATTTACTTAGAGACGATACCGCATCAAATGGATACCATCAATAACTTTACAAAATTCATTTTAATCTTTAGTTGATTCTTATACCCTCTCTTATTGTTGAAATACGATACTGCATGTTATACTTTCTAAATTAAGATTTACAACAAAATTCTATTAAATTAAACTAAAAATTCGTCATTTAAAAATCTTGTCCGAATTTGAAATCCATATTTTAATTATATTAAATAAACCATTATGTCTTACATACGACTCCACGGCGACTTTCTGAAAATTGATTTGGGCATAACTTCCAATCTATATGGCGAAATCCCGAATTTTCACTTCCATTAGAAAGATATAGTTTAATAGATCCAAACGTTTCTTGTTTCGGAGAATCCAACTTATATTGAATTCTGTAAATTCAGTTGAAGTTTAGATCGTAAATTATGAACTACCGCGCCGTTTACGAGTTCCATTTAAATTATATTATAATTTATATGTTAAACCTCATTTTAAATAAATATATTTGTTATAAAAATCCGTTTTATAATTCAAATAAAATATTTAAAACTAATTTAAATATTTAGAATTAAATGGCTCAAATCCGGATCGTTACATTCCTTCCCCCTTAAAATAATTTCGTCCTCGAAATTGTTGAGCAGTAAAAATGCTATAACTCTAACTCCTCATAACCTACTTAGTTGAAATCTTATATTCCATATCTTCATAACCTAGTTCTTAATTACCCGACCTTCGAATTCTCATTCCAATAACGACCATTCATAATTCTTTCCAAATGATCTGTCTACCATTTTTGGACAATCCATTATCACTTTCTCGTCTTCAATCGATATGCTCTTATGCATATCCACATTGATTCCAATTGATTTTAAATCCATTTATCAATTTCATTATTCCACTTGAAATTTTACTAACCAATTCTGGTTTTCTTATTTCAATTACAATTAACACTCGATTTAAAATTATCAAAAATTTCTTGAAAATTTTCAACTCGTTAAATTTTCGAAAAATTTCGCCAACTTCTCCTTTGCGCGGCCCAGTAGGTACAACAACAATTCGCCTTTCTAGGCCTTCTCCAATCCAAAAGAAAATAAAAAAACCAAGCAACTTGCCCCATAGGCTCATATAACCATCAAAGCCAAGTAATATTGTAAACATGTACCTTTTTGTTGGGCGTAATTTTATCTCTTGCATTTGCTTCCATTCAATATCTGCCCAGCATACATATATCCATTTCCAGTTGGTTTCAAATCAATCCAACTTCCAGTTTTTACTCTCTAATCAACTTTTGATTAGTTCACTTCCATTCTATCAATTCAAATCTGATTTATATTTAAGTCAATCCACTTATTATACTTGAATCCAAGTTTATCACAATTCAATTTAAATTAACAACATCCAATATATATTCAACTTACTTATTCATAAGTCGAATTCATATTAATAATTCGAATCTCAACATTTCTCTTTATTTAATTTCATTCAGAATTATTTCTAATTCAATCCAATTTTATTTAACTAAAATTTCAATTCATTTGATACATTTTTACCATTTCAATCTACTCAATTTATACAAGTTAAATTTTAATTTCAGAATTCAAACTCCAATTTTTATTTCAAATTAGTTTGAAATCATATATAATTATATACATATATTTATAATCAACTCAATTCAAAACATTGGAATTTCTAAAACATCTTGTTCTTTTAAAACAAAATTTTCATTTTCAAATTACTATGGTAGCAATCCGTCACTTAGGAACTTGAAAATGAATACCAATAATGTCGCGATCCATTATCAGAATTATTTTCTTGCCACTAAAGTGATTTCAGTACTTAATCTCTTTAAAAATCCATTCAAACCATTCTTATTCAAAAATACTTTAAAGTAATGTTATACTACTTTTAAAACTACTTCAGAAAATATTTCCTAAACACCCGGAATTTAAATTCCAATTCTGGTTTGAACTTAATCTTGGTTTATCTCATTTGTATGCATTATCCTATACAAATTATATAACCATTTCAATATTTCATAATTCCATTTGATTGTAATAACAATCAACACATTCATATATAATAATTCAGAAATTATTCCTTTTATATCAAATCAAAATAATTCTTAGGCAAAATTATTTCATTTACCCATTTTAAAACAATATTGTATCGAATTGTTTTTTTTTTTGAGAGTTTAGAAATACCTATCGATACAGTTGTACATCCTGTATCGACTAGAATTCATAAACCACTCAACAAACCAGCCAACACAATATAAAACAATTTTAGATCAAATCTACAAATACGTGCTCATACATACACACTCAAATTCAATCTAGGGTGTTACTAACCCCATTTCCGTTGAATTTCGACATAGACCCAAGGTTACCACTCAACCTTCAGCTCTGATACCAACTGTAACGGCCCATATTTTCGTACCATTTGAGTCGACTAATAACACCACACATCCAACCCAAATTGCACAGAAATACGAATCATTAGCAGAAAGAAGTTAGAGGATGAGAAATAGAAAGAAAGAAATACTAGAATAGAAGAAAAACGAAGATCACAAATCTCACAGCGGAACGAATAAAATATATTATATAACATAACCTTTGAAATATAAATCAGTAATTGTATATACATACCATCATCAGAGCACAATAGTTATTCCTGGAACAGTTATAAACACCTGTTTCTAGATACAACATAGTACACAGCAGAAATATGATAGTCTATAGCTAACTGGTGAAGCCTTCTGCTTCCAGATCCACCAAGCGAATCTGAAAAATCCCGACTACTTGACTGCCCGTACAAATTTTGGGCACCCAAGAGCTTAGGGAAAACAAAATAAACTCTGGGTCAGTCATGGGACTGGTGTGAGTAAACTCCAACCATTTGTTTAACTTTCAAAATCCTTTCGAAAGAAATGATAATCGTAAGACCGATCCATACATAAACACGGATGGTTTTTACCTTACGATAACCAAAAATATTTTTGATATCAAATCCAGTGATATTATAATAGTGTCTACAACAAATAAATAGAATCTAGCGGAACACTTACATCTCACTCTCCATATATAATATTAAATCAAAAACCGCAGGGCGCTTATTGGAGATTGAACTTCCAACATGATAAGGTATGGGACCACCTTCCAATAGTGTATCTGTAGAGGGGAATACACTGGGTTCAACAAGAAGGTCTTGGAACCTAGCCCACACATGGCTGACCACTCATTTAACTCGAGTGTATCGAGCATATTATCACCAACGATTGTGATCAGCAATCACTACCGAAAGCATACAGCAGCGAATAGAATAAGAAGCAAATGAAATTTCCCTAAATCAAGTGATAATACCCCTAATGGGAATGACCCACATGGCCATGCTGCCTGCCCGATTTTTGTCATTTCCCGGATGATGAGGCTAGAGGTCACGATTTTCTTTCGGCACTTCTTGACATCATTTACTTTGAATGTCATGTCGTCAGACATTCGTCCATATACATTGTCATGGGATTGGACAAACCGAAGGCACCATTCGATTAATCCATCTTAGGCAATTTCTACCTAGGATTAACAAAATAGCCCTTGCACTTTACTCCTTCTTTAATTATTCTTAGCATGACTTGATTCGTAACACTTATGCCAATACAGAGTGATTTTCAGATATTAAATCTGATCCTAGTTTCTCCATATTGACAACGGAGGTATAAAATAAATCAAAACTTTGATAGTCGGTGATTTAACTATCAAAGAAACATCCATACAATAAACGGTCCTATTTCCAATAGGAAATTATACGGATCAAACATCAGACAACACTGGCCCCTTTTTATATTAGTTCTTTGTTATATTATCGATTCTAAAATCCATTTCCAATTTTCCATATCCTTTCAAATCTCAATATCAATTCTTGGAAGACATTTCCAACGTCATCATTTCTTTATTTGAGAAGATATCACTTATCCCAATTTGAAAACGTTTCTATATATTCATATATTCTTATTTCTATATTTTAGAAAATATACTTT
This sequence comes from Allium sativum, assembly GCA_030737875.1. Taxonomy (NCBI): domain Eukaryota; kingdom Viridiplantae; phylum Streptophyta; class Magnoliopsida; order Asparagales; family Amaryllidaceae; genus Allium; species Allium sativum. The sequence goes on from JASFAX010000053.1 coordinate 110,161, forward strand.
ATTAACATTGGAAAAAAAAAACATTTCCAATTATTATTCCTTACTTCTAGTAATCCCAAATCATTTCATTTTCTATACTTAGAAACCACCTATGATTTACTTTGGAAAATGTTTCCAAGACCTTTTCATTTAGTTAAACCCATATTACATAATAAACATCGTTGCTATAACTCAATTCATTAATCATTCATTTACTAATCGAATCCCTAACCACTTCACTACCGAACCTTAACCATTCCTTAGTTAATTATGAAGTCAATCAAGTTGGGGTATAATTAGCTCTTAGACCTTAACTGAACAACATTCTCAACTTTGAAACAGTCAAAGCTCACAACTTCAAACAAAACATCACTTACGCAACTCTCGGATTCAATCTAAGAATCCACTTCCTTTATGGAAAAACATTGATTATAACAATAGCGTTATATTCGCTATTTCCAAATATTTGATTTATAAAACATTAAGTATAATGGCAGCGTTAAAATCGCTCTTTAGATTTACAAGACATTTATTATTACGGTAGCATTATAATCGCTGCTTATATTTATAAAACATTTATTATAACGACAACACTAAAATCGTTGTTTAGATTTATAAAACCTTTATTATAACAATAGCGTAAAATCGCTATTTAGATTTATAACGATAGCGTTATAATCATTGTTCCCAAATACTTGGTATATAAAAATATAACTTGTATTTATAAATTCGATTAATAAGTAAACAAATAAATAATTAGATTTGATTCAAAATGGAAAGTAGAAATAACTACTTCCCTAATTTCGGTATAATCGAATTCCAACAAATAACTCTCTCTCAAATAATCTATATTCGAATATATTTCGAACTTCGGAATTTACCTACCATTTCAGGCTAATTCAAATTCCCAATCGACAATTGATTTTATCCTTTCCAAATCATTATCAAATTCCTTTATAACCATTACAGTCTACACTTTATTTTATATTCCAAATTTTAAATAAACTCATCATTTTCTTTTAAAATGATTACCCGTTCCCTTTTCATTTAATTTCCAATCTGGATTCATATTTCAAACCTAAATTACCTTTAGAGATATTTCATTTGCAAAATATTTCTTTTGAACAATTATTCACTTTAATCGTGAGTATATTTCTTTTATATATATATAATCAAATCAGTTTGATTTCGTACTTGTAAATAATAACTTAAACCCAAATTCCATTTATAACTTCTATTCGGATTTTTCCATACCAATCTCATTTGTATTACATTATTTAAAATCTCATTTACAATTTTCTTTATAATTTGCTAAGTTCAAATCTCATTTCAAATATTGGTTTCAAATCTGATTACCACTTTTCCATATAAATTCAAATTTGAATTTATATTTAAATTTATCCTAATATAAATACTATACTTATTTATAAACGTCATTTATAACCATTCTTGTATTATCCGTCTAAACCAGTTTCTATTTTCAAGTACATTGAGATTAAATTTTTGTTTAGTAAATAAATTTCCTTTAAGTTCAAATCTAATTAAAAATATCAAATCTCAAAATTGTTCCGCACTTTCCTATGTAAATTCAAACCTGAATTTATATTCCAATTTATCCTGAGATAAATATTTTTCTTTACCTGCAAACATTGTTTAAAATCAACTGCTTGTTTATTTGAACAAGTTTCTATTTCTGCTCCATTCAAAATTCGATTTCTATTTTGAAGATAAATTCTATTTTTAAATCCCAATTTCCTTTCTGCATTTGAAAATATTTTATGGTATTTAAAATACTAATTTCTAGGGTCAGGGTGATTCATTGCATATCCAATCACAAACCATATAACACTTCATATATCAAAATCAATGAAAACAGTAATTAAATGTTGAGAAATCCAGTTGGATCCCTCCAACCTGTTTCCCTGCATCCATAGATGTTAATCACATCAATAATATTAACTTCACATCAATATGAAATATCATGATAAACAGAACTAATAATCGATCAACGATATAACTGTATCAATCATTTCAACTATCTTACCAACCATTCATCCAAACATCCATCACACAGTATAAAATTACTTTAAATAAATTTAAAACTCATTTATATAAAAATACAAATGAGGTAAAGTTAGTGAGTTTACTCGCCTTGTTTTGCAGTTGATGGTTCTACTTTGGTGTTGATTAAAATCAAGCAGACGTTTAATTTTACCATGAAATTTCAGTTGCTCCGTTCTTAACCACGTCAGTTCCACAATGTAGATGGCGTTGTTGCGATCCCAATGTGACTGGTTTTGTCTGATTCTGATTACATATGATAAAATTGTAGTAATTACAAGTTTTTAAATGAATTAATTTAATTTATTATTGCCTAACTATAGTAATTACGATAAATTATTATTAATTACCTAATCATAGTATTAGCGCTAACTCTTTCTCCCTTCTCTGTTGGAAACATGGCTACGGGAGCGGTTCACCATTTGTTTGTTTACTCTTCCATTTTCATCCTTTGTTACTCCACCAAATCACTCCGACTAAATACCAAAATCACTCTTATTTCTTAACTGCACTCATATTTCTTAACTGATTTCACCGAGGCCACCCTTTCACCGGCAGCATCACCTCACATGAAAAAAATCACCCCCACCGCCTCACTGTGCACTGGGGCTGACCCCGACACTGACCCTCCCTATTCCAAAGAACGCGCCACCAGAACTACTTCCAACATCACCCATAAACCCAAGGTCCATTCTACGTGCCTTTCCCATTCACGAAAAAGTATGCTTCCCCCTCTTCTTCCTAGTATGGATAAATTCCACTCCTCCAAACTGTCCCATGCCGTGCTTTTATTCAAACCTTTTTTTGTTATTCCTTCCGGATCAAAGAAAGTAAACCCATTCTCCTACAGTTTCAACACCCAATCCATCACGCTCAAATTCGAACTTCCATCACCAAACAAATCCCAAACCTTCTCCTCGTTCATGAAAATTTCAACTTCAGACAACCTTCTTTCCTCCATGTTCACCTGCTACAGACTATATCCCAAACTCCGACACCACCCCCTCAACTTCTCGTCACCTCGACTTCAAGCTCGAGGCTCCAAACCCAAATGCGTCGTACAATTTGACTTCGAAGGCTACAGTGGCATCCGAGCTCCAACTCCATGGAAACACAACAAACCCTTCCACATCACGCGCCTCGACACCCTGACCGCAAAGCCAACTCTGTTCTTTATTCGGTCATCTCCAGGTGTCGTGCGCACTAACCCTACTCGCTGACTCATTTCGAGGTTCTAGAAATTTCATCGAATTGTATATAACTTGTTTGAAATGGAAATTTGCTTCGAAAGTATTTTGATAAATCTGAAGTTTCAGAATTTGGTTGAAGATTTAATTTCTAACAATTTTAGGAAGTGAAGTCTTTTTCATGATTTACTCGAGTGATGGTATTTAAAGACAAAGGCAACTTGGTTTGCACGGAAGTGAGATGGTTTGGTAGTCACGAAAATGAGATGGAGTGGCAGGCATGTTGTTATGAAGATTGGCAGTCACATTTCTCTCCTTTTTTTCGAAGGATTGTTTTCTTTCGGTTTTAATTGTTTTTGCTTTCAGAAAGAAATGGAGATACATAGTATTTAAAGAAGGAAAGGCTTGGGGCACAACTGTAACAGCTTGAGGAGCACGGCATAGAATAAGATAGGTCTATCTTTTATTTCAGCTTCGCATGTGGGTGATTTTAATTCTTTTCAGAGGGCTAAGTGGTGAAGGTAAAACTGACATATGCCTCATTTAATTCATACAGAAAGCAAAGATAATTAATTGTATAGGCAAGCTGACCATATGCGGTTATACCACATGATTGGGTACTATTCTGTTTGGTGACGCAGATTATATTGCTTTGTAACTAGATGTTGTATATTTATATTGTTTGTGATCACTAAATATGTAGTGTTCGAAGATTTCAAGTGCTTGTAAAAGTGAACATCCGGCGTATACCTTTTTTTTTGTCAGAATATAGCATTATAATAGTACATCATTTTATTCTAAATAGGTATATGGGTTTTCATTTGATATTTTTGTTATTTGATCCCCATGCATTTCCCATCGATCATATTCCAAGTCCTTGTGTACTACTTGTCGAAATGAAATGTTGGTAGGAATTCACAATACCATTTAGTTAATGAAATACCATTACAAAAGAGAATGTCTGAAATGGGCTGATGTATCTATGCCAACTTCCACGGGTGCTTGACTTTTGACTTAACCACTTATTTACTTGGAGATGATACCACATCAAATGGATACCATAACTAACTTCATAGAATTCATTTTAATCTTTAGTTGATTCTTATACCCTCTCTTATTGTTGAAATACGATACTGCATGTTATACTTTCCAAATTAAGATTTACAACAAAATTCTATTAAATTAAACTAAAAATATGCCATTTAAAAATCTTGTTCGAATTTGAAATCCATATTTTAATTATATTAAATAAACCGTTATGTCTTACATATGACTCCACAGCGACTTTCTGAAAATTGATTTGGACATAACTTCCAATCTATATGACGAAATCTCAAATTTTCACTTCCGTTAGAATGGTACAGTTTAATAGATCCAAACTTTCTTGTTTCGGAGAATCCAACTTATATTGAATTCTTTATATTCAGTTGAAGTTTAGATTGTAAATTATGAACTACCGCGCCGTTTACAAGTTCCATTTAAATTATATTATAATTATATAATAAACCTCATTTTAAATAAGTATATTCGTTATAAAAATCCGTTTTATAATTCAAATAAAATATTTAAAACTAATTTAAATATTCAGAATTAAATGGCTCAAATCCCGGTCATTATAGCTGTTAACCCAAGTAACCTAATAAATAAGAAAATATGATTGAACGGTATATGTAGAGTTATCCAAAGTGTATAGTTTAAATCCAGTCACCAGAACTTATGTTCTGACCTCCTCCATATAACATACTCGCAGTTTTGGTTTGTGGCAGAGACATGATAGCTTTGGATACTGGTTAGGCAGTATTATTAATACGGTAAGGCTATTCTTTGATTATATTATATTTTATCCATTCCACTATGAGATGTTTTCTGAGCTCTGACATATTTTATGTCTCTGTCCTTTTTGTAGGATACCAAAGCAAACCAACACGAGTTTCAATAGATTAGAATTTGTAAAAAAAAAAATGGTCTGTCAGAATTCGGGTTGTTACAATTGGTCTAAGGCACAATTTGGTTAGGCAAATGCTCACTGAAGGGGTAATTACCATAGATTTTGTGAGATCTAGCCAGAATTTCGCAGTTCCATTTACTAAAGGAATTACAAGAAACTTAGTGATAAAAACATCACAGGGAATGGGTATAAAGCCTATACAGTACAATCGCCAATGAAGGAAACTCAACTTAACATAATAAAGAAATATTTTATCTGGAGTTCAAAGAGAAATAGTACTTCATATGTTTGCGGTTGGAAGCACTATAATATTTAGTCCGAAAAACTTAGTATTATCATACATTCCAAGGAAAAGTGCTTGGTACTTATAATGACAAAGAGAGGATGCTCTGCTTAGAACTTAATAGGTTTATAACAGATATACTATTAAGGGGTATGTTATGAGGCACTTCTGATAAACCTACCTATAAGAATGCAACGAAGGTGGTGCCGCCTTCTGTGAGATTTTGGCTTAATCTCTAAGGGCATTTCATGAAAGAAGATACTGACCCAAGGCCAATCCACGAGTCGAGCATGCATGCTATTTGGAAAATATGAAAATGAGCGTGTGATAATCTCATCTAGTAGATCATATATGATTGGTGATTCAATGCTTAGTCAACCACTCCATCTGATATACTTTGATGGGTTTTCACTATGTATAGATTCAAGTCTGTAAGACATCTATACTTATGCATAAATTTTCATGTATATAAATGACAAAAGGAATGTATTTAAAATTTGGTGGAGGATTGTTGGATTAAATTTAAAATAAAAGAAGGGAAGAAGGAAAGCACAAAGCGGAAAATTTGATTTGTCCCATATCATGAAATATAAGAAGGTATGTCACTTCTTATGTAGCCTTCTCATGAAGGTGTTGGGGCCTTTGGGCACCCAAATGTTTACTTTGTTGTGAGGAGGGATACCATGCATCTCTAGACCACACGCACACCGCCGTCCGACAGAATCCAACAGAGTCGGGTACGAGTTCGGGTCAAATAAGAAATATTTTTGAACCGGAATTAATAGTAGCTGGCCTAGTCTATTAAGGAGCAGAAAGCCCAGATTGTACTCAAATAAGGCGGGCCGGTTTAAAATTAAACAGTTGCATGGTTTAAAATCAAATAAGGTGGGCCGGTTTAAAATCAAACAGTTGCATGGTTTAAAATCAAATAAGTCGGAACGAAAATCAAATTTGTAGCGCTTCAGAACCGATGCAAATGAACGAAATGTCTATTCATTTAAATATGCAATGCTTCTGAAGCATTTTAAATGAATAAATATGGCTATTTAAATTCAAACAATCATAACCGTTGCTAAATGGTTACAATCCTTCATTGCCTATTAAAGGATGCCCTGATTTCATTTTTTGATATCTCGAATTCATTCTTCTTCTCCTTCCTTAGACTATTTCCTACCATTAAAATACTCTCGAGTTTTTGCCAAATTTTGAGTAGATTATACAAGTTATAGTTTTGTAGGCTATAACTTCATCATCTTGTCATTGCAGCGATCAATTCCAAGATAGTGAATCACCGTGTTTGTGCAACCACAGTTGATTAAAGTGATAATCATATTATCGGCTCCATTGTATCTTCAAACAGATTTGTCATTACTCGTGCATAGAAATAAGAGAGCAAATATTGTCTTAGGATAGCAATCGCCACATCGTGCCTTAAAGATTTGTGTTTTCAAAGATAAGGAGAACCAGTGATGATTTCCACCAACACTTTGGTACTAAAAGTTCAAATTTTCAAAATTGTACTTCAGGCTACTGATGAAAAATCACTTTTTTTTCGACTAGGAGTTGTAAAACCCAGTGCACCAAGTCCAATATGTGAGCGCCCCATAAGTGGCTGATCTTGTCGTATACACCTGGTAAGCTCTTAGCATGACTTTTTGGATTTCAAAACTGCATCGTTGTTACCATAACGTAAAATACGTAACCATTGTGCATGTATTGAAAGTTCACAGTAGGCTCTACTAGGCTAGTATATGTGATATTATAAGGATTATTATATAAATGAAATAGTAAGAGATAAGATAGAAAGATAAATGAAATGATCACCCTAGAATTTTTATACTGCTTCAGACATCCCGTCCGACCTTTAATCCCAAAGTTCCCTTCGGCCTTTCTTCACTAACAACAATAAACTCTCATTTTTCATAGGAATAGGCTTCTTACGGAGTAATTTTGACTAGATAAGTTGATGTTTTTCAGCACGGTTTTTGCCTTAGAGTACAAATGTTATTATAATCTCTCTTGAGGGTAGAGTATGAATGAGCGCTGATGTAGGAAACATGAAAGTTCATTCAGGGAGCAAAAGTAAACTTTGAAATTGATTAAAATTCAATACAAATTGTTAGAGGAAGAATTATATTACTTAATCCATGTGTTCAAACATGTATGCATAATCGTTCAAAAGTTTTAATCAGTGGTTGTATCCATTGAACTAAATTTCCTTGATCAAGAGTTGCAACCTATGAAGAATTGATATCAACTGTCGAGAAAAACGGAACCAACTTTTCAAAAATGTGGCAGTAATAAGGGTTTAGATGTCTGGATTCAATTTCAGACATGTGACCTTTATCAGAAATTTTTCTTGAGTTTAGAATCATATGTCTATATTGAAAAACAAGCATCTGGTTTTTGCCAGGGAAAATTCCCAAGTATAAAGTCAGATGCCTGGTTTTGGTATCAGACATCATAGTATGATGGTATGCACAAAAATGGCATGTGCACAGACGTTCGAACGTAAAATAGACATCTAGTTTAAATAAAATCTTCTTGAAAAATGTTTATTTTGGTATAATCGTATATTTGTGCATAATTTCAAGAGAGATTTTACATATTTATTTTTAAGACTCTATAAAAATAAATAATTTTGAAGAGTTCTTGTACGTCGATCATCCCGTCTTCTAGTGTTGTATATCTACAAGTGATATATAAACTTGAAATATGACATATCTCTATAGACAACTATATAATCTTTTATACAGGAGGCTTGGGTTCAAACAAGCTTCCCTTTTTTTATGATGACAACTATATAATCTTCTAATACATGAGGTAACAATAATAGTATTTATATATCTTTTTTTTATGGTAACAACTATACAATTTTTAATACATGAGGTAACAATAATAGTATTTATCCTCCCCTAAGTATATGTATATATATATTATAAACATTTCTCCTTTATTGTCATTAACAAAAAGGGTTGAATAATAAATAAGAAGATCCCAAACACGAATATTACACTATATATACAAAACATTTCAAACTAAAACATGGAAACAACACTATAGAGTTCTAACAATGCAAACTAAAACATAATGAGTACAATGCTTAAAATAACACAAATTCATAATATGATAGTGATTGAAACAAAGAGAGTAATAAATTCATCGAGACGATAGGTAGGTAAAGATTTTACCAATTTTAATCGTTGTTTGGGTTTCCATAGTATCCATCGAAGAAACTGTAGAAGGTCGAATCATTTTGGTAATCTTCCTGCCATTGATGTTGATCTATGTTATATCTTGATCTACTCGAATGGAAAGGCTTTGTTAGCCAAAATTCATACCTCTAAAAGGATAGAGCGAAAGAAAATAACAACAAAAGAGTGAGCCTTCAGTACTTAATGCCTTAAAAGTTGCCTGCAGGGAAACTTCACAGCGAAGGCAAAAGCCTCATGCGGTGGCCTAAGGGATTATATATGCAGGCAAATCAACAAGCTAAGAAATAAGCTTTCGACGTAGTAAATGAAAGAGGCCTTCTGGTGAAGAGGAACAAGGATTAGAACCCAGAACATCTCCTACCAACATAACCCGAAAGGATATAGTCTTAACTTGTCATCCCCAAGCGTGAAGAGCTAAGCTTCATATATCTTTCGGTTCACCTAAAACGGGATACGGGAAAGCTTGAGCCTCCACCAATAAAGCTCTGCATGCAGAGCATCATACAAAAAGAAAAGTAGGACTGAAGACAACACCAAAAGCTAAAAACTCCTGCAAAACCACTCCTTTCAGCATTCTACTATGGCTTCTGCTTCCAAAAGACCCCTTAGAAAGTCGCTATAACAACCCTGTAGTCTCTCTTCAAAGGAATAGCAGAAGGCACATTCCCGAAGCCCCAATATCTAAGGATGAGCTAACCCACACATATAAATATGCCCTAGAGGTTCAGAATCGGGCGATCGGGTTCATTCCAAAATCGTAAACTTAGAATTACAGAGCGAAACCCTAGATTCTAAATAAAATTGGAGGTTTCTCTTTTCTTGTAATCTTATTTTACAATTCGTAATAAAAAGGAGCATTGGGAATCTTAATTTATGGAGTTTATTCTTAAGAGAAAGGGAGCATGATCATTTTTGCTATTGACTCGTTTAATAATCGATTACACGTGATTTTTAACTTCTAACTTCTTATATTTACCTGAAACCAACGTTGCGAAACACATAGGGAGGAATGCGAAAGGTGGGTCGGAAGGAAGTATATCTTTTCGCGGAAGGTACAAAAGAATAATTGCTAATGGATCCAGGCCATCTTAGGAGAACATGGCTCTTATCCTCTTCATTGAGCTTCACAACACAGATTCTTCACTATAACCTTACTAGAATTTTTTTTAGTCCCTTCAAAGATGATTTGGGCTTCGGCTTTGTTTATAATCTCATATGATTGAATCGAAGCCCTAACCCTGTACGCTATCAATGGGACGAAGGGAATAAATTCAAGTCAACTCAGATAAAAATCTTCGAAAACATTGAAAGCTTAGGTCCCTTTTTAGAAGGACTAACTATTTCGAAATACACCCTTTCAGATACTTTCATTCAAAATCATTTTGAGTTGTTAACCATTTTTATAGCTAACATTTTTAGCACTAGAAGGAGAGTATGAACTTCCGACGCTGTGATTAACATAAAATAATTTTTCATGTTTGATTGAATATTGAAACAATGAAGACCACAAAAACCAAATCATAGAAGTTAGATACAATTAGTGAGGATACAGTCCATATCACTTGACTAGAGGAAGATATAACTATTTCCTTTAATCAAGAAGATGCCTTTACCAGAGAGCCTTCCTTCACTTAGCCTAATGATAAAACATTGAAGAGATAAGCAAATGAAATAAGAAATGGATGGATTAAAATACTTACTAAACGAAGTACTTTCCCAAAAGTCAGCCAAGAGCCAAAGCCTTTAAATTGCCAAAATGACAGTAATCAAATAGTTGAATCCAAGAAAGAAGAGTCTAAGGCTGCTCAATCAAAAAGCATAAGCAAGAAGGTCCATCTGAATTCAAAAGCCAAAAGATAGGAACGCGAAAGATGACTATCAAGGAAAGTTGAAAGACAATAAGGAGCAATCTAGGAGCTCAACCACCGATGGGTACAAACTCCAAAGGAAGAATTATCATGATAATGATGCTTATATTAAGGATTTAGTAGCAATGGCTATCAAAAACTCATTTAATTCCAAGTGAAAGGGAACCCTTGGTGATCAAGCGAACAGAAATAAAAGGGTAGCCCAGTTCATCGATGAGATTAAGGCTGCTGCTATCCCTTCACAAGTAACAATTTCAACAATCAAATATAGGGAGTCACGGACCTTAACGATCACTTAATGGCTTTCGATAGCCAGGTGGATCTATATAACGTCTCTGGAGCAGTCCATTGTAGATTGTTCCCTGTTACGCTTCAGGGTACCACCGCTAAGTAGTACCGGTAATAACGGAAAAAGACCATATTTCTTGGAAGCAAATTTCATATGAGTTCTTTGCCCAATTCTTTGTCCGAAAGGATCCTACCGTTCATTGCATGATAGTGGTTAATATCAAGCAGCAATCAGCTGAACCCTTGAGTGAATACCTAAATAGATTCAATGATGTAGCCGTTGTGGCAAAGGGGATGAATAATGAAGCCAAGCCAACATCCGTTTATGCAGGGATTCAGGAAACGCCCCGTTGTATAAAGATATTATGGGAAAAAACACCCATGTGCAGAGATGGAACGAAGGAAAACTTTGGCTAGAATAATAAACAAACATGATGTGCAAAATCCGAGAACAATTCGATGGCCTTAAATAAGCCTATACATTCATCTACTCAACAAATAAACGGAAAATAGGCTTCCCTACTCCTCTTAAAGCTTAGACTAATCCAGAGGTCAAAAAGAGTGATAACTATTGCATTTACCATATAGCAAATGGACACATGACAAATGAGTGTAAAGTCCTGGCTGGTACCATTCAAAGTTTGTGCGAGAGGGACATCTGCAGGAGTTTGCTCAAAATGTTCATAATGCCCCTCAAGAAAACAAGTAGTTTTCAGGGCCCTCCATCAGAACTATAGTTAATGTGGCTGAGGAAGAAGACACTATGGAAATGGGTCCACTCTTCAATCACATTAACATAATCCATGGAGGCCCACATGTTGATGAAGTAGTCACAGTGCCAAGAGTCGTTATGTTATAGAAGTTAGAGAATGGGTATTTACGATTTGAAAAGTGGTTCTGAAACATCCCCCAAGAAGAATCCATATGCACACTTTGATGGTAACCCTGAAGGAGCTTCAGAAAGGGATTCATCATTTGCACACTGATCCACTCATGGTTACCGTTCAAATAGGGAAATTTATAGTGGAAAAGATTCCGATCGATACCGAAAGTGATGTCAATGTCATTTTCATACATGCTTTCAATCGAATGAATATTCCGAAAGTGAAGCTTGAACCTAACCCCAAAACAATCTTTGGATTTAATAACAAAGTCTCAACACCCGTTGATTAAATAAAATTGAAGGTTCAGATGGGACATCCCCTTTGTTGTCGCACCTTTGAAGCTCTCTTCATGATCATCGACCGACCTTCTTACTACAATGCCTTATTCGGACGACCAACGTTGCATGAGGCATATGCTTTTGTTTCCCCGAAGTATTTGATGGTCAAACTCCAAACGAAGAAGGGTTGGGGAATGATCGAAAGCGAACAATTTAGTTTGAGGGAAATGAACTTTGCCACTCTAGACTAATACAAAAAGGAATATTTTGGTTATCTCGATGCTTCCACTGAATTGTAGCCTTCGGATGATGGTCTCTTAAACCCAACATTCGAAGCAAAGGTAAGGAAGGTAAGAATTAATTGTTCTATTAAACGTGATATTGCAGGTCCAAGGAAAGAAAAAGAAAAAATATTAAAAAAATGGTGATAGAAGAAGAAATAAAAAAGGATTGTCAGGGAGAAGTCAAAAGGATTGAGCTTATCAGGGAAATCGAAGAGATAAGTATTGACCCTTCTGATCCCCAAAAAATCAACAAAGTAAGCCAAGCTTTGGAACATAAAAAAAAGAGTTAATCCATTTCCTCAAAGGAAATAAAGATATCTTTGCATGGACGCATTCTGACATGGTAGAAATTGATCCTTTGGCCATGTGTCATTCCCTTAACATTGATCCAATGTAACCACTATTCAGCAAAAGAAAATATAATCTAATAAAGTTCGATTAGAAGCCTTAAAGGAAGAAGTAAAGAAATTGCTTGAGAATGGATAGATCCGAAAGGTCTTTTACCCCCAAGTGGTTGGCGAACCCCGTCCTAATAAAGAAATCCAATGGAAACTAGAGGAATGTGTCGACTATACTGATTTGGATAAAGCTTGTCTAAAGGACTATTACCCGTTGCCAAGAATTGATCAACTAATAGATGCTACAAGTGTACATAAGGTATTGTCACGTGTGGATGCATATTCAAGATACAATCAGATGCCTATGTTTAAACCAAATGAAGAGCATATAAGATTTATTATCAATAGCGAAATATATTGCTATAGAGCAATGACTTTTGGCTTGAAAAACGCTATAGCAACCTGTCAAAAGCTTGTTAATAAAATGTCTTACGGATAAATTGGTATAAATATGGAAGTCTACGATTATATGTTAGTCAAATCACAAAGGGAGGGAAAACATTTAAAGGATTAAGAGGAAATGTTTGGGGTAATGAGGAAATACAAAACGAAATTAAATTCTCAAAAGTGCCATTTTGGCGTCCATTTAGGAAAATTCCTTGGATATATCATAAGTGAATGAGGTACAGAAACAAGTCATGCACAAATTAAAGCAATAAGGGATACGAACGAACCCAAAACAAGCAAGGATATTATGAATCTTAATGGAAAAGTAGCGGTATTGAGTAGGTTTATTTCGGAGGCAACTTACAACGGTGTATTGTTCTTCAATGTAATCAAGAAGAAGAAAAATTACGAATGGGGAGAGGAATGTCGATGGTCATTCCAAGAGCTAAAAGAGCACCTGGAAAAGCCTCATATGATGTCAAGACCGAAGGATGGAGAAACCTTGTACCTTTACATGGTTGTTTCGGAGTATGCTGTTAGTTCAGTTCTGACGTAAGATGAAAATAGAACTCATCTCCCAGTTTATTACATTAGCCAAAGCCAAAATTCTGAAACCTATAAACCAGTCATTAAGAAGTTGGCTTATGGAATGATATTAACTGTCCAAAAGCTAGGGTCATACTTCTAAGCATATTCCATAAAGGTTCTGATTAACTTGCCCCTCAACAAAGTCTGGAACAATCCGTAAACATCCGGAAGAATTGAAAAGTGGGGAATTGAGTTAAGTCAATATGACACTGAATATAAACCATAGATGGAAATTAAAGGCAAAGCTCTAGCTAATTTCGTAAACGAGGGTACACAGTTTATTGAACAACATTCTGAAAGGTAAAATGAACTAAAACCAAAATGATAGTTATTCGTTGATGGAGCATGCAATGAACAAGGTACGGTTGTCGAATATGTTGTCATAACATTAAATAGGCATATGCTACATTATGCCATGAAATTGGGATCCCTTACAATCGATAATGCAATAGAATATGAATCAATGGTTGCTGGTTTGACTTTGGTAAAAGAGCATAAGATCCGACAGATCCAAATTTTTAGTGATTCTCAGCTAATTATAAACCAACTCAAGCAAATATACCAGACCAAGGACCCGAAACTATCATGGTATGTTAAAAAGTATTGGAAATGCCAATGACCTTCGAAGATTTTCCGACACATCAAATACCAAAAGGAGAAAACTCCCAGGTAAATTCCTTAGCCAAATTAGCCAGCTCAAGAGGAGCTTTGGAAACCCGAATACCATGTCGAATATCAGGTGATGCCAAGCATCGAGGAAAAAGATAACCAAAAAGAAAAAGAATCTTTGGTATTAACTAGATCCCAGGAATGGATCTAAACCGAAAATGGAGGAGAAATTATACATGTGGTTGCAACCGAAACCGAAAAGCCTTCTGAGAATTCTGAGGGAAGCAACTGGATGACACCTATACTTGAATATCTAAATAAGGATATATTACGCATAGATAAGATAGAAGTCAGGAAAATCAAGAGAAAGGCTTCGAATTTCGTAATTTTAAATGGAATCCTATACAAGAAAGGTTATGCATTTGCATACGTAAGATGCCAGACCCTAAAAGGAATGAAACTGCTAAACTGTATTGGGAAGGACCCGTAGTAATCAACATAGAGGTACCATCAGAGGCTTATCGTTTCTGTCATCCTAATTACAATATGGTTCCGAGAAAATGGAATGCAGAACATTTAATACCCTATTTCCTTTCTCTGTAAGATGATAAAATCGACAAATTTCTCATAAGAATCAAAGGAAATAAACCCTGAGGGCAGGGAAAAGAAAGTTTGGAATATGAGGGATTCTTGTCAAGTTTGTCTACATGGATAAAAACAAATGAATGTCCTCTGGGTGGAAAACCAAAATAAAGAGTTTCTACTTGGTTGGGGGTGAAATACACTTTCATAATGGATTAACTTAAAAAATCTTAGGTATATCCTATGTCCTTCCACCAAAAAAGGAAGGGGTAAGCTTAAGGCATCGCACACCCGACTCCGAGCTTTGAGTATATCCCGGGAGACCTTTTGAGAGGAGAGGGTAAGCCGTCAGCAGCGCCTCAAGGCCAGGTTGATGCACCACTTGCCCTTAACGATGTTGTGGCATCCTCTAGAGGAGGGACATGTAATCATCAATGCATAAGCTCAGTTCATAATGATGCACGCTCTGCCTCTGCTTCAGCATAAACAAGTACTTCCTCTATTTATGTCTCGTTCCATAGAAGGGAGCGAAAGCTCAAAGAGAGCACCGAAGTATGCCTAGCCCTTGCTTTATAAAAAACTTAAAAATGGAATAAAAAAGGAAAACTGAAAGAGCTTTTGTACCTTAAAAACTAGAAGAAGACATTCCGGGTGACTATCAAAGCCGAAGATGTTTTATAATTACTAAAACTGGAAATGGATATTCCAGTCGACTATTAAAGTCGAAGATGGCTTCATAATTACTAAAAATACAAAAGTACATTCTGCACGACTATTAAAGCCAAAGATGGCTTTGTAACTACCAAACCCGAAAGAGGACATTCCGGGTGTCTATTAAAGCCAAAGATGGCCTTGTAATAACTAAAACTGGAAGGGGACACTTTAGGCCTTTATCAGAAGCCGAAGAAGGCATCATATCTAATATTTCTAGAGTTGGGATTTCTAGATTTCTAAATACTCGAAATTAGGTATTAGGATTTCTACGGAGACGAAGGAGGCTTCGTACATAATATTTCCAGAGTTGGGATTTATGGATTTCTAAATTTCTAAAAACCCGAATCTAAGTTTCAGGATTTCTAATAAGCGAAGGAGGCTTCGTACATAATATTGCCAGAGTTAGGAATTCTAGATTTCTAAATATCTGAATTTGGGTTTCGAGATTTCTAGTAAGCCGAATGAGGCATCGTACATAATATTTCCAGAGTTGAGATTCCTGCATTTTTAAATATCTAAATATGGGTTTCAGGGTTTCTTATGAGATGAAGGAAGGCTTTGTATCCATTATTTCATAAATAGGTCTTGACTTCTAAATTTCTAAATATCCCAGTAAGGATTGCAATCTTTAATAAGCCGAAGGATGCTTCATTTCTATTGTTTTCAGGGTTGGGATTTCTATTTTTTCTTATTACTCAAATATGAGTTTCGGATAAACCAGAGGAGGCTTTGCATATATTATTTCCAGAGTTAGGAATTCTAAACTTTATACTACATACATCTAGATTTCAGTTCTAGTAAGTTAGAATAGGCTACTTATACTTTATTTTCAAAAGCAAAAAAGTTTAGTTCTCTGAGTTGCCTATCGCCTTAATCTAGGTCTCAATTATCCCGGTATACCGAAGGATTCTTCGTTCATATTCCTAAAGGGATAAACCGTTAATGACTTCTTGTAAGACCCAACACTTTTCTAAGCCCGAATTTCGACAAAAATCGAAACTCAAACCCATACAAGCATAAAGAGTTTAAATCTGGTACTTGCAAATAATGAGCATGAGCATAATCAAAGTACAATAAAACTAACTCACAATGAAAAAAAATAGAATAACGAGTATCAACTTAGGCAATTACCTTAAAAGAGAATCGCCACATTAATAATGAGCACGAGAGAACAAGAATAGAAAACCAAACCTGAACACTTGAAAAGACCTGTGTTTCTCGTGATGAACCTGAGAGTTATTATGATGAGGGGGTCAAAATAATAAGTCCTGATAAGTATAAAATGTATAACACTGTCACCAATACACAAATGTATCCTGTTTGGTTTCACCCAAAGCCATATGTCTAACAAGTCTAGTAATTCTAACCTTACCTTATCAGAATTTGCACAAGATGATCAACTACCATATGCAAGGTAGCAATTCCCAAAGATAACGTTGTCTCACTATACCGAGATAGAACTTTTTTTTGCATAAGTAGCCTTTTAACGACCACTCAAACAGATACCAAAACTAAGAGGCGGGATCTCCATCTACTTAATACCCTATTAAGGAGGTGGGTTATTTTATATATCCACTTATGGTCTCACTCATAATATAACGTAAGGGCGGATCCTTACGATCACTTAAGGCCTATGGTGAATCCATTGATTACTTAATACCCTACAAGGTGGTTTACTACCCGTTAATATAAAGTAGAGGACACTAGCTACCAAGTCCTACTAATTTAAGGCTCTCATCATCCACGCATATTCCAAAATCTCGCATCAAGCGAGAGATAGTAAGTAGTCACTTATCACCTATAGGATAGGCAAATGACTAACGCCATTTATGACCTTCCCTGGAGGACCTTTGTGTTACAATCTAACTGGCATTGTTAGATAATCCTCTAGCCACTTAATACTTCCCGCGGTATAGGAAGACTTATAGTACCTCCGTATCAGTCATTTAATACCTTATACCATGGCATACTCTAACCTATTCACTTACTACTTATAGGAAGTGGAACAACATGGACATTACCGATCTCGCACCCAATTAACCTTCTAATACTTCTCGAAGTAGGCTACACTATGAATTATTTCCTTTTTAATTTCTTCTTTCAGAAGGGAGGCGGACCCTACAACCACTTAATACCTTAGCACTTGAAATAAAACTTTTAGGAATAATTCTCTCTACGCAATTTGATATCGTCACGGGCTCCTATGTTTAATGGTGTCTCACATCAGTTGTACGTATATTCAACTGCTAGAAAGTGTAGACTTCTATCGAAAAAGGCAACTGATCTCGCATCATTAACCTACTAAGTCTAATCCTTAATTTTGACTAAAGATATTAATCCTAAATTAAACTAGAATATGCTAAGGATAATTCTCTATAGCTTCCTATCCTTTGACATTTAATTATTTATTTCATTATGGGACCTAGTATTTACTACAACAATTAATTCCCATTAAATCCCTTTTTGTTCTATTTATTATTATGATAGCCATATGTCATTAATAACCCTGATGGTCATATTTTTTAAGGATGTAGACACTTAGTCAATTTAGTTTCCTAATTGTTCCAATAATGACCCTAATGGTCATGTTTCCCAAGTCAACAGATAAACTCTTAAATACCATTTATATCAGTCCCATTTAAAATTCTAATCTAATCATTGTAACTCCTAGAAATTTCTATATTAATTTTAATTCCATTTAGTTCTTATTTGAATATATATATATATATATATGTAAGTTGATTATTTATTTCCCTAGTTGGAGTTATAACCCCTATTCTTAATCACAATTTAAATTGTAACCATTTTGGCATTTATTACCTATTCAATTCATTCCCCAATACGTACATGGTTACAATATTTGTTACTTGGTTCATGACTTTTTAATTATAGCAATCATTTCCACATTTATTGTTATAATGGTCACAAATATATATTTTTGAAAATTTGCACACTTTATTTCTAATACCAATCATATACTTTGTTTATATGCCCCATCAAAATCTTATGCCCCCCTTAATCTAAATAGGTGCGATATAAGGGGAAAGAGTACATATAAGCTCCATATATTAGCATTACAAACAAACATCAAGCTATCTCTTAGCAATAACAAATAACAAAAAAACCAAGAACAAAATATTAGCCAGTATCAACTAGATCAATACCCCATCTTTTCAGAAAATCCACTTTCCTCTGCATTCTCTTGGTCTTGCTTCAATTATGTTTAACTGGAAAAATAGATCCTTCTCAGTCATTTGAAGCCTAATATCTTTCAAAATTATTCTGTCATAATTCATTAAATAACCTTGCATTCCTTTCGAGCCATATCAGGCATAGTGCAATTGTATACGCTGCACAAGTAATATCAAACGTCTAGTCCTTATCTTTTTACACATTCAATGTTCGATCCACTATATTCACTAAAGAACAATCATTATCAACTGTCATACCAAGCTTAAGAGAGATAGAACACAATATGTACCAAGAATATTCGCATGCAAAGAACAAATGGTTAGCAGATTCTTCACATTTTCCACAAAAAGGCAACAAGTTTGATTAATCATATCAAAGCTCCTTAACCTATCCCTTGTATATAACCTATTTTTTACTGCTAAATAGGTTATAAATGCCATCCTCCTCGCATTTTTAGTGTGCCATATCACTTTATAACAACTCATTCCCGATTGTTTATCTCTGATTTTATCCCAAGCTTTTTGAAAAGAAGATTCCCCTCCTCCACACTATTCATAATGATCCACTTGTGAACTATGATTGAGATTTATAACATTCATTTTTTGCTGAACTTCACGTGTAGCTACATGTAGATTTCCATTTAATCTTCCATCCACTACAATTGATGAAACCAGTTCATCTCTTCCACCTATAGCTTGAAATATAGAAAGCCCAATCAAATCAACAAGACACTTACAATTAAACCAAGAATCAAACTATAAAAGAGAAGAAGACCCCAAGGAAATTGCCTTATTAAATAACTGAATACTAGTTGTTCACAACCTCATGATTGCTTTCCATGTACTGGATGCATTATTATCAACTCTCATATTCCAAAACTGCTCGCCACCACAATATTTCCTATGCATCCGCTAGCTCCACAATGATGTATTAGATAGAAACTTCCACATTAATTTGATGCAAGCTGCTTTCTTAAGATTAGAAAGTAATTTCATTCCAATACCCCCTTAGATTTTGGCAAACAAAGTTTCTTCTAGCATACTTTATGAGTTGTTACTCCCCAAAAAAATCAGCACACATAGTGTGCAATTTATCTAACACATGCTCCGGAAGCTGGTAAACAAATAACCAATACAAGATGATGGGTGTTAAACTAATTGGATTAGCTCTGCCCTCCCAACGAAGCTAAGAAACTTGGCATCCCAAGCCTGAATTCTAGCCTGAATTCTATGTAACAATGCTTGATAGTCATGACAATGTATGTAATTAAAAGATGGCCTGGCCAAGGTTTCTTTCATCGGGTCGGCCTTTACTTGATGTAACAACTAAGAAGGGCCAAACCGAATTCTGTCAAGACAAAACAGAGTCTTCGGATCAGAAGGTTGGTTCAGCCTTCCTTTGTAACAACCCGAATTTTAATAACACGTTAAAACAAGAAATCAAGGTAGAATTAAATTTTAAAATAAGAATCAGGGAAAATTGGTTGCGCCATTGCGTTCGTCTCGGAATTCTACATGAAATAGAGTCCAAGTTTTCGAAAATCGGAGTCCGTATGACCAAGATATGGCCAAAACAAGATTCAGCAGACTTTCAGGCAGACTGACCCCAGGTCGACTGTAGTGTCGACTGCATAGTCGACCTGCCCCCCCTAGGTCGACTGTAGTGTCGACCTCCCCCCTGTACAGGTCGACCTGGTCGGTCTGGTGTGGCCCAGAACCCATTTTTGAGGCCCGGGATGAGTTTTGATGGTCCAAATTGATTCTAGGATTAATCCTATGGCCTAAACAAGTTGTTACAACTATAAAAACACCCTAAGACCTAGCCTAACTGACCACAAATCTTTCTAACACCATTATGCTGCTAAGTCTCCTCTTGAACCATGGTCGCCGTCTCCAAACTTGAAGCTTAAACATTCAAGCTAGATCCAAATCAAAGACCAACGTTCCTACATCAATTCAAGGGAATAGATCAACGTCTCTACAACAATCCTACGACAATTTCTGTTCTTAGTTCTCAAAAACCATGATCTGTAAGCCCTAGTTACTCTTAGATCTAAACTCTAAACTTAATATGGACATGTGTAAATTAAAGTTGAACATAAACATGATAACTACTTGAGACCTATTCTTGTATATCTTTGATCTATGACTATTCCTTTTTGATCAATTATTTTAGATCTACTCTTGTTCACCCTAGATCTATTCACCTTGAACCTAGTACCGTTCATATTGAACCTTTATTTGTGGAATACTGATAAGAACTTGATTTAGGGGCCTGTTCATGTCATAACCTAAACCCTATCATGTCCATTATTTTAACATGCCTGTGGTGTTGTGATGTTGAAACTATTGCTAGTCACAAGTTTAGGATTATCATCTTATGTCATCTATTGCTATGTTTATCACCCTATTTCATATGACAGTGATGTTATGATCATATCTCAAGTTACACCATGCTTGCCTTGAAATCACCTTTGCCACTTTATACCCATCCTTGTTATGTTATTCCCTAGTTACATCGATTGCCTTGATTCGAATTCACGAGCGTTGGGGATGCGATTTGGGTAGTTTAGGAAAACCTGAATTTAGTATGAACTTGAAAACATGAATACTGTTATAACTTGAGCTTGGATATGAACATGAACTTGACATGAAATTATACTTGAAAATATGAATTTGGGACATGACACTTAGATAACTTGAACTTGACCAACTCGAGGTTGGGTTGAGTTTGCAGTATAAATCTGCCTGGAACCGCCCGACGAATCCTGTAACTGCAAGCAATAGGACCCAATGTGAGTAGTTGGTCATATCGCACTCGAAACCCGAGGTTAGACTAGGTTATGGTGTAAAACTGCCCGGACCCGCCCGACACATCCAGTAACAATAACCAAGTCTAATGTGAGAGGTTAGGGGTGCATTAAGTAAATTAATGCCACAGGATAGGGTTAAGTCATGGACCACTTGAATATACTTAACCAATTTGACACGTTGATTTGATAGGGTTTAGTCATGAACCACTTGAAAACACTTAACCAACTTGACACATGATTCGTAGGGCTAAGTCTTGAACTAGAACAACACACTTAGTCAATTTGACATGACACGTAGATGGGGTTAAGTCTCGATTTTAAATGACAACTTAACCTGCTGGACGAAACCCTAGCTACGCAGTCCTTTTCAGCAGTAACCCACTAGATGTATCACGGTACCCTGGGACTAGGCAGGGTAGGGCACGATTGCTGGGCTGATTGTAAGCGACCAAAACGACGGCTGAGTTGGTGCGCCATTGTAGGTTCAGGCGGACTAGGGTCGTGCACTTAGTCCGGAGTTGAAAAAGCAGGCATTGGGCATCAGTAGGATTATCTGTGCATTCTTGATTCATGTCGGTGGTTGGCACCCTAGGGCTTGATACGCCCTATGGTGGACCTAGCACAGGTGACTACATTCGTGATAGGACCGTATGACACAGACACACGACGAGCAAGACTTGTAGGGAGCCGATCGATTAGATCATACTGCTGGACCCCGAATTGGGTCACTTCATGATATTGGGCCAAGGGATTATTTCTTGATTTATAGTTGACATGGGATTAGTATACTAGTATAGTTGGTACGACGAATCTTGAACACGCAATGTTAGACTTGAGTTATCTTGTTAGCTTAGTTATCATGCCAGAATTATCATCATTCCTATGTTTAATTCCAGTTTATTCATGTCTTGTTAACTTTACTAGTTTCTATGCTGATAGTCACTAGGGCTTACCAGTCTTTTTGACTGACCCGTTTCCTTTCGCCTCTTTGTCTTTCGTCCCCCCCCACCAGGTTCTCAGGGAGGAAACTCTAACACTTAGCTTGGATTTCTCTTGCTTCCTGTTCAGCTCATGTACAGTTTGGTCTTGAGCTATGCTATGGCTGCACTTATGCTATTTTGGGAAATAATTTACTTTTGTTATTTTAAGTTTATGCTTCTTTATTTAGAACTTGATGTAATGACAATTGGCATTTTGATGTAAGAGGTTTTGACTCTATTTTTGAAATAACGAAATTTGGTTTTTGGTCTTCCGCTATTTTATTTATGTTCTGTCTTGTGATGTTTCTGTGCCCGTTTACTAGATAATACCCCTCCAAAACTAGAGCATTCCCTTTGTGAGTGACCCTAGCGGAGGTGGGGTGTTACATTTGGTATCAGAGCAGAAGGTTACCAGACTGGGAAAAAGCTTTTTTAAAAAAACCTTCTGAAACTATTTTCAAAACCGTTTATAAAGAAGCATTTTTCAAGAAAAAGTTTATTTTGAAAAGGCTATTCCCCAAAAGCCATTAGCACTATCCTTTGTTTCCTTGTTTGAGTCTCTTTTCCTTTCTTTTCTCCATCTATGGTCGCAGTAGTCTTACCTGCAGTTAATCTTCTTTCTAGCTTTATAAAGGGTTTTCCGTACGATGGAGATAGTTTTTGTGAGGCTTGTTAACATGTTACATAGGAAAGGTATGAGTGATAAGAAAGAAGTTAAGGTGCATGAGTCTCAGAACGAGAAGAAAGACTTCCAGAAAGGTGGAAAGAAGAGCAACAACAAGAATGACAAGTCACGTGAGAAAAGAAAATGCAACTTCTGTGGTATTGACGGGCATATAGTCCAGGACTGTAGGAAGAAGAAGATGAAGATAGGAGCATGTTTTCAATGCGGTGAAATTGGACACATCAACAAGAACTGCCGTAAGAAGCAAGGGCAAGGACCGCAAGAAGGACCTTCTAGGGGTACATCTTTAACTTCTTTTCTCTAGATACTCTGTTTTATCTTGTATATCCTTTCGATCCTGTCTTGAGAACCTTAGGTAGAATCCTATGAATGTAAACATGTATTTGAAACATGTTATGGTTGATGTTTGCGAATGGTTGCAAGTGATTGCTCGTGGTTACATAACACACATTAGGCACTAGATCGGCTCAGACACATTTTCATATTGCATATGCATGAGTGTTTATACTTATTTATGGATGAAATTGAATGTGTTGTCATATGAATGTTGCATATGGATGAATGTTTTTGCACACATATAGTGCTTACGTGACTAGGATTATTAGCATACATGTTGGATTCATGACACTAAACATATTTTGCACTAGAACGATCAATCAAGCCTGATCATTTGCATTAGACAAGGAACATATACACACACTTTCTGCATATGTTCATACAACATTAGAAATCTCTTAAGGACAATGTTTGCTTGGGGATGATGTTTTGAGTAGATGGATAATGGATGGTAGGATACGTTCTTCCTAACTTGAAGATTTCGGGGACGAAATCCTTTAAGGAGGGGAGAATGTAACAACCCGAATTTAAATAACACATTAAAACAAGAAATCAAGGCAGAATTAAATTTTAAAATAGGAATCAGGGAAAACGAGTTGCGCCATTGTGTTCGAATCGGAATTCTACATGAAATAGAGTCCAAGTTTTCAAAAATCGGAGTCCGTATGACCAAGATATGGCCAAAACAAGATTCAGCAGACTTTTAGGCAGACTGACCCCAGGTCGACTGTAGTGTCGACTGCATAGTCGACCTACCCCCCTAGGTCGACTGTAGTGTCGACCTCCCCCCTGTACAGGTCGACCTGGTGTGGCCCAGAACCCATTTTTGAGGCCCGGGATGAGTTTTGATGGTCCAAATTGATTCTAGGATTAATCCTATGGCCTAAACAAGTTGTTACAACTATAAAAACACCCTAAGACCTAGCCTAACTGACCACAAATCTTTCTAACACCATTATGCTGCTAAGTCTCCTCTTGAACCATGGTCGCCGTCTCCAAACTTGAAGCTTAAACATTCAAGCTAGATCCAAATCAAAGACCAACGTTCCTACATCAATTCAAGGGAATAGATCAACGTCTCTACAACAATCCTACGACAATTTCTGTTCTTAGTTCTCAAAAACCATGATCTGTAAGCCCCAGTTACTCTTAGATCTAAACTCTAAACTTAATATGGACATGTGTAAATTGAAGTTGAACATAAACATGATAACTACTTGAGACGTATTCTTGTATATCTTTGATCTATGACTATTCCTTTTTGATCAATTATTTTAGATCTACTCTTGTTCACCCTAGATCTATTCACCTTGAACCTAGTACCGTTCATATTGAACCTTTATTTGTGGAATACTGATAAGAACTTGATTTAGGGGCCTGTTCATGTCATAACCTAAACCCTATCATGTCCATTATTTTAACATGCCTGTGGTGTTGTGATGTTGAAACTATTGCTAGTCACAAGTTTAGGATTATCATCTTATGTCATCTATTGCTATGTTTATCACCCTATTTCATATGACAGTGATGTTATGATCATATCTCAAGTTACACCATGCTTGCCTTGAAATCACCTTTGCCACTTTAGACCCATCCTTGTTATGTTATTCCCTAGTTACATCGATTGCCTTGATTCGAATTCACGAGCGTTGGGGATGCGATTTGGGTAGTTTAGGAAAACCTGAATTTAGTATGAACTTGAAAACATGAATACTGTTATAACTTGAGCTTGGATATGAACATGAACTTGACATGAAATTATACTTGAAAATATGAATTTGGGACATGACACTTAGATAACTTGAACTTGACCAACTCGAGGTTGGGTTGAGTTTGCAGTATAAATCTGCCTGGAACCGCCCGGCGAATCCTGTAACTGCAAGCAATAGGACCCAATGTGAGTAGTTGGTCATATCGCACTCGAAACCCGAGGTTAGACTAGGTTATGGTGTAAAACTGCCTGGACCCGCCCGACACATCCAGTAACCATAACCAAGTCTAATGTGAGAGGTTAGGGGTGCATTAAGTAAATTAATGCCACAGGATAGGGTTAAGTCATGGACCACTTGAATATACTTAACCAATTTGACACGTTGATTTGATAGGGTTTAGTCATGAACCACTTGAAAACACTTAACCAACTTGACACATGATTCGTAGGGCTAAGTCTTGAACTAGAACAGCACACTTAGTCAATTTGACATGACACGTAGATGGGGTTAAGTCTCGATTTTAAATGACAACTTAACCTGCTGGACGAAACCCTAGCTACGCAGTCCTTTTCAGCAGTAACCCACTAGATGTATCACGGTACCCTGGGACTAGGCAGGGTAGGGCACGATTGCTGGGCTGATTGTAAGCGACCAAAACGACGGCTGAGTTGGTGCGCCATTGTAGGTTCAGGTGGACTAGGGTCGTGCACTTAGTCCGAAGTTGAAAAAGCAGGCATTGGGCATCAGTAGGATTATCTATGCATTCTTGATTCGTCGGTGGTTGGCACCCTAGGGCTTGATACACCCTATGGTGGACCTAGCACAGGTGACTACATTCGTGATAGGGCCGTATGACACAAACACACGACGAGCTAGACTTGTAGGGAGCCGATCGATTAGATCATACCGTTGGACCCCGAATTGGTTCACTTCATGATATTGGGCCAAGGGATTATTTCTTGATTTATAGTTGACACGGGATTAGTATACCAGTATAGTTGGTACGGCGAATCTTGAACACGCAATGTTAGACTTGAGTTATCTTGTTAGCTTAGTTATCATGCCAGACTTATCATCATTCCTATGTTTAATTCTAGTTTATTCATGTCTTGTTAACTTTACTAGTTTCTATGCTGATAGTCACTAGGCCTTACCAGTCTTTTTGACTGACCCGTTTTCTTTCGCCTCTTTGTCTTTCGTTTCCCCCCCAGGTTCTCAGGGAGGAAACTCTAGCACTTAGCTTGGATTTCTCTTGCTTCCTGTTCAGCTCATGTACGGTTTGGTCTTGAGCTATGCTATGGCTGCACTTCTGCTATTTTGGGAAATAATTTACTTTTGTTATTTTAAGTTTATGCTTCTTTATTTAGAACTTGATGTAATGACAATTGGCATTTTGATGTAAGAGGTTTTGACTCTATTTTTGAAATAATGAAATTTGGTTTTTGTTCTTCCGCTGTTTTATTTATGTTCTGTCTTGTGATGTTTCTATGCCTGTTTACTAGATAATACCCCTCCAAAACTAGAGCATTCCCTTTGTGAGTGACCCTAGCGGAGGTGGGGTGTTACATTTGGTATCAGAGCAGAAGGTTACCAGACTGGGAAAAAACTTTTTTTAAAAAAAACCTTCTAAAACTATTTTCAAAACCATTTATAAAGAAGCATTTTTCAAGAAAAAGTTTATTTTGAAAAGGCTATTCCCCAAAAGCCATTAGCACTATCCTTTGTTTCCTTGTTTGAGTCTCTTTTCCTTTCTTTTCTCCATCTATAGTCGCAGTAGTCTTACCTGCGGCTAATCTTCTTTCTAGCTTCGTAGAGGGTTTTCCGTACGATGGAGATAGTTTTTGTGAGGCTTGTTAACATGTTACATAGGAAAGGTATGAGTGATAAGAAAGAAGTTAAGGTGGATGAGTCTCAGAACGAGAAGAAAGACTTCCAGAAAGGAGGAAAGAACAACAACAACAAGAATGACAAGTCACGTGAGAAAAGAAAATGCAACTTTTGTGGTATTGACGGGCATATAGTCCAGGACTGTAGGAAGAAGAAGATGAAGATAGAAGCATGTTTTCAATGCGGTGAAATTGGACACATCAGCAAGAACTGCCCTAAGAAGCAAGGGCAAGGACCGCAAGAAGGACCTTCTAGGGGTACATCTTTAACTTCTTTTCCCTAGATACTCTGTTTTATCTTGTATATCCTTTCGATCCTATCTTGAGAACCTTAGGTAGAATCCTATGAATGTAAACATGTATTTGAAACATGTTATGGTTGATGTTTGCGAATGGTTGCAAGTGATTGCTCGTGGTTACATAACACACATTAGGCACTAGATCGGCTCAGACACATTTTCATATTGCATATGCATGAGTGTTTATACTTATTTATGGATGAAATTGAATGTGTTATCATATGAATGTTGCATATAGATGAATGTTTGTGCACACATATAGTGCTTACGTGACTAGGATTATTAGCATACATGTTGGATTCATGACACTAAACATATTTTGCATTAGAACGATCAATCAGGCCTGATCATTTGCATTAGACAAGGAACATATACACACACTTTCTGCATATGTTCATACAACATTAGAAATCTCTTTAGGACAATGTTTGCTTGTGGATGATGTTTTGAGTAGATGGATAATGAATGGTAGGATACGTTCTTCCTAACTTGAATATTTCGGGGACGAAATCCTTTAAGGAGGGGAGAATGTAACAACCCAAATTTTAATAACACGTTAAAACAAGAAATCAAGGCAGAATTAAATTTTAAAATAAGAATCATGGAAAACGGGTTGCGCCATTGCATTTGTCTCGGAGTTCTACATGAAATAGAGTCCAAGTTTTCGAAAATCGGAGTCCGTATGACCAAGATATGGCCAAAACAAGATTCAGCAGACTTTTAGGCAGACTGACCCCAGGTCGACTGTAGTGTCGACTGCAAAGTCGACCTGCCCCCCCAGGTCAACTGTAGTGTCGACCTCCCCCCTGTACAGGTCAACTTGGTCAGCCTGGTGTGGCCCAGAACCCATTTTGGAGGCCCGGGATGACTTTTGATGGTCCGGATTGATTCTAGGGTTAATCCTATGGCCTAAACTAGTTGTTACAACTATAAAAACACCCTAAGACCTAGCCTAACTGACCAAAAATATTTCTAACACCATTATGCTGCTAAGTCTCCTCTTGAACCATGGTCGCCGTCTCCAAACTTCAAGCTTAAACATTCAAGCTAGATCCAAATCAAAGACCAACGTTCCTACATCAATTCAAGGGAATAGATCAACGTCTCTACAACAATCCTACGACAATTTCTGTTCTTAGTTCTCAAAACCATGATCTGTAAGCCCCAGTTACTCTTAGATCTAAACTCTAAACTTAATATGGACATGTGTAAATTGAAGTTGAACATAAACATGATAACTACTTGAGACCTATTCTTGTATATCTTTGATCTATGACTATTCCTTTTTGATCTATTATTTTAGATCTACTCTTGTTCACCCTAGATCTATTCACCTTGAACCTAGTACCGTTCATATTGAACCTTGATTTGTGGAATACTGATAAGAACTTGATTTAGGGGCCTGTTCATGTCATAACCTAAACCCTATCATGTCCATTATTTTAACATGCCTGTGATGTTGTGATGTTGAAACTATTGCTAGTCACAAGTTTAGGATTACCATTTTATGTCATCTATTGCTATGTTTATCACCCTATTTCATATGCCAGTGATGTTATGATCATATCTCAAGTTACACCATGCTTGCCTTGAAATCACCTTTGCCACTTTATACCCATCCTTGTTATGTTATTCCCTAGTTACATCTATTGCCTTGATTCGAATTCACGAGCGTTATGGATGCGATTTGGGTAGTTTAGGAAAATCTGAATTTAGTATTAACTTGAAAACATGAATATTGTTATAACTTGAGCTTGGATATGAACATGAACTTGACATGAAATTATACTTGAAAATATGAATTTGGGACATGACACTTAGATAACTTGAATGTGGCCAACTTGAGGTTGGGTTGATTTTGCAGTATAAATCTGGCCGGAACCGCCCGGCGAATCCAGTAACTGCAAACAATAGGACCCAATGTGAGTAGTTGGTCATATCGCACTCGAAACCCGAGGTTAGACTAGGTTATGGTGTAAAACTGCCTGGACCCGCCCGGCACATCCAGTAACCATAACCAAGTCTAATGTGAGAGGTTAGGGGTGCATTAAGTAAATTAATGCCACAGGATAGGGTTAAGTCATGGACCACTTGAATATACTTAACCAATTTGACACGTTGATTTGATAGGGTTAAGTCATGAACCGCTTGAACACACTTAACCAACTTGACACATGATTCGTAGGGCTAAGTCTTGAACTAGAACGACACACTTAGTCAATTTGAGATGACACGTAGATGGGGTTAAGTTTCGATTTTAAATGACAACTTAACCTACTGGACGAAACCCTAGTTACGCGGTCCTTTTCAGCAGTAACCCACTAGATGTATCTCGGTACCCTGGGACTAGGCAGGGTGGGGCACGATTGCTGGGCTGATTGTAAGCGACTAAAACGACGGCTGAGTTGGTGCGCCATTGTAGGTTCAGGCGGACTGGGGTCGTGCACTTAGTCCGGAGTTGAAAAAGCAGGCATTGGGCATCAGTAGGATTATCTGTGCATTCTTGATTCGTGTCGGTGGTTGGCACCCTAGGGCTTGATACACCCTATGGTGGACCTAGCACAGGTGACTACATTCGTGATAGGGTCGTATGACACAGACACACGACGAGCTAGACTTGTAGGGAGCCGATCAATTAGATCATACCGTTGGACCTCGAATTGGGTCACTTCATGATATTGGGCCAAGGGATTATTTCTTGATTTATAGTTGACACGGGATTAGTATACCAGTATAGTTGGTACGGCGAATCTTGAACACGCAATGTTAGACTTGAGTTATCTTGTTAGCTTAGTTATCATGCCAGACTTATCATCATTCCTATGTTTAATTCCAGTTTATTCATGTCTTGTTAACTTTACTAGTTTCTATGCTGATAGTCACTAGGGCTTACCAGTCTTTTTGATTGACCTGTTTTCTTTCGCCTCTTTGTCTTTCGTTTCCCCCCAGGTTCTCAGGGAGGAAACTCTAGCACTTAGCTTGGATTTCTCTTGCTTCCTGTTCAGCTCATGTACGGTTTGGTCTTGAGCTATGCTATGGCTGCATTTCTGCTATTTTGGGAAATAATTTACTTTTGTTATTTTAAGTTTATGCTTCTTTATTTAGAACTTGATGTAATGACAATTGGCATTTTGATGTAAGAGGTTTTGACTCTATTTTTGAAATAATGAAATTTGGTTTTTGTTCTTCCGCTATTTTATTTATGTTCTGTCTTGTGATATTTCTGTGCCTGTTTACTAGATAATACCCCTCCAAAACTAGAGCATTCCCTTTGTGGGTGACCCTAGCGGAGGTGGGGTGTTACATCCTTTCTCCTTCTATGTTTCTCACCTTCATCGGACCTTCTCTGACCACACTATTATGCTTCTCAACTGCTCTCCCTACTTTCTTTTAGGTTCTACCTCTTTTAGGTTCCAGAGTATGTGGAGATCTCATCACTTGTTCCATCGGGTTGTGGAAGACTCATGGAACTCTCCGGCAGTAGGCTCGCCTGCTATTGTTTTTTCTCGCAAGCTTAAGCATCTCTAGACTTGCCTCAAGCCTTGGAATGTGCAGGTGTTCAGGAATATTTTCGACCATGTTAGAGCAGCCGCAGAGACTCTTGTTCTTGTAGAAGCGTCTTTCGATGAAGATCCTTCCTATGCTAACAAGGAGGCTTGGGTTTTGGCCCAATTAGCCTTTTCGTTGGAGCTACGTGTTAATAATGACTATCTTCGCCAGAAGGCGAGGATCGGATGGGTTGCCGACAGAAACACGAACTCCAAGTTCTTCCACTCTTCCATTCTTAAGAAGAACAAACTTCTTACGATTCTCCAGATACAACGCCTTGATCTGTTGGTCGCTTCCACTCTAGATGATGTCAAATGAGACCATCCTTTCTCACTTCAAACCTTTCTTGGCTCTCCTTCGGTTTTGGACTCTGATCCGATCTTTCTAGCTTTCATTCCCAGGCTGGTCTTCCAGCGGAGATTGCTGAGCTTGCAATACCTCCTTCTTCGGAAGAGATATGCGCCTGTATTTTCGCTCTTAGTAAGGATAGTGCTAGTTGGTTTGATGGCTTGAATGAGGTCTTCTTCCGGAGTGTTTGGCTAATCATCTAATCATTTTTTTGTCTAGCTATTTGTTTTTTCTTCTCCGGTGGAGATCTGCCTTAGGGATGGACGTCCACCAACTTGGTCCTTATTCCTAAGTGTGAAAATCCTCGCACATGCGTGGATTTTTGTATGATTTGCCTGTGCAACTTCTCTAACAAGGTAATATCAAAGGTCCTAGCCACTAGGCTGGCTCCATTTCTTCAGGGCATCATTTCCACTTCTCAAGCTAGGTTTGTAAAAGGACGATTAATTACGAATAACGTCCTTTTAGCCCAGGAGTTGGTGTCTCGGACGTAAGGTCAGGGATTTAATGTGATCGCCAAGATGGACATGGCGAAGGCTTGTGGTCGCATGTTCTGGTTCTTCATCATCAAGGTCCTCAGGGCTTCCGGGTTTCCTGAACCCCTTATCGATCTTATCTTGAGGCTTATTTCCAATTGCTAGTTTTCCTTTCTCATCAACGGATCAACCAACGGTTACTTTAAGGACAGAAGGGGACTTCGTCAGGGAGATCCTTTTTCACCTTCTCTTTTCATTATTGCCGCCGAGGATTTTGTTAGTAGCTTACATTCACTGACGAAAGCTATTCAGATTCATCGGTTTGGCATCCTATTGGGCTGTTCGCTCATTTCTTCGTTATCGTTTGTTGGCGACATTATCATTTTCATGAATGGTAGCCATCGCTTAGTCCGCCGGTTGGTTTGCCTCATTCAGTAATACGAGAGGTGTTCTGGTTAACTTGTAAATTTTGCTAAAAGTAGCTTCATTCAGGCGAGTGACTTATCCGCGGTGAGATCCTGTTGGATCGAAACCTTCACTGGTTTCAAAATTGCCTCCCTTCCCTTACCGTATCTTAGTATTGTTCTTTATAGAGGTCACTAGCTTAACTCCATTTTCGATCCCCTAATCGATAGAGTCGAGGGAGAAATCATCAGGTGGAATGCAGTGCTTCTCTCTCAAGCAGGAAGACTGGTTCTCTTAAAGTATGTGCTTGACTCTATAGGATCACACGTCTTCACTTCTATGACCCCTACCGCTTCTTTCTTCCGTTCTTACTATTCTTTGGCTTCCTCCTTTTTTAGGGTAGTAAGGACAACGTTAATCGTCACCATTGGATTTCGTGGAAAATTATTTGTTGTCCCAAAAATGAAGAGGGTATGGTCTCAGAAATCCAAATAATATTTAATTTGTACGGCCTTTGCTTGCAATTTGTGGGCTAGGTTTGACGCGAACGACTCCTTATGGGCGATGTCCCTTCATGCTAAGTACTGCAAACTTCAGGCTGCAAACTTCTCCGGTTCCCCGTCCTACGCTAGTGAGACATGGAAATGAATGCAGTCCGTGAAGGCCTTCTCATATTCACATGGTACTGGATTTGGATAGGATGGCAATCCTTTTTCTATCTTTGTGGCGTAGAGCTCGATAAGGACGCCCGCCCCACGTCTACCTCTTTTTTCTTTCTTTTGGGATGTCTATATCCACCCGAAGGTTTCTCTATTTATGTGGAGGACCCTTCATGATGGGTTTCCGATAGACGAGAACCTTCAAAGAATTGGCATCCCAATAGTCTCATATTGTAGGTGCTGTGAGATCGGTGACACAGAACCCATAGCCCACTTGTTTCTCTTCGGCTTCTCTACTAATGATGTTTGGAATTACTTCGAAAACTTGATTGGTCTTCGAGGTAATGCATCTTCTCTTGCTGGTTTATTGAGTTTCTGTTGGAATGGAAATTCGGGTAAATCTGTTCACTCGATCCTCTATCATTTCCCTTGTCTTATCTGCTAGCATATCCGGTGCACGAGGAATAAGGCGATTTTTGAAGAGGTGCCTATGGACCCAACCTCCATAATCCGAAAAGTACGAAAGGAAGTGTTTCTTGCGTTTCGTGGAAGATCTTTTAGAGGTTCTATTGGTCCCCGATTGAGACGGTTTGCTGGAACCTTTGATGTTATATCGGTTCTTACTACCCCACGAGCAGGGATTGGTTGATACCTCTTCTGATAGATTTGTGGGTTCTACCTCTCCACCCTGTCATTACAAGTCATTCCCTCCCTCCCTTTAGCCCTGATAAGATTGTTATTGCTGCAGGAACGAGATTTACATGTTCTTTTATCCGCTAGATTATGGTTTCCTTGGGTCTAGAGTCACATCCTTGACTTTTGAGCTTTTAGACAGTTTGGGTGTTTGCATTAGTTTTCTCTAAGCTAGTCTCCCTTTTTAGGTTCATAGTTATGTATTCCGGGCTGTGTTGCATGGGTGGTTTTCTTGGTGTCCAGCTGCCTTACCTCTTTGGTGCGGGTTGGACTTGCTTGATTCAGGTTGGGTGGTTAGTAGATGAGGAGCTTTTTCTAGACCACATCTGGTGTTATTCTTTTTCTTATGTTGTATTGTTTGGCTTGTATATTATGGTGTGACCGTTGTTTTTAGGAGTAGAAATAGTTCATAATTGGGTGGTGGCCCTACCGGAACTCGATTTTGAAGTATGATGGGCGGTGGCCTTGCCAGAGCTCATCCATCTACTTCCTAGAATCATGGTCTTTTTTAAAGCAGTCTGTTTACATCCGGTTACCTGCCAGGCATGTTGGCAGCTATTACATTTTCTTCTATGCATATATTTGAATTTAAAAAAAAAGTATGTAATTAGAAGATAATGGGACCCCCAAATACATAACAGGCAGTTGATTAGTTTGAAACTCTAAAACGGAAAAAATATCTCTAGTGTTGCAAGCATATGAACTGAAATAAATTTAGATTTTTAAAACACTTAAAGTAAGCCCACTGTATTGCCTCAATTTACCAAAATTATCCTTTAAAGCAGCTGTACTTGTAGTAATAATGGTCATAAATATTTATTTCTATTTAATATTGGTTATATTTTCCATATATTTTTTCCCATTAAATGGAAACCATTCAATTTCAAAACACATAGAAACAAGTATATATTTAATATAACAACCTTATTTACATAGGTTTGGACAAATAAGATTGTAATAGTTGTATATTTATATTTTAAGAGCGATATTAACGTAATTACTAATTATATTTTATTACTGTTAATATTTTTTTATATTCTAGTCTAAACTAACGACTAGGATAATCCTTTTTGTGTTTATCTTATTTATGATTCAAAATCTCATGAAAAGATCATTTATTGTAATTATTGTAAATTTTGCCCAAACTATTTAAAAGAAAAAAAATGGCATATTTCAAATCCTAAGGAAATATGTTAATATCTTATTTAGAATAGATGTTGCAAACTACGTATAAAATATGTGGATTTGCATATCTCGTCCTATTTGGTTTTTTTATATTCCTTGTAGATTTCAAATAATGTATTTTTATATAAAAAGAGTAAAAAGGGAAAATTTACACCAATCAAGTAAAAACCGCAAACAATATCAATGTAACATCCCATATTTTTCTAGTCAGATATTTATTTTATTTTATTATATTAAATATTGATTTGGAATTTTAAATGGGTTTAAAATATATAATTCGTTATTAAACGAAGTTTAAATGTTTAATTCATATATAATTATAAAACGAACTCGTAATGTCGCGGTCGTTCGTAAATTTCGATTCAAACTTCAATTGAATATACATAATCCATTTTAAGTCGGAATTCTTTGAAACAAGAATCGTCCGGATCGATTTGATTATAATTTTCTAATAAAAGAGAAAAATCGAGATTTCTTATTACAGTTTATTAGTTATGTTCAATTCAAATTTTCAAATAGTCATTATGGAATCATTTATAAATTATAGCGGTTAATTTAATTCGTTTTGAAAAGGTTTTTTGATCATAACTCGAGATAATGATCGAATTAAGCCACGAAACGAATTCCTTGAATTCGTATTGACGATTAGAGTCAAGATAGATATATAATTTGTTATTTTTGGAGACCGAGTAATTTTGGTGTCCAAAATAGCGTTGTTTTACGCGTAAAATGGAACAACCAATATGCAAACGAGCTCCGTTTTCAAGCGAAACTAATTTTATTTAATCCGTAATGATGAAGTGTTGTAGTGTTTCAAATTTCGAGTTATTTAGATTTATTTGTTGATCATGGGAAATTTATATGTGTGTTTTTCACTTGTGATTTATAAAGGACTTTTCACAAAACGATATCGGAATTCGATGAAACCTATCCCATCGTGTCCGGAATATTTTTCTATGCTAGAATTAGGAGTTTCATCTTGATCCGAGATCGTACGTAGTTGTTTTAAAACGATACTTTGTTTGTAAGTTTCGTGTTAATATAATATTAATATATGGTGCCTATATATACCCTAACCATTACCTAAACCTAATTTTCAGTCAAAATGGTTCTGCACGATCAACTTAATTTGCGCCTCCACCTTATAGCAACGAATGATCAAAACGGCTCAATACTATCCCCCCTAAATCATCTAATCTTTTGATTATTTCTCAAAACTTCTAATTGAGAAATTGAAGAACTCTGCAAGAACTCGATTCTGATTGGTGGAGATCGATTTTCGGTCAGTATCGTGGGTGGAATCTCAATCGAAATCACCTGCGTTTGAGGAGCTGTCAAAGGCGGGTGAACGCATTGAGTCACACACAGTTCGAGGCGAGAGTTGGAGGAGCTGAGGCACAAGTCTGGGTGGTTATTGATCAGACTCAGGTGGTGTAGAGGGTGGTCCGGCTGAAGCTTTCTGATGTGTGTATAATAGTAAAAAGGGTAGAGTGAAAGGAAAACAAGGATTATCAAGATGGTTTTCAAATTCAAAAGGAGCAAGTTGAAGCTTTCTGTTGTGGAATGAAAGCAGCTGGATACTTTGGACCGTGTAGAAGAAATGTACGAGATGGTTTCATTGTGCTACATTAGTTTGTAGTGTAATGTTAAAAAGAAAAGTGAGGAATGTTTATTCAAGCATGCATGGTTCCTGCGAAAGCATGGTACATGCAACGTGATGCCATCTTCTGTGAAATGGGTAAAGATGTGTAAGGAAGGGATGGGGTGATTCTGTTTGAACGTGAATAACAACAAAGACAGGGGTACAGGGAATGGAAATGGTGCATGAAAAATGGGGTTAGTTGTGAACAGAAGTGAAATCGGGCATCATTGGTTAAACCATGTGGTGAAGCTTGAATTTACGCATATATTTCAATAGTTAGATTTTCTAACTCCCTCAATAACAATGTTACCGGACATTTTTATTCGCTAAAAGGACCCGGCAAGGTGGCTATTGTCAGCATACTATTCATCATGGCCATGAATGTTTTTAACTGCATCATTAAGAAACAGGCCAGGGCTAGAAAGTATGCTCCTCGCCTTAAATGTAGGAATCCAACAGTTTGTTCCATGATGTTTGTGGATGATTTAGTCCTCTTCACCAAGCCTACTCAAGCTTCCATCTCTACTATATTTCAGTGCCTCACGAGCTTTCAACACATTATAGGTCTTCCTACGTGCAAAGCTATTATTTACATGAAGAAATAAATTATGGCCCATGTTCTAAAAAGGATAAGAGGGTAATTACTATGACCAGTACATATATATAAACAAACTAATTAAATTTAGAAATTTTTAATAAAGGAATTCGTTAGTTTAAATTTAGTTAATGAATTAGTATCAATTAAATAATGAGCCTATACTAAAAACACGTATAACTTTTATTGTGTAACCAGAATTGAACCAGACAAGAGATACCGGAATCATGGCGATAAGATCTATATTCTGGAATTGATCTAGACAGTGCAGGAGACAACTGAGATTTACAGTTAAATTAAACAACTATTTAATTTATCTGTAACTGAATCGTAAACAAATAATATTAAGATGAGTTTAACTCACTCACTTTTTACCCACTTATATTTATATAAGTCGGGTTTATTATTTGTGTGCTATGTTTGTTAATTTGTTTGATGGATGCTATATATATATTTATATGTGTTGAATTGAACTGATTATATTAAACATTTGTTTAATTTAATTTGAACCAATCATTATTTTTAACGATTATTTCCAAATGAGGTAACTTACCTCATTGGTTATGTCTATAATAATATAAATGTATTAAATTATAATAGGGATAACTGGAGTGCTGTGATTTATTTATTGTTGAATGTCATATATGTTTATTGAATTGAATAATATTATTTGAGATAACGTATTTGGATGCAGGGAAAACAGGTTGGAGGGATCCAACTAGATTCCCTAAATTTATTACTTATTTATATTACCATTATATGAACTATAAGACCAACCTAATTAGATCTGATTGATGTGTTTGTTGATTGTTGAATCATAATTCAACATTTGTTATGATATTAACCAGTATTGGTTGGGTAATTGGCATCACATGTCCTATAAATCAATCATTTTATAAATATGGATTCACCGTCAGGTAAATCGACAGAAACGAAGTTATAAAATATATATTATAACTGAGAATATATTTTGAAATCTATTATTTTGAATTGAAATTTATTAAAAAAGTAAGAAATATTTATTATTTATTATTTAAGTTTGTAAATAATTATATAATGATTTTATAACGCAAATTCTTATGTAAGTAAGATTTATAAGCAGTTGAGCAAAATTTAAAGTAACGGTTAAGAATTTGATTAATTGTTCTAAGAAAAAATTAAATGAAGTTATTTAAATTAATTATATTATTAATTAATTT
Organism: Allium sativum; assembly: GCA_030737875.1. Taxonomy (NCBI): domain Eukaryota; kingdom Viridiplantae; phylum Streptophyta; class Magnoliopsida; order Asparagales; family Amaryllidaceae; genus Allium; species Allium sativum. Next base: position 148,367 of record JASFAX010000053.1, read on the forward strand.
AAAGGGAGGATTAATTTTAGTTGATTAACGAGATAATCGTGGGTTGAGTTGACTAATTCAATTATTTTAATTAAAATTGGTTATTTGATTAATTTACTTTTAATTAATAAAATGGAATAGTTTAATGAATATTTGTTTAATTTTGATAAGAATTTATTAAAAAGGAAATTTATCATTATTTTTAGTTAATAAAGAATTTAACTACTTCTACAGTAGTTAATAACGAAGTAAATTATTATTTTAATTAATAAGGATCTAAGTGATTACTATTTAAATGAAATTCATTTAAGTAAGTAATCAGGTTCGAAATGAAATACAATTAAGGATTGGAAGGAGTTAATGAATGGGTTTATATTAAAACCCAATTTTTATAACTAAGTTATAAAAGGGATTTTAAGCGTATACGATAGCTTAAGATAAATAACATTTGAATTAAGTAAAAGAAAGTGAGATAAAAAGGGTTTATATTAAACCTGAGTTATAATAAGATTTATAAAAGATATGTGGGATTAAAACATTGATTTTAAATTGACGATACTTAATAATGAGATTAAATGAATGAATGGAATTGAAACGAGATTCTCAAAGTGGAAAATGGTCGAATGAATTAGAAATGGAATAGTGTGGGTTAATAACGAGTTAAGATAAGAAACTAACGAATTGGAACCTAACTGAAGATTGGTTGAGTTGAGTGATTTTCTGAATATTAGTCTGATGTTGATTTCGGTCTTCGGGGTTGATATTTAGGGAATTGTTTGCTTACCAATTTACGGTCAGGAACTAATGAATGTTGAGGAATTAAGATTTGAGAATATATAGGGATTTCTAAAGTAACGGAAATGAAAAGACTTGAGAATGTGTGCGTACATAATGATATTTCCAACATAAAGGAAATAAAAGTAAGTTGTGTGAAATTACAACGATGTTTTCGAGGGAAAAAGGAAATGAAATGTGGATTTTTGGAATGAGTTTATTTTAAAGGGAATAAGGGATGTTATTGTTTTTCAAGTAATATAACAAAAGAGATTCCGCAATGATTATTTTACGAATAATAAGTTAAAACTAGTTTCCAGTTTTAGATAATGAATATTGTGGTTCAAATGATAATGAATGGAGGAATTGGATATCGTCTAGTGTTAAAATAAAATTGTTTTGAGGATACTCTTATATTAAAATAAGAAGTGAAAAACTATATTCGAATTATTAAAAGATTATGAGATTTATTGAATGAATATTTTTAATTGAAGAAGTCAAGTGATGCTGAGTACTGAACCAGTAAATTCATTTTATTTTTATGATTGAATGTTGTTTATTTGACAGCTAAATAACCGACTATCAAATCTGGCCTACATGATTGTTAGTACGGAAAGACCGGAATCGAATTTATATCCGAAAACCATTCTGACCAACAAATACGACATGTTGAAGATATCAGATACTAATCGAGATGGAGAAATTGAAGACTGTGGATTTTCATACAACATTAGAATTACTTAAAATCTCGGGTTAGCTGCCGGAGATATACTGTAATCCTATCGTGGTTGAAATCTATGGATTTGCAAGGACCACTCGCTACTAATCTATAAGGTGATACCTAGGATGTGGTAGGAGGGTACCTTCGGTTCATCCTGGATGACTTGTATGGACGATTATCTGGCAAAGTATTTCTTAGAAAGTCACATATGTTAATTTTTACAAATATATCGAGTATGGTGGCAGAGGAGGAAACTTCTTTTAGCATAAACAACCAGAGTATATTTGTGGACATCAATTAGTGATTTGATGGATCTGACAATGTGGCATTCAAAGTGAGTGGAGATGTGATGCTCTAAAGGTAGTGTTAAACCTCAAGCCTCTTTGAATGGGAAATGACAAAAATCGGGCAGGTAGCATGGCTAAGTGGGTCGCTCCCAAGTAGGGTGTATAATCCCTTATCTAGAGAAAACCCACTTCATTCTTTAATCTATTCCGATATTGTCCCTTTTTGGGAAACGGTGGGCAACTCCCAATCGTTGGTGATAAACATTCGATACACTCAAGCGAAATGAGTGGTCGGCCATGTGTGGTCGGTTTGCAAGATGTTCTTGTTGAACCCAGTGTATTCGCTTCTAGATATACACTATCGGAAGGTGGTTCCATACCTTGTCATAGTTGGAAATCCAGTCTCCAATAAGATCCCGTGGTTTTGATTGTATACTATGTATGTGGAACGTGAGATACAAGTGTTCTGCAAGATTGTTATTTAATTGTGTTTAGACACTATTATAATATCAGAATAAGCCATGATTTCAAAAAGAAATGGTTTGACATAAAATTCAAGTTGGGTGATATTTTTAAACTTATTGAGTTTTTCTCACTCTGGTTCACCAGACTGATCCGGCGTTTGTAAATCTCGGGTTAGACCGGGTTGTACAGGTTCAGGTTATCGGGTGATGTGAAGTCCAAAGATAAGCTGGAGGAGTTTAGATGTATGATACAAATTAGTTTGTATTTCACTGTGTGTTGCATATAAGGACAAATTATTATAACTGTTCAGATATATTGCTGTATCCTGATAAATGTAAGTTTTTATTTCAAAGCTCTCAATAAAGTTTTGTTTCTAATATATTTTATTCCGTTGCGATGTGAGACTCTGATGTGGTTGTATGCCCTTCTTCTTCTTCTGTTCTAATTTTTCTTTCTTTCTTATCTCACCCTCTATTTTCTTTCATTAACTATCTGGTGTTTCCGATACTTGAGTTCTGGCAAGTAATACAAGTTTATGTATTATCGTTGGAATTCAAGTGACGAACCCTTCGGGCCGTTACAATCAAACACAAACAGGTTTATATTTCTAAAAACAATACTGGGAAAATCCTATATTTACATCTAAATCACATGAATTTGGAATAACAACACTACATACATGACAATATTTTGGGACTGATTTCCATATCCAGGATGTTTACAATAACTGCAAACAATCCAAGATAAACTGAAGGCAATATAAGAATATTAAACTAAGAGGCCTACAAATCCATATTCAAATTTCATACATATTATTTCAGATTTGAAAATAACAAAACAATTCTGATAAATTTTAGGCACACAATCCATATTTAACATAAACAAATAATATAAGATATTATAAATAATGAATATATTTCTCACTCACTTGAAAGCTATCCAAATCTGAATTTGAACACAGCTTTTAGGCTTACAATTTCCAAATCTCATAGATCTATAATTTGTATATAAAGGGGATATTCATATACTTATTTAGATTTGTGGATATGAAAAAAGAATTGGAAAAGAAGAAGAAAATTTAAATAAAAAGAATTACCTATTCAAAGGACCAACCCTTTTTCATGAATCTGAATCTAATCTCTCCAATTCTTCTTAATTAGATTTATATATGTTTATATTTTGATTTTTATAAGAGATTGGAGGATTGGGTGTGGTAGAGCTTCGTTGCTGCCTACAAATTTGAGAAAAAAGTGGGGGCCTAGCCTTTTATTTATATGTGTAGAAATGACTCTGAACCGTCATATTGAATTTCAGAAAATTCTGCCCATCGCTATAAAAATTTATATTATAAAACCCTATCTGCCATTACCTAAATCAACCAGGAGGTCGATCTAATGGTCGACCACCTGAGTTGACCTGGAAATGGTAGGGGCAAGGAATATTTAGGGTGTTTTTGAGTGAAGCGGAATCAGGGTATTATAGCGGGGTATTTCATTGGGGGTATTTTACTTAGCGGAGAATGTGTTTTTGCGGGTTTAAACGGACTATTTATGGGGGGTATTTTATCGGGTATTAATAAAATAAAATAAATAAATTAAATAATTTACTTCAAACCAACTATATTATGAAGAGCACTTCGATACGATCGTAACATAAAAAACCGCGTCTCAAACAGATCTCATTTACACAAGTTATTAATTTTTAAAGTTCGTAAAAATCTAAAATTTGTTAATTAACTTAATTAATTAACCAAACTAAATCAAAACGCATCAAATTCGAGCAGTAGGGAATAGGGAAAAAATGCCCCGTTTCAGTTTTCGATGCGTCCAAAACTAAAATGGCCATTTTAGAGCCTTCAACGCCCCTTTATTTCTATATATTAATGTCATATTTTATTTACTTTCCGCCAGTTTTCGTATTTTGTCCGTAACTTTTTCATATGTACTCCGTTCTCGAAGTTCCAAACTTGAAAGTCAACCAGAATTCCATCACAAATGCAACGGTGCAAGTTTCGTGATCAGATTACATCATTTGCAAAAATTCTTTTTTTGGAATATAACTAAATTACTAATCTAACTATTTCCAAAATTCTAGGTTGTTACAATTTTCTCTCCTTAGAGAAAATTTCTCCCCGAAATTTTACCAATGACTAAGTCATGGTGCTGGCATTTAATTATCCTAACTACGCAACCAATTAGTGTACATCCAATTTTGCAACCAAACATGGGCATTTGCACAATGTACATCAGTAATTTCAATCACAAAATATGCATGCATAATGATTTTAAATCGGATTCTCCTATATGTATACATGTCATTTTGAAATACTTTTTGAAAACATGATGCAAACACCCTAAAATTACTTGTAGTTTTGTACGAATGCAACTTTTGAAAATGTTTTTCATCCAAAACCCCCACATGACTATGATAGAAGTGTGAAACAATCAATTTTGCATCCAAACCCTAACATCCAATACGTCAACGTATCTAAATCATTTCCTGCTAATTTCTCTTATATCGAAAAAAGGAAATTAAATCGGAAAATTTCTATGGTCTTACCACTTAAAAAATTTCCAATTTTCGTCTTATAGTGACTTTTTTCCTTAATTTCCCAGATACTCCAAACAATTCTATCTGTAGACTGCAAAGGAGGTTCAAAACAAGCTCTAAAACGTAAAATGAGTTAAATAACAACTCGCACGTGTGTCCGCAAGGTATGGAAACTAAGTTTCCATGGTTAAAAAGGCTTTCTTTTATTATCGTTAACATTTTTAAAGCATCTTTGCCCTTAAGCTATAACGCGCACAATTCATCAAAAATCTTGCTTACACTTTACATATTACCATAAAAGCGAAATTTTCATAAAAAATGAATTTAAGCTACTTTAAAAACCATGTAAATTTTGGGATTCCTTTTCGGTACTGCTTTCGTTTTCATATGGGATTTGCATAAAAGATAAGATTTTGGTAACATGCGTTTTGCTACATTTAGACCATCTGTTTTATACAAAACAAATGTTTAAACATATGTTAGTTACCATATCCAAATATGTGTTTTGCATAAATCAGATTTATAATAAAATGGAATGAAAGCAAATCAAGCGAAATATTTAAATTTAAAGTATTTATATTTCTTCTTCTTATTTTTTCAAACATCATTTGCAAAAAGTTTGTGGAAACTTAAACGACTTAGGTCACATTTCAGCGTAGAAGGAAGTCAGTTACACAGAAAAATGCAAAAATCAAAACCACACACAAAATTCAAAAATAAATTTTAACTTAAAATGGAACAGGCAACAAACAAGAAATATACCCATACGAAACAATGCAAAACCTGTCCTTTGCTAAAATTTATCTACCATAGAATTTTGTTCTTTCCAACTCTAAAAAAACTATTAGTAAGATTAAGAAAATGAGATTTTTTTTTTCAAATTCAAATTACAAACAACCAACTGAAATCTCACTACATCATCGTGCGATTTTCAGAAATAACAACACTAATAGTTACAAGCACAACTGCTACAAACAACAAAGGTAAAATACTGGAAAGGGAAAGATACGCACGATACACAAGACTCATAAGACATCGCCTAAAGGATACGAGAATGTCAAGCTCCGTTACTGGAACTTGATCAACTGCCACATATGCGCTAGGAACGTAGCAAAGAAGAAATACATCCAATCATGTGCGCCTGTCGATGCTGCTCCTTACGAACCTCATAGAGCTCAGCCTAGATCTGGCGGAGGTTGGCAAGCCAGGGCTTTCCTGGTCTGCCGTTACTGACTAGAGAGGGAGGTGCAGGGACTGGAGCAGGAGCTAGAGAGGGAGTTGCAGACAACGGAATGCCCATCCTTTGGGGAGAGGCACGATTAGTGCGCATGCCCAATTGACGTCTAGGTCGCTAATGATAGGTAAGTGGCTCGACGCATCGAACGATAAATCTGTTCAAGGCTCCCCGTCTTAGGAATAATGTTATGCTGGAAGATGCACACAAGAAAATAGGCAAAAGATACAAATTACTAGTGTTCTAGACATCGACAACTCCAAGAAAGCTGCGAGAAAGAATCCGAGGATTTGTCATCTCTATATCATCCAAATCCACCCCGACTGCGAAAATCCCTAAAATCTCATATAAATCCTGGTCAGTGAACTCGATGCTGGTCCCTTTCACCAAGGATTGAATCAGGTTAATGCCCTTATCAAAATTAATAGCCATCAAGGTGCCGAAAACACAGATGCAGCTCGGGTAGCACTTACACACAAAAGTGTCATGATGTAGGATCGTTGTTAGGCATGTGGCGACGAATAGCTCCTCAAAGTGGAAAGGGGTGAAATTAGAAAATTTCAACGGATGCCCTTAGTGAAATTCACAATTCGCCGTTTCCAAGTAAGTGTCCATCTTCCTCTCATTGCGTCAAGCCACACGGCCTCTTTAGGCGTGAGACTGGGCTGTTGCGCATGGATGTTTGAAGCTCGAGGAGACACTATGAAAAATCAGTGAAATTGGAGAAGGAAAGTGTAGATCTGGAGTATATGAGGGGATAAATCTACAACGTAGGAATTTTAGTGGTAATTGGAAGAGAAAAGGAGCTTTGAGGCTTGAGTTTGGAGCTTGGGGAGGTGGTGAAGTCAGATTTCGGCTATCGCAAATTGAGGGAGACAAAGGATATAAGTTGACTGACCTAGAAGTGATATTAAATATCGCTTCCTAGGTTCGGGTCACACCTTAATAGGGAGGGTGGCTGACCCGTATGAAGAGGGGTAGTCGACCGCCTAATTAACCACTAGCCCTTTTGAGGCACGACATGAACCTAGACCAAAACAGGCTAGTTCGATTTCAAAAAATTAAAATAAAATCGTATCGCGTTCTCAACTCTTCTTGCAAACTCGTGTCGACGTCCATTATCTATCAACTTGAGAAATAACTGTTCCAACGCTACTCATTCACATTAGAATAGTTGCGACCATCAAACGAAATAATGAATTCTCGAATAGAAAATTTAGCTAGAAATCCAAATTAAAATTAATTTTCCTCTTACTTAGCTGACAAACAAGTCAAATGATTTAAGAAATCAAATACCCCAAGTTAAATAGAAATTTTCTTTAGTATATCTCGAGAAAAATTTCTGAAAACTTCTCAAAATTCAATTTTTATTCATAAACTAAGGGTCTCATACTATAAATTTATTTTATTATTTTTATTAATTCATATTCTAGTTCATGTTACGAACAAGAAAAATCTTTCCACATTCTAAATTGTAGAGATATTTTTTATATCCCTAAAAGCTTATTTGCGATAATTTACATAAATCATCTGAAATATACAAAAAGAGGAATATTAAAAATCATATGGAATAGGTAATTATAGTTTCTAAATTCCTTGTCAATTTCAAATTCCTTCTTTATACCTAAAATGATTATTTAATAAAACTACACAAAACCCAAACAATCCAAAACATGGATAGGTTTAAAATAAATATTTATTAACTCTCACAAATTTTATTTTTATTGAATAGTTTTCTTGAAGAATATGATTTAAAACTTTTGAAACTCCTTTTTTTAAAACAATTTTAAATTTTTGATTTTTTCTTAAAATATAAGACCAAGGACTCAAAGGAATAGTTGTTAGATCCAAAATTGGCTTTAACACCCAAATTGTTCCATTATGCAGAGACTAATATCAGAGAAAATGCAAGAAAAGCAGAAAAGACACAAGATTTATAGTGGTTCGGCGTTAACGAGCCTACATCCACTTTATATCTATGATTATACTTAAGATTTGAGTACAATCAATGATTTATCTCTCAATCTCACTTTTACAATGTTGGTTCACTCAGTAAACTCAAGATAGCTCTGAATAGGAATAATGGAGATATGATAATGGTGGAATCAGAGCTCAGAATTGCCAAAAAGATCCTAAAAAATGTCAAGTTCTAGGCTATTTATAGGTGATATCTGTAGGTGGATCGCAGTCATCCATGGCACAAATCCCGAGGATCTCGGACTGGTTCGTGGCTTGATGAAGAAATAGTCAAAATAGCCGTTATGGACAGATGTCGTGAGATCCTACATTCTCGGATCGTGGTGGACTTGGTCTCGACCTTTACCTTGGTTTCTAGGACCGGACCGTGAAGAAGCAGAGGGGACGGGTCGGATCGCGTGATAGGGGGCGATCGCGATCGTGGTGAGTGTAACTTCATGAGCGAGCCTTCGTATCAGACTTGTGTTTGAATCTCGATGGCTTGGTCCAAAAACTAGCCAACATTTTGCCCCCTCACAGTATGTTTTATCGAGGATGGAACATGCTTCGAAACTACTAAGCTATCTTTTCATGAAGCGGTGTGAACCAAAGGTTATGTTTATTTGAGCTATCGTACCATTTCAGGAAATTGCACCCCTTAACTAGTATAAATATCAGGTTAATCCTTTGTTTATTTCTTCATTTGCCGGATAATATTCGTCTTCTGATCATCAGGGGGTATTACTGATAATTTGCTAGGTAAGTCTTCAAATTTTTATATATACTTTCTTTGTTTTCCCTTTAGCGGTCACACTCGAGTTTAGATCGTGAGGCATTATCACGGTCTGTGGATGCATTCTTCATCACGATTCGATGACCAAGCGGGCTCCTTTTTAAATTACAGTAGTTATTTTGGTTATGCCCACACGTCTTTGGTGGAGCGGGCTACATCACGAATCGAAATGGGCCCCTACTCATGGCCCGATTGCTTCAAATAAGACAAGAAAGGGAATACGAACGGACACCGCCTGGTCTATATAAACTGAACCCTTCTCCACTTTTCCCTTTCTTCTTCTTTTGTTGCTGCCGCCAGTTCTTTTAAGTGAAACCCTAACTTTAAATTTCCAGAAACCCGCTCGTCTCCTAACTTAAAAAAGGTAACTACTCTAATAATGCTTTTACGTAACTTTATTCTCATTTCCCTCGATTTTTTATTGGTTTGAAAGGCAAGGATAGCAGAGTTTCGTGGAATTCAAGGCTTTGAGAGCAGCGGTGATGTAATGGGTTCAGCTGCTTGTGTTCATAAATGGAGAGGAGAGAAGAAGAAGGAGTTGACCAGCTCGGATCGTAAGTGAGGTTCGGGTCACGGTAATACTGGGATGGAGGAAAACTAGGTGTAGTTGATGTCAATGGATCGGGTCGTGGTATTGAGGTGGATCGTGGAGATGCTCCACGGTCCGCTTATATATTCCTGGTTTAGCTATGTCACGATCCCAAGATCCCTCTGCTGGCGAGCTTAATGAACGATCCATTCTTCACGATACGGCTTAAGCTCCACGACCAGAACACATCGTGATCTGATCCTCATTTCTCATGCGAACCGAACTTGTTGACGATCCCGAACACAATTTGACTTTGACAATGCATCATGCTCATAATACATATCGGACAGTTAGGCTAGAGCTTTCGATACGAACTTCTTGGACTGATCAACAATAGGACTTAATAGCATGTTCATTTCACTTATCCAATTTATATCATGACTTTACTTTCCAGTATCATACACACTTGCACACACGAGCACTTGCACATACACAGGGCTCACGGGTAACTATTTTCTAACCTCTCATGTTTACTCGCCAAAAGAGCAATGTCAGATAAACGTTCTTCTAGAAGATCTGAGATAAAGGAGAACCCGGGGCCATCGGAACACCCCAATCCTGATGTTCCTCCAGTCGATCCAGAGGGTGAGGATTCTGAATTCGAATATGAGGCCGACCCAAAATCAAATTCATCCGAGAGTACTTCTCTTGAAGAGGAGTTCGAAGTAGATGACCGAGCTCCGGATGAGATCCCCGGTGTTAAGGAAATTGAGAAGTTCACTGATTCTCTGGCTTCCAAACTAGACGATGTAAAGCTTAAGAAAATATGCTTGAGACGCGGGATATCCTGGGATGCCGTTAAGACTCCAGGAAATAATGAGAGACCCTATTTGGCCCCGCCAGGATATATGACCATTAGTAGGCTGATGTGTTGGGTAGGAGCAATTCCTCCATTTCCACCAATCGTTATTGAGGTCTCAAGACGATTGCGTATTGCTCCTATGCAGCTTCATCCCAATGCCTATGCAGACTTATACACTCTATATATAGCATATGCGGAAATCCTACAGACTGAACTTACTTTTAAAGATTTGAAATTCTATTATCTTTTCAAGCATTGCTCTACGGTGACTCCAAACTTCTCTTTCTTTGAATCAATAGCTAACAGGAAGGTCTTGTCTGATGGTTACAGCAATATAGGGGATCCCAAAGCTGATTGGTTTTATATAAAACTATAGGCAGAGTGCGCAAGAAAGTGGCTTAAATCAAGTAAGTTTTAAGCCTCTGGATGAGTGACTTAATTAGATAACCAAAACACTAACATGTTTCCTTTCTTTGTGCAGATCACACTTTCCCCAAGATAGAAGGCTCAGTGTATAACGATCGACTATCCCGCCTTCTTAAAAGCAAGTCTGACTTCTTGAAAATCGAGAAATGTATCACCGATGAGAACCTTCACAAACACCATCTTCTAGATATAAGATTCGGACTTAGAGCGGGTGGCAAACCCTACAAGTATGTGCCTCCGACCGAGGGAGAAAGAACTTCCCAAGCCGTGGAGACAACCAACCTCCGCAAGAGTCCTTCACCGATGATCAATTAGGATGATGAAGATTTAAACGTATAGAAAGGAGATGAGGGACGATCTGACGAGCCAAAGGAGGTCCCGACCTCTGAGGGGCAGTCTCCCTTAAAAACTTCATCACCGGTTAAGTCTGACGCTCAGTATGAGTTAACGGAGGAACGAATACTCGGGGAATTAAATAAGATTCCTTTACCAGACGATATCTATACTTAGGAAGACTTCGGAGGGGAGCCATTTTTTCCTATCCCTGAGGGAACGAATGCTCCAACTGGAGAAAAAGAAATCACACAGACGAGTCTAACTCCGGGCCCTAGTCCGTTAGGGGGGATTTCACGGGATGCACAAATCACATGCACCACTTATCATAACACTCTTATACCACTGTCATTCATAGTTTTAACATGCACATGTTTCTTTTGCAGGGAAAATTTCTCGCAAAGGTCTTATTCTTATCGTTCTCTTCGTGAGGGCACACCAAGCCTCCTTCCAGATCCCGAGCATGCTCGTAGTGATAGTCGGGGAAGGGATAGTCGTCGGCCTCGGGATTCTCATCAATCTTACTCAACACGATCTCGATCTCCATCAAGGCAAGGTTCTGAAAAGCCTAACAGTCGTTCATCGTTAGCGGCTGGGGGCAAGCAACTTCCTAGAGATTTAACCCCTCCGAAGAGTACGCCTTCTCATGTCCAGTCTTCTAAAAAACACCACAAGCCAGAGGACAGAAACAAAGATGAGGGTAAGATCGTAGAGAAGAGAAAGACATCTCATGTTTCTTCTAGCGAGCACGACTTGGATACCACCGCTGCACAGAATATTACTCCCAGTTCTGAAATTCAGGCCAGGCTAGAGCACTTGCGAAAGCAGTTCCCTGATATTTTCTTTGAGAGGATGATATTCGTCCTGGATCTTGAACCGGTCCCTGAGGATTGGGACACAGAGGTGATAGGGTACGTATACCATGTCGCTAAACAATACGGGGTAATGAAGAAGCATGCTGCTACACTTTCTGCTATCATCCGCCAGATGGAGACGGAAGTAGCCAGAGTGAAGATTGATAATGATGCTAGGACTAGGATCAAAATGTAAAAAGAACTAGAGGATGCACATGCCCAACTAGCTTTAGCTCGGCGAGATGCAAAGAATTACAGGTCCGAGCTGGAGAGTGCTAGGGAGCGTTTTCGCAGTGAGCTTGACTTAAATAGCCAGGAATAGGTGGCTCTGAGGAAGGAAGTGGAAGATCTCAGGGCGATTAATACCAAACTGAAGATAGCACAGGAAGGCTTTGCTGCTGAGAAAGATGCCTGGGAGAAAGAGAGAGCGAGCTTAAAAGATGACCTCGCTCTCGCCAAAAAGGAAAAGGAGGTTTTAAATGATCAACTTGCCCAAGCCGAGGAGCGTGCAGCTCTCGCTGAAAGTAATGCCAATAATGCTCTTGGATCGGCCACTGCTCCTGTTGATAAGCTCGCTGAAAAAGAGAAAGATATAGCCAGTTTTGAGGAACTGTTGTTTGACTTCTTTGGTCAAGTCATCAAGACTCGAGATGTCTCTTGGATTCCGGACTATCATGTTACTTTGGCCAATGTATGGGATGCAACTGTCGAAGGCGAGAAGCGGCGATTGATGGTCGATGAGATTGACGAAAACCAGCTGATGCAGACCTTTCTTAGAGGTGTTGAACCTGAGGCTTTGGATAAAGGTAGACGCCTAATCCATGAAGAGATCGAGAGGGGGAAGAGTAGGCTTAAGGGCAAGGATAAAATTGGCGAAAGCTCGAGCTCAGTGGTGGAGCCCAAAACCTCTGAAGTTGAGGAATATAACCCTGATGATCCGTTGATCCCCTTGGCTCCAACCCCTCCAATTGTCGGGGCCACCACTACAAATCTGGGAGATTAGTCAGCTGAAGGTATCTCCATATTCTCTCCACAGTTCATCAAAGCAATCGTAACTTGTCGTTGTCTCACGGGACAGACAACTGACATGGCTACATCTCCTCCAGATTCACTAACCTTTGCTTCTCATGGTGTAGGTACCAAATTGGTCGAAAAAGGTGCAGATGAGAAGGCAGTGGAAGAGAAAGTTGATGTCCCCTCAGGTTCTGGTATTGAATTTTCTGAGATTCCAAAGCAAGCCGAGGGTACAACAAGTGAGAGAGACACGGTAGCACCCATGGAATCCGACACCGGCGCTCTTGCAAATGCTGAGATTATTGCAGCTTTGAATGACACAGGTGGCGGTCACGGAGATGAGGAAGAAGAAGTTGTAATCATAGACGAGGCCAAGGATGATGATAGTGAAACCTTGGCTGACATGCAAGCTAGGAAAGAAAAGCAGTTGGTTCTTAAGAAAGGGGAACATGACCTTGTATTCGTGCCCCTTATTTCTGAAATCGATCCTAAGACTTGGTTGGTTATAAGATTCTCTTCCAAATCAATAACTTCACAACTTGCCTCCCAACCTTCTAGTCCTCCCCCGGAGCCTCTCGTTGATAAGAGGAAGAGGAAAAAAGTAACCGCTATGATGCTGACAAAGAGGGGTTGGAGAAACGGAAGGGGGAAAAGAAATCAAAATCGTCTCCCAAGCGTAAATAGGATGCACTTATTAGCTCGTATTTTAGCTTTAGGAGTTCCTTTGGCAAAAAAATGTAGCTTTGAGAGTAGCCCTCACTTTTATTTAGCTTCTTGTTCTTGTAAATCTGCTTTCAGTAAATGAAAATCTATTTCTTTTGCACCATTGCGTTCCTGCAAATTCATCATGTTAGCAGAGTTTAAATAGTCATAACCAAAACATTCATCGTTAAATACTAAAGTCATGAGTAACAATCATTAATCATAACCGAAACAATCATCGAGAAATACGTGTGCTAAGTAAATGTGTAGTGGTGCACATATATGCCCCCAATCAATCGTCATCATAGTGCCTGGCAGGGCTTATTGGCGATCGATTAGGATTGTATTTGTACCATCCCGATCTTTCAGCGGGGTAATGGTTCTCGTGGCGCTAAGTCTCTAGCGCCTTTATACTCTCCCGATCCTTCAGCGGTTTAGAGTTCAAGCTCGATTCTTGGTCTGCTTACCGATCCCTTAGCGCGACAGAAGTTCCGGGGGCGCTAAGTTTCTAGTGCCTTTATACTCTCCCGATCCTTCAGCGGGTTAGAGTGTTATTAAGGCGGTTTTATCATGGTGCACCTTCACGCCTTGGGACGTTATCTTCGCGTCCTTCATACTCTCTCCCTGATCTCGGGAATTAGAGTGCAAATAGTAGTGCGATTTACCTCGCTGCATCATTTAGAGCTTTTAGTTAGCTTTAGCTTTCCGATCTGATGGATGGCATTTTGGATCAGCTGTTTTGAGATTACTACATAATTTAAAACAAACTTCAAACTGGTAATGATATATTAATCAAAATAAAAGAACAGATAAAAAATAAATAAATACAAAAAAGACGGTGCAGTAAAGGTAAATGACACACTATGTTTTATAGTGGCTTGGTAGAATCATGACCAACGTCTACTTTATAATCTTTTGTTCAAGTAACCAGACTGTTCTAGGCAAGTCGAGCCTTTTTACATGGTCCTAAAAAACAAAAGAATAAAACTAACAATTTCATGTCAGATAAGGCCGCAAATGCTGGGCATTCCACACTCTGTGGATTTCATCTCCATCCACGGTTGTTAGCCTGAAAGTTCCATTATCAAGCCTTAGTAAAATGGAGTACGGTCCTTCCCATTTCGGTACTAGAGGCGGAATGACATGCTTTAGAACCAAGTCTCCGGGTTCAAATGTTCGAGCTCGGACTCTTTTGTTGTAATACCGAGCTATTTGTTGTTTATGCCTCAGGGAATGTAGGTCAGCTTCGTCCGTTTTTTCTTCAACCATGTCCAGGGATTCAAGGAGCAGCTCATTGTTGGTCAATGGATCGTAATAAATGGTTCGATGAGATGGTACTTCCAACTCGACTGGAATGACCGCTTCAACTCCAAAAGCAAGGGAAAACAGGTATGACCCGTCGTCGACTTATATGTTGTTCTATAGGCCATAGTGACAGGGGTAATTCAACAACCCACATGGCTTTGGCCCTCTTTAATCTTTTCTTTAGAATGGATTTGATCACCTTGTTTTCTGCTTCAACTAGTCCGTTCGATTGCTGATGTGCCACAGAAGTGTATTTTTCTCGATGTAATACTTCCGACAGAAATCTCGAAACTCGTGTTGTCGAATTGGGTCCCATTATCGATTACGATGACTTTTGGATTCCCAAACCGACATATAATGTTCTTAACGACAAAGGTGATCACTCGCTTAGTTGTGATCATGACCAAAGGCTCTGCTTCTACCTATTTAGTGAAATAATCTACGGCCACAATAGCGAACTTTGCTCCGCCCTTTGCTATGGGAAGGCTCCCAATAATGTCAATTCCCCACAAAGCAAAAGGCCATGGGCTTGTCATTGTCTTTAACTGGCTAGGTGGCACCCTAGGAATCTTGGAGAATTTCTAGCAAGCATCACAATGTCTTGCATACTTGGCTGCATCCTTGTTTATGGTAGGCCAGAAATAGCCATATCACAATATTTTCTTTGCCAGTGTTTGCCCTCCAGTGTGATCGCCAAATTCGCCCTCATGGACCTCTTCCAGCACACGCTTGACATCATCATGGGCAATACACTAGAGGAGGGGCATCGAGAAACCTTGCCTATAGGACATTGCCTTGCAACACATATCGGGATGCTTTTCGCATAACTGCACGCCTCTCACTTTTCTTCGTTGAAAGCGTTCCATTTATCAAAAACTTCTTCAGAGGAGTCATCCATGACTCTCTCTCAGGCTCAATCTCTAATACTAGATCAATTTCCATCTGATCTATGCCAGGTGACTGTAATACTTCAATTGGGACTAGCTCCGTATCCTGAGGATTATCTGAACTAGCCATTTTCGCTAACTTGTCCACCTTTTGATCCACCGTTCGCGGAATTTGAGATATGTTGTGGTGGTCAAAACCATCCAGCAACTTCTTCACTTTTTCCAAGTATGATGTCAGCCTTGAACTCTTGGCCTGAAACTTTCCAGTGACCTGGTTTACGACTATCTTGGAATCGCAGAAGATGTTTAGCTTTGTAATATCCAACTCCTTGGTGAGTTTCATCCCGGCAATTAGGGCTTCGTACTCAGAGTCATTATTAGTGGCATGGAACTACAGCCTAAGAGCGTAATAAATTAACCGTTTTTCCGGAGTTTCGAGAACGACTCCCGCACCAGAACGTCTGTGTGTTATCCACTTAAAACGATCGATGGATTATTGACAGTTTAATACGGGTCGGTCTTGTAACACATGAGAAATGGTCGGTCTACATTTGCTAGGGTCAGTCCAATTCATGATAGCAGGCTGGTCAGTTTCCAGCATGGTCGTTCCAAACACAGAAAACATCTGGTCGCTCCAGAAATGGAAAACATCCGGTCGTTCTGCTTTGGAACAAACCCTTGAATCGCTCCAACTAGCTCTAAAAGCTTCCTGGTCGGCCTGCTTTGCAAAGACCCCTGGTCGGTCCACTTTATTACTTCAGTACTCTGGTTATTCTTCCCTTCAGCGAAGACCCCTGGTCGGTCTGCCTCATTTCTTCAGCCTTCTGGTCATTCTTTAAGCTGCTGGTCGTCTTTTCCTTCAGCGAAGGACCCTGGTCGATCAAAATCCAAAACGACCTGACAGCTGGAGACAACTGGTAGTGGCATTCTCGTAAATACCCTAAAATACCGACTAGAACCCTGAATTCAAGATTTCATCCACTCCTCCGCCTATAAATAGCACCCTACCTCCATCATTTTGGGGGGACTTTCTGGAAACACGTGGAGGTGCTGCCAAATTTCTTTTTGGACTTCTTCAAGCATTCCAACATCTATTCTTCATAATCCAACAAAGATCAATGGAGCATGGAATCATGGCTTCAACAAATGATATAAGATAGAGCTTAAGGTCGAAGATCCATGGCAAAAGCTTGGTAATAAGGAGATTTCCTCGTTGTCCAAGATATTTCTCTACCATTTTCAGCAATTTAAATGGAAGGATGTGTGTGAGAGAATGTTTGGTTGAATGTATGAGTGATCTTACCTTGTAAACAACTTGTTGATAATAAAATTCTTAAAAAGTGGACGTAGACCTCCACAAAGGTCGAACCACTATAAACTCTTGTCTTCTTTCTATATTTTGATGTTTTCAAGTATTAGATATGGCCTCACATAATAAAAAAGGTATTCTTATGTCTTGCCTTTGAAAAGGTGACATGCTTCATAAGCATCTCGCCTCCGATTAGGTAACGCGTTAAGCAATACTTTGGTTGTTTTGCCAAATTTCGGTGTAAACAATTAGGCGCCCACCGTGGGGCCGATCTACTTTCTTACATCAAGTATATGGTGAAGATCTTGGAGCTTTTAAGCCTAGTGGAGCTTCTAAGCCTAGTGGAGCTTCTAAGCCTAGTCTCAAAATAGGCCACTCGAATCTACGAGTTGGGCCTCCTGACGAACTATCCTCAAAGTTCAAGCTGCTTTCTGAAATAATGGCGCCAAAAGCAAATAAGGAAGTAAGGGCTAGAACATCTAACGAGGGAAATCGAGAGGAAACCCCCACCATTAACCGGTTTGAAGTAGGCGAAACATCGAATGGAGGCGTGAATGTCACAAGAGGCGAGCTTGATCAAGCTGTTGCGGGTTTGACACAACAATAGGAAATAGCTAACAAAGCCATAATGGCAAGGCTAGATTCACTCTTTGCTCTTCAAACCGCTACAGCAAAGGTAGCCACAAGGACTGCTCATGCAGAGGGTACCGGATCTTCTTCCTCTAGTCCGAACCGAGAAAAATCTATCCAACAGATCTCTGATCCTAATAAAGGAAAGCATAAGAATTCAAACCATATTGATCGAAACCATAACGCAGGGATTACTTCTCGTCAAGTGGCCAATTCTGCCAAAGGGGCACTTTCTAATGATGAAAAACCAGGACCCCGGAGTCACAACCGTGATGGCTTGCTTAGGCAAGCTGCCGGTCAAGACAAAAGCGTCCGCCCCACAGATAGCCTCCACGAGAGGGAATGCCTCTTGAAAATGCTCCAACAGCTTATGAAAGAAAGCAAATCTCGAAATGATAATGAGGCTGAATGGGAGTTCGTGCCATCAAAAACACCTCTCACTGAGAGAATCAAAAAGGCAACCTTCCCACGGAAATTCAAGCCACCTACAATCCAAGCCTACAATGGGACAAGCGACCCCAATGTGTTTTTGTTTCGATACGACCAACACATGGATGGGGCCCAAGCAACCGACGAGCATAAGTGTTTGTACTTTCCATTGTACTTGGAAGGAGTAGCATCATTATGGTTCACTAAATTGCCTCCCAGATCTATTTATAATTTTTTCACACTAGCAAGATGTTTTCAAGACCAATTCCGCCTCCAGACAACGAAGGTTAGAGATATTATGTACCTCAACGAGTTGGAACAAGCCCCGGGTGAAACGATTAGATCTTTTCAAAGTCGTTTTAATGCTGCCGCTGCTGAAGTAGGGACCCACGAGCCAAGGCTAATTCTAATGGCCTTGAAGGGGGGCATAGATAAACATTCTAAATTTGGAAGGTGGTTAAAGAGAAAGAAGTCCAACACATTAGAGAATTTCTATGACAAAGCGGAGCAATACATGAGTCTTGAAGATGATCCCATTTACTCTGTTGGCAAGACCAAAACTAATGTGGTTCTGGAGAAAAAAGAAGCTTTACAAAAACCGATCAGATAAATTCAGGTGGGGAAAAAAAAAAGAGGAAACGGTAATGATGCCAAGAACGATAAGGATTTTAAAAAGCGACGCTTCTTCAAGCCTACGGACCTTACTCCGTTGAATGATACGCTTGAGCACATATACATGGCAACTAAAGCTACGGAGGATTATCCGAGCCCAAAACCAATAAAGGTGTCCGAAGAAGCTGCAAATTCAGGGAGGTTTTGCCGATTTCATAATCGACCAGGTCATGACACAAATGAGTGTCGGCACTTGAGGAATCTAATTGAAGAGTTGATAAGAAAGAACCGTCTTCAGGAATACGTGAAACGTTCGTCGGATACTGAGCCTACTCAAGGGCAACAGATTCATCCAAGTCAAGACGGAAGAACACCTGCAAATGGTTCTCGACCTGTTATCAACACAATCAGTGGTGGACCTCATCCTGCAGGAGATACTTGGGAGGATATTGTCAGGTATACAAATGAACTAGGCAGTGCTTCAAAAGAAAATGGATTTGAAGTTTGCAGCAACTCACTTCGTTGGAAAATACCAAAAACATCATGGGAAGATGTGGTATTCCGAGATCGGGATTCCAGTGGAATATTGACTCCAACCATTGACCCAGTGGTGATCACTATTGGCTTGGGTCCAGCAATAGTGAAGAAGGTACTGATTGATAATGGGGCATCTGTAAATGTCCCATTTTACAATACTTTCTCTAAAATGGGGTTGTCCATGGATAATGTGCGAGCAAGTAAAAATAAAATACACGGTTTCACTGGTGTACCAACTCAACCTATCGGTGTAATCAATCTCCTCGTAGAGCTTGGTGAGGGGAAGAAGCAAGTTTCCATGATGCAGTCTTTTGTGATAATAGACTCGCTATCAGGGTATAATGCATTTTTGGGAAGACCAGCACTAGCTGCTTTCAAGATAACTCTTGCTCCATGGTGTTTGACGATGAAGTTCCCAACTGCAAACGGAGTGGGAGTAATCAAAGGAGATCCTTAAGAGTCGAGAGACTGCTATATGGCAGAGTTGATTGAAGCTCGCAAGTATGACATCAAGAAGGATGTAGAGACTCCTCTCTGCATCCATGAAGCCCCCTTATAGCAATTAATGACCTCCCCCTGTGCTGGAGAATACAACGACATGCAAGAAGATATGGATCCGCGAAAAACCAGTGCAGGGGAGGAAAGGGCAGCACCGGCTGAAGCTACCATTTCTATACAGGTCCATGATAACGATCCAGATAAGGTGGTAAAGATAGGCTCTCAGTTGGATCCTTTGCTGCGAAAAGAATTGATTGTTTTTCTAAAGACGAATTTGGATGTCTTTGCTTGGAACCATTCAGATATGTGTGGAATATCTCCGGAAGTGATTGTGCATAAGCTGAACATTGATCCTAGCATACATCCTGTGAAACAGAAAAGACGGATGCAAGGCCCTGAGAGGTCTAAAGCTTTGGAGGATGAAGTGGATAGGCTATTAAAGAACAGCTTCATTCGCGAGTCCACCTATCCTAAATGGGTGTCCCATCCAGTTCTTGTAAAAAAGTCAAACGGCAAATGGCGGGTATGTGTTGATTATTCTGATCTAAACAAAGTGTGCCCAAAAGACAGTTTCCCCCTACCTCGAATTGATCAGCTTGTCGATGCAACGACGGGGCATGAACTGTTGTCTTTCATGGACGCATATTCAGGCTACAATCAGATCATGATGCATGAGCCAGACCAGGATAGTACTAGTTTCATAACTGATCGCGGTTTGTATTGTTATAAGGTAATGTCGTTTGGTTTGAAAAATGCAGGTGCCACGTATCAACGTCTGGTGAATTCGATGTTCAAAGGGAAAATTGGAAAAACCATGGAGGTCTATGTTGATGACATGTTGGTAAAATCCAAGGAAGCAAAAAGTCATATGGAAGACCTTGACGAAATGTTTCAAATCCTAAGGCGATACCGCATGAAGCTAAATCCACTCAAATGTTCATTTGGTGTAGCTTCAGGAAAGTTTCTTGGCTTCATGGTCAACGCCCGGGGCATTGAAGCAAACCCAGCACAAGTGGTTGCCTTGCGAGAAATGCGAGCTCCGCGGACTAAAAAGGAACTCCAAAGTTTGAATGGCAAGGTGGCAGCTTTGAGCCGCTTCATTTCAAAGGCGATGGACATGTGCATTCCCCTCTTTGATGTATTGAAAAAGAAAAGGAAGAATTTTCAGTGGACTCCTGAATGCCAACAAGCATTCGAGGATCTTATCAAGCACATGGAATCACCTCCGATGCTTTCAAAACCAAAAGATGGAGAAAGCCTGTTCCTATATCTTGCAGTATCATCCCATGCTCTAAGCGTAACCCTCGTCAGGGAAGAAAATAAAATTCAGTGGCCGGTATACTACGTCAGCAAAAGGTTTACCGGAGCAGAGATGAATTATCCAAAGATCGAAAAGCTTGCATATGCTTTTCTTATTGCATCACAGAAGCTAAGGCCTTATTTCCAATCTCACTCTATCAAGGTCCTTACAGATCAACCTTTGAAACAAGTGTTGTTCCGTCCAGAAACCTCAGGGAGATTACTAAAATGGAATATTGAGCTCAGTCAGTATGATGTCACTTATTACCCCAGGAAAGCAATAAATGGGAAAGCCCTAGCTGATTTTATTGTCGAGTTCATTGATAGAGGAGAGGAAATGGAAGAAACCAATGAGTTGGTTGCCAGATGGAAGCTTTTCGTTGATGGTGCTAGGAATGAATACTGTGCTGGGGCAGGAATCGTGTTTGAAACTCCAGAAGGATGACAGATATGTTGTGCTCTACGATTCAAATTCCCAGTCACAAACAACGAGGCCGAGTATGAAGCTTTGCTCGGAGGATTGAGACTTGCGAAAGAGTTAAGCCTGAGGAGTTTGTTGATCTTCAGCGATTCACAGTTGATGGTTTCTCAAATCAAAGGTGAATTTGAGACCAAGAGCGGAAATCTTCCAACGTATCTACGCAAAGTCAAAGAGTTTCTTGACAATTTAGAGTACTATTCTATCTCTCATATCCCTAGAGGTGAAAATTCGAAAGCCGATTCTTTATCAAAGCTGGCTAGTAACGGAGATCCTCAAATCTTCGGCCTAGTTCCAGTTGAAGTTTTATCTAGTTCCAGTGTTGAAGAACCTGATATAGATTGGGTTATGGAGACAGCTGACGAGCCATACTCGTGGATGACCCCCATCAAGAATTATATACTCCATGGGACACTTCCTGAAAACCCGAAGGATCGCAAGAAGTTTCTCCGAAAGTCCCGTTTGTATCTCGTTCAGGATGGTCACTTATACAGGAGAGGATATTCAACACCTTTGCTATGATGTGTAACAAAGGAGGAATCCAAAGCAATCCTGGCAGAATTACATGGAGGAGATTGTGGCGGACATGTAGGTGGGCAAACTCTAGCCAAAAAAGTTCTTCGATATGGCTACTTCTGGGCAGAGGTAAATCTCGACTCTATGATCTTTGCCAAAAAATGTGACCAATGCCAGAAATTTGCAAAGATTCTGAGAGCTCCATCGACTGAGTTGACACAAATGTTGAGTCCTTGGCCATTCGCTGTCTGGGGCATAGATTTGATTGGAGTATTACCTACTTCAAAATCCGGTTTCAAGTACGCCATATTTGCTGCGGATTATTTCACTAAATGGGCGGAAGCTAAGCCACTAGCAACCATCACATCAAGAAGAGTGATCAATTTTATTCTGAAAAACATCATATGCAGATTTGGAATTCCGCAAAAGATCATCACCGACAATGGCACGCAATTTGAAAGCGATGAGTTCAAAGACTTTTGCGACAAATATCACATTCAGAAAAGCTTCGCAGCAGTTGGCCACCCACAGGCCAACGGGCAAGTTGAAGCAATCAACAAAATCCTGAAATCCACCATTAAGAAGCGTCTCGAGAAAGCTAAGGGTAACTGGATTGAAGAACTGCCGCTTGCGCTATGGGCTTACCGTACGACTCATAAAACTATGATGGGGCATACTCCATTCTCTCTGGCATTTGGATCGGAAGCAATGATACCCGTGGAGTTAGAGGTTCCTACTCACCGCAGAATTCACTTTAACCAGAAAGAGAATGAAAAGTTGCAGCTTGAAGCCCTCGATTTACTTGAAGAAAAACGGACTGAATCGGAGCTTAGGATAGTCGCCCATCAAAGGAGAATTGCCCGACACTTCAATCAAAAGGTCAGGCATAGAACATTCGAAGTGGGAGATTTAGTGTTAAAGAAGACCATGACCGCAACAGGAGTTTTTGGCCCCAACTGGGAAGGTCCATTTGTCATCGATCAAAAGCTCCTCGACGGCACCTTTAATCTCAGGACTATAGATGGAATAGAAGTCCCAAGGGCCTGGAACAGTGATCTCCTCCGACGTTATTTCAAATAACTCTTTTGGCTCATATTCCTTTGTGTTTTTCTATGAATATAACAGATATTTTGTATGAAATTACATGAATATGAGTAAAACAACTCTTTTGGCTCCTGTCTAAATTATACATCGCATACCTTTGATTATATACTCAAAGATGTTCAGTTATGATTTTTGATTATAGGACATAATTAAAAGAAAAAATTCGCTGGTTCATTCCCCGATGAAAGCCTGGTGATAGTTCATAGCATAGTCCAAAAGGACAAATTAAGCACATGGACCCATGAAGCACTCCCGTCGAAATACGGTAAGTGAGGAATGTCTCCATAAAATAAAAAAGGAGAACAAAATACCAAGGCCAATCAGCGGGAGAAACCAATGGAGTAAAATCAAAGAAGACTCGCTAAAATTCCACCAAAGGAGTATCATTCGAGAGGATCGACCTAGGGTTATGGATTTATAACCGAGGCATCTCGATCAACTCAAAGGTCCAACAAAATCAATACCCACTCCGTGGAACTAGGCAGACACAGTCTTTAACCCAAAACCTCTCCGGGGGTGCTCAGTCAAATAACTTAAAGTCAATACAAATCTGACCACGTTATTACGAAACTGAGTCTCTAACCCAAAACAACTCCGGGGGTGCTCAGTCAGATAACTTAAAGTCAGTACAAATCTGACCACGTTATTACCAAACTGAGTCTTTAAACCTAAAACCTCTCCGGGGGTGCTCAGTCACATAACTTAAAGTCAGTACAAATCTGACCACGTTATTACCAAACTGAGTCTTTAACCCAAAACCTCTCCGGGGGTGCTCAGTCAAATAACTTAAAGTCAGTACAAATCTGACCACGTTATTACCAAACTGAGTCTTTAACCCAAAACCTCTCCGGGGGTGCTCAGTCAAATGACTTAAAGTCAGTACAAATCTGACCACGTTATTACCAAACTGAGTCCTTAACCCAAGACCTCTCCGGGGGCACCCGATTGACTGCAAAGGTCAGTAAATATCTGACCAAATAACGTCAAAAATTGGGTAAAAAACCTCTTCAAGAGGTGTCCACTTATTTCTCAATATCTAGCCCGCCTAAATGCAAAAAATGGGGAATTCCAAATAATACATGTAAAGTTCGTATGAAGAATAAAAAGCTCCAAATGTCACAGTGCAATGACAGACGCTTTAAATTCTGATTACAACTTAAAGCATCTAATGCTTAAGTTCATTGCCATTATATCAGGGTTGAAACAATCCATTGGTACGGGGCATATCATATCGGAAAGCCGAAAGTAACTGTTTGATTCTTCACGTGCCAAAGGATCATTACAACCATATATAATTGAAAAATCCATGGACAATCAGAATGTGTAAAGAAAGATGTGCAAGTGTGGTGTACAGACCAGAATATGCAGAAGAAACATGATAACAAAGTTCAAAGTACAAGAACACAGAGCATTGATATGTCACATTCAAACACAGAAAGTCAACCTACATCGCTGTCATAAAGGTCATAGTGTACCAACATAAGACAAGCATAGAAGTTAAACGCGAGGACCGAGACTCGCTTAATACAACCGGTCTAGACATAAAATCCACCAAGCCAAAAGTCATCAAGAAACAAGCTATGCCTTCGGGTTTTCCCTGGGGCGTCCTACCCTCCTCTTCACCGGGACAGACCCAGATGTGGAAGCATCACCAACAGATCTCCTTTCGGATGGTCCCACCAGTTTAATGTCCCCTTTTGGAAGAGCAGCAACAAGAGCATCTCGGTTCCTCAGAGCGCGAATCAGCTTAACCTTATCAGCCTCCAGAGTGGCAATGCGATCAAGACTCTCCCCGTAAAGTCTTTGAAGTTCTCCAGTCAAACCATGCCAGCCATGAATTTTCCTCGCAGTATGGTCTTTAAGCAATTCCATTTGCTTCTCAAATTGGCGTAGAGTATCTTCCATGCACCCGAGCAGCCTGGTTTTAGCCACCATGATGTCGCAGGATGTCATCTGTCGATCACCATGCGATACCTCATAGTTGGAGGAAATCCCATGCAAATCTCAATCAGGGAGCCGTTTTGCCAGCTTGGAATTGCAAGCCCTCAGTGCATAAGGAGGCCTGTTTATAATCGATTGAATCTCTGAATAAGTGGGGCCAACAAGCACGAGAGAAGTCACTGAGGGCTGGCCAGTATTCTCTTCGTCCAGATCGAAGCGATTCTTCATCTTGCTGGGTGTTGGATCCATCCTGCGTAAAAGAAAGAGGATGTTCATACATTTTTGTTAATTATGATGAATGAGCATAGAAAAACAGCCGGCCGGGGGTAATCATGAAGCAATCCGATCGACACCCTATTCCTAAACTACTTACAATTCTAAAACACATACAATTTATGTAACACCCCACTCCCGCTATGATCACTCACTAAGGGAATGCCATAGCATCGGTGGAGTATTTTAGTGAATATAGAACAGAAAAATTACAACAAGACAGATATAAATAGTACTTGAAATTTTAAAACATCATCTCATAACAGCGGAAGTAAAACATGTCTGGTTACATCATAAAACCACAATAAAGGTCAAGTACAATATCCATCAAAATAAAGAAGTACATAATCCCACTCTCATACAATAGCCAAACAAAAGAAAAGATAACTGGATAACTGGAGCTTTACATCTATCCAAGCTCCTAAAGACTGGAACAGCAATCCGATCAAGCTCCACTACTGCTAGGATCCACCGTAGGACCTGAGGGTTGGGAAAAAGATAAAAACAACGGGGTCAGACATAAGTCTGAGCGAGTCCTATAACTTTAACAATACAATCGTTAAAGTAACCAGAGAAGACATAAACTGATATACGGTAACATATAGGGATGAATGGCTACCCTAAGCAGTCAACTAAACGAAGATAAAGGATAAAGACGCATCTACCCTCCCTAAGGTAAATTACTAAACTGCACCACACCAGTCGTTCCTAACTTAAAGGTTGATCCCACCCAAGGACTTATAAAATTTACTAATTAGTACCTGCGTACCCCTAGGTGACCAAGTAGGCGCCACGGGGCCCTACAATCCACTAGGTGTACACACTACTTCCCATTCGATCGGCTCCCTAACGTAGATACCCGTGCTGGCCCCACCGTGGGATGTATCATTCCCCAATGTGGCAACCTGATGGAACTAAAGGTGCACGGCTTATATCTACTCGATGCAACAACGGCTTACCTACCAGCCCGGGCCCACTCACGCATATGAAGCCCGTTGGACTTGCGTTGCCACCGCTAACCCGTTTGCCTCTTACAGTCAAGCCCAGTATGCGTGTCCCGTCCTCGACATGGGTCGAGCCCACAAAGATACGTATGGGTTACTGGTTGAAATGGGCCTCCACAAGCTACCCACCTAAGCTTGTCCCTTTTTCTAGTATATCCCACTTAACCCTTTAATCATGTTTTAATTACATGTTCCATTTTGGTTAAGTATTCTAATCGTATTTTCTATTGCCACCCAAGGCAACCACTAGATTTTCTCATGCCACCCGAGGCACCCACTTAACCCCTCATGTCCCTCTACATGCTAATGTGGTTAAGTGTTTCTTAATTAATTAATTAAGAACGTAACCTTTGTAAAGACCTCTCACATTAGACTGTCTTTTATGACCGCTGGTTAAGCCGGTTGGGTCCGGGCAGCCTTATGTCATAACAGAGTCTAACCTCGTGTCTTTACATTAATTACGTATTTAGTTTGTGCCTAAGACCTCTCACATTGGGCTAACATTTGTAGCAACTGGTTAAGCCGGTTGGGTCCGGGCAGTTTTACGCTACAACTGAGTCCAACCTCGTGTCTTAGTCAATTAATTACACCTAATTAATCACCCTCATAATTTTATATTAATTATCCCTAATTAATCAAGTTTTCTTAACATGGGTAGACCTAACTTAATAGGTAAATTCCCATGGGGTAGACCTAACTCAATAGGTAAATTCCCAACACATAGTATGGGTACACCTAACCAAATAGGCAAATTCCCATACTATGTTTATTTATTTTGTGTTATGCATAATTATATTAATTTCACACAATCTTATTAACTTATGCATTTAATTACCCCATCGTTCCCACGTAATTTCGTTCATGATATAACACATATAAAAGGTGTCAACTTGCATATGAATGAACATGTTTCAAAGGTGCCATCTTGCATATTAACAAACACATAACTTGCATATGAACTTGCATAACATGTCACATAACTTGCATATAATATGTCACATAACTTACATATTCATTTTGCATAACAAACTTGCATATTAGCTTATAGACTTGCATAATGTGTCATCATGAACTTGCATATTAATAAACATGTAACTTGCATATTTACATACATGTAACTCGCATATTAACAAACATGTAACTTGCATATAAAGAAACATGTAACTTGCATATTTACATACATGTAACTTGCATATTAACAAACATGTAACTTGCATATTAACAAACATGTAACTTGCATATTTACATACATGTAACTTGCATATTAACAAACATGTAACTTGCATATTTACATGCATGTAACTTGCATAGCATATTACCATGAACTTGCATAACATGCATATGATTACATAGCCCACAACTTGCATATTTAGCATCATGCAAACATAACATACATCATATTAAACTTGCATAAGCTTACATACTCAACATGCATAAACATAAGATTAATGCTAACATCATATCATATGATTCAAAGCTCATTAACCCACATACAAAACCATAAATCTCATCACATCTCATCTAATTAGTTTACCAAAAGATCATCAAAGTGATAGAAACTCACAACTAGCAACTTTGAACACCAAATGAAGAAGATTAAGATGCTAAGAAGGGATTAGAAGTTGATTAGAGAGTGATTAGTATGCAACCCTCTTCATAAAATTAGTGGAGGCCATGAGAGCTAGCATTTTGCCATAGTTTAGTCACTAGGTTTAATTATGAATGAATTAGGGTAGGTTAGGGTCTTATTTATAGATTAGGCAAGTGTTTTAGGCCATAGGATTAACCCTAGATTCAATCCAAGCCATCAAAGCATGTCTTGGGGAAGAAGTCAAGTGTAGGAACCATCTAGGGCCTTTAGATTAAAGATGGACCATGAGAACCATTCAAATGCAAAATCTGCACTTGAGCGAATCGGCCCACGGGTTGACAGCCAAACACCCTGGATTAACCCCTAGTCGACCCAGCGAGCTCGGGTCGACTTCAAAAATCGGCCGGTTCGGTTATTCCCCTCTCCCAATTCGCTGTTTTGAGCATTTTTGCATATTTATTTATTAAATTTTCAATTATATATATATATATATATCAATATATATATATATATATATCTACACAACCCATTTCACTTAATTAAGTATACTTTAATTTGGGAATTTTCGTGAAACTTCGCGAGGCCATATCTTGGTCATACGGACTCCGATTTTCGAAAACTCGGACTCTATTTCGCGTATTTTTCCGAGACGAACGCAATGGCATAGCCCGTTTCCCTTGATTCCCATTTTAGAATTAAATTCTGCCTCGATTTATGTTATTACAGGTTATTGAAAATACGGGTTGTTACATTCTCCCCTCCTTAAAGGATTTCGTCCCCGAAATCTTCAAGTTAGGAAGAACGTATCCTACCATCCAATCATCCATCTACTCAAAGCATCATCCACGAGCAATCATTGTCCTTACAAGATTCTAAATGCTGGATGGATATATGCAAAAGTGTGTGTATATGTACTAACCTAATGCGAAAATCAGGCGGTTACTGATACAGTAAACCTCCTTAATGCAAACCATGATAGTGCCATGCATCCAATATGTATGCGAAACCCTATTGACACATACAAATTTCTACATGCGTGCACAACCATACACAAAAATGCATCATCCATATGACAACACAGCCATGATACATCCATCAATCTAACTACCACATCCATTTATGCAATATGCAACATGAAGTGACTGAGCCGATCTAGTGCCTAATGTGTGTGTATATGCATCCACGAGCAACCACTAGCAAACAATTGCATCCATATGCATCCATCAACCATAACATGTTTCAAACACATGTTTCAACCATAGGTTTTACCCTATCTAAAGGTCATAGGTATTAGCGAGAGGATATACTAAAGATAAGATAAGTACTAGACAAGCAATAAAGGAGAAGTTAAAAGACATACTCTCAAAAAGAAATGGATACAAAGAACGCATCTTTGCTTCCGTCTCCCAAGTAGCATTGCTTTCGTCATCTCCCCATTGCACTTTAACTAGCTGAACTTCTCTGTTCCTCAACTTCCTAGTTTCTGACCCAAGGATGCGAGTAGGAGCTCGTCGAATCGTCGCATCACGCTCTACCTCTACATCTCTAAGCAAGCTCGGCTCTACCACCTCCGCGGTCTCATGTAAGCACTTCCTCAAATGTGATACATGGAATACATCATGAACACCACTAAGTCTGTCGGGCAACTCCACCATATATGCCATCCGTCCAATCCTTTCCTTAATAGGAAACGGCCCAACAAATCTCGGTGCTAACTTCCCTACGGACCCAAAGCGAACAACATTTCTCAATGGAGATACTTTGACAAAAACCATGTCCCCAACCTCAAACTCAAGATCCGTCCTTCTCCGATCCGCATAAGATTTCTGTCTATCTTGCGCTGCTTTCATCCTTTTTCGAATTAAATCAATCTTCTCTGAAGTCTCTCTAACCATATCCGGCCCAAGCAAGATCTTATCCGTAGATTCCCACCAACATGTAGGAGATCGACAAGGCCTTCCATAAAGAGCTTCGAAAGGAGCCATACCAATACTGGACTGAAAGCTGTTATTATATGCGAACTCCACCAAAGGAAGATGTTCTTCCCATGTACCTCCAAAATCCAAGATACAAAGCCTCAAAAGATCTTCTAAGATACGGTTCACCCTCTCAGTCTGACCGTCCGTCTGAGGATGATATGCGGTGCTCAAACACAACTGAGTCCCTACCGCCTCTTGCAAACTTCTCCAAAACTCACTAGTGAAAATAGGATCTCGATCACTCACAATGCTGGATGGTACGCCATGCAATCTAACAATCTCTCTAACATAGACTGAAGCAAGCCATGGAGCGGTCCTCTTACTCTTTACGGGTATAAAATGGGCACTCTTGGTAAGTCTGTCTACCACAACCCAAATTCCCGTATTGCCCTTCCTCGATCTCGGTAACCCGTCGATGAAATCCATCGAGACACTATCCCACTTCCACTGTGGAACTTCCAATGGGTGTAGCAACCCACCGGGTTTCCTTTGCTCCACTTTAACTTGTTGGCACACTAAGCATCTAGCCACATACTCGGCCACATCTTTCTTCATACCGGCCCAGAAGAAAACTCTCTTCATGTCTTGGTACATTTTGTCTCCACCGGGATGAATAGTCATTCTTGAACGATGTGCATCATCCAAAATAGCCTTCTTCAAACCCTCATCTTGCGGTACACAAAGTCTACCGTCTCTATGCAACCATCCCTTATCATCTATGGTGTATCTACCCAAATGGCTGGACGACTCCCCTCTTATAAGCTTCTCTACCAACACAACCAACTGTGGGTCGTCTCGCTGAGCCTCGCCAATCCGTCTCAAAAGAGTAGGCCTAACCTCCAAGGATGCCAACAAACCAGGTACAAAATCAACAGAAGGTCTGAAGTCAAACAAAGAAAGAAACTCCAAGCTTCGTCGTTCCACGAACAATGGACTCAAAGATAGCCTTTTTCTACTTAAGGCGTCTGCCACCACGTTACCCTTACCAGGGGTATACGCTATCTCGAAATCATAGGATGCTAAGAACTCCATCCACCTTTGCTGTCTTAAGTTTAAATCCTTCTGAGAGAATAAGTACTTCAATGATTTATGGTCGGTGAACAACTCGAATCTCTCACCAAGAAGATAATGGCGCCAAGACTTAAGTGCGAAAACAATCGCGGCCAACTCTAGATCATGGGTAGGGTAATTCTTCTCATGCACTCTCAATTGTCTCCCTCCATAGGCTATTACCCTTCCCTCCTGCATCAAGACTGCGCCTAATCCTGTTCCACAAGCATCGGTATAAACAACAAACGGCTTACTCCCATCCGGGAGCACTAAAACTGGAGCGGTGGTCAAAGCTCTCTTTAACCGTCGGAAAGCATCATCACAATCTACATCCCACGAGAAAACCAGATTCTTTTTCGTCAAGCGGGTTAATGGGGCTGATATCTTCGCGAAGTCTTTGATGAACTTCCTATAATATCCTGCCAACCCCAAGAAACTTCTTACCTCGGTAGCATTTCTAGGAACTTTCCAATCCTGGATAGATACTATCTTTGCGGGATCCACAGCTATCCCTTCCTTAGAGACCACATGCCCTAAGAATCGCACTTCTCTTCTCCAAAAATGGCATTTAGAGAATTTAGCTTTAAGACTATGCGCTCGAAGAGTCTCCAACACTTCCTTGAGATGTAAGGCATGCTCTTCTTCATTCTTGGAAAAGACCAAGATGTCATCCACAAAAACTACTACAAACTTATTCAGATACTCTCTGAACACTCTACTCATGAGATCAACAAAGTATGCGGGGGCGTTTGTCAACCCAAATGGCATCACTAGCCACTCATAAAAACCATCCGGAGTCCGGAAAGCAGTCTTCTCTATACTGTCCTCCGCCACTCTTAACTGATGAAACCCTGTAGCTAAGTCCATCTGCGAAAATACTGACGCGCCAACCAACTGATCAAAGAGATCATCTATCCTCGGTAATGGGTGTCTATTCTTCTTCGTGAGCTTATTAAGTTCTCTATAATCCACACAAAGTCTGAGGGACCCATCCGCCTTCGTGGCAAACACTACTGGAGCTCCCCACTCCGATATACTTCGCCTTATGAACCCCTTCTCAAGCAACTCCCCTACTTGCTTATGAAGTTCCCTTCTCTCACGAGGAGCCATGTGGCGTACTGGCAAAGACACTGGTTTGGCATTATCCACCAAATAAATTCGGAAATCTATCTCCCGCTTCGGAGGCAAACCCTTTACTTCTTCAAACACATCCGGATATTCCCGGACTACTCTGACAGAACACAAACTCTCGACCGAAGCATCGAGCGATTCAAGATAACTTAGCAAAACAGATTCCATGGGATTGCAAGAGATCTCGAGAGTGTTACCCAAGCGGGTCATGAGCCTGACAACTCTCCTTTCGCAATCAAGAACGGCACCATTACTGGATAACCAGTCCATGCCCAAGATCAACCCATAGCCCGTGAAGCCCAATACAAAAGCATCACATCTAAACTCAACGCTAAGTATAGAAATCTTCAAACCCAAACATATCATAGACAGATATATGGAGCCCCCAATTGGGTTTGAGACAACCAAGGGATCATCAACTAGACTGGTGTCTAAGTGCAGTGACTCAACTAACGATGATGAGATAAAAGAATGCGATGCGCCAGAGTCAAACAAAGTACGAACTGGATGATCAAACAGAAAAACCAGACTTTCAACGGAAATAGTTCTACCTCTCTGCTGAATCGGTGGAACTGAGAGAACCTGTACTTGCCCCCCTGACTGAGGTGGTGCTATAAGAGCTTGCACCTGGCCTCCTGAGGTAGACCCCGTCTTCTGCCCCTTCTTTGGGCAGTTTTTCACAAGATGCCCTGCTTCACCACAATGAAAGCAACCGGTCTTCTTCTTTTTTTTTGCGACAATCCTTACTAAGGTGTCCTGGTGTTCCACAATTGAAGCACTTCTTCTTCGTCTTCTTTTTGTCACCATTGCCTTTTCCGCCCTTGCCTTGTTGTTGTTGTTGCGGTTTCTTCTGATCCCCCTTTTTCTCTGGTGCCTTAGAATTCTTATCATCCTCATGCATAAGTGCCATGTAGACAAGCTTCTCAAAAGTGGCCCCCATAGGAATGTGAGTCATAGCTATTCCTTGCAATGGTTCGTTCAAGCCTCTAACGAACCTCAAAGCCTTCTTCTCCGGTGTATTCACCAACTCTATGCCAAACCTTGCTAATTGATTGAATTTGTTGACATATTCTTTCACCGTGAGATTCCCTTGCTTCAAATTCAAGAACTTCTCCATAAACAGATTCTCTTCCGCCCTTGAGAGAAACTTAGCCCCAAACCTTTGCTTAAAATCTGCCCAAGAGTCAACAGGGCGTTCTCCATTAGTGACCTCCCACCAGAATGAGGCCTCTCCCTTCATTAACCAAGCCGCCAACTTGACTTTCTTTCCCTCTTCCACTTCAAAGATATCTAGCAACTCTTCCACTTCCTTAAGCCAATCTCTAGCCTCTACGAAAGTCTCTGAACCAAGAAAAGGTTTTCCTCCTATAGCCTTGAACTCCTTGCAAACCTTAGCAAAATTATCCACTCTAGGCTGAGGAGGAGGAGCGGTTGTCTCTGGTGTAGTAGCATTGGCCGGACCCGCAGCCGCGGCCCTAGCCTCTTGCAACCTCCTATACCATAGTGGTATAACTAAACCCTCCGGGATGTTAAGATCTTCAGCCATGCTGAAACGAAAGAGGAAAGATTCAAAAAGGAGATTCCGAAAGATAAAGATATGGCTATTGGGGATTATGCTTTTCTTTTTCAAAAACTTTTTCTCTTAGAAGACATGCTTTTAAAAATACTTTCTTCGAAAATACTCTTAGAAAGTAGTTTTTCTCAAAAATTTTATCTGTTCTGGTAACCTTAAGCTCTGATACCACGTGTAACACCCCACTCCCGCTATGATCACTCACTAAGGGAATGCCATAGCATCGGTGGAGTATTTTAGTGAATATAGAACAGAAAAATTACAACAAGACAGATATAAATAGTACTTGAAATTTTAAAACATCATCTCATAACAGCGGAAGTAAAACATGTCTGGTTACATCATAAAACCACAATAAAGGTCAAGTACAATATCCATCAAAATAAAGAAGTACATAATCCCACTCTCATACAATAGCCAAACAAAAGAAAAGATAACTGGATAACTGGAGCTTTACATCTATCCAAGCTCCTAAAGACTGGAACAGCAATCCGATCAAGCTCCACTACTGCTAGGATCCACCGTAGGACCTGAGGGTTGGGAAAAAGATAAAAACAACGGGGTCAGACATAAGTCTGAGCGAGTCCTATAACTTTAACAATACAATCGTTAAAGTAACCAGAGAAGACATAAACTGATATACGGTAACATATAGGGATGAATGGCTACCCTAAGCAGTCAACTAAACGAAGATAAAGGATAAAGACGCATCTACCCTCCCTAAGGTAAATTACTAAACTGCACCACACCAGTCGTTCCTAACTTAAAGGTTGATCCCACCCAAGGACTTATAAAATTTACTAATTAGTACCTGCGTACCCCTAGGTGACCAAGTAGGCGCCACGGGGCCCTACAATCCACTAGGTGTACACACTACTTCCCATTCGATCGGCTCCCTAACGTAGATACCCGTGCTGGCCCCACCGTGGGATGTATCATTCCCCAATGTGGCAACCTGATGGAACTAAAGGTGCACGGCTTATATCTACTCGATGCAACAACGGCTTACCTACCAGCCCGGGCCCACTCACGCATATGAAGCCCGTTGGACTTGCGTTGCCACCGCTAACCCGTTTGCCTCTTACAGTCAAGCCCAGTATGCGTGTCCCGTCCTCGACATGGGTCGAGCCCACAAAGATACGTATGGGTTACTGGTTGAAATGGGCCTCCACAAGCTACCCACCTAAGCTTGTCCCTTTTTCTAGTATATCCCACTTAACCCTTTAATCATGTTTTAATTACATGTTCCATTTTGGTTAAGTATTCTAATCGTATTTTCTATTGCCACCCAAGGCAACCACTAGATTTTCTCATGCCACCCGAGGCACCCACTTAACCCCTCATGTCCCTCTACATGCTAATGTGGTTAAGTGTTTCTTAATTAATTAATTAAGAACGTAACCTTTGTAAAGACCTCTCACATTAGACTGTCTTTTATGACCGCTGGTTAAGCCGGTTGGGTCCGGGCAGCCTTATGTCATAACAGAGTCTAACCTCGTGTCTTTACATTAATTACGTATTTAGTTTGTGCCTAAGACCTCTCACATTGGGCTAACATTTGTAGCAACTGGTTAAGCCGGTTGGGTCCGGGCAGTTTTACGCTACAACTGAGTCCAACCTCGTGTCTTAGTCAATTAATTACACCTAATTAATCACCCTCATAATTTTATATTAATTATCCCTAATTAATCAAGTTTTCTTAACATGGGTAGACCTAACTTAATAGGTAAATTCCCATGGGGTAGACCTAACTCAATAGGTAAATTCCCAACACATAGTATGGGTACACCTAACCAAATAGGCAAATTCCCATACTATGTTTATTTATTTTGTGTTATGCATAATTATATTAATTTCACACAATCTTATTAACTTATGCATTTAATTACCCCATCGTTCCCACGTAATTTCGTTCATGATATAACACATATAAAAGGTGTCAACTTGCATATGAATGAACATGTTTCAAAGGTGCCATCTTGCATATTAACAAACACATAACTTGCATATGAACTTGCATAACATGTCACATAACTTGCATATAATATGTCACATAACTTACATATTCATTTTGCATAACAAACTTGCATATTAGCTTATAGACTTGCATAATGTGTCATCATGAACTTGCATATTAATAAACATGTAACTTGCATATTTACATACATGTAACTCGCATATTAACAAACATGTAACTTGCATATAAAGAAACATGTAACTTGCATATTTACATACATGTAACTTGCATATTAACAAACATGTAACTTGCATATTAACAAACATGTAACTTGCATATTTACATACATGTAACTTGCATATTAACAAACATGTAACTTGCATATTTACATGCATGTAACTTGCATAGCATATTACCATGAACTTGCATAACATGCATATGATTACATAGCCCACAACTTGCATATTTAGCATCATGCAAACATAACATACATCATATTAAACTTGCATAAGCTTACATACTCAACATGCATAAACATAAGATTAATGCTAACATCATATCATATGATTCAAAGCTCATTAACCCACATACAAAACCATAAATCTCATCACATCTCATCTAATTAGTTTACCAAAAGATCATCAAAGTGATAGAAACTCACAACTAGCAACTTTGAACACCAAATGAAGAAGATTAAGATGCTAAGAAGGGATTAGAAGTTGATTAGAGAGTGATTAGTATGCAACCCTCTTCATAAAATTAGTGGAGGCCATGAGAGCTAGCATTTTGCCATAGTTTAGTCACTAGGTTTAATTATGAATGAATTAGGGTAGGTTAGGGTCTTATTTATAGATTAGGCAAGTGTTTTAGGCCATAGGATTAACCCTAGATTCAATCCAAGCCATCAAAGCATGTCTTGGGGAAGAAGTCAAGTGTAGGAACCATCTAGGGCCTTTAGATTAAAGATGGACCATGAGAACCATTCAAATGCAAAATCTGCACTTGAGCGAATCGGCCCACGGGTTGACAGCCAAACACCCTGGATTAACCCCTAGTCGACCCAGCGGGCTCGGGTCGACTTCAAAAATCGGCCGGTTCGGTTATTCCCCTCTCCCAATTCGCTGTTTTGAGCATTTTTGCATATTTATTTATTAAATTTTCAATTATATATATATATATATCAATATATATATATATATATCTACACAACCCATTTCACTTAATTAAGTATACTTTAATTTGGGAATTTTCGTGAAACTTCGCGAGGCCATATCTTGGTCATACGGACTCCGATTTTCGAAAACTCGGACTCTATTTCGCGTATTTTTCCGAGACGAACGCAATGGCATAGCCCGTTTCCCTTGATTCCCATTTTAGAATTAAATTCTGCCTCGATTTATGTTATTACAGGTTATTGAAAATACGGGTTGTTACAATTTAGAAATATAATCTATGGACATTGAGAAAGCTGTTAGTCCAATGGTTTCCTAAGTCGAGCATATCACCAAACAAGTATATTTTAAGAACAACTTACAAGGATATTATTTGAGTTCGAGCAGGGTCGGCCATGGCAAGCTAAGGGACAGGTCGGTTCAAAGCCAAGCGGAGAAGACCTGGTCGCTCAAAACTAGTCAGACCCTGGTCGCTCAAAACTGGTAAAGCACCTGGTCCCTTCTAAAACCAGTAAATACCTGGTCGTGGAAAACTAGCTCTTATTTGGTCGGTAAAAACATCATAGGGTTGGTCGTTCTACGATTAATATGAAAGTCGGTCGCACAACAAGAAGAGACCATGAATGTTTAAAGCGAATGCATAGTGAAAACATCGAAAAATAATGGTTTAAGTGGAAAATCATGCATGCGCAAGCCATTTAAACATTTTCACAAATACATTGTGACCATCATCAAAGAAGAACTACATGGGTTTTTATTTCAAAATTATCATCTGCAAATTCAAATCGAACAAATTAGTTTCTATATTATTGACAAGCATTTCAATATAGAAAGGACTTCAAATTCAAGGATTCTACAATCAAGTTGCAATCATACATCAAAACTGGTCCGAATACAGTTCAACCCCAAAGAATCCAGCCAAATTCAAAAGATAATGTTGATAATTCTCGAATTAACAAAGATATAGAGACATATACCTACGATTAAGTCAACTAATTGAAGAAGTTTGGGTCGAACTTCCAGGCTTAGGCGAGGTGTAGATTCGAGCAACCGAGAGTCGAATACTTGTCAGAATTTTGAAGTAAGCAGGAATCGGAGAAATGAATTGAAGTTAGAAAATTTTTCTTCAAGAAGGCGCCGCCATTAAAATAAGAAATTTTTCAAAGTTGGAAAAGTGGGGAATACGAAGGGACCAAAGAGAAAATATATAGCCATGACAACCAGCCCAGCCTGTCTCGTCATTGACCGGCCCAAATCGACCTGAAGAAAAAACGACCCCAAGCGAAACAGGTTTAAAACCGACCCTTAGATAAAACCGGCCAATACAATCCATCGACATATCGTATAATATTTCGAAGTCCATAATTTTTCATACAGAAATTATGATACTCCGAGGGGCAAAATGTTATCCACTTAAAACGATCGATGGATTATTGACAGTTTAATACGGGTCGGTCTTGTAACACATGAGAAATGGTCGTTCTACATTTGCTAGGGTCAGCCCAATTCATGATAGCAGGCTGGTCGGTTTCCAGCATGGTCGTTCCAAACATAGAAAACATCTGGTCGCTCCAGAAATGGAAAACATCCGGTCGTTCTGCTTTGGAACAAACCCTTGGATCGCTCCAACCAGCTCTAAAAGCTTCCTGGTCAGCCTGCTTTGCAAAGACCCCTGGTCGGTCCGCTTTATTACTTCAGTACTCTGGTTATTCTTCACTTCAGCGAAGACCCCTGGTCGGTCCGCCTCATTTCTTCAGCCTTCTTGTAACAACCCGTATTTTGAGAACATGATATAACACAAAACAAGGCAGAATTAAATAATAAAATCTGAATCAAGGGAAACAGGCTATGCCATTGCGTTCGTCTCGGAAAAATACGCGAAATAGAGTCCGAGTTTTCGAAAATCGGAGTCCGTATGACCCGATTAAGGCCCAACAAATTTTTCAGAAAATTTCTAAATAAAAACAGATTTTCAAATTCAAATCTAAGCTTGGAAATTGGGCCAGTTGGGCCAAGGCGGGAAAATTCCCGCCACAGTACCCAAGTCGACAGCCCTGTCGACTTGGGAGTCGACTGGGTCTGACCAGGTCGACAGCCCTGTCGACTTGGCTGTCGACTTGGCTCAGACGCCCAGTTCTGCCTGGTGCACCACTTTGGGTTTGTGTTGAGCTTGGGGGCCAGATTCGATTTGAAGGGCTGAGATGAGAACTAGGGTTTAATCCTATGGTCTAAATCACTAGCCTAATCTATAAATAAACCCTAACCTATCCTAAATCATCATTAATCTATCCTACAACTAAACTATGGCAAAATCAAACCTCTCTTGGCCTCCACTCTCTTCATAAATTCCTAAATCAATTTTCAAGAAATTTCCATGCATACAAGTATATTTGGGCTTGTATGATCCTCTTTAGCTTGCATTAAAGTCTTGTTTCTCTATTGGTATCATAAAGGAGGAGTCTTGATCAAGTTTGCTTGCATTTTGGGGTTTTAATTAGTGCATAAGGGGGTTTCTTACACTTGCTATACTCATTTGAGTCTTCATAGCATAGTAAGCCTATTTCTACCCTTGTATTTTAACTATGAAGTTAATATGTTATGTTTCAAGTTTGAGTTTGGGGTTAATCATGATAGGTGCCTTGATCTTATGATTCTATGCATAAGCTTACTCTATGCATGTTAGCAAAGCCATTACCTTGGCTTTATGCATAGAAAGATATGATCTTTGGTTGGAAATGTTGCATAATGCAACTTTGAAACTCTCATAACCCTTGCATTAACATGCATATAATGTTGTATGCATGTTACTAGCCCTTATCTCATGCTATCTATGGCCATGTTCCACCTATTTGTCAAATTTGATGTTATGCATGCATATGAACCTTATGCAAGTTGAAACCATGTTATGCATGCATATGAACCTTATGCAAGTTGAAACCATGTTATGCATGCATATGAACACTATGCAAGTTAAAATGATGTTATGCATGCTCATGAATATTTTGCAAGTTGATAACATGATATGCAAGTTTATGATCACATCTTTGTCTCATGCCACCATGTTTAACTTGTGACGCCAACCCCTCTATGTCATGATTATGCCAAGTTTCCTCTTTCTATCTTTTATGCGCTATTGCGGTATGTAAGCGATGGGATTGCGTTTGGGGTTGGGTAAACTTAAAAGACATAAAATCATAAGCTTGGGAATTTACCTATTAAGTTAGGTCTACCCATTGGGAATTTAACTATTAAGTTAGGTCTACCCAATTGCTTGAAAACTTGTAATGTGATGGACATGACACTTAGAAAACATGAGGATGGCCAACTCGAGGTTGGGTTGAGCTTGTAGCATAAACCTACCCGGAACCGACCGGCTTAACTAGTGGCTACAAGCAATAGGACCCAATGTGAGTAGTTGGTCATGTTGCACGTGAAACCCGAGGTTAGACTAAGTTGTGGTATAAACCTACCCGGACCCGCCCGGCCTAACTAGTAACCACAACAAGGTCTAATGTGAGAGGTTGGATGCATTAAATTAATTAATGCCACATGGTAGGGTTAAGTCATGGACCGCTTGAATACTTAACCAATTAAACACGATGGTTGATAGGGTTAAGTCATGAACCTTGGGTACACTTAACCAACTTGGTACTTGGATGAGTTGGGTTAACCACGTTTAACCCATTAGGGAAACCCTAGTTATGTGGTCCTTTGCACCAGTAACCCTCTTAGTTGTATCATGATACCCTAGGGACTAGGCTAGGGTGGGGAACGATTACTGGGGTGACATGTAAGCGACCAAAACGACGGCTGTGTGGGTGCGCCGGTGTAGGTTCAGGCGGGCCATGGTCGTGCACATGGTCCGGAGTTGAAAAAGCAGGCATGGGCACCAGTAGGTTTAAACTGTGCGTGCTTGGTTTGTGTCCGTGGTTGGCACCCTAGGACTTGATACACCCTAGGGTGGACCTAGCACAGTTTAGCTACACTTCGTAGTTGGGCCGTAAGACACCGACACTTGACGAGTTAGGCTTTAGGGAGCCGATCGACTAGACCGTGCTAGTTGGACCTTGATTTAGGTCATTCATGATGTTGGGCCAAACTTGGGCCTGGGGATCACTTCTTGTTTACACTGATACGACTTGTGATACTAGTACACTTGGTGCAAACCTCAATCTTGTTTATGCGGTACCACACTTGATCTATCTTGTTGACTTTTTACCATGCCAGTTATCATCCTATGACTCACCCTTGTTTACATATACTGTTAACTTTATTAGTTGTAGTACAATTGTAGGTAGGACTTACCAGTCTTTCGACTGACCCATTTTCTTTTGCCTCTTTTCTTTCGTCTCCCCCCCAGGTTTACAGGGCGGGAATACCAGCACTTAGCTTGGATCTTAGCTGCTTTTCTTGGATAGCTCATGTATGCTTCGGACTTGAGCTTGCTATGGTTTTCTACTTGGGGATAGCTACTTCATGTTTTCCTTTTCAGTTACAAGTTTTATGTTTCTAGACTTTGTTTATGGAAAATAATTAAGTACTGTGTTGTAACTTGACTTATGGTTTTGATATGCTAGTTTTTATCCGCTGCTATACTTACTCTGTTTTTACTTATATGTTCTATCTTGTGATATCTGCATGCATGATTACCTCATTTAAACGCCCCTCCAAAGTCAGTGTCCTTGCAAGAGTGGCACTGGCGGAGGTGGGGTGTTACATTTGGTATCAGAGCATAAGGTTTACGAGATTGGAGCAAAAAGGGTTTTAAAGTTACTTTTAAAAGCTATTTTCAAAACCAATTAAGTATTTTCCAAAGAAAAGTCTAGTTTATTTTGAAAGGCTATCCCCCAAGAGCCATAAGCACTATCCTTCGTTTCCTTGTTCTAAATCTATCTTTTCCTTTTTCAGCATGGCCGATCTCAATCTTCCTGAGGGAGTCACCATTCCCGGATGGTTCCGGAGGTATTTGGAAGCTAGGGCCAACAATGCAGGTCCAGTAACCACTCCCACTATCACTGAGGTTCCCTCTCCTCCTCCTCCCCTCAGCAACCGCAAGCCGATTTCGCCAAGGTTTGCAAGGACTTCAAGGCCATAGGTGGCAAAAAATTTATTGGGACAGAGACTTTCGTGGAAGCAAGAAATTGGTTGAAGGAGACCGAAGATCTCTTTGCCATCTTTGATATAGAGGACCGTAGAAAGGTTCTGTTGGCGGTTTGGCTACTAAAGGAGGAAGCTTCTTATTGGTGGGAGGTCACCAATGCTACAAGGCCCGTAGAAACCTGGGCCGACTTTAGGGCAAGGTTTGGGCTTAAGTTTCTATCATCTGCAGAGGCAAATTTGCAACTAGAGAAGTTCATAGCCTTGAAGCAAGGAGACATGACAGTGAGAGAATATGTGAATAAGTTCAACCAGCTCACCCGATTCGGTTTGGACATGGCCAATACTCCCGAGAAGAAGGCTCTACGTTTTGCACGAGGGTTAAATGAGCCATTACAAGGTCTAGCCATGTCACACATACCCATGGGGGCCACTTTCGAGAGCCTAGTAGACATGGCATTGCTGCAGGGAGAGGATAAGAATGGGAAGAAAGAAGTCAAGCCCAATGAGACTCAGCCTAAGAAGACAGACTCCAAGTGGGGAGGGAATCAGAGTAATCAGAGCAATCAGAGTAACAAGAACAACAAGAAGGGCAACAAGAACAAGGCGAAGGACCCAAGAAGGTGCAACTTCTGTGGGATTGTCGGGCACATAGCCAAGGACTGTAGGAAGAAGAGAATGAAATTGGGTGGGTGCTTTCACTGTGGAGAGACAGGACATTTTAGCAAGGACGGCCCTAAGAAGCAGGGGCATGGACAGACACAACGTGCAGGTTCATCCGGAGGGCAAGTGCATGCTCTCAACGCCGCTCCAGTTCAGGATCGAGGTAGCATTTCTGTAGAAAGTCTTGTTTATATTTCTGATTATCCTGTTCGCACCTTATTTGATTCTGGCGCATCGCATAGTTTTATTTCTTCTGATGTTGTTGGAGGTTTGCACCTATGTACTAGTCTTGTTGAGGATCCCGTTAGTGTTTCAAATCCGATTGGGGGTTCAGCCCATTTATCTATGATCTGTATGGATTTGAGGATTTCTATCTTGACCGTAGAATTCTCGTGTGATGCTTATGTTCTCGGGTTCACGGGATACGGGTTGATCTTGGGCATGGATTGGTTATCCCGCTATGGAGCCATTCTCGATTGTGAGCATAGGGTGGTGAGACTCATGACTCGCCTTGGTAATACCCTAGAGATTTCTTGCAACCCGCTAGATCCCGTCATGCTATGTTATCTTGAATCTCTTGACTCGTCCATCGGTGATCTGCAATCTGTAAGGGTGGTTCGAGAGTACCCTGATGTTTTTGAAGAAGTCAAGGGGTTGCCCCCTAAGCGAGAGATAGATTTCCGCATTTATCTGGTTGATAATGCTAAGCCAGTCTCCTTACCAGTTAGGCACATGGCCCCGCGGGAAAGGAGAGAGCTCAGTAAGCAGATCAAGGAGCTTCTTGAGAAGAATTTTATTAGACGAAGCATTTCCGAATGGGGTGCTCCTGTGGTGTTCGTTACTAAGGCGGACGACTCGCTTCGTCTATGTGTTGATTATCGAGAGTTGAACAAGCTGACCAAGAAGAATAGGCACCCATTACCGAGGATAGATGACCTCTTCGACCAGCTTGTTGGTGCTCCTGTTTTCTCTCAGCTGGATCTTGCTACTGGATTCCATCAACTCAGGGTAGCTGAAGACAGTATAGACAAGACTGCGTTCAGGACTCCAGATGGATTCTTCGAATGGATTGTCATGCCGTTCGGCTTGACTAATGCACCCGCATATTTCGTGGACTTGATGAGTAGGGTGTTCAGGGAGTTCATGAACAAGTTTGTCGTGGTCTTCGTAGATGATATTCTGATCTTCTCAAAAGACGAGGAAGAACATGCTAGACACCTCAAGGAGGTGATGGATACGCTTAGAGCCCATCAGTTGAAAGCCAAGTTCTCCAAATGCCACTTTTGGAGAAAAGAAGTTCAATTTCTTGGGCATATAGTTTCTAAGCAGGGTATAGCTGTGGATCCCGCGAAAGTGGTTGCAGTTCAGGACTGGAAGACTCCTAAGAATGCAACCGAAGTGCGAAGCTTTCTCGGTCTGGCAGGCTACTATAGGAAGTTTATTAGGGACTTCGCTAAGATTTCGGCCCCTCTCACTAGATTGACGAAGAAGAACTTAGTCTTTGCATGGGACTTAGAGTGTGAGCTTGCTTTTCAAAGGCTCAAGAGGGCCCTTACCACAGCTCCAGTTTTGGCATTACCCGATGGCGGTAAGATGTTTACCGTGTATACCGATGCATGTGGCACGGGGTTATGCGCTGTTCTAATGCAGGTGGGAAGAGTGATATGTTATGGGGGTAGGCAACTTAAAGTTCATGAGAAGAACTACCCCACTCATGACTTGGAATTGGCGGCAATTGTCTTTGCACTCAAGTCCTAGCGCCACTATCTTTTAGGCGAAAGGTTTGAGTTGTATACTGATCATAAATCACTCAAGTATCTCTTCTCGCAGAAAGATCTGAATCTTAGGCAGCAAAGGTGGATGGAATTCTTGGCATCATATGACTTCGAGATAGCTTATACCCCTGGCAAGGGTAATGTTGTGGCTGATGCACTAAGCAGAAAGAGGTTGACCCTAAGTCCTCTATTCGTTGAGATGAAGA
Source organism: Allium sativum (assembly GCA_030737875.1). Taxonomy (NCBI): domain Eukaryota; kingdom Viridiplantae; phylum Streptophyta; class Magnoliopsida; order Asparagales; family Amaryllidaceae; genus Allium; species Allium sativum. The sequence continues at coordinate 192,862 of JASFAX010000053.1, forward strand.
ATTTAGAGTATGTGGCAACCTTTGATTTCTCTTTGGCGGTTGAGTCGATGACCGGTTCTTTAGCATCTCTGGAACTCAGACCTACCCTTCTTGATCAAGTTGGGGCTTCGCAGAGAGAAGACCCTCAGATAGTTGAGATTATGGATAAGCTGATTCGAGGAGAGACGTCTAGTCATCTCGCTCGATATTCTATTGATGACAAGGGTTGGCTAAGGAGAGATGGAAGGTTATGTGTTCCAGTGGTGGAAGATCTAGTAAGAAAAGTCCTTGAGGAAGCGCATCGCTCTAAGTTGACTATACATCCAGGCGGAGATAAGATGTATAAAGATATGAAGCGTATTTTCTTTTGGCCTGGGAAGAAGAAGGATGTGGCAGAGTTTGTTTCTAGATGTATCATTTGCCAGCAAGTTAAGGCCGAGTCGAAGAAGCCCGGTGGGCTATTGCATCCTCTAGACGTTCCACTTTGGAAGTGGGAGAGTATTTCCATGGATTTTATTGATGGGCTACCAAGGTCAAGGAAAGGGAATACGAGCATTTGGGTCATTGTGGACAGACTTACGAAGAGTGCTCATTTCATTTCGGTAAAGAGCAAAAGGACCGCATCTTGGCTAGCGTCTGTATATCTTCGTGAGATTGTGAGACTTCATGGAATCCCTTCTAGTATAGTCAGTGACCGTGACCCAATCTTTACAAGTCAGTTCTGGAATAGCTTGCAAGAAGCCATGGGCACGAGGTTGAATCTAAGTACTGCTTATCACCCACAGACGGACGGTCAAACCGAAAGGGTGAATAGGGTACTCGAGGATCTGTTAAGGCTTTGTATTCTGGATTTTGGTGGTACTTGGGAAGACCATCTTCCTCTTGTTGAGTTTGCATATAATAACAGTTATCAAGCAAGCATAGGGATGGCACCATTTGAAGCCTTATATGGGAGGCCGTGCAAGTCGCCTACATGTTGGTGGGAGACTACAGATAAACTTATACTTGGGCCTGATATGATCAGAGATGCATCCGGGAAGATCGAGTTGATTCGAAGACGGATGAAAGCGGCCCAAGACCGACAGAAATCCTATGCTGATAAGCGAAGATCTGATTTGGAGTTTGGTGTTGGAGATATGGTTTTCGTGAAGGTTTCTCCTTTGCGGAATGTGGTCCGATTTGGAGCCGTTGGGAAGTTGGCACCGAGATTTGTTGGACCCTTCCCTATTATAGAGAGGATCAGGCAGATGGCTTATAGAGTGAAATTGCCCGAGAAGCTTGCAGGGGTACACGATGTTTTTCATGTCTCGCATCTCCGGAAGTGTTTACATGAGTCAGCAGAGGTTGTTGAGCCAAGTGTTCTGGAAGATGTGGAAGTGGAGAAAGAAACTACTTTGAGGAGAGCTCCGATTCGCATTTTGGGAACGGAGATCAGAAAGCTAAGGAATCGAGAAGTCAAACTAGTGAAGGTTCAATGGGGTGAAGCCGAAGAAGACGCAACTTGGGAAACCGAGGAGAAGATGCGTGGGCTTTATCCATTCCTTTTTGAGGGTACACTCTCAATCTCTTTTCTTTGTTAGCATATCTTTCTCTTTGCTATCCATATTTGTCTAGTTATCGTGCTAATCTTGTCATGAGAACCTTAGGTAGAAACCCTTTGGATGAAACATGTATTTGAAACATGTTATGCTTGATGGTTGCAAGTGGTTGCAAGTGGATACTCGTGGATGCATGATACACATTAGGCACCAAGATCGGCTCACACACCCTCATATTGCATATGCATGAGTGTTTATGCTTATTCATGGATGAAAATTTTTGTGTTATCACATGGATGTTGCATATGGATGTATGTGATGTGCACACATATATATGTTATACATTATGTTAGGAATTGCATACATATGGATTCATTTCACTAACATAATCTGCATTGATGATATTTGCATCAGATAAGTACATATACACACACACCTTTGCATATGTTAATCCAACATTTAGGATCTTGTAAGGACAATGATTGCTCGTGGATGATGTTTTGAGTAGATGGATGTTGGATGGTAGGATACGTTCTTCCTAACTTGAGAATTTCGGGGACGAAATCCTTTAAGGAGGGGAGAATGTAACAACCCGTATTTTGAGAACATGATATAACACAAAACAAGGCAGAATTAAATAATAAAATCTGAATCAAGGGAAACGGACTATGCCATTGCGTTCGTCTCGGAAAAATACGCGAAATAGAGTCCGTGTTTTCGAAAATCGGAGTCCGTATGACCCGATTAAGGCCCAACAAAGTTTTCAGAAAATTTCTAAATAAAAACAAATTTTCAAATTCAAATCTAAGCTTGGAAATTGGGCCAGTTGGGCCAAGGCGGGAAAATTCCCGCCACAGTACCCAAGTCGACAGCCCTGTCGACTTGGGAGTCGACTGGGTCTGACCAGGTCGACAGCCCTGTCGACTTGGCTGTCGACTTGGCTCAGACGCCCAGTTCTGCCTGGTGCACCACTTTGGGTTTGTGTTGAGCTTGGGGGCCAGATTCGATTTGAAGGGCTGAGATGAGAACTAGGGTTTAATCCTATGGTCTAAATCACTAGCCTAATCTATAAATAAGACCCTAACCTACCCTAAATCATCATTAATCTATCCTACAACTAAACTATGGCAAAATCAAACCTCTCTTGGCCTCCACTCTCTTCATAAATTCCTAAATCAATTTTCAAGAAATTTCCATGCATACAAGTATATTTAGGCTTGTATGATCCTCTTTAGCTTGCATTAAAGTCTTTTTTCTCTATTGGTATCATAAAGGAGGAGTCTTGATCAAGTTTACTTGCATTTTGGGGTTTTAATTAGTGCATAAGGGGGTTTCTTACACTTGCTATACTCATTTGAGTCTTCATAGCATAGTAAGCCTATTTCTACCCTTGTATTTTAACTATGAAGTTAATATGTTATGTTTCAAGTTTGAGTTTGGGGTTAATCATGATAGGTGCCTTGATCTTATGATTCTATGCATAAGCTTACTCTATGCATGTTAGCAAAGCCATTACCTTGGCTTTATGCATAGAAAGATATGATCTTTGGTTGGAAATGTTGCATAATGCAACTTTGAAACTCTCATAACCCTTGCATTAACATGCATATAATGTTGTATGCATGTTACTAGCCCTTATCTCATGCTATCTATGGCCATGTTCCACCTATTTGTCAAATTTGATGTTATGCATGCATATGAACCTTATGCAAGTTGAAACCATGTTATGCATGCATATGAACCTTATGCAAGTTGAAACCATGTTATGCATGCATATGAACACTATGCAAGTTAAAATGATGTTATGCATGCTCATGAATATTTTGCAAGTTGATAACATGATATGCAAGTTTATGATCACATCTTTGTCTCATGCCACCATGTTTAACTTGTGACGCCAACCCCTCTATGTCATGATTATGCCAAGTTTCCTCTTTCTATCTTTTATGCGCTATTGCGATATGTAAGCGATGGGATTGCGTTTGGGGTTGGGTAAACTTAAAAGACATAAAATCATAAGCTTGGGAATTTACCTATTAAGTTAGGTCTACCCATTGGGAATTTACCTATTAAGTTAGGTCTACCCAATTGCTTGAAAACTTGTAATGTGATGGACATGACACTTAGAAAACATGAGGATGGCCAACTCGAGGTTGGGTTGAGCTTGTAGCATAAACCTACCCGGAACCGACCGGCTTAACTAGTGGCTACAAGCAATAGGACCCAATGTGAGTAGTTGGTCATGTTGCACGTGAAACCCGAGGTTAGACTAAGTTGTGGTATAAACCTACCCGGACCCGCCCGGCCTAACTAGTAACCACAACAAGGTCTAATGTGAGAGGTTGGATGCATTAAATTAATTAATGCCACATGGTAGGGTTAAGTCATGGACCGCTTGAATACTTAACCAATTAAACACGATGGTTGATAGGGTTAAGTCATGAACCTTGGGTACACTTAACCAACTTGGTACTTGGATGAGTTGGGTTAACCACGTTTAACCCATTAGGGAAACCCTAGTTACGTGGTCCTTTGCACCAGTAACCCTCTTAGTTGTATCATGATACCCTAGGGACTAGGCTAGGGTGGGGCACGATTACTGAGGTGACATGTAAGCGACCAAAACGACGACTGTGTGGGTGCGCCGGTGTAGGTTCAGGCGGGCCATGGTCGTGCACATGGTCCGGAGTTGAGAAAGCAGGCACGGGCACCAGTAGGTTTAAACTGTGCGTGCTTGGTTTGTGTCCGTGGTTGGCACCCTAGGACTTGATACACCCTAGGGTGGACCTAGCACAGTTTAGCTACACTTCGTAGTTGGGCCGTAAGACACCGACACTTGACGAGTTAGGCTTTAGGGAGCCGATCGACTAGACCGTGCTAGTTGGACCTTGATTTAGGTCATTCATGATGTTGGGCCAAACTTGGGCCTGGGGATCACTTCTTGTTTACACTGATACGACTTGTGATACTAGTACACTTGGTGCAAACCTCAATCTTGTTTATGCGGTACCACACTTGATCTATCTTGTTGACTTTTTACCATGCCAGTTATCATCCTATGACTCACCCTTGTTTACATATACTGTTAACTTTATTAGTTGTAGTACAATTGTAGGTAGGACTTACCAGTCTTTCGACTGACCCATTCTCTTTCGCCTCTTTTCTTTCGTTCCCCCCCCAGGTTTACAGGGCGGGAATACCAGCACTTAGCTTGGATCTTAGCTGCTTTTCTTGGATAGCTCATGTATGCTTCGGACTTGAGCTTGCTATGGTTTTCTACTTGGGGATAGCTACTTCATGTTTTCCTTTTCAGTTACAAGTTTTATGTTTCTAGACTTTGTTTATGGAAAATAATTAAGTACTGTGTTGTAACTTGACTTATGGTTTTGATATGCTAGTTTTTATCCGCTGCTATACTTACTCTGTTTTTACTTATATGTTCTGTCTTGTGATATCTGCATGCATGATTACCTCATTTAAACGCCCCTCCAAAGTCAGTGTCCTTGCAAGAGTGGCACTGGCGGAGGTGGGGTGTTACACTTCTGGTCGTTCTTTAAGCTGCTGGTCGTCTTTTCCTTCAGCGAAGGACCCTGGTCGATCAAAATCCAAAACGACCTGACAGCTGGAGACAACTGGCAGTGGCATTCTCGTACATACCCTAAAATACCGACCAGAACCCTGAATTCAAGATTTCAACCACTCCTCCGCCTATAAATAGCACCCTACCTCCATCATTTTGGGGGGACTTTCTGGAAACACGTGGAGGTGCTGCCAAATTGATTTTTTGACTTCTTCAAGCATTCCAACATCTATTCTTCATAATCCAACAAAGATCAATGGAGCATGGAATCATGGCTTCCATAAATGATATATGATAGAGCTTAAGGTCGAAGATCCATGGCAAAAGCTTGGTAATAAGGAGATTTCCTCGCTGTCCAAGATATTTCTCTACCATTTTCAGCAATTCAAATGTAAGGATGTGTGTGAGAGAAAGTTTGGTTGAATGTATGAGTGATCTTACCTTGTAAACAACTTGTTGATAATAAAATTCTCTCTTAAAAGTGGACGTAGACCTCCTCAAAGGTCGAACCACTATAAACTCTTGTCTTCTTTCTATATTTTGATGTTTTCATGTATTAGATATGGCCTCACATAATAAAAAAAGGTATTCTTACGTCTTGCCTTTGAAAAGGTGACATGCTTCCTAAGCATCTCGCCTCCGATTAGGTAACGCGTTAAGCAATACTTTGGTTGTTTTGCCAAATTTCGGTGTAAACACTATGATTTTTAGCTCTATCTGTGTATAGCTTCCAGGCATTAGGATCAAGGAGTAGCTTTTGCGGATCGTCCTCCTCAGTTACTACATCACCATCCGGGATCGTGAACTCTGCTATGAATTTCGCAAGTACTTGCCCCCTTATCGACCTTCAGGGCTGGAAATTTAAATCGAACTGACTTAACTCAATGTTCCAGTTAAGTAGTCTCCCTGATGCTTCCGGCCTTTGCAGAACCTGTTTAAGCGGGTGATCGGTGTACACAGTAATGGGATGAGCTTGGAAGTAGTGGCGAAGCTTCCTAGATGCGATCAGCAAACTATATGCGAGCTTTTCTAACATTGGGTAGTTTCGCTCAACTGCCGCTAACTTCTTGCTTACATAATACACTGGTCTTTGCACCTTATCTTCCTCTCTTACCAAAACCGAACTGATTGCGTGAGATGACACTGCGAAGTACACAAATAAATCTTCGTGATCTACGAGCTTAGACAGTATTGAGGGTCTTTCCAAATGGTTCAATAGGTTCTGGAACGCCTCTATACAATCAGGAGTCCATTTAAAATTGCGTTTGCCTTGCTCGATCAACTCGAAAAACGGGATGCATTTATCTATAGCTTTGGAGATGAACCTACTCAGTGCCGCCACTTTTCCAGCGAGGTTTTGGACATCCTTAATCTACTTTGGTTCTTGGATATTTCGTATTGCTGCGATTTGATCCAGATTAATCTCGATTCCACGCGAGCTGACGATGAACCCTAGGAATTTTCTAGATGCTACCCCAAATGAACATTTCAAAGGATCCAGTTTCATCCCATATTTCCGGAGCATCCCAAACATCTCTGCTAAATCATTAGTATGATCTGACGATTGTCTGGACTTTACCAACATGTCGTAAACGTATACCTCCATCGTTTTCCTGATTTGGTTGTAGAACATTCTATTCACCAGTCGCTGATATGTAGCGCCAGCATTCTTCAAACCAAAAGGCATCACCATATAGTAGTATAATCCCAAATCTGTAATGAAACTGGTATGCTCTTGGTCTGGGGCATGCATGGGGATCTGATTGTACCCCGAGTATGCATCCATAAAAGAAAGAAGCTCATGACCTACGGTTGAATCTACCAACTGATCGATTCAAGGTATTGGAAACCTGTCTTTTGGGCAGGCTTTGTTTAGATCTGAAAAGTCGATGCATGTACGCCACTTTCAATTGGCTTTTTTTTACCAAAACCGAGTTTGAAATCCAGTCGGGGTACGTTGAATCTTTAATAAATCCATTACTCTTCAGTTTTTCGACTTCTTCCTTCAAGGCGGCAGACCTTTATGGGCTAGGCATTCGCCTTTTTTGCTTGACAGAAGGATGTTTCGGGTTGACGCTTAACGAATGACTCATAATCGAGAGAGATATCCCACACATGTCCGCATGAGTCTAGGTGAATACATCCAAGTTAGCTTTTAGGAAATTTGTTAATTCTTTGGCTCGAACAGGATCCAACTGGGATCCAATCTTTAGGACCTTCTCTGGGTCACTATCATCGATTGGTACATCCACAGTCGCTTCATTGGGAGTTTCCATTCTTCCCCCAGGCTCTTCATCCTCTCTGGGATCTATGTCCTCGGGCAACCCTCTGGGCGACCCTCCCGTAGGTATTTTCTTTAGTTGCTTTGACGATTCCTCCCTCGGAGGGGAAGAACCACCTTTTGCTTCTACATCTTTCCCTTTACGGAGCAACTTTAACTCTGCAATGTAGCATGCTCGTGCAACAACTTGATCTCCTCTGACTATGCCTATGCCGACATCCGTCGGGAACTTCAACAATAGGCACCAGGGTGCAATGCAGGCCCTAAATTTGGCTAGGGCTGGTCGGCCCAAGAAGGCATTGTACGACGACTCAATGTCCAGGACTACAAAAGGGAGAATTCTCACTCTCTGGCATTCTCCTTCCCTAAGGGTTACTGATAATTCTACGTATCCCATTGGAGCGGTCGAGGCCCCATTAAATCCACGTATCCAACCCTCGCATGGCTTCAGATCCTTCGGCTTGAGTTTCATTTGATCGAATGTTTTCTTGAATAGAATGTTGACTGAACTCCCATTATCTACTAAGACTTTATAAACTATAGCTAGGCCGATGGTGACGGTGATCACTAATGGGTCTTCAGTTGGGGAGCGAACCCCAACACTCTCTCGTTCCCGAAATATGATGTCATCAGACATCGTCTTTTGCTGCTTAACTGGAGCGTTATCCTCGGGGTTGCTACATTCCCCTACTTCAAAGTGTTGTTTAGCTGCATTCACGTATTGATCCATAGCTCTGAAACTGTGCCCCGCCAGGTGTAGCCCGCCAACTATGGTATTGATAACAATATTTTTTTCCTTTTTGCTGAGCCATCGGTTTAGCAGCAGGTTGGCCTTGGTTCGGGGCTTATACGGCTTGCCCCCATCCCTAGGAATCATCTTATATTCATCTATCTTCCCTTCTCGAAGCAGTTTTCAATCACATCTCTCAGATGACGACATTCGTTTGTGGAAGGACCATGGACCTGATGAAAAAGACAGAATTTCCCAGTTTCACGCTCTTTTTCTGTAGAATCCCTCAGTGGAGGTCTTTTATATTAGAGGACATTATATGTATCCAGAAAGATTTTTCCAACGTATCATTTAACAACGTGAAGCTCTCAAACGGTCTGGGTCGGGATCTTCTCTTTGAGTCATTCCCTCGATTTCTCTTCCGATTATTGTTAGTACTATTCCCCGATTGACTACCGTTTCCTTGATTCTTGTTCCCAACATTAACTTCGACCTTTCCTGAGGTATCTCCCATCTGCTTGATGGCTACGTTGCTTTTGATATCTTCCTTATCGGTAGCCTTCCTTTTCCGATTAGCGTATATCTCCTCCTGACGCAAGCAAACATTAGCTTTTTCATAAAATATTTCTCTGGTCAGGGGTGGCTTGCCGGCCAGATATATTCCAAACTTGGTATCTTTATCGACGCCATCGATCAGGACCATCAACACAGTTTGCTCATGCGGATCTCTGACTTCTGTGACAGCCAAGTTGAAACGATCCAAATACGACCTCAGGCTTTCGTTCGGTCGTTGTTTAATAAGGGATAACTCAATCACATTCTTAGACCTCTAGGCATGAAGACGGAATTGGTTCACGAATTTCTCACTCAATTCCCTGAAGCGATATATTAATCGTCCTGGCAAGCAGGCAAATCACAATAACGCCACATCTTCCAGGAATATAGGGAATGCTTTACATTTTACTTCGTCTGTAGTTGCAGCGGCATTCATTGACCAGAAGTATCACATTAGATGCTGGATTGGGTCAGTGCTGCCCGCATAGCGATTCATGGTTGGCATATTAAAGCGCCTCGGAAATGTAACATCCAGTATGTCGTCAGTAAAAGGCGTATGACTGCGATCTATGCCCCCAATCTTCATTCCTATGTCCATGACTATCTACCATGACTTGCCTAATCATTACTTAAACCTCTGCATGGGTCAGGGTAGATTCGGGATCAGCACTTCTTGCCCGATTGCTCCCTCCAGCATTTCTTTGACGTGCTGCTGTAAAGTCTGGGCTCTGAGCAGAACCTCCTTGCCCTATGTTGCCGCGGTCGATCATTCGATGAGCGGGAGGAACATCGTTCCTCAGTGGTAGAGCGGGTTCATTTAAGTTGCGGTTACCAGTTCCCTGATTAAGTCCCTCTTCTTCTCGAGATGGAAGTGACCAAAATCGAAGTTGCTCTATGTTCTCAGCCCTTTTTAACGGGGGCCGTCGTCGGTTCCTCCGGGGTTCTTCAGACGACGACTTGTGTACTGAGGTAGAAGGACGAGATTGAGGAGAGACCCTCTGTCTTAAAAGATCATCAAGCCGCATATCCATAGCAATCAGATTCTGTCGCAACACTGAACTCTCTTGCCTCTGAGCGGCTAACTCGTCATATAGTTTATCCAACATTTCAATGATACAAGAAAGGTCTCCTTCAGTAGCAGGGGCAAAAGGGTCGAATTGGTCATCAACATTCTCTCTTATACGTAGAGAGCTTGAGCTAGGTCGAGCAGATGTACCAGCACGGGAAGAACGAGCCATTACCTCCTTTCCAAGCCGAGTTGTAGTCTGATTATCACTTTGGATCATGGTCACCCTAGGTTGATGGCTCGTGGTACCCTCTTGGCGTCAGTTTGTGGTGATGGGTGCAGGAGGGACCGCGGCATGATCTTGCGATCGGGTAGTAACTCCTTCATCCACTTGGTTCGTGGTACCTCCTTCGACTCGCGATCGCCCCCTTTCATTACGATCCGAGGACTGTAGCTCAACTTCGACCTGTTCCTGCGCACTTTCTTCGATTGCTTCGTTTACAGCTTCGTTCGCCTGCGAAGCTTGTACTTCTTTAGACCTCTTTCCAGCCATGTTATCTGAACTTAGCTAAAATCTTCAAAAATCGAAACTGTTAAGTTTTGGACTATCTTCTTCGGACTTGAATATCCAAACAATAGGGAAACAATCCAATATACTGAGACTTCGGTTAACACCCAAATTGTTCCATTATGCAGAGATTAATATCAGAGAAAATGCAAGAAAAGCAGAAAAGACACAAGATTTATAGTGGTTCGGCGTTAACGAGCCTACGTCCAATTTATATCTATGATTATACTTAAGATTTGAGTACAATCGATGATTTATCTCTCAATCTCACTTTTACAATGTTGGTTCACTCAGTAAACTCAAGACAACTCTGAATAGGAATAATGGAGATATGATAATGGTGGAATTAGAGATCAGAATTACCAAAAAGATCCTGAAAATGCCAAGTTCTTGGCTAATTATAGGTGATATCTGCAGGTGGATCGCGGTCATACGTGGCACAAATCCCGAGGATCTCGGACTGGTTCGTGGCTTTATGAAGAAATACTCAAAATAGCCGTTATGGACAGATGTCATGAGATCCTGCATTCTCGGATCGTGGTGGACTTGGTCACCTTTATCTTGGTTTCTAGGACCGGACCATGAAGAAGCAGAGGGGACGGATCAGATCGCGTGATAGGGGGCGATCACGATCGTGGTGAGTTTAACTTCATGAGCGAGCCTTTGGATCAGACTTGTGTTTGAATCTCGGTGGCTTGGTCCAAAAACTAGCCAACAATAGTAATAACAAAAGAATATCCGGATTTCAAAACAAAGTATCGAATTGATATACCTAGTAATTATATTTCTGGATTATTATGATATATAACATTAATTTCACACTTGATTCAAGAGAATAAAAGGTCATCGAGTGGGACTCCAACGAAACCAAATGCACGAAATCATGACTATCTTAGTAGTAGTAGCTTTTCTTCCAGTCATCAAGCTCAAACTCATGGGTGTAACGGTCCGGGAGATTTTCGACCATGAAAATCAACATAAATACAGCCTTTGTATAACATGTCAACCTTCAAGGAACAGAAACACCAAAATGTTAATAGAAAGAAGGTAAAGGATGAGAAATAGAAGGAAAGAAAAGAAGATCAGAATATCACAACAGAACCAGAGCAGACACAAATCTCACAGCCGAACAAGTAAAATATATTATATAACATAACTTTTGAAATACAATTTTTTTTATTTATGCATACCTATCAGAGTACAACACTTACAACACAGCAAAAATAAATAATAACTATAAAATGTTGAAGCCTCCTACTCCAAGCTCCTCCAAGTATACCTGTAAAATCCCGACTACTTGACTGCCCTTACAAATCTGGCAACCCAAGAGTTTACGGTAAAACAAAAACAAAATAAACTTTGGGTCAGTCATGAGACTAGCATGAGTAAACTCCAACCACTTAGTTTAACTTTTACAAATCCTTCTAAAAGAGAGGATAATCGTAAGACCGATCCACACATAAAAACGGATGGTTTTTAACTTATGATAAACTAAAATATTTTTTGTATCAACACTATTCTGATGTTATAATAGTGTACAGACAAATCAATAGCAAATAGCAATCTAGTGTAATGCATGCATCTCACGCTCCACATACACTGTATACAATCAAAACCATGGGCGCTTATTGGAGATTGGATTCCAACTATGACAAGATATGGAACCACTTTCTGATAGTATATCTCTAAAGAGGATACACTGGGTTCAACAAGAACATCTTGCAAACCAGGCCACACATGACCAGCCATTCATTTTCCTTGAGTGTACCAATGTATTATCACTAACGGTTGGGATCAACAACCATTACCAAAGCATATAATAGTGATAAAACAAAGAAGAAAATAGTTTTTTCTCTAGATCAAGTGACAATACACCATAATGGGAGCGACCCAATCAGCCATGTTGCCTGCCCAATTTTTGTCATTTCCCGGTTATGAGGCTTGAGGCCATACTTACCTTTTTAAAACCACATAATTCACTTTGAATGTCACATTGTCAAACTTACCATATCATTTATTTATTTCCTCAAAAATATAGGTATAAACCTAAGAGAAACGAATTCCTCTGCCACGAAACGTAAATATGTTTGAAGAAATCAATGTACATGATCTGTTAGGAATACTCTGTCGGACATCCATCCATACAAGTTGTCCTAGGACTGGACAAACCGAAGGCACTATCCATCAATCCATCTTTGGCAATTTCTACCTAGGAGTATGGATGGATGTCAATACAGAGTGGTTTTCAGATAATAAACCTGATCTAGGTCCCCCCGTATTAACAATAGAAATATTAAATGAGCCAAAACTTTGATAGCTGGTTATTTAACTATCAAAGGAAACATCCATACAACCAGGGATCCGATTTCCAAACGGAAATTCTACCGACCAATCATCAACCAACATTGATTCTTTTAAATTAATTTATCTTTAATTTATTTGTTTCCCAATTTCCTTTTAATATCTTTACCCAGATATTCTTCAAACCCCGTTTAGTCTCTCACGATTCTTGGAAAAACATTTCCATCTATCATAATTATTTATTTTCTATATTCCAGAAAATATCACTTATGAACACCAGAAACCATTTCCATATATTCACAGATTCTCATTTTATATATTTAAAAAATATATGTTATTAATTACTGGAAAACATTCCATATATTTACTTTCCTAATTTCCATAAATTCGTATTTTAATATTTCCATACATTCATATTTCTTATTTCCATATATTCATATTTTTATATTTCCGTATACCCGTATTTCTTATTTCTATATATTCGTATTTATTATTTCCTTATATTCGTATTTCTTATTTCTAATCAACAACGACATTCTGTTTTCTATGCTTAGAAAAACATCTCTGATTATATATGGAAAATGTTTTCAAAACTCATTTATATGGGTTTAAACGAATGTTAAATAAACATTGTTACGACAACTCAACCCATTAATCACTCATTAACTAACCGTATCTCTAAGCAATCCTCAATACTGAACCTTAACCATTCCTTAGTCAAAAATGAAAACAATCAAGTTGGAATATAATTACCTCTCAGATATTAATTGAACAACATTCTTAACTTCAAAATAGGTAAAGTTCACAACTTCAATTACCAAGAAAATATCGCTTACGCATCTTTTGGATTCAATTTTAGGAATCCACTTTGCAGAAATCATTGATTATAACAATAATGTTATAATCCATGCTCCGAGGTATTGAATCTTAAAATATAACTTCTATTCATTAATTTAAATAAATAAATAAATAGTTGATTAAATAATTAATTAAATTCTGATTAAATAAATAATTAAATATTGATTAAAACGAAAATTAAATAGTACTTTACTGAATTCGATATAGTCAAATTTAAATGTATAACTCTCTTTCGAACAATCTTTATTCGATAACTCTCTTTCGAATATCTCTGTTCGATAACTCTCTTTGGAATAATATGTATTTGGTTCACATTTCGAACTGTAGAATAAATTTACCATTTCAGGTCAACTCAAATTCCATTTTGATTCTAAATTCACTTTTGAATTTATCACTATCAAACCATTACCAGCTTCCCTTATAATTATTCCAATCTACAAAACATTTGCTTTTAAAGCAATATCCAGTGAAAATATGAATATTTTTTCTTTATAGTAATCGAGACTCGTTTAATCAAATCGATCTTTATTTTATTTATAAATACTGTTATAGGTTCAAATCCCATTTATCGAGCCATTTTATAACTTCTCATACATTTTTACTTTATTATCAAATCTCGTTTACACATCAACTTCCTAGTCTATTTTATTTAATAAGTTTATAATTCTATATCGCCTTTACATTCAATTACAAAATATTGGTTTCAAACCGAATATTAATTATCTTTTCGAGTTCTGAATAATTTAATATATAATTTTCGAAAAATAAATATTTTTGTAAACTTCGACATAGTCTAATACCAATCATAAATCCATATGGATTTATTTCAATTCTATTCACATTTTGAATGTTGAAATAATTTTCACCATTTCTTTTTAAAACGATTTCCCATTTCCCTATAAATTCAATCTTGAATTTACATTCCCAAACTATCCAATGATAAATATTCCACTTCATTTATAAACAACATTTATAAATTAACTACTTGTTTTTATATCAAAGACAAGTTATTATATTCTAGCCCATTCAGAATTCAACTTCTATTAAAAAAAATAGATTTTTCCTTTAAAAACTTAAAATCATTTTCTTTTCATTCGAATATATTTTTATGGTACTTAAATTTCAATTTTTTAAGGCCAATGCTATTCAATCATTTAAACATAATAGATCTTTCACAAAGCGTCTAACACATCATATATCACAATATACGAAAACAAACAATAAAAAATTTATATGAATTTAGTTGGATCCCTCCAATCTGTTTCCCTGCATTAACAAATGTTAATCAATGTACATAACATCAATTTTATTTCAATATGAGATATCATGATAAATATAATCAATATTTAGCCATCGATTTATATATGTAACTATGTCCATAATTTCAACCAATTTATTAGCAATTCATTCAAACAACCATCACATAACATTCAATCATCATTTATTAAAATAAAAATATGTTCATAATATTATAAAACTGGATAGAGTTAGTGAGTTTACTTACATTGGTCGTTTATCATTAATAACGGGAAACAGTCAATAGTTCCAATCAAGCATTTTATTTCTCCATAAGCTGCAACAAACTCTAAATCGCTTCAAACTAGTTTCATTGTATAGCCTTCATCCATACGGTTCCAACGGATCCTGTTCCGTCAGATTCTGATAACGTATGGAAAAGTAATCAATTTTACAAGTTTATACAATTAGACGATCATTAACTCAGTTATTTAAACCACTAATTACCGTTTTAAAATTTATATAGCCGCCTAAATCACTGCTCTAATTCCTTCTTCCCCGAACATAGTAATACGTTTCTCCTCTAACGTCCTTTATCACACCCTCTAATCATCCCTTTCTCCATCCCTACTTCGCAGTAATTTAAACAAAAATCACCTAAATTCCTCTCTTCCCCTACACTTTCTTCCCATACCAATTCCTTTCAAATCAAGTTCCTCCAACAAAATGCGATGTGAGCTGCTTCCTTTGAACATAATTAATGTGCAAATTTTTCTTGCACCATATTCCACTAAATTTTGCATGAAAACTCTACATAACCACACTATCCCAAATACAATACTCAAAACCTCAAACAATGCTTGATTTTCCCAAAAGTTGGAACCCTAGTTTTTATTGTATAAAACACCGTTTACAAAAGAAGTTTCGAACTGTGGATAACTGATATGGGATTGAAGGAAATCACATAAGGAATTTAAATATATAAGTATCAGGATTAGAAGAGGGATGGATTTTATATATGATTTCAAAGTTCATGGGTCATTAGTGTTAGTGGCAGCCATGAATTGCTTGAACACGAAGAGGAAAATTTTACGGTTTAATGAGGCATAAGATATATGTAGAGGTAGGGTAGCTTATAGTATAAGATTTACACACTATTTAATTAAATTTTATTGTAATGCTACTTGTATTCATCGTCCAAAATTTCGTATGATCACGTATGATATCCAATTTCGATGAAAATGGACATACATCTATTATTACAGACCCAATGAGACTTGTTTCGTCGAAATCTGAGTCTGTTGGCTCACATAACTTTATTTTAAATTCAAATTATCGATCGATTCACAGTTAAATCACACATGGTCACAAAACAACTCCGATTGACCTGAAATTTGAAATCTAGCAATATTTAATCATTATGGATTTAATAAAATTTGTTTCATTGAAAATGAAAGTCGTTTGCAAAATGACTATTTTTAAGGCTTAAACAAAACCAGTAAAACATTAATATTTTAAAAACAATTCAATTAAATAATAATAAATTAATTTTATCGTATATATCCAAATAGAATATCATATAGCTTGAAAATAAACATATATAGATTTATAACCCGATATTTCAAAACCCAGGTAAAATCGATATTCAAATTATATAAAAAAAGTCTTTTATTATATTAAATAAATCGTTATGGTTTATAAATGACTCCGCAATAATTTTTTGAAAATTTTATTTGAACATACTCACAATCTACAATATGAAATCTACAATTTTCTCTTACCATTAGAAAAATATAGTTCAATAAATTCAGGCGTTTCTTGTTACAATGAATTCCCACTTATAACAAATTCTATATAATCGTTTAAAGTTCAAAATATAATATTATGAACTACCATGCTATTGCGAGCTCATTTAAAATTTAATTATAAAATATACATTCAAACATAGTAACACCCTATATTTTTAGTTAACGATAATATAATAAGGATAACTTAATTAAATATTCAGAATTAAACAAAACCCGCATGATCGTTGCGTTCCTCTCGGAATTCTGTTCAAATGGACCCCAAGCTTGCGTAAAACGAATATCGTATGAAGAATCCATGGATGGTAGAAGTTAGTATACATATAAAGAGCTTATATTTATATATATTAAATAAATTTATCCAGAAAATCAAATTTACACAGCGGGAAGGGTGAGCGGGAAAGTTGACAATTGGGGGCTGACCTAGGGGTCGACCCACCAAGAGGGCGGTCGACCCAGGGGCCGACCCGCCCTAGATATGGGAACAATATTAAGTGAATGTGGACTGTTTTTGGATGTTTTGCGAAAAAGTGTTTATAATCATATGCGAAGTAAGGTAATTTTCTAAATCTGATATACTCAATTTTCTTCCTTTTTTCCCTTTTTCTTTTAGTAAGAATTGTGGATCCATGGTTGTTAGGTTCTGAATCCAACTAGGGGAAAACCATGGAATGCTAGATCTGGATCAGAACCAGGATTTGGAAAGCAAATGAAGTGAGTGGATTTAAGTTATATCAGTTTTGATAATGATATATTATCGTTTAACATTACCCTAATATATGACATGTTGAAATGTTTAAACATATGTTAAAAAGATTAAAGTGACGAATATAACATGTTGGAATATTAATATGCTAAGATATTAATATGTTGGAAAATTCATATGTTGAAATATAAACTTGTCAAAATATGTGTAGCGATTACTGTTGTTTCTATTTCATGTTAACTTGTGACATTTATGTACCTGGACCATTAACGGTAGAAATTGAGAAAATTACACGTTAGTTTGTTGATTTGAACAATTAAATGATTAAACGATTACATGCTAGAATAGAATTTATTGTATCTTAGAAAGAACATGCGACATAAAATGGGTTAAATATGATGACATGTAAACTATAGATTTGAAAGAATGGACACGCCTAAATTATATAGAAAATTTACAGTGAATAGGAAACTGTAACCGTGCTTAGACACGAGGTTAAATTGCACTTGTTATAGAAGTTTGCCCGGAACTGCCCGACATATTCTGCATCCACAAGTGGTAAATCTAATGTGAGAGTCTAAGTGAAAAATTAAAACATGTAGTGGTGCTAAGACACGAGGTTAATCCAACTTGTGGTAGAAGTCTTCCTGGAACCACCCGGCAAATCCAGCATCCACAGGTATAGGTTTAATGTGAGAGGTCTAGTGCAAGAATACATACATACATACATGCATACATACATACATACATACATATGTATATATATATATATATGTATATGTATATGTATATGTAAATAGCAGGGCTGATAAACAACATTAATTGTAATTAATGGAAATAAATGGAATTGAATGAAAGATACAATAGTAAAAAGAAGTGGAATGAATAGGGAATGATAATAACTATTATAAATAAATTATATTAATGAGAATGTTATATAATAGGTAGACTTGTCCTAGGGACAAGTGGAAATTATAACTTAGGTATAATAAATGAGAAAGAAAATGAAATAACTTATGTAATGAGATAAGTTATACTTAATTGTAAATTAATTTATTTGTAAGAACAGAATCTGAAATATGCTGATAAGGACAACATAAGTTATATTTATGGAACGGAAACTTATTAGTAAACCTTATTTAAGTGAACTAAGTTAATAAGTAAACAACGTTAAGTTGTAATGACGGCATAAGAGGGAATTTTGATTAAATAAGAAAGAATGAGGCAGCTCATGAAATGAGGTAAGTTATCTTTAATCATAAACGATAAGTGACAAGTTAAAAGAAAACATGTGAATTGAGATATACTTAATAGTATATTAAGTAGAACATGTTTTTGTAATGACAAAACCAAACAAGAATATAAAGGGATTGTGTATTACGGACCTTGGATCACAATCTAGAGAATAACATGTTGAGGGCTTATTAATAAAATTAAATGGGTTAAGTTGTATAATGAAATTAATAAGAGAGAGGAACTTGGTAACTTGATTAAGAAGTCAATGCGAATGGGAATAACCAAGTTAAATGGAAACCCGATGAGGTAGAGCAAGCGCATAATAGAATGTTTAGACATAGGGTATAATAACATATTAAAATGAGGCGCTCGGACTAGTCTGCACGTTTAAGGGTGAATAACCCAACGGGGTAGATCATCGTGGTGTTATAAGGCACGAGGGGAGCGCACATTCATCTGATTATTCTATCAACTCCGAAGGAATGGAAGGGGAAGCACGCGGCTTCCTGAGAAACGTAAGGTGCTCCTAGTAGTCCTCTGTGCGATGGTAGATGTTTAGGTTGTGCTTACAGAGGTTGGGTCTATGCATTACTACCAGGTGGGTGGGCCTTTACTGCAAAAGTAGCTCTGTAGTCAAAATGCTATGACGAGGTGGCACTAGAGTGATTCGGTGATCGTCTCAATGAGGGGGGGGGGCGAGGTCAGGACCAACAAGGATAGTAGATCATCGGGTACCCATCATCGGCAGCCAGTAGGATGCGAAAAGATTAGAGCTAACCCAATAGACCATTCACCTTTCACTATCGAGGTACGATGGTTGAGGGTAGACGCCAATTGGATTGTTAGATTGTTTGTTAGGGGCAAGTCGCTTAGCTCTCGTAGTCTTTACTAGTTGAGGTAGAGGCCGAGGTGGGGCCATAGCACCATGAAAAAAAGACCCGAGGGATTTTTGTGTTTTGAGGCCCTTAAAGGCGGGCCTGTACAGATATGGAAAAGCTCCTGACCGAGTTCTGTGTTTCCTGTATATTCCTGCGTCAGAACTCAATGCACATTATAGGTTATGTGTGAATAAGGCATCAAATACGACTGGTGATACGTACGTGGGAAAGTTTAGATACATGTATGTCTGCTCTGGATGGTGTATCGTAGACTCCAGGGCATTACTCTGGGGTAGAATTTGATTCGATCAAAGGCAGCAGTCCATACGCTTATGTAGCATAGTAAGAACAGATATATGTGGAACGTAATAGAGATCCATACGTCACTCTGTTGTAGGATAAAGGACCGCGTACATTTCTATGACATTACGGTGGAGACTGTGCGAGTGGGGTACCATGGGGTGTACCTCAATAGTGGTGGCATCTACGTATATATCATATTAGGATAATCCACTGGGAGTAAATGGGTATGACGCGTGTGTAAGCCTTGAGTGCTGTTAACCCAAGTAACCTGATAAATAAGAAAATATGATTGAATGGTATATGTAGGATTATTCAAAGTGTAAAATTTAAATCCAGTCACCAGAACTTGTGTTCTAACGCCCTCCTCATAACATACTCGTAGGATAGATTTGTAGCAGAGATATGATAGCTTCAGATACTGGTTAGGCAGTATTATAACTACGGTAAGGCTATACTTTGATTATATTATACTTTACCATTCCGCTGTGACATATTTTCTGAGCTCTAATATATTTTATATTTCTGTCTTTTCTGCAGGATACCAGAGCAACTAACACGGGTTTTGATGGATTAGAATTTTGGAAAAAATTCGGTCTGTCGGAATTCGGGTTGTTACATCTGGTATCAGAGCCAGGTTTAGGATTCCTGTATAGATAGTGAGTGGATGTATTTGTATTTTAAAAATATATATTATATATATATACCTAGATCCATAGAGAAACCCACTAAATAAAAAGAGTATAATATGATAAGAAATGGGAAGTTTTTTTTGTACTAAAGGAATGAATACGGAAATTTGAGACCCATAAGAAATTTGGATAGTGTACAATACACATTGTATGGAAGTAGGGCGAATCCCATATGACAATATTTTGGGATAAATGGTTTAGTATCGAAACCTTATCAGGAAAGGTTTAATGGAATAGGTATATATAAGGATGAATAGGAAAATTAGACCATTGGGAATCTGGCGCTCCATAAGACAGAAAGGAGATATTGGCCCTAAATGAATCATTGGAATTTTAAAGTGATAAGATAATAGAAGTGAGAATTTCAGAAAAATTGAGCAGTTGACCAGCCTCTCCCCTTTTCTTAGAAAAAAAGAGAGAGGGGTCGACCCAGGTGTCGACCCATGGGGGTTGACGCACCAGGCAAGGGGTCGACCCATGGGTCGACACCTCGACGCTGCGATGAAAAAATAAAAGGGAACGAAGCCAAAGGTTCATCCCCATTCCGATCCCTACCCAGCCACTGAAACCCAACCCTTTTCCCCACTTCCCAAGCCCACCACCACCTCAAATCTCCACCGTTTCGCACAAATTTGGTTGCAAGTCAAAGCTCTCAACGCTTTCTACCCGGATCTACTAAAGTTTCCCTTCAATTTGAAGAAAAATTGCCATGCAACCGCAACCTTCCCTCACTGCTGCTTTTCCCTAATTAACCCCTAAAGAAATTGCTTGGTGCAACAATCGGAGAGACATAATGGAGGCATATGCAAGCACCGTAGGACACGATATTCTACTTGAGGAGATCAGTCAAGTTTGGAGACCTTATAGGCACCGATTTGGAGGCATTGTTCAATATAGTAGGGTTGGACGGTATTTTGGACCACAACATTGTTGAGAGAAGGGGTTTTCCAAGGATAGTATGTCTTTTTGATGCCAATTTGGTAATTAGTGAAGAGCATGATATGATGGTTTTTGAGTTTGAGGTAAAAGGAGTGCATATCCGATTTACTCAGGCCCAAATATAGGCCATGCTTGGTATAGGAGGATGAGGCTTAAATTTAGTGGATGTGGAAATGTCAAATCTAGCAATCTTGCATAAGATTTTTATAGATAAGGATCAAAGGAATTTGAATATGACACATCTACGCCCATTAGCCAGAGTTGTCATACGCATACTGCAATATAATTTGGTTGCCAAGACATGTGGTTTTGATAAGATTTCTCCCACGATTAAGCTCACTACCTATACAGTCTTTGCTGGACTCGAAATAAATTGGGCCTGGTTAATTTTATAGTATTATAGCTCCTCTAGAGAGGTGAGACAGACTAACATTCCCTATGGACATCTTTGGACTACAGTTTTTGTACAGTCACAGGTTCCCTTGGCAAGGGAAAGTCACATATCACATCCTGGACATGTTATAATCCTAGGCATGTTGACAAGGATGCAGACTGAGTTTCAAGAGTTGCTGGTAGTTGACCCACAACCAATGAAGCATGACCAAGGGGAAGAGGAAGGCGGGGGAGATGGAGGGGAAGAGTACTCGGAGGATGTTGAGCCGGATGAAGATCAGCAGAACGAGGGGGACCAATAGGATCTAGGAGTACAACCCTATGAGTATATGGATGGGTACCATCCCTCGCCAGAGGTAGAGCCTCAGCATTCACCTATAGTAGAGCCACAACAGTATCAATACTTTTATCCCTCAGGGGACTACCAGTACGCGGATACGGAGCAACAGTGGGGAGGTGTCGGATCCTCACAGACCTCTGGATGGGACACATGGTCATCTAGAGAGTACGGGGACCTAAGGGATGAGGTTAGGGCCACTTCCGATAGACAGGCTTAGCTAGCTAGGGAGCATCAGGATATCTTGCGGGGGGCAATAGGAGCACAGATAGAGGCTGCCCAGACACAGCAGTAGAGCTTATAGGAGATCTACACCGCACAACAGTGGTTTAATCAGATGTAGCCCGATGTGCGGGACATGCAGCTAGAGGTTAGATACGGGACTCAACGACAGAAGGAGGGTCTAGGTAGAGTGGAGGATACTTTAGGTGGATTAGATTCTTTCATCCGCGGCCTCTTTGGGCAGGAACCTAGGCCTCCATTCTAGTGGTGATCTTCTAGACCGCATGCGCCAGATCTTGACTATCTTAGTTTTACATTATTATAGTAGAAATTGTGTTTTGGATCTACTTGATGATAGTAGGGCTTGTGTTTTAATTTGATGTAGAAAAAAAACTTATGCTTTAGATTTTCTTTGGTTTAGTAGTGTTTTGTATATTGTGTGTAAAACTCTATTATCTAGTAAGAAAATTTCTGCTATACGCAGTTGTCTTGTAATAACAATAAGGAAGTGAAAATCCTGCAATGTAGAAAATTTTCATGTGCGGTTTGTGCTTAGATATGAAAATAGGGAATCTTTATAAATAGTTTCATAAATTCCAAGTATGATTAGAAAAAGGTTGAAAAAGAACAACAAAAGATGTGGAGTTTTCCATCTTCCACCTTTTTGTAACATAAGAAATCGAATTTTGAAAATCATTTTTTTCTGAAATTCGAAAAATAAAGTTGGTTGGTAGGATTTTGGATGCAAAAATTGGATGAACTAGGCTCTTACTCAGTAAGAGTGTGGGAAAATTTGGATGAAAATGTATTTTGACTTTCAAAATATTGCATTCATATAGAACTGCTAGTATATGCAAGATGTGAGCATCATGTTTTTGAAGAATTTTTGAAAAACTTGCATACATATAGAAGGTACCGCTTAGGTATACATGTATTATTATGTTGTATTTCACTTTGCACATGTGCACAATGTTTGCAAAAATTGGATGCACACAGATGGATGTATATTATGCGAGGGGTTAATTTATTTTTACCCTTATCAAATTTCGGGGATGAAATTTCCTAAGGATGGAAGAATGTAACACCCTGTATTTTTAGTCAACGATTATATAATAAGTATAACTTAACTATATATTCAAAATTAAACGAAACCAGCATGACCGTTGCGTTCGTCTCGGAATTCTGGTTCAAATGGACCCCAAGTTTGTGTAAAATGGATAAAGTATGAAGAAGTTATGGACGATAGAAGTTTGTATACATATAAGGAGCTTGTATGTATATATATTAAAAAAAATTATCTAGAAAATCAAACTTACACAGCGGGAAGGGTGAGCGAGGAAGTAAACCTTTGGGGGTCGACTTAAGGGTCGACCCACTCCAGATCTGGGTGCAATATTCAGTCAATGTGGATTGTATTTGAACGTTCTGCGAATATGGACTGTTTTCTAGACTATATTCATTGTTGAGCACCTATAAATAAGTCTGTAGAGCCTACCCTAAATCTCATATCTCTGAGACAATGCAGAAGCTCTGCCATTCTTCTTTCTCCTCAAATCTCTTCAAAAAATTAAAATTATTAGTTTAGGAAAAACTATAAATCAAGATCTGGCGGAGAAGAATTAACGTTAATAAAAAGGTGTTCAGAATCATATGCGAAGTAAGGTAATTTTCTAGATTTGCTCTATTCAATTTTCTACCTTTTTCTTCCCTTTTACTTTTAGTAAGAATTGTGGATCCATGGTTGTTAGGTCTGAATCCAATTATGGGAAAACCATGGAATGCTATATCTAGACCAGATCCAGGATTTGGAAAGCAGATGAGGTGAGTGGATTTAAGTTATATCATTTTTGATTAAGATATATTATCGTTTAACATTCCCGTTATATATGACATGTTGAAATATGATATGTTGAAATGTTTAAACATATGTTAAAAAGATTAAAGTGACGAATATGACATGTTGGAATATTAATATGCCAAGATATTAATATGTTGGAAAATTCATATGTTAAAATATAAACTTGTCAAAATATGTTAAGCAATTACTGCTGTTTCAATTTCATGTTAACTTGTGACATTTATGTACCTGGACCATTAACGGTAGAAATTGAGAAAATTACACGTTAGTTTGTCGATTTGAACAATTACATGGTTAAACGATTACATGTTATAATAGAATTTATTGTATGTTAGAAAGAACATGCGACATAAAATGGGTTTAATATGATGACATGTAAAATATAGATTTGAAAGAATGGACATGCCTAAATTACATAGAAAATTTACAGTGAGCAAGAAACTGTAATAGTGCTTAGACACGAGGTTAGATTACACTTGTGGTAGAACTCTGCCCGGAACCGCCCGACATATCCAGCATCCACAAGTCGTAAATCTAATGTGAGGGGTCTAAGTGCATAAATAAAACATGTAGTGGCGCTAAGACACGAGGTTAAGACAACTTGTGGTAGAATTCTGCCTGGAATCACCTGGCAAATCCAGCATCCACATATATAGGCATAATGTGAGAGGTCTAGTGCATGAATATATACATATATAAATAGCAGGACTGATAAACGGCATTAATTGTAATTAATGGAAATAAATGGAATTGAATGAAAATACAACAATAAAAAGAAGTGGAATGAAAGGGGAATGATAATAACCTATTATAAATAAATTACATTAATGAGAATGTTATATAATAGGTAGACTTCTCCTAGGAACAAGTGGAAATTATAACTTAAGTTATAATAAACGAGAAAGAAAATGGAATAACTTATGTAATGAGGTAAGTTATACTTAATTGTAAATTAAGATATTTGTAAGAACGAGAATCTGAAATATGCTGATAAGGACAACATAAGTTATGTTTATGAAAAGGAAACTTATTAGTAAACCTTAGTAAAGAGAACTAAGTTAATAAGTAAACAACGTTAATTTGTAATGACAGTATAAGAGGGAATTATGATTAAATAATAAAGAATTAGGCAACTCATGAAATGAGGTAAGTAATATTTAATCATAAATGATAAGTGACATGTCAATAAAAAACATATGAATTGAGATATACTTGATAACATATTAAGCAGAACATGTTATTATAACTACGAAATCAAACAAGAATATAAAGAGATTTTGGATTGCGGACCTTGGATCACAATCTAGTGAATAACATGTTGTGGGCTTATTAATAAACTTAAATGGGTTAAGTTATATGACTGGAATTAATAAGCGAGAGGAACTTGGTAACTTGATTAAGAAGTCAATGTGAATGGGAATAACCAAGTAAAATGGAAACCCGATGAGGTAAAGCAAGTTCATAATAGAATATTTAGACGTAGGGTCTAATAACATATTAAAATGAGGCGCTTGGACCAGTCCTCACATTTAAGGGTGAATAACGCAACGAGGTAGATCATTGTGGTGTCATGAGGCATGAGGGGAGCGCACGTTCATTTGATTATTCTGTTAGCTCCGAAGGACTGGAAGGGGAAGCACGCGACTTCGTGAGAAACGTAAGCTGCTCCTGGTAGACCTCTGTGCGGTGGTTGATGTTTAGGCTGTGCTCGTAGAGGTTGGGTCTATGCATTACTACCAGGTGGGTGGGCCTTTACTGCAAAATTAGCTCTACAGTCATAATGCAACGACGTGGTGACACTAGGGTAATCCAGCGATCGCCTCAACGAGAGGCGAGGTCAGGACCAACAAGGACAGTAGATCGTCGGGTACCCGTCATCAGCAGCCAGTGGGATGCGAAAAGACTAGAGATAAACCCTACAGACCATTCACCTTCCACTATTGAGGTACGATGGTTGAGGGGAGACGCCAACTAGATGTTTAGATTGTTTGTTAGGAACAAGTTGTTTAGCTATTGTAGTCTTTACTAGTTGAGGGAGGGGCCTAGGTGGGGCCATATCCACCATGAAAAACAGACCCGAGGGATATCTGTATTTTAAGGTCGTTAAAGACGGGCCTGTACAGATTTGGAAAAGCTCCAGACCGAGTTCTGTGTTTCTTGTATAGCTCTGCCATGGAACTCAGTGCACATTAGAGGTTATGTGCGGATAAGGCATCAAATAAGATTGACGATACATGCATGGGAAAGTCTAAATACACATATTTCTGCTCTGGGTGGTGTATCGTAGACTCGAGGGCATTACTCTGGGATATAATCTGATTCGATCGAAGGCGCAGCCCGTACGCTTACGTAGCATAGTAAGGACAGATATATGCAGAATGTAACAGAGATCCATATGTCACTCTGGCGTAGGATGAGGGACTGCGTACATTTCCGTGACATTACGGTGGAGACCGTGTGAGTGGGTACCATAGGGTGTATCTCAATATCGGGGTAGCTACGTATATACTGTATTAGGATAATCCGCTGGGAGTAAATGGGTACAACGCGTGTGTAAGCCTTGTGTGCTGTTAACCCAAGTAACTTGATAAATAAGAAAATATGATTCACTACAAGAAAAATGATTTTTTTTAGCGCTCAAAAACCGCTACCAATCATTTTTGGTGGTGTTTCGATAATCGTTACGAGAAAACATGCCACTAAAAATCATTTCAAATTGGTTGCACTATTTTTAACGCCACTATAATTTATTTTGTTGTAACATTTATTAAAATCCACCAAAATAATTTTTGTTGCACTAAATAAACGCCATAAAGAAAGCTTATAATGATACTAATAAAATTTCCAATTTTACCCCTGGTTTACGGTTGCGTTAATTCAACGCCACTAAATATATTTCTGTAGCGTTATTAAAACGCAACTAAAATTGATTAATTAATTTTCTCTTTTTTCCCTGCAATTATTTCCTGCTAGCAGTCTATTTTGTTTCTACAATATCAATCCATAATCATTCACATACTCCTGACGTTCAAACAATCAGAAAAACAATCAACCATATAATTAAGTAAAATATGGATACATGATTCAATACAATACTTTTCCGTACAAATGACCAAAAACTCACATGCAATAACCACTCTGATGTACAAATTTACACAATTTATACAAAGAAAATGTTATACTCGTAATGTACACATCTAGTACAATAACCACTTTGCTCTTTGAAGTGATACAACATATAGTCAGATAGCTCCTCCCTGATTTCACAACAAGATACACAAATATTAACAAGGTATGTTAACAAGCCAACAGATTATGAGTCATCACAAAACATGATTGGACATACCAGGCAATGCAAGTTCATATGTTTGTTACGTTCGTGTAAATACATAATACTAATGTGTAGCTTTAGCAGCAGTTGAACACAAGTGACAATACAAAATACTAGTCTCAGCTGAAACCAGCTTTATGAGTTCCATTCGTGTAAATAGTAAAGTAGTATACATCAAATTAATGTGAACTCAGACATTGAAAGTACTTCCAAAGGCAATAGACCCTAAAGTACTTCCACAGGCAGTTCCATTGAAATGGTGAACTCAACCATTGAAATGTTTATGTGATAACTGTATACAGCAGTGAAAATACCTATACGTCAAACTGTATACATCAAAATTAGACTACCAAATGTTTATGTGTTAATGTTCTTCCATTGAAACGGTGAACTCAGCCATGTTTCCTATATATATGTGATGTATAGAAGTTTACAACCGCAATTTAGGAACAAGAAATAAATACTGGTCTATTTACAAAAGGATGAACATTTTACTTAGGTTGTAGGAAACAATCATTAATCTATGTGTAGAACAATGGGTGGAAAAATAGCACTGATTTTCAATGGCTACAACAACACGATGAATACTGTTTTGAAGTTTAACATTAAGCAGAACAGGATTGCAAACAAACACTTCAATGTAAAATGCATAACATAACTAAAAAGTTCCATATCAATACCGCTAAAGTATTTGCCAATCCTGCCTCTAGAAGTTCCTCTCGAGTAGCTTTATCCAAATTACTTGAAGAAATTTTCTTAACTTTAGCTTTCAGATTATGCAAATCGGACTTGTACTCTCTCAGCTTTGTCAGCAATACAACTTTAACATTTGGTTGCAAACTTCTTGCCTCAAGATCCATTTTTCTAATCTGAGCAAATATATATAGACATAACCCTTCAGCATCACTCAACCATGTTTCTTAATCAATTTCAGCATGTCATCTATACATGTAAATAGCCATGTTATTTCTCTCCATGATTTACGATCTTAGCTGGAACATATGCATACATACACACATATATTACACACGCACCTCCTATTATTTACATTGATGGCCTACAATGCATATGCAATCATGCTCTTGCAGATATTTTTGGCTTTTCTAGTCTACATAATATAACAGAACGCAAACTAGTTTAAACAACAATGACTTGGGGTTAGTTTTAGGATAAAATGTGCTAACATGCAGCAGTAAGAAACCATACCATATCAGTTTGTCTCGTAGAAAATCCAAGAGCACGCCTGTAGAGTTCATAAGTAATAGGTACTATAAGAAATAAAAATTTGTTAAGACATATAACAATGTTAAATTAACAAAAAATACGAAGTTTTTGTAAGTAATAGGCATGCCTGTGGAGTTCCGAGCAATGCGACAAAGTTGAAGAGCCTTTTTAACTGTAGGCATATTCAGATAAGAGGAAACATAATTGTCCGAACAAATGTAAGACCGGATCTCAAACTCCCCTTGTACGGTATAATCATTTCTTCTATAACGCCAATTCAGGTTGACTGGATCTTTGTTCAGTTTCCCACATCAATTCAGGTTCCTCTAGCCTCAACAATATTAATAATCGAGATTGCAAGTACGGTTCAGGTACAACTTGATCGTTGATGGCCTAACATAGAAATTTGCAATTTCAAGTATTAATATTGATGGGGGAAGAGCTCAAAACTTGTTGTCTTCGTCCCCTACGTAACATAATGCTTCTCCAGAGCATACATGGCAATTTCGTATGAAATGTATTAGAATGTTACATAATCCTTATACCATTACATAATCCTTGAATGATCTGCCTATGCACAGAAAATAAGTATGTTCACCAATGTAACATTCATTAGCCAACACAAACTTTTGAAGATCCTGACACTGTTAAGTAGTACCGCTAGAAAGTAAATTTCAGAACCATGGCGTCCAGGTGTTCAGTAATCTTAAGATACTGCGACTATTAAGTCCTAAATCATGAGTTATATGCATACACCTGAAGATAAAAGAGGAATTGAACCAGCATTCTGTGAGCTGGTCGAGGAAGCGCTCCGAAATGATAAAGTTGATCATATGGACAAATATTTTTACCACTTACTGTTTATTAATTTGGTCTGGTTAACAAACCAACTAAACTTGACTTATCTTGGGAGTTACTAAATTGATCCATTGAAACTTATTGATTTTCTGGAATTGATTTACCTAATTTTGAAGCTCTTTAATGATTGAAAAATTATTTTAAATTTTTCATCATTCCGGAGTGTTTCCTCAACCAGACCACATAAAGCTAGAACAATAACTCTCTTACCTCCAAGTATACGCTTAGAACTCGTGATTTGTTTCTTAATAAGTCGTAGTATCCTAAAAATACTAAACACCAGCCGACATGAATCTGAAATATACATCCTGACAACACTACTATACTAACAATGAACTTTGATAGGAGATCCTACCATGTTAGTGTTTCGTTTCAAATTAATTGTCGATTCATTGATATGAGATCAATACCTCTCTTACCTCCAAGATAAACTGAATTTACGTAGTCACTTAACTTAATTTAGTAACTCCCAAGTCAAAATACCTTAATTTAGTAACTTGCAAGTCAAATTAAATTAATTTAGTAACTCCCAAGACAGATTCATTGTCAGCTCATATAAATTAGACCTCTTGGGCCACTAAATTAACTTGCTCATAATCAATGTAGTCAACGCACTCGCCTAGGCGCCAAAAAGCCCTAGGCGCCAGCCTAGGGCTTTTTTGGCCATCGAAGTGCCAGCCGTGCTCGAGGCGCTAGAAAAGAGCTCGAGGCGCCGAAGCCTTAAAAAAAGCGCCGAGCTAAAAAAGCACGCTTCGGTTAGGTTCTTCTATAAGCTTTTTTTTTCATTTCTTTGAACAGCAGGTATTTTCTTTAAACAAGCGTAAGTGCTGTTTTATTTTTTTGTAGAAGAAATGCGTTTTTTTTTGAAACAAATGCTTTTTTTTTAACAAATGCATATTTTTTTTAAAAAAAAAATGCAGCTTTTTGTTGAAGTTTTGAACAAATGCATATATTTTTTAATTAAAAAATGCAGCGTTTTGTTGAAGTTTTGAACAAATGTAGATTTTTGTTTTGAACAAATGCTTTTTTTTATGTTTTAATAAATGCAGTTTTTTTTTTAAAATATCAGAGCAACTATTTTTTTAAAACAAGTGCAGTGCAGTTTTTTTATAAAACATAAAATGTTTTTTTTAAACAAATGCAGATTTTTTTGGAAGTTTTGGACAAATGCAGTTTGTTTAATCTCAATATTGCAACACTTTTTAAAAGCCAAAAATGGAGTTTTATGCCATTTTTTAAGTGCAGTTTTTTTTTGTTGTAAAACAACAAAAGTGATGCTTAAGGCGCCCAAAAAAGCTCTAGGGGCCACAAAGCGCTATGCGGCAGCCTGGGGCTTTTTCGCCTTGACTACACTGCTCATAATTATGAGATTTCTCGAAATGTTCACACACACTTGATATATACACCACTCATAAACATATGTGCTCATGCTTCACGAATACAAAACATAGTTTTACCTGCACTATCTATGTTTGTATGCTCATAATCATTATATGTTATATATATACATGTGCTGATGTATATCATTGTGTGCATATGTATGTGTATATATACACACATACACACACGTTGTTGTCAAAAATCCTAAAATCTTGCGATTTGAATCCCGATCCAACCTGAAACTCTCTGTTTACGACTCAATTTTTACATTACGATTCAAACTTAGTTATAAAAAAAACATTCAACTCAAACTACCATATGTAATATACTTGTTTAGATTCACAATCACTTGACAATACTTTTAAAACAAAATAATAATGAAATTGGAGGGAAAAAATTTGAATTTTAAATTTACTTGTAGAAATTCAAAACATCTAAATCAAATTCAAAGTGCATTTAAAATCCATAAGTAATGATATTCGGAAACTATGACTTACAATTTAAAATCCGTTTCGATTTGAAATATAAACTTTACGATTTAAATCCCATTTTGAAAACCTTGCATATATATATATATATGTGTGTGTGTGTGTGTGTATATATACTCCTATACATGAAAATCAGATGGAGCCTGGATTCACATGTTCAATCATAACAGATATATGGCATATTTCATTGTTCATGTATATATACTCCTATACATGAAAATCAGATGGATTAAAATAAATAAAATTAACATGCATAAACACATTCTGATTGCAATGTAGGTATACCTGTTTTGAACCTGTTTCTCTATTCAGTTTCCCACATCAATTCACGTTTCTTGCTCATAAATATCAATATCAAGACTGCAAATACGGTTCAGGTTCAACTTGATCGTTGATGGCCTAGCACAAATTTTTCTATCTCGATTATTGATATAATGGGACAAGAGCTTAAAACAAATTGTCCTTGTCCCTTTGGGTTCTCCTGATCCTACAGAGAAATTTTGTATGAAATGTATCAATTAAGTGTCACTCTTTTATACTGCACAATTTCAGTATTCATGTATACTCGTATACATGCAAATCAGATGAAAGAAAACAGATTAAATTAGCATACATAAAAACATTCTGATATACTTGCATAATATCACATATTGCAAAATTCATAAACTCCCAAGTCATAAGCTGCACAATTTTGTATACTAAGTAACTCATATATATAATTCATGCATTGCAAGGTTCCTATATATATACATATATATATGTGTGTGTGTGTATATATATGTATGTATATATATGTGTATAAGCATATATGTATATCAATGTAATATGTTTGTTGCAAGTACTCAATCAAGCAATTTAAATGAACGTGTTAACATTTAAAATCAATGTCCATATTAAATTCCGATCAGTATAGACTATAGTTCAGGCATCAACATATATTTACAAAACAGGTTCAAAACCCATTCGATGCAGATGCAAACACTAGAATACAACACTTTTTGGAAAAAAATTCGGGTATACCGTCAAAACCTAGACTTAAAAACCCATTCGATTCAGAAGTAATTTAATTTGGTATACTGTCAAAACCCAAAGCTCAAAAGTAACTTAAAAACCCAAATACAAAACCCATTTATAAACTCTGTTTGCAGAAATCAACTGTTTGGTTTGTGGTTGCAGAACTCAACACTCAGCAAATTTTAACTATTCAAAACCCTAAACGATATAATCCAAACAAAATTAGATAAATCAAGTTTGGTTTTATACCTTTCTACCTTTACCAATTTCACGATCTTGAATATGATTAGGAATTGAATCGAATCGTTTTGTAGCGTCGCTGAGATGAACCGCCTCTACTGGTATCCATACCAACGTTGAACGAGATAGTCTTTACAAATTCGAATTTAACTGAGAAATAATAAGCGGGAGATCGAAAGGGGTAAAAAGCTAAGGTTTTTTCTAGAAAAAGAAAGAAAAATGAATGAGGGTTAAAACTTAAAAGATGTTAAGTATGAAGGAATAGGAAAAGAGATTAGGTCGGTTACGTTTCTACTAGGACACGCGGACTTGTGTTTACAAAGAGGCGGGAATATGAATTTTTTTTACTGCGCTTACATTGGTCATGAAAACACTTTTTCTTGCATTTGATAATAAACGCCACTAATTTTTGCAACAAAAAAAAAATCATTTTTCTTGTAGTGATTGAACGGTATGTAGGATTATCCAAAGTGTATAATTTAAATCCAGTCACCAGAACTTGTGCTCTGACCCCCTACTCATAACATACTCGTAGGATAGATTTGTGGCAGAGATATGATAGCTTTGGATACTGGTTAGGCAGTATTATTAATACGGTAAGGCTTTACTTTGATTATATTATACTTTATTCATTCCGCTATGAGATATTTTCTAAGCTCTGATATATTTTATATCTCTGTCTTTTCTATATGATACGAGAGCAACCAACATGGGGTTCGATGGATTAGAATTTTGTAAACAATTCGGTTTGTCGGAATTCAGGTTGTTACAAATATCGTTTATAAATAAATTCGTTAATTTAATTCGAACCTAAACTCGATAAAATTTCTTACATTATTCAATTCACACAATATTGCAAATTCAACTATTTTCGACTGTTCCGGAATTAAATTTATTATTCCACTATTTATATTAATTAAGTAATCAAAGTTATATAATTCAAGACATTTAAACTTCCTAGTCAATATTGAAATAATTAAATAAATTAATTATTTAACCACTAAAAACCCGGTACTTTACATTCCTTCCCCCTTAAAAGAATTTTGTCCTCGAAATTACTAAGCAGTAAAGATGCCATAACTCTTCTAACTCCTCACAATCCACTTAGTTGAAACCATACATTTAATATCTCCATAAATTAGTTATTACACTGTTCCTTTAATCCTCATATCAGTACTCGATCTTCCATTACTCATTTCAAATGATTTGTCTACCATTTGGACAATCCATAATCACATTCCTATCTTCAATCCATATGCTCTCCTGCGTATTTCCACATCTACTCAAATTGATTCTAAATCAATTTATCAACTCTATATTCACTTTAAATCTTATTAACAATTCTGTTTTTCTAATCTCTTATACAATCTATAACTTAATTTCTAATTATCAAGGTTTTCTTAGAAATTTCCTTTGTACAGATCAATCAGTACAACAACAACTTGTCTCTCTAGGCCTTCTCCAATCTAAAAGAAAATCAAGCTGCTTGCCAAATAAGCTCATAAAAATATTATACTCAATAAATGTGCACCTTTTTTTGAGCATACCATTTTTTCTTCATTCTCTTCACTCCATGCTTGTCTAATATATATCCATTCATTCCAATCGATTTCAAATCAATTCAAATTTTAGTTTTTAATTCACTAATCAACTTCCTGATTAGTTCATTTCCATTCTATAATCCATAATTGATCTCTATTTCAAAAATTAATCCACTTATTCTGCTTAAGTTCAAATTTTATTCCAATAAATAGCAACATCCAATATATATTCAACTTTCAAATTGAATTTAATAATTCAAATATCAAATATTTCTCTTTTCCATCATATTCAATTTCATTCAGGATTATCTCTAATCCAAACTAATTCCATATAACTTGGCTTAAGTTAAATTTCAATCCATTTGAATCACTTTTACATTTCAATCTATTTAACTTCATAAGTTAAAATTTGAACTTTAGAATTCAATTTCCTGGGGTTTATTTCAAATTAGTTTATAACCATATAACTATACATGTATAATAATAACCATTGCAATTCAAAATTAAATAACTTGTTTTCCTCAAACAAAATTTCATTAATAAGCTTACTATGGTAGCAATCTGTCACTTAGAAACTTGAAAATGAATAACAATGATGTGGCCATCGATCATTAGAACTATCTCTGTGACTGTAGTGATTTCAGTGCTTTATCACTTTCAAAATCCATTTAAAATGATTTTTAGTCAATTTTTTAGTAAAATGCTTCTATAACATTTTCAAAACACTTTAGAAAAAATATCTTCCAAAATTCCACGGTTTTAAATTCCATATTCTGATTCGAACTCAATCTTATTTCATTTTATTTAGGTAATTAATCCATATACACATTATATTGGGTTATATATAACCATCTCAAATTCATTTTAATAATTTGTTGAGAATTTCAGAACCAAATTTCGGGTTTTAAAATCATAAATTCTGGATTCAAAACCATAATCCAACATTTATTTAAAATCGCAAATCTTACTTAAAAACTCGAAAATTAACACCGTTGATGTTTATGACCATCCGCGGTATTATTTCCCAGTGAGCCAAGCAAGAATTATGCTTACAAAATCCTTTAAATCCATTTATTTTCATAAACTCCTAAAAAATAATCAAAATATTCCTTTTCCGTTTTTTTAGAAAAACCTTTCCAAATTCATCGAAATTTCAAATCCTTGATTCTCAACTTGATTCCATTATAAATTTTACTTATATAATTTTAATTTTATATAAGTTTAGTTCACATGGGTTCTTATTGGTTTAAATCTATATTAAACAATTTTGCTTATGTTTATTTCTTACCCAACCCATGCCCAAAATGATAAGATTTCTCTTATCCAACAAGTAGCTAACACTCGTAATTAGTCAGGTAAAACTACCAATTAATCAACAATCCATCAAACTATAACTAGTTTGAAAATTCCTTTATATATAAAATATATAAAATCTTGTAAAATTATTTCATTTACCAATTTTATAAAACAATATTATGTCAATTTGCCTTGTCCAAGTGTTTATAAATCTGCATCGACTACGTCAACTAAACGCGTCAATGTGGAATTCATATAACATTCAATAGATAAACAAACACAATATATATCATTTTTATAACACTTACAAATACGTTCACTCATATATATACACACAAACTTAATCTAGGGCACTACTAGCCGTATCTCTATTGAGTTACGCCACAGAGCCAAGGTTATCACTCAACCTTCAGCTCTAACACCACTGCAACGGCCCGGGAGATTTTCGACCGTGAAACTTGACATAAATCCATACTTTGTGTAACATGTCAACCTTCAAGGACCGAAAATACCAGAATGTTAATAGAAAAAAGTTAGAGGGTGAGAAATAGAAAGAAAGAAAAGTTAGAATAGAAAAAAAGAAGATTTCAGTATAACAACAGAATCAGATCAGACACAAATCTCACAGCGGAACGAATAAAATATATTATATAACATAACTTTTGAAATACAAATATGTCGGTATATACATACCATTATCAGAGTACAACACTAACAACACAATGGAAATAAACAATAGCTAAAAGTAAAGCATTCGGAATAGGTTGGTGTTGAAGGGGTAACATATCACCACAAGTAGAAATGAGTTTTCCGTCAACAAAGCCCGACACAAGAAAAAGCCGACAACATGAGGAAATATTCCGTGAGATATGCAACTAACACCGTCATCGAAGTAAAGAGCTCAAAATCTATACAATAGGATATACCGGCGGGGTAGTGCCGACACAATTGATAAAAGGTCACCTAAGACTGGAAACTAACGAAGAGAGAAACAAAGAATCCCACCAACCGAGACCCGTAGGGACGAAGAGGTTAAACTCGCTTAATACCGATACATAAGGAGACGAAAGCACCAAAGATACAAAGTTTAAAGCATATGAAGATTATCCAGAACCAATTTCCGAGACCTCCATTAGCTGGTTCCTGAGAAGTTACTCTAACAAGTAATTTGCAAAGCACTAGAAACAACCTCCAGGGAAAGCAAGGGTACACTCCGGTAGTCTACCGACAGGCCAACCGGAAACCCCAAAGAAAGAGAAGCTATCCACACTAATTTGCTTAGTGTCGGTATTGGCAGGAGTGGCAGACCTGGCAACCTTTCACTTGAATCACAAAGGTAAGCACCACAAAGTGTCATCGATAAGACGAAGAACCTATGACCGGAAGCCTACACCCGAAAGCAAAGACCTTATGAGAGCTGTTCGCACCGCCGGGTTAATCTGAAATACAAAGAAGGTATGCGTAATATTAACCAAAAACTCCGAAGACTGGAACCATTCCCTCGAGAGCTACGACCGACACCTCAAAAAGTTGTTAAGCCTTCAAAACTTAAAGAAATGGCGACTGAGAACTAGAACTTCCAGAACTAAAGGGAAAAGCGGCCGACAGGGGATACTACTGGTCCAATAGCAAAAGGGCCTCCAATTTGTCTATAGATAAGACCCTAGGGATCTCATTTTGGGGATAATTTTCTCATTCTCATTCTTGTACTCATTTCTCTAGATTAAACCCTAATTCCTAAATCAAATTGGGGATTTTGGTTGTAATCACTTGTATATTCTAAATCAAAGATCAACAAAGAGTGGATCAATACTTAGAACATTTTCTTATGAGTCCCTCATATGATTTGTTAGTTATTGCCAGTGTTATTTTTGTATGCTTTCTACATGCTTATAAGTTCTATACCAAGCCTAAACTCTTCCAGAAAATCAGTGCGGAACCCCTTCCAACAAGCCATTTAGCATTTACCGAGGGTTGTGCTTAGGAAACACTTATCCCAAGATAACTGTTGGTTTTTGAGTTGCTTAAGCGTGATGCTCACCCCATGGAGGGAAGAATAACTAATCTTTTGGGCTCAAAACCTTGATACCTAGGGAACGGTGAACTAACTAAAACTTGTGAAAGCTAAATAAACCTATTTTCCCCTTAGTTCCACTTCCGTAGACCTATCTCCGGTGTTGATGAAAAATATCGGTAACATTTTGGCGCTAGAAGGAGGGTTCGAACCTCCGATACTGTGGTTAACCTTCCCTCACATCTAACTGTGTTGTTCCGTCAGAGGTTGTACTTGGCTTTGAAGAAGCAAGATCATGGGAAAGAGTTCCCAACAAGAATCTTCTGGATCTCAAACGGATATATCAGGTACTACAGACCAAAGAGTGACGGAAGAACAAAGGTTAAGAATGGAAGTTGTGCGAATAATTAAGCAAAAAAGGGAAGTAGAGCAATATGATTCTAGTTACTGGAGCAGTATCCCTTCCTATATGAAACAAACCCTAATCTTTCCTGTAAACAATTCTACATCAAAGGATTATAACATCTTCTCTCCCGAAAGGAAGGCTCTCCACGAACAAATCAAAGGAACGGTGTTCGAGGGAGAAATAACAGATGATTTTAACCACTTCGCTTCTAAATGATCTGAAAGGGTAAATCTCCAACCCTAGCCTATTTTGGAAAGAGAAAGAAAGAGTATGAATGAAGCAAAAAGATTCGGTTACAAAAGAGCTAAGTCTCCGCAACAAGAAAGGAAGTTTACACCAAAGCTACCTAAAGGATGCTACTTTACTACTTCAATGGAAAATATCTATTTCCTAACCTGACATGAGCTCAATTATTAGATGTCTACAAAAAAAAAGGCCAAATACGAAAGAAATTTGGGAGAGCCTTATTATCACTATCACATGATGAACGGACATGAGACTAACTGCTGTAGGATTCTCGAAGGGATGGTCCTTAAGTTCTTCAATCAGGACCAACTACGGGAATTTGTAAAAGGACCAAACTAAGTCCAATAAAGATCCTTAGGAAAAGGATTTCCTACACGACTTAGGATATAAAAATCCTCTTAAGAATGGAGGTAACCAAATATGGGTAAAGGGATAAAAATCCTTGTCACCACCGAGTTGGCCAGGGCAAGGCACCCTCGGAGCGAGGTGGTGTGTAAGTCTCCCTCCATGCCCAAATCATAAATGGTTAGGTTAAAGTATCAAAAGCGTAAGTCTCTGACCCACATCGAAAACAGTCGTGACGGAGCATCTAATTAGCACACCTTGCCTCTGCTCGTAGAAGAGTACGCCCTGCCTCTGCTATGAACTAAGCATGTCCTACGTCTGCTAGCAAAAGAGCACATCCTACCTATATTTATGTTCCGTGTTACCCGTAGAAGGGAACGTAAACCCCTATCATCGCCTGCAATGGTCAGGATAGGGCACCCTTTGGAGGGGGTGGAGTGTGATCCTCTATCACTGCCTATGATGGCCAGGATAGATCAACAAAAGAGTAAGCCTTAATTCTGCATCTACGATGGCTCAGTCTAAGCATCTAAGACCTTATCATCGCCTACAATGGTTAGGATAAGGCGCCTCCTGGAGGGAGGTCTGGTAAGTCCTTGGGCCTTGCTTGTCGATAAGCTAGCCAAGCATACCGAAAGCACAGGCCCAGAGAGTGGCCAACAAAGCACATACATCTTTGTTTTGATAACCAAAAGCCCACAAAGTGGCTCAAGAAGCACGTACAACCTCTGCTTCATAAATCAAACCTAAAAGGGGTAACAAAACATCAATACTAAAGGTGGAATTCTGGTCTTCAATCTCTAAATGCCCGTTGGTTTAGGGTTTCTATTAATACCAGAAGTGGAATTCTGGTTTTCAATCTCTAAATGCCCGAATAAGGGTTGGTTCGAGACTTCTATTAATACAAGAAGTGGGATTCTAGTCTTCAATCTTTAAATACCCAAATCTGGGGTGATTCCGGCCTCAATCATTGATGGAAAGGGATCTTTGGTCCTATCTTAAATAGTTGATTCTGGATCGGTTTGGAAGCTTAGCCACGATCAAAACAAGATATTTGATTTTTCTAATAATTTGAATCTGGTTGGGAACCAGATTTCCATTACTATCGGAAATATATTCCTAGCCTTGCACCCTAATCCAGGAAGTAAATCAAAATCATATCGCTGTTAAAAGATGATATCTGGAAACCAGATCTTGATACCCTAATCTGGATCGTGAAGCTCTAACCCTTGGGAAGGGGATATATAATCGATCTAACAGCTAAAGCCCAATTACCTAAAAGGTCCCTAAGTGAAAGCAGGAACCTACTATATTGCTCAGGGAAGATTCCTTAACCCATGCATTCGTCTAATTCGTTACTTACTATGCTAAATATATAAATGCAATGCATATCGTCAACGACACTAGAATACATATTCGGGCAGAAGCTCAAGCGTATGTCTAAAATTCCCTTAGATAAAACACCAAGATAAGATTTTCTTGTCTTAGGAGGAGGAAGTCCCTGGAAATATCTATCACTTTAGAAAACTTTTACTAGCACAAAAGGTATAAGTAAACTCGTTAATTATTTCATGCGAGCAATGCCATGATGCTATTAGTTTTAGCAAAAGCATGTGATGCATTATGTTTGCCTTATGAATTAAACAAGGTGCATCAGATTTATGTAAAATGGTACATTGAGATTCCGGAAAAAGAAAACATCTTCTAGTCAAAGAAGAATACCACATATCAGTTGATACCCACACGACACAAAAACATGTTTGTATGTCATTGTGTCATAAACTGTCCCACACAAATAACTACTATTTTTTAAGGTCCAACATTCAAAACATTAAAGGGAGATGTCACATTTTGGCACACAAAAGATCCAGGGCGGCCAAATTCGTTAATCCGAGTCAGGATCCTGTAAAGCAAACTCTAGAGAGGCATAACATGCCTTTGTTTTCTTTAGCTCAATCTCTAACTCGTCAATTCGGTGGTATAATTTGCCTATTTCCACATCTGAGCTAGTAGAAGGGTTAACCTTTAACTGGAATTGCAATTCATGAATGGTCTCATTTTTCTCCTTAAGTTAGTTCTCCAAATAGGATACCTATTCCTCAAGATTTTTAATGGTTATCTTTTGTTGATAATACATATTTTTCCATTCCGAGAGAGCATCATCATCAAAGATATCCTTACGAGTAGAGATGGCCAAGGGTTCTCCCTTGAACTGCAAAGGAGGAGTCTGGAATTGATCCTCCTAATCACATATTAAATGAAAGATAGAAATATGTAAAATCTAATTGTCAAATAGTGACACTACTGGTGTCATACATATTAGAGGAAAAAACAACCACGTAAACTTATACCATACAAATACTAAATCATTTCGACAAACATACACATCCGCACAATTATAATATCACAAATCCATTGGCCAGTACACATATATCCACATTACACATATAATACAACATACTTGATCATAAAATGTCATAAGAATTAAACCACAAGTCAAGAAGAGATTAAGAGCATGTTCTACGAAAACATCTAAACCTTTCTATTTAATTTCCCATAGGTCTATAAAACAAGCCCTTCAAAAGTTTTCAGTTGCCAAGAGCAATAGATACAAGACATTATTGTGGTTCACTTCTTCTTGGAGGCAAGGGGCTGTCGTGACACAAGGAAACTAATTATTAACACAAAACCATGAAGGACAAAAACATTTTGAAAGTGAAAGCCATACCTGTGTAGTAGGAATAACAGGTTGGGTGGAGACTTCTTTACCCGTTGGATCCAAGGAACCACCCTCTTTGGGAGGAATGGCAATTAGATCTCGGATAGATGGGGTGCTCAAAGAATCAGTGGTGGTCCCTTCAGAAACATAAAGAAAATCTCCTCCATCCATACCAAGTTCCTCTCGCTGACCTTCATCTCCTCTTATCCCCTTGTCAATAGTCAAATACTCCTCTTACTCATCGTCAGAATCCTTAAGAAACTCCTCAATATACAGAAAGACTCAGGTTTTGTCTTGTCCTTCAGAAGGGCCTTACCCTCTCGCATAACTTGTTTAATTCTCTCCAAAACCCTAGTCTTGGCCGAAGGGGGCGCCGAAGTAAAGTCAATTTCTGGGAATTTCTTATAATTATTAGAATAAGCAAGGATGAGAGCATCTTCGTAGTACTCCATCATGATATCATGAAGATGGACCTTCAGAAAGTCGGATATCCTGTCACTAGTTTCGTAAATTATCCTCTTGGCGGTAGAAAGCATGTTGTTCATTTTGTCTATCTCAACAGCGTGATCAATCTCCATTTCCATCTTCTCATTTTTGAAACTCTCAACCTATTTCAGCAACACATCCTTAGGCTCCTTCTCCTCTTTCAACAACACAGTCAATCTCACACATTCACTACTGTTTTCTTCCTTCTCTCGCGGCAGGGCGTCAACCTTATCCTTTAATGCCTTATTCTCCTCTCTGAGAGCAGATACCTCAACAGAAGATGAGGAAACCATTCCTCTAGATAAGAACTAGCTTTTCATCACCTGAGAAATAAAAAAGAGGATGGTTTGAGCTCCATATAACAATAACACAATATAAAAAGAGAGCAAGTTAGTACCAAAAGATGATCCTTGATTTGCCGTTGATAAAAATCCTCTGAGTGCAAAAGCAAAGAAGACTACGTAATGTTAACAACTTTAGGAGACGAGAGAGCGAGACTCACAAGCTTATCAAAATCTAGAGCCGATGGCGGAGGAGTAGGGAAAATAGCAAGCTGAGAAGATAAGGGCATAGATGGGCTACACCCCCTAAAATTTAGTTCCTTAGGGGAAACGGACGACGCAGAATCACTCATAGTTTTTCCCCTTGGAGAAGTACCAAGGGAAGAATCAATATTAATACACTTGTTGACATCAGAAGCAGCGGAATCGAAGATGGTATGTGTTCTGGTCATGGCAACCGCATCTTTGAAAAAATAGACCACTTCATCATGCTTCCGTTTTTTGGATGGTGGCTCTATGGTGGAATCAGCGAGCCCCGTTAAAACCTCAACATTCGACTTGGCAAAAACATTAAGAGTAGAAGTGCTCTCAGGAGCCGCAGATCCTGAACAAAGAGAGCTATATCCGAAAAATAAGGATAAGAAAGCCGACAGAGTGAAAGGGAAGGTCTTGCACAAAGGGTCATACTACCCCATCTAAAGTACCTGGGAATATAGGAGATGCCATGTTGAATGTGTTTGAATTCAGTGATAAACTCCTAGAGCCAGCAAACTAAACAGGCGTTTGTCCCAGAATCTTTTGTCCAGGGGGAAGAAGGTCGTAGTAACGAAGCGTGTCAAAAGTTAGCAAAGATGACCGATGCTTAAGATTCTCCGGTGCATTAAAAATAGCCTCAACAACTTGGGTCTCCTCATCCGACAAAGTTGCGTCTCTGGAAGGAGGCTCTATGAAAAGTCAAAGATTAAAATAAAGGTGCAACGACCCAAATTCTTTAGCAAAACTATTTCAAATTTTCCTAACAATAT
Source organism: Allium sativum (assembly GCA_030737875.1). Classification (NCBI taxonomy): domain Eukaryota; kingdom Viridiplantae; phylum Streptophyta; class Magnoliopsida; order Asparagales; family Amaryllidaceae; genus Allium; species Allium sativum. The sequence continues at coordinate 235,754 of JASFAX010000053.1, forward strand.
TTTATTGAATTTAAAAAGGGAATTGGAAATGTTATTAGTTTGTGTGCATATGTGAGTGTGTGTGTACATGTGTGCACCAGGGGCAAACACAAGACAGATCCATGATTCCAAAAGAAAATGATATGCTTGCCCATATTTTTTTGTTTCTTACTGAATTAAATCAAAATGTTTTGGCTAATAAAGAATACAGTTAATGGTTTGGTATATATACATAAAAAGGTTAGTAGTGCAAGTTTAATATGTGAGTAGGCAGATTTAGAAAGTGGGTTATTATATCTCCATTATTATTTTGTCATGACATGAAAAAAGGAAAACAATTTAAATAAAAACAGTTTTTCTTTTATTTCTGGAAAGCAATTCAGACCTTGTCTAGTGGCTTTTATACCCGGGCATTAAGAGAAAATGGGGTAGAAATAAGGTGTGCTATATTCACACAAATATCATGATCATGTGAAGGGTAAAACTGACATTATGTACCTTAAAAACCCTAGGAATCAAGGCAGTATAAATAAGAGCATTCGGGCAAGATTATGGTACTTAAAAATTTAAGAGGAAATTAACATAACATATTCAAAATACAAAGGAAAAAGGCTTGGAAAGTAAGGAAAAAATATTCTCCGGTTTTCATCCTTGAAGAAGAAGGTTTTGGTGAGCAATCTCACTCATAATATTTGGCAATAAGTCCTAGATTTGAAGAGGCAGCCAGTATATTTTGATATAACTAAAATGATTACAGTTTTAAGCTATGAATTAAAGTTATATATTACTCTTTTTATATAGATATTTCTATGCATTGTTTAATAGATCTGAGTTCATTATTTAAGCATATGCAAACTGCTTAGTTTTACGAAGTGGAAGCGTTTCTTTTAAAATCTAAGACAACATATGCAAATGGTGTTAGAACATGGAAAAAATTTCCATTAAAGAAAAACAAAGGCTGTAATATGCAAATTGTATAGGTGTTGAGGCTCAATAATTGACCATGAGTGCAATAGATTCTTTTTATGTGTTGAACTCTGATTATAGTCTAGATCCATGTTTTAGCTGGATTCATATTTATTAAAACTAGCTTATTCATAGTGTCACAAATAAATAGAAATACTATGAAAGCCACGTACTAATATCAAATGTATATAAAACCTATATTATTAAGCCTATTTATGTTAAGAAATCCTTTTCTAGTTTTATTTGCATATGGGATGCATATTTGGTTGTTTGATTGTTGTATGATAACTTAATTAGTGCATAAAAATTATCAACCAGTAAAATATAATATCATATGATGGTTTATGGTTGGAATGTTAAACTATATTAGGTTTAATAGATGGCAAAAATTGAAGAAAATGCTTAGTTAATTAAGGGAAATTGGTCAAGAGGGCTACAAAATGACTTGTACTTCAGTTGCATGTTTGACACATGACCTAGATTGGTCCTGAGATCTTTGTGTAATGGTGTGAAATAGTACATTAAAGTGTGTACTAGTGATTCTTGCATGTAGATGAGACCAGGGTAAATTAAATAATATAATGATTAAAAAGGGAGTAAGGAACTTGAGTTTTCCTGAACCCTTGTTGCCATCTGATTATAAGAATATATGAATTCAATCAAGTTGGTTTATCATGTTTGTGTGTGGGAATGAAAATGAATTATGTGAGATTGTATATATATATATATATATGTATGTACGTATGTATTTCACCCATGTATAATTACTGTTTAAGAAGAAAATGGGTGCACCTGCACAATGACACCAAGGCATGTACACTTGAACTATAGTTTGTCCAAACAGAATTCTCTTGTGATCTTTAAATTTGTTTCATTATTTAAATTATGTGTGAAATTGTTCATACCGGACCTTTAGTCTGACCCTATGTTGCTTATGGCAAATGGGGTGTCTCAAATTAAATTGAGGCAGCCTCTATTGCTTTTTCAGGTAATGAAGAGGCTAAGTAACCTGATCTAAGGCTTTGGCTTTCAATGGAATTTGGCATGCTAAGTTTAGATGAAATAAGAGCTTTCTGTAAATGCTTGAATCTTCATGAACTCCCATGAAATCATTTTATCCTTGTTTATGTAATGAAGTAGTAAAAGTATGGATGTTTAAGTCTATGGGCATGTAATGGCTTAAGGGAATCTGATGGTTTGAAGAGGTTTTGATTTAAATTGTATTCTCTATTATTATCTTTTTATGCAGATAGTACTTAGAGTATTTTGGAATTAGTGAGAATTAATCATATTTCCTATATTAGTCAAACTGGAGTCAATATAAGAAGAAAAGTGTTCATGTACATGTCATATAATCTGAATGTTTGGTGTGAATTATTGATCTAAAATGGTCAATACTTTGCTTGCTTTCCTTCTAACTCTGATCATAAAGCAAGAGGGATATGTGTATCTTCATATACATATGTCAATGTTTTCTTATAAACTAATATAATTATATTAGCAAAGTTTTATGGTCTTGGATGCATTGGTATGAATGAATGACTCTGGTTAGTTTAGTATACATACACTCACAATATCATTTTGTATAGGTCCTCAAGGCTTTGCAAAAAAAAAAAACTCACATATAAATACCATAATATTCTGAAATGAAATCAGGGTCATTCCGTTTGGTATCAAAGCTGTGTTGATATTAAACATAGACTATAAAATTGTCATAGACTAATGATTGGATGATAGAGTAGTCAGTTAAAATTTGTATGCTTGGTAGTTAATAATAAATAATTATAGGGAGAAATACAATATGTATGAAAAGGAAATTAAGCTAATTTATGTTTATTGCCACTTAAGAAATATGGCAGGAAGACCAAGAGCACAAGGTGTAAATATGCAAGACCTAGTGAATGCTTTAAGAGAAGGAATAGGTCATAGACCAGAAAACCCACATAAAGAGCTTTCAAAACTAGATTAAAGACTTACACTAATTTATGAGGTAAAAGCTTTGAAGGAATAGAAAGTGTGATGGAAATCCATATCTGGCTTAGAACCTTGGCTAGGATTTTGGAGACATACAATTGGATGATCAAAGGAGGAGGCAAGTAGCTTCAAGGCAACTAAAAGGAGCAGCTTTGAGTTGGTGGGAAGTAATCATAGCTGGAAGAGTTGAAAATGACATTACTTGGAATCAGTTCAAAGAAGTTATTGAACCAAGATTTGTGACAACCTCAATTTCAACAAACCGATTTTTTTCAAAATTCCAGTCTATCGAAACTCGGATTGGTTTGCTTTGGTACCTTGCAGAAAAGACAGAGACATAAAACATGTCAGAACTTAGAAAAATATCTCACAACGGAAAGGATAAAATATAGTATAATCAAAACATAGCCTTACCGTATTATTAATACTCCTAACCAGTATCCAAAGCTATCATGCCTCTGCTATAATCTAACCTGTGAGTGTGTGTTTTGAGGAGGGGGTCAAAACACAAGTTCTGGTGACTGGATTTTAACTATACACTTTGGATAATCTTACATATACCGTTCAATCATATTTTCTTATTTATTAGGTTACTTGGGTTAACAGCACTCAAGGCTTACACACACGTCATACCCATTTTTTCCCACTGAATTAACCTAATACAGTATATGTGGCTATCTCTCAATATTGAGATACACCCCATGGTACCCCACTCTTACAGTCTCCACCGTATCATCGTATGAATATAGCAGTCCCTAATTCTACCCCCGAATGTCGTACGGATTTCTGTATATATGTCAATGCTACATCTGCAAAGAACCGCTACTTTTATATTACATAAGCGTTTGGACAGCCATCTTTGAACCATTCGATCAAATTAGGTTCCATCCTCGAATAATGCCCTCTAGTCTTACGATACACCACCCAGAGCGACATGAGTGTACCTAGACTTTCCCACGTACGTATCGTCAATCGTTCTCGATGTTTATTGCACATGTTCTCTATATGTGTGCCCGAGTCCCGTGGTAGGGCTAATCAAGAAACACAGAACTCGGTCTGGAGCTTTCAAATATCTGCCGATTGCAGATGCTAAGGTCTACTTTTACAGTGGCTATGATCCCACTAGACCCCTCCCTCAACTAATGAAAGGCATCCAAGAATATCAAGAATGAGAACTTAACCCCGAACCCCTATGCCCTTCAAACCTATTGGCCAACCTCACCCATAACTAGATAGCAAAGTATATGGTCTTTTGGAGTTCTCCGCCTTTCCTCTTTATGTACTGACTGAAGAAGGTAGGTAGACGACGAGTTGCTATCACAGGGCACTAACTGGTCTCGTCGAATCACGGTGGTCCATCTTAGTCTTTTGATTGCCCCTTATTACTGCAATCAAGGCATATTCAATGGTTCACCTACGCAGACCTAACATATGTGAGTACATGCAGATCATCTACCACTCACAGAGGAATACCAAGAGTACCCTACGCCCTCGGAAGCCGCGTGCTTCCCCTTCCAGTCCTTTGGAGCCATCAAATAATCAAATGAATGAGCGCTCCCCTCGTGCCTTATAACACCTCGATGATCTACCCTGTTGGGTTATTCACCCTCAACCATACGAAATTGTCTAAGCACCTTACTTTAGCATATTGTTAAACCCTATGTCTAAACATTCTTTTACGCGCTTGTCTCACCTCACAGGTTTCCAGTTAACTTGGTTATTCCAATTCATATTGAATTCTTATTCAAATTACCAAGTTTCTCTTGCTTATTAATTTCAGTCATACAACTTAATTCATTTAAGTTTATTACTAAGCTTACAACATGTTATTCTCTATATTGTGGCCCAAGTCTGTGATCCACAATCCCTTTTGTATTCTTATTTGATTTTAATAACATGTTTTACTTAATATGTAATTAAGTATATCTAATTCACATGTTTCCAATTAACATGTCACATACCATTTATGATTGTATATAACTTATTTCATTTCATAAGTTTTCCTCATCCTCTCTCATTTAATCATAATTCCACTTTACGTTGTCAATACGACTTATCATAGTTTACTTATTAACTTAGTTCTATTAACTAAGGCCCATTAATAAGTTTCTCTGCTCATTTATTATAACCTATGTTATAATTTCCCCTTGTCCCTAGGACAAGTCTAAACATGTTATTCTTACCAACGGGTTTCAGACTCCCAAACTACTTAATTTATAATTAAGTACAATATATTTTCCCCCTTTTCTTAACTGGTTTTAGGTTTTCCCCTTTTCTGATATACTTAATTTACAATTAAGTGCCACTTAGCTTAATTCACCAGTTATCTCATTCCCTTACTAGTTTATTATAACCTAAGTTATAATATTCACTTGTTCCTAGGACAAGTATACCTATTATGCAACATTTTCATTAATGTTATTTATTTGTAATAGGTTATTACCATTACCCTTTTAAACCATTTACTGTTGTAAACCATTATTCTTCATTCTCTGTAATATATGTTCCTTATTATATCAAGGAAAACACTTCATGTACCTTATCAGTTTGATAGAAGGAATCATTGATTTTTTTACATAACGTTTTCCCATCTAAATCCATGGTAGCAAGTAATTTCTTTACTTTTCTATATTTATTGTGGCTTACTTGCAACAATGTTTTCAGAAATAAGTCATTTAGGAAAATACATCACTTTTCCCTCTTATCACACTAACCCAGTTCATTACATCCCTTCCTTTTTTTCTGAGTTAGACATTAAATTACCATCCTTGCCATTTATTCATATCTTGTTATATACATGTATATGTATATATACATATATAAGCAATAGACTTCTCACATTAAGCCTACACTTGTGGACGCTGGATTTGCCGGGCGGGCCTGGGAAGACTTCTACCATAATCCGACTTAACCTCGTGTCTTAACACATGTTGTTAATTCTTGCACTTAGCCCTCTCACATTAGGTTCAACATTAGTGGCTGCTGGATATGCTGGTCGGGTCCAGGCAGACTTCTGCCACTAATGCAACCTAACCTCGTGCCATAAGTGTATTTATAATTTCTAATCGTAATCCTAGGCATATTCATTTTCATTCAATCAGTTATGTTTATATCAAATTGCGCTTCCAAATTTAAATCTCAAAACATAATATATGTTATGTTCGTTACATGAAAATTTTAGACATATTATCCTTTTTACTGTAATATAGTTTACAGTAATCAAATTTTTTTGCCTATATTTTTTCGCATGTCATTTTCAACATATGTTTACTTCTACTAGGACATGTAAACATTCAATCGGGTAATTATTTTAACATGTCGTTCAATTAATAATATGTCCCAAGTAAAGCACATAATTACAATCACTGAATTGGCTATTCATATCCTAACAAGTTTATTTTCTCCAACATGTAAACATTCAACAACATAGCCAATTCAACATAGGAATTTCCTGACATAATCATATCAACATTTCAATTCGTTACAACAACAGGTTATAATTAAACTAGCCACTTCAAAATTTCTTAAAAAGGGAAATGCTAAATGATGGTCATAACATTATCTAAAGGTTATAGCTTAAACTCATTCAACTTTAAGGTTTCCCCAAATTTTGGATCGGATCCGTTATATCATCCGTTGTTTTCCTTTTCTCTTTAATTTGATTCACGACCTAACGATCATGGATTTATTATTTCATGAAAAGAGAAGGGAAAGAGAAATAATTTAAATATATTGGGTCTCAGAGGTTTACCTTGCTTACATGATTCAATAATCTTTTTATCAATGTTGATTCCCTCTTCCAGATCTGAACTCATATTTCTCCTAGGTTAACATTTTAATTTCAGAATAGATTTGAGAAGAGAGAGAGAGAGAGAGCCATGGCAAAGCTCCAGCGTAGCCGCCGAATTATGATGTTTAGGGTTAGGTCTAGGGTCTTATTTATAGGTGCTCAAGACCTTATCGTACACGCAGCGCTGAGTCAACATTTAACCCAGTTAAGAAAATAGTCCAGGTTTGCAAAAGAATCTAGCCAAATCTTATCGTACACGCAGTGCTGAGTCAACATTGGGTCCTGCAAGATGTTTTGGTGCAGAAATTTGAATTTCGAACGTTTGAATTGTTTTGGCGTAGAAATTTGATTTTTGGACTTTTGAATTTCTGGAATTTATTTGACTGTTTTATTCACATGAAATATTCTTATATGTATACAATTCCTCCACTGACCATTTTACGTGTATATATGCACAATTTTCGTTTTATTTACAAAATTCAATCGATGTTGCGCCGTTATTTGATTCTAGCCATATTTCCTTGACTATAGCCTTATCTTAAATTTCGTTTTTTGTATACATATATTTGTGCATATATATATATATGTATTCTCATATATATATACATATATTTTCTTTATTTCCTTATATGTACATTCTTATCCTTTCAATATTTGAATTTGTATACGTACATATAATTGCATGTTCAGTTGGCCCTCTCTAAAATAAGGATAAAAATTATGCCACCGCCGGGGTTCAAACCCCCGACCTCTATGTTATAAGTCCAATGCCTTAACCAACTGAGCTATGAAGTCTTTTGTTAATAAGTCTTAGAACAATGATAATTGTTGTTCTCTCCTTACTTCTCTTTTTCATGTTAGTTACAATACTTAAATTAAATCATTGCATGAATCTTTTTCTTTTAATGTAATTCATTATGTTTGCAAATTAGTGCATGCAACATATTTACATTGCATGCAACCAATCCTTTCTTTCTTTTAATGCATGCATTACATTTTTTTCAGTGCATGTATTTATTACATGCAATCCTTATTTTATTCTTTATTTTACATTTTAATTTGTTTGTGTGTGTGTGTGTGTGTATATATATATTTCTCTTGTGCGTATACAAACTTCTAGGCTTAATAACTTCTTCATATGATGTCCGTTTTACGCAAACCAGGTGTCTATCATGACCAGAATTCCGAGACGGACGCAATGGCGCAGTCCATTTTACTTAATTCTCATTATTTAATTAAGTTATTCTTATTTTATTATCTTAAAAATACGGGGTGTTACATTCTCCCACCCTTAGGAAATTTCGTCCTCGAAATTTAATAAGGGTAAAATCAATTAACCCCTCGCATAATATGCATCCATCATGTGTGCATCCAATTTTAGCAAACATTGTGCACTTGTGCAAAGTGAAATACAACATAATAATGCATGTATGCCTAAGCGGTACCTCCTATGTGTATGCAAATTTCTCAAAAATCCTTTTTAAATTATGAAGCTCACATCCTAGATATACTAGCAGTTCTACATGAATGCAATATTTTGAAAATCAAAATGCTTTTTCATCCAAATTTTCCCACTCATACTGAGTAAGAGCATAGTTCATTCAATTATTGCATCCATAATCCTACCAACCAACTTTAATTTTCAAATTTCAGAAAATTCTAATTTTCTAAATTCGATTTCTTATGTTACAAAAAGGTGGAAAATGGAAAATTTCACACCTTCCGTTTTTCTTTTATATACCTTTTTCCAACCATACTTGGATTTTATGAAACAATGTATAAAGATTTCCTATTTTCCTATCCAAGCACATCCCATATATGAAAATTTTCTTTGTTGTAGCTTTTCTTTTTCGTCTTATCTTGCAAAAAAAAAATTCAAATCGCAAAACTGGAGTAGATACGGACAACTATTTTCCTTAATCGGGTTTATGACTTGTTCTTACCCATAAGGTCAGTTCAGTCTCCTACTACGAGGTGCCAACATCCACTCTATTCTCATTTTCTATAACTTATTTTGTCCACCCAACAAAATTCTCTTTTAAACAATTTATCAAAAATAATTGTCAAAAGAATAGAGACTTCAAAACTTTCTTGATTAAAAGTTCTTGTATGAAATATAATTAGAAAAAACTAGCGAGCTATACATGCTCTATAATATGCACCTTTTACTGAGAGAATTTTTCTTTAAAACTCAATATGTACTTCTTTACTTATTTTAAAACTATAACTTTTAAGATTAAAACTTGAAAACACCATAAACCGTTTTTTCCCCAAACTTTTATAATCTCAAGTTCTTCAAAGTTAATAATGGGGTTAGACTCAAAGCGGGTTTCCAATTGTTCAAGGCTCTCCTAGACACTCCCCAAGGTCAATTCTCTCAACTATATATATTCCTAATCCATTTTTATCTGTTCAACTTTTTCCAAAATAGTAATCATATGCGATTTATTTTCCTTCTGTACAAAGTATATTGTACACTTCCCAACCAAACTTCCTAAGGGTCACAAATTTCCTTATTCATTCCTTTAGTGTACAAAACAAACATCTCATTTCATATCAAATTATACTCTTTTTATTTAGTGGGTTCCTCTATGGATCTAGGTATATATATATAATATTTATATTTTTAAAAATACAAATACGTTCACTCACTATTTATATAGGAATTCTAAACCTAAGCTCTGATACCAGATGTGACAACCCCAATTTTGATAGATCGATTTTTTTTTAAAATTCCAATCAATCGAAACTCAGATTGGTTTGCTCTAGCATCCTGCAGAAAAGATAGAGACATAAAATATGTCAAAGCTCAGAAAAATATCTCATGGCGGAAAGGATAAAATATAGTATAATCAAAACTATCATGTCTCTGCCTTACTGTACTATTAGTACTGCCTAAGCAGTATCCAAAGCTATCATGTCTCTTCCACAGTCTAACCTGCGAGTGTGTTATGAGGAGGGGGGTCAGAGCCCAAGTTCTGGTGACTAGATTTAAACTGTATAATTTGGATAATCTTACATATACTGTTCAATCATAATTTCTTATTTATTAGGTTACTTGGGTTAACAGCACTCAAGGCTTACACACATGTCGTACCCATTTACTTCCCAGTGAATTAACCTAATACAGTATATGTAGCTATCTCTCAATATTGAGATAAACCTCATGGTACCCCACTCGCACGGTCTCCACTGTATCATCGCAAGAATATAGCAGTCCCTAATCCTACGCCCGAATGTCATACATATTTTTGTATATATGTCAACGCTACATCTGCAAAGAACCACTACTTCTTTATTACGTAAGCGTTCAGGCTGCCATCTTTGAACCATTCGATCGAATTAGGCTCCATCCTCGAATAATGCCCTCTAGTCTTATAATACACCACTTAGAGCGACATGAGTGTATTTAGACTTTCCCACGTATGTATCGTCAATCGTTCTCGATGTTTATTGCACATGTTTTCTATATGTGCGCCTGAGTCCCGTGGCAGGGCTAATTAAGAAACACGGAACTCGGTCAGGAGCTTTCAGATATTTGCCGATTGCATATTCTAAGGTCTGCTTTTACAGTGGCTATGTTCCCACTAGACTCCTCCCTCAACTAATGAAAGTCACCCAAGAATATCAAGAATGAGAACTTAACCCCGGCCCCTTATGCCCTTCAAACCTATTGGCCAACCTCACCCATAACTAGATAACAAAGTATATGGTCTTTTGGAGTTCTCTGCCTTTCCGCTTTACGCATTGGCTGAAGATGGTAGGTAGACAACGAGTTGCTATCACAGGGCACTAACTGGTATCGCCGAATTACGCTGGTCCATCTTGGTCTTTTGATTGCCCCTTATTATTGCAATCAAGGCATACTCATTGGTTCACCTACGCAGACCTAACCTCTGTGAGTACAGGCAGATCATCTGCCACTCACAGAGGAATACCAAGAGTACCCTACGTCCCCGGAAGACGTGTGCTTCCCCTTCCAGTCCTTTGGAGCCGTCAAACAATCAGATGAATGTGAGCTCCCCTCGTGCCTTATAACACCTCGATGATCTTCCCTGTTGGGCTATTCACCCTCAACCGTACAGACTGGTCTAAGCGCCATACTTTAGCATGTTGTTAGACCCTATGTCTAAACATTCTTTTACGTGCTTGTCTCACCTCACCAGGTTTCCAGTTAACTTGGTTATTCCAATTCATATTGAATTCTTATTCAAATTACCAAGTTTCTCTTGCTTATTAATTTCAGTCATACAACTTAATTCATTTAAGTTTGTTAATAAGCTTACAACATGTTATTCTCTAGATTATGGCCCAAGGTCTGTGATCCACAATCCCTTTTATATTCTTGTTTGATTTCAATAACATGTTTTACTTAATATGTAATTAAGTATATCTAATTCACATGTTTCCAATTAACATGTCACTTACTATTTATGATAATATATAACTTATTTCATTTCATAAGTTTTCCTCATCCTCTCTCATTTAATCATAATTCCACTTTACGTCGTCAATACGACTTATCATTGTTTACTTATTAATTTAGTTCTATTAACTAAGGCCCATTAATAAGTTTCTCTACCCATTTATTATAACCTATGTTATAACTTCTCCTTGTCCCTAGGACAAGTCTAAACATGTTATTCTTACCAACGGGTTTCAGACTCTGAGACTACTTAATTTATAATTAAGTACAATATAGTTTCCCTTCTTTTCTTAGCTGGTTTTAGGTTTTCCCCTGTTCTGATTACTTAATTTACAATTAAGTGTCACTTAACTTAATTCACCAGTAATCCCATTCCCTTACCAGTTTATTATAACCTAAATTATAATATTCACTTGTCCCCAGGACAAGTCTACCTATTATACAACATTTTCATTAATGTTATTTATTTATAATAGGTTATTATCATTCCTCTTTTAAACCATTTACTGTTATAAACCATTATTCTTCATTCTCTGTAATATATGTTCCTTATTATATTAAGGAAAACACTTCATGCACCTTACCAGTTTGATAGAAGGAATCACTGATTTATTTTCCATTACAAGAAAAGGTTAATTTCTTAGCATGACCTTACGGCATTTTTCATTCACGTGCTGTAGTATGTTTAGTTTGAGTGCAAAATATTAAAGTTGGGCCTCTCACTTGCTATCAGTAGTTAGGGCGCGAAATTATTTTATTTCCCTCCATATCATTAAATCTTGCCGCTAAGAAACAGTTCCTAAAACTAGTCAATTTCATCCAAATTCAAATTCCCCAAATTAATTCAACAATACAAAACCAGATTCCCCAAATTAATTCGCTACCGAGGAATCTATCAGCATCATTAGGCCTTCGATCGAGAGTTTCTTCTACATTCTCGAGTCCTGTTGATCATTAGTGGAAGGGATTCTAAGTCTTCATCCTCGCGTTATCGTGGTAGGCTGGAGCCTTTGTATTCATCTAGTTATAGTCCATCAGAAAACGTCATCGAGCCAACAACTATCGTCATCATACTGTAAGTATGTTTAATTTGGTCCAAATCCTTCTTTTTAGGAATAATTTGGTTCAAGTGCAATTTTAATGTTTGCTTGGTTAATTTCTAATCATTGTACTCAAATAACTTTTGATTTAAAAGGTTTTAGAACCCAAACTTCTGGGTTTTGGGAATTTTACTTGTACCTACAAGATGTGTGAATCTAATAGTTCAGGTATACTTATTATACAGTCATGAATTGTGCATACTTGTTAAACTGTGAATTTACAGGACATTAGCTAATTTCAGTGTGTGTTACCATGTGATGAAGAAATAGACCACGTCTTTGCAACTTTTTATAGGAAAATACCGGTTTTCTAGATTAGATTTTGTTCTAAACGTTTGTGCCGAAAGCGTATAGGAAAATATAAGCAAGGTGAGCTGGATTTAAACCAACGTATGATTGGTATCAAGCAGTGTGTTGTCTGGTATTGATTCCATAATTACATCACTAATGGAACAATAAATCTGGAAAGATATTCTTCTGCTGCTGTAATTTAGGTTGGAAAGGTGTTTACACATGCAGCATGTTCTAAGCTATCAGATATTAAGCGAATTGAGCATTGAAATCAAAAGATTACCAAATCTATATAATAAAATCCCTTGGTAACAAACAACGGTTGAGATTTATTTTCCGGAGAGACATCACACGACTAGAAATCATCTATCTCATTCAACCACTCCCACGATTAGTTTACTGCCCACGATGCTTTTCCGCAATTGTTTCTCAGACTTTCCCTAATACAGTTCTCAAACAAACCTCTTTCAATTGACAAAAAGTAATAATTATAATGCTTGGGAAGAGAATCTGCAGCACAGTGACCTCTTCTTCCTATGGAAGACATGTTGAAGGTCAAATCTTTTTTTTTAAATGCCAACTATTCTCACCTGATAATTTGGGATGGAAATGAATTCTCAAATTAATTTCATTTCGGATCATTTTTAACTCTTACGATTTACTGTTGCATTTGATTTTAATTTGATTGAATTATGTTATAAGGTTGTTTATGATTATTCACTGCTTCGGTATAGCTTCATCTATTTTCTAATAGAGTGCCTACATAACTGTTACACAATACTGATTTTTTAATACCTACGATTCTACTGTTAATAAAGTATTTCTCATTCTCTTCCTAATAAAATTCTCAAGAGTAGGTCTTTTGACCAAGAAAAAGCCAATATTTCTTTTTCCAAAGCTAAACGAGAAATGCAACTTTACTGCTTGGGAGAGGATCTGTCGCAAAAATGTACTTTTTATCCTTTTTGAGAATCTGAAAACAAGCCGACGGTCATATCTTTCATTTTTAATACTAATGGTTCTTACATGATTATTTGGGATGTACGTGAATTCTCGATTTATTTATTTTTCGAATTGTTTTTAACTCTTATGATTTGCTATCATGCTTATTGTTTTTTATGTTAATTTGATCTCCTAGAAATCATTATATAATAAGCCAATGCTTTAGCATAACTTCATCTATTTTCTTATCGTTAACCTGTATAGCTAGTAAATACTGATTTGTTACTACAGTTATATTATTAATAAATTTTTTGGTAAGGCAAATCACCATTTTATTCCAATCTTTGGATTATTTATCAAGTAGTTCTATGTTCATAATTCTCTCATTCTATTATCATCTGTCTGCAAAATTCTAACAATCTGTTCCATGTAATTTTAAACCTCAATATATATATTACTCTTTCTCAATCTGGTAAGTCAGAAGGAATTTTTAATGCATACAAGAACAAGCCTAAATGAGTGAGAGTTATAGTTATATTTGCATCAATAGTTCTGGTTTACACATTAGTTGATGTTTTAGATCTTATGCGCATTTAAGTTTCTGTCACGCAAATTAAACTTTTACCTTATTTATTTTAAGACTCCAAATTTTGTGGTTAATCACCTTATTTTTATACATTATGAAAGAACAATTGGATTTTCTACATTTAGGAAAGTCACCAATGAATGCAGATGACGCTAGCTTGACCTGCATGAGTTTGAACACAGAGTGTATCATTCTTATATATATATACACAATACCTTATGAGTAGTGGCTTTTTTCCCATCAAATCCGAATGATTGGCTCCTATTCATGTCACTCAGTTTTGTTGATTCTCAAAAGTTTGATATTAAAATTGTGTTTTCTATTTGTTAATTTGTATTATTAATTTATATATGCAGAGATTGTCCACCATTATACATAAACTGATAAAGTCGTGTCTATTATGTTCGGCTGTTTGGAAAGTTGGCTCAATGTTTGTGTCCTTTAGTTGTGGGGAGTATATTATTGGTTGCATGGTATAATTTATAGATTGTTTTCCTATAAAATTACATGGATGTTGACAAATTGCTCCGTACATAAATTTGGAGGTAAGCTGTAAGATAAGAAAAAATACACTGATAAGGAGGAAGGCTGAGAAAAGCCTGCTTAGATGAAGTCAATATGGCCAATCAAAGACTGCCTTTTTCACTGGTGATATGGGAAGTATAATTACAGTTATATACCTCATACAAACAATCCTGCTATGGAACTGAAAATGGAAGGTACCAAGATTACCAAATTTAAAATTTCTACAAAGCCCAGTGTTAATATAATAAATTGCATGTGGTGGGATATATAAAGGTAGAGTTAGTTTGGGTTTTGAATCTAATGGCATTTGAAAACTGCTACAAGGCCCGACATTAAAGTAATAGATTGCATGTCATTGTCTATTTGCTTTAAACCAGCACGTGTATGTCTTAATTGCACATCAGAGTTGTCATGCAAGCCTATTTGTTTGCAAAGCAATGCTCCAAGTCTGTCCACTTTCAATCCACACAAATATATCGGTTATTCTGTCCTGCGACAACATTACCGAATCGATTTTACCTCTGATGCAAAACGTAAAATAACATTGCGGCTACCAATTTAAAACACATTTTAAACTTTTTCAAATTTATTCTGTTGGAAAGATTATGGATGCACATGTTCAATGGTGAATAAGCTAATCATAAGAAGACTCAAATTTCCAGCATTTGCACCATGATGATATGTGCACTGTACACGCATAATATAGATGTGTATGGTACCTTGTTGATTGGTTGTTCGAAAATAAATTAAAAGTTCGAAAGACATATTTGCATCGTTGGTGAAGATTTATACACTGCATGCACATAGTACCATACAAAAGACTTGCTTATTTGAATTACTGGGGTTTATTCTTAAGACCATCCTATAAGAAAATGGTAATATCATTACCAGGACCATCACTTATATATCGAAATGTGCCAAAATGAAATGTGCCAAAATTTATATCGAAATGACTGCTACTAAGATAGATTTTACATCCTATATGGATTTTAAAATGCATTAAAATGTATCCTTTGAAAATCACACTTGGTTAAATATTTTAATGTCTTGGTGTCCTGCCCAAATATTATGTTGCATTTGGAAAAATTAGTTTGTCAAATGGAATTTGAAAATTCTTAAGAGCAGAAAAGAAATGCTCAAGACCAAAATAATCTTGACTGTTTTTTACGAACAAAAAATTTAATAGCACACAAGATTTGCTAAAAGGTGGCCATGAAATGTCAATAAAAATCGGGAACTTATATTAAAAATGATGTTTATAGCGATCTACTAAGAAACAAAATAGTTGAATAATATTTTATAACCATTACATGTGAAATTGTTTATATCATTTACTATTTCTATTTTTTTATTTGGAATGACAATTTATTGATTATGCAACATTAATACAAATAATTTTTCCTCGCATAGGTAAAATGCACAATAAGTGAAATAGTTCATGTAAATGGATGAAACATTAGTAAAATGCGGTAGCAAGTATTTTATTATCCTGATAACGGTCATATTTTTTCCTCATTTGAATTGTGTCATTTCCCAAGTAAATGCAAACAAAAACCAGAAGATTCAGCAGTAACTTCCACATAGTTTTCTACACTAGACAATTTTGAACACGCTTATTTCTAGGATTCAGTCCGCCTTTTATAACAATACAACTAGTCTGTATTGAGTCTTACCTTTTAAACTCAGGTCTAGTTCTAGGCAACTGATTATGATTTCACTCAGTAATTGGGCTCAGGTCCGTGCTATATATATATATTATGTATACTTGAGCTTCAATGATTCTTAACTTTTGATTCTCAAAGGTTAGTTGATAGCTTCAGAAACATATGTATCTTAAGGGCTTTGATATAAATTAAGGAGTATCAGCCATTGGCGGATGTGTTGTCACATGTCAGAGGAGCAGTTTTATTTGTTGTAAAAAATTAGAGTTGTAGTGCTAGGTATAGTGATAATTTCTTGATTTTTCAAGATTTGTTTTCATAGTCACTTGTTTTGAAGAGTTTTTAGTAGTACGTTCCATCCTGCATGGTTCTTTAGAAAAAAGAAAAAAAACTTTGCATAGAAAAAATAAGATTTAGAGACTTCAAAATTAGTAATTGATTGCTTATACTGTAATTATGTCAGCTGGTATCATTGATATTTGCATGCTTCTAGTGATAACCATTTTCACATATCTATTAGCCTTTGATATCGTTAACATACACATTAAGATTAAATAAATAAACATACATGTTATGGTTACGCCATCTCCAACAAAATTGCAATTAAATTAGAAGTAGACATGTGATTCATGCATTCAACTATAGTTCGACATCATTTAGAGCACAACCCAAAAAAGCTTAGTCATATGTTTTTTCTTGTACAATAATGCACTTGCACATTACTAATGCATAAATAAATATGGACTGGACTTAGAGTCATCTTCTTTCTTGTGCAAGTAAACATAATTTCTATAAGATCATATGAATAGGCAATACATTGTAGTTGCTCATGCTTGATGCATTTGCACTAGTACTATGCCATATGAATAATCACTTCTTTGCTTGGCATTAATAACTAATTGTAAATTTGGTTTTTAGATATTTGCCCATCTTCATAATTATATATGATGATGGAAAAGGACTGGGTTCATCTACACAGGTAATATAATAATACTTGAATGTTAATGTAAGATTATATTTTAAACATGATATTAAAATCAATATCTACGTTTGTCTATTTTCATCATAGAACTAGTATAGATTATCAACAAGGAGCATGGAATTTTGTGCAAGTCGCAGAGAGAAATTTAGCAACTGTAGGAAAAATTTTATGCCCTTGTGGAGGGTGTCGAAATCTTAGCCATCAAGATGAAAAAATTGTGTTTGAGCATTTAATTATTAAAGGTATGGATCCTAAGTACAAGTGCTCTAGATGGTATAATCATGGTGAAAAAATAGAAGTAGTCGAAGAAACGACATTGAATGACACATATGACTTATTCCAAGCCGTTCACTATGAAGATGAAGATTTTGTCAATCATACTTTTGATGTCAATGACAAAGATAATGATGTCGTGCGAAGACGAGAATATGATTTACTTAAAAATTTAGAAGATGCAGAAACCCTATTGTATGTTAATTGTGAAGGCCAGACAAAATTATCTGCTATCACTGCTTTATATAATCTTAAATGTGAAACTGGATTATCTGATACTGGTTTTGATATGCTATTGAATATTTTGCAGTTATTATTGCCAAAGGATAATGTACTTCCCAAAACTTTATATGAAGTGAAAAAATTCCTTAAAATATTTGATATGGG
Source organism: Allium sativum (assembly GCA_030737875.1). Classification (NCBI taxonomy): domain Eukaryota; kingdom Viridiplantae; phylum Streptophyta; class Magnoliopsida; order Asparagales; family Amaryllidaceae; genus Allium; species Allium sativum. Next base: position 253,636 of record JASFAX010000053.1, read on the forward strand.
TTTTGAGAAGATTCATGCTTGTAAAAATGATTGTTGCCTTTTTAGAAAGGAGTACGAAGATTTGAATAGTTGTCCAAAATGTGGTTCCTCAAGATGGAAGATAAGCGAAAGTACAAAAGAGATTATGCTTGGTACTCCTGTTAAGGTGCTGAGATATTTTCCAATCATCCCTAGATTTAGAAGAATGTTTAGATCTCAAAAGATGGCAGAAGATCTAAGGTGGCACTATAGCAATAAAAGTAATGATGGTAAAATGCGTCATCCTGTTGATTCTATAACTTGGAACGTGGTGGATGAGAAGTGGAAACCGTTTTCAGTCGATCCAAGAAATCTAAGGCTTGGTTTTTCTACGGATGGTTTCAACCCATTTGCCGTTAAGAGTTCCAAGTATAGTTGTTGGCCAGTAATGCTCATGACATATAATCTTCTGCCCATGTTATGCATGAAAAAAGAAAATATCATGTTGACGTTAATGATTCCTGGTCCAAAACAACCGGGAAACGATATTGATATATATTTAGCACCGTTGGTAGAAGATTTACATCACTTGTGGAGTAGTGGTGTTGATATGTACGATGCATTCGATAAAACAGTTTTTAATTTAAAAGCCATTTTACTTTGGACGATAAATGATTTTCCAGCTTATGGCAATCTTGCTGGATGTTGTGTTAAAGGTAAGAAAGCTTGTCCATTATGCGGAGTCAACACTCATCATCGATGGTTGACACATTGTCGGAAGAATGTGTATATGGGTCATAGAAGATTTTTACCTCCATCAGATCCATTGCGAAAACAAAAAAGCTGGTTTGATAATACTGTGGAGAACAATGACAAACCTAGAATTCAAACATGTAGAAACATTTCTGTTATTTTTGAAGGATTTCCCAAATGATTTTGGAAAAGATGAGAAAGAAGAAGAAAAAGGCAAAGAATAAGAATAAGGCAAAAAATAAGAAGAAATCAAATAAGAAGACAATAAAAGAGAGAGTGAACAAAAAAAGAAAGTGTGTGCACGGTAAAAACGACAAATACTATGAGGATGATGATCCCATAAAAATAGAGTTATCAAGATGGAAAAAGAGATCAATTTTCTTTGATTTACCCTATTGGAAGGTTTGTGTTCAAATCTTTTTTATATCGTTTTAATTATAAAAATTAAATTTAAAATGTTATACTATTGATATTTATAGGAACTTCCATTGCGACACAATTTGGATGTAATGCATGTCGAGAAAAATGTTGGAGAAAGCTTATTAAGGACAATATTGCATGATAGCAAATCGAAAGATGGAGTCAATTTCCGAAAAGATTTAGAGGATTGGGGAATTCGTCATATTCTTTTCGCACAACCTCGTGGAAAGAAAACATTTCTTCCACCGGCTCCACATACATTGTCAAGTTGTGAAAAAAGAATATTTTGTAAAAGATTATATGATTTTAAGGGGTCTGATGGTTATTGCTCAAATTTTAAAAATGTGTATATCTTTGGAGGAATGCAAAATTAGTGGCTTCAAGTCCCATGATTATCATGTTTTAATGTAGCAAATGTTGTCGATTGCGATAAGGGATAAGTTGCCAAAGAAGCCTCGAAAAACGATAACCGGGTTATGTTCATTTTTCAATAAATTGTGTCAACGTGTTCTTGATAAAGAGAAGTTTGAGCAACTGGATGGTGAAATTGTTATGATTTTATGTGATCTTGAAAGATCTTTTCCACCTTCTTTTTTTGATATAATGATACATTTAACAATTCATCTTGGAAGAGAGGCTCGTTTGTGCGGACCAGTACATTTTCGATGGATGTACCCTTTTGAAAGGTATATGAAGACGCTTAAAGATTATGTAAGGAATTATGCACGAGCTGAGGGCTGTATCGCTGAGTCATATCTTGCAGAAGAATCCATGAGATTTTTTTGGTGAGTTTTTAAAAAAATCATCACAAATAGGGGAGAAACAAAGTCGAAATGAAGATTACAAAAACTATTCAGTACTTGAAGGATGTCCAATTTCAAAGCTTGAAACAGTTACATTGTCACCTAATGAGAAAGAAAGTGCTGATCTAGCTGTTTTTATGAATATGACCATAGTGGAACCATTTTTAGGGTAAGTAGATGTTACATTCTATTTTTATTGCTTTGACGTGTGTAATTGCACTTTTGACTTTGCACCATTTGTTTTGTGCCAGTTTGCACTATCAGGAGTTAGAGAATTCAAACCAACGTATGAAAAGGAATGCCACATTGCTTTGGAACAATCATACAAAAAAATTTGCTGATTGGATTAAAAAAAAGGTTATTTTAAATAATTTTTCGTTCATTTCATAATATCATTTTTGAAATCTATGTTAAATAGATTGATTTTTTCCAGATATCTATTGAATCAAAGGATCTTGATCAATTGTTAAAATGGATTGCCTACGGTTCCAGTAATAGTACCTTGTCCTGCAAAGGATATATTATAAATGGACAACGCTTTCATACAGCGGATGTTCAAAGAGAAACTCAAAATTGCGGGGTGACTTATGATGCCACTACCATGTGTAGGGCAAGTGCAAAAGATATGTCTCAAGTGGTTGATGTTGTCACATATTATGGGATTTTAACTGACATAATTTTGTCAGATTACCATGTCTTTTATATTCCAATTTTTAAGCGTATTTGGGCAAATATAGGAAATGGAGTTAATGTTGAAGATGGATTTACTCTTGTTAATTTACATCAAAATCAAGCTTCATTTTCAAGAGATCCATATATTCTTGCATCCCAAGCGAAACAAATTAATTATTCAAGAGAAAATGATAATTGGTATGTTGTTTTGAAGCCACCACTACGAGGCTTTCATGAATTGGAGATAGATGAGTTTATCGAGGACGTAAGTTATGGTAGAGAAGAGTGTGAAGAAAACAACATAGATGTTGATTATGTAGAGAATGTTAGCTATGTCAGAGAGGACTGTGAGGGCATAGTGGAATAGTCTTAAATTGAAAGATACAATTGTGTGTTATATGGACTAGGCATTGAAAATGGACAATGAACTAGTCAAGGTACAATTAATTGTTGAGTGTTTGTTCTTAGTAATGATGAATCTTTGATTGTGATTACCTTATATTTATTTTGAAATATCGTCAGTTGCTTCTAGCTAAATAACTTGGCATTTTAGACTGAGTTGGTGTGTTCAAATATTGTAAGGATTATAGGTCAACAGTTCTATTTGAAGTCGGTCAGTGGTTGTATCTTGCAAGGATGTTTTTCTTTCATACTTGCTCACACTTGATTTCAAATAGCTTCGTCTTGCATAACAGGCTTAATCATTAGATGTATATGCTTTGTCCATAACCCATATGCCATTCCTGAAATAAATCATTCAAATTTGAATTGTTAAATGATATCTTCAGCTTCTTCCAACCAAAGTTGTCAAGCTGGAATTTTTTTAATAATAATAACTAAAAAAAAGTAGAAGCACTCAACTGTCAGCTAAAAAGCAAAAAACATGGTCTTTTTGCTTAAAAATAATGTGCCTGGTATTAACACTTGTTTTTCTTTGGTTTCTGATATTCATTTTGGTTCTCTTCTATTTTTCATGTTCTTTTCTTTTAGTATCCCTTTCCTTGTGTACTTAAGCTCTAGGCTATACATTCTACATTTTTTTTCATTCTTTAAAATATTTTTGTTGACTGCAGCCCAATCAATGTTATCTATGTACTTGCAATTAATGTTATCTCGGTACATGTCTCAAATAAAAATGATTGCTGCCCAGTTAATGTTATATATGAACTTGCAAGTTATTTTTTTTTCATTCTTTAAAATAGTTTATTTATACACCTGAAGACATGTTTGTTTTAATTATCTGTGCCTAACTAATATTTCACTTTAATTTACAGGTAATGGGTAAAGGTGCAAAGAGAAAGAAGGCTGTGGTAATCAATGATATTCAGAATGAATACATGTCTAAAAATAATGATGCTCAAATTCAAGGCAATCCACAAGTAGTAGATGGCAAGATAATGCAACAAGAAGAAATTGTTGAAATTGTCATAGAAAGTGGACAAAATAGCATTGTTGATGAAAACCTAATTGCTAGAAAAAAATCCAGAGGACCAACTAGAGAAAAAAGGATTCCTTCAAATATTTCAAGTCGAATTGAAATTGAATTTAATGGCCTAGCTGAACCAATAGGAGACGGGTCAGTCAAATTATCTTCTTATTTGGGTCCGCTTGTACGAGAATGTATTCTAGTTACTCTTTATAGTTGGAAGCATCTGAGCAACGAATTGAAGGTTGTTCTTTGGGAATCCATCAAGGTTAGAAATAACTAGTTAAATGTATTTTTAGTATTTTATCAGTCCACTAAATTTTGCACTATTACATGGTAATAAACATTTAATTATTTTAATAAAATATTGTAGGCTAGATTTAAATTGGACAAGGAGTGGCAAAAAGTGCCCATATTTAAGCAAATGGAATGTATTTTTAGATCTTCAAAAAGCATACTAGTTCGCAAAATAGCTAATGCAAGAAATGAAGATGAGAGGCTTCAACTGAAACCCGATAACATCAAAACCGTGGCGGAGTGGAAGAAGTTTATTAAGTTGAAAACAAATCCGGATTTTCAGGTAAATCAACCACAATGGTTTGTGTTATATAGTAAGAATTGTGATGTTAACTTTTCAAAATATTCTTTTGTGTGTTTTTGAATATCTTAGATAGTAAGTGATAGATTCAAAGCTATTAGACGCATTCAAATGCCACACACAAGTAGTCGTAGAGGAATGGCCAGATTGACTGAAGATTTGGTAAGAAAAATTTATTTATTTATCATAATACATATTAACTAGTTGGCTAATATGTTTGTTGTTTTAATGATCTTTTGAATATAGAAAGAGGAGAGTCACGATCCTTCTTCCATCTGTAGAGCGGATGTTTGGATCAAGTCTCACATAAGAAAAGATGGCCAACCAGTAAGCATCGCTGCTGCAGATGCCATTGTAAGTAATCTTATATTTTTATTAGAATGGAAACTATTCAATAATGTGATAATTTGATAATAGATTATAACATCATTGTTAACCTCTACAGGAAAAGATTAAGAACGTTGATAGTGAATCACATTCTGGCACTTTCATTAATTATAAAGAAGATGCATTGTCCCAGGTGTTGGGACCGGATAGACCTGGACGATTAAGAGGAATGGGAAGAGGAATGACGTATACCAAGGCACTTTTGGCACAAGCTAGAAATAAACAAACAATCCAGATGCAAAGAACAATTTCAGAATTACAAGCAATGGTCCATACGCTAATGAAAAAAGGTAATATCTTCTATTAAGTTTGTTTTCCTGTTATTGTTGGTAGTAACGAGAGTGTTGTCATTGGTTTCATGATCTGTAACTGTAAATAAAATTACCGCATTTATAACTAGATTACCGCATTTATAACTAGATTTGTGAACGAAGGTCATATATGTAGCATCATGATCTGTGAACTAGGAGATTTGTTAACAGTAAGTGTTTGCGGTTATTTTCGGCTGGAAACACACAAACAAAGATCACATATGACAACTACATGAAAGAAAATGAAAAACACCAAATTTATAGTTGTTCGGAAATGAGTCTACATTCACTCCAAGTAATTTTTATTTATATCGTTCGATAATAAGTACAATAATTCTTATGTAAGAAGTACACAAGAAAGAAGATGACTTAGAAAATATCAGAGTATCCATGTAGTTGCTATATGAAAATCAACTTTTCAAATGCTCTTGATGTTGTATTTATATCAAATCATGATCACCACAAATTGAACAAAATGGTATTCTTCAGGTATATAGTATTAGAGCAAGTCCTATGGGGAATCAATTAACATTCAAGTATGAAAAAATATGAATTTTTCTTTTTATAGTATTTCTGATATAGATCTTAATGCATGAGTTGGTTATGATTGCTTTGTATAGAAAATTGTAAACTCAAATAGTTATCTTGATATATTTTTATTGTAATATGATATGAAAGAAGTTTTTCAATCAGGATTCCATGAGTTTTAAATAGTATATTTACAATTGAATCCTAAGTGGGAAGACTTAATTTCAGTTGTGTGTATCTAAAATCAATGTTTATGTATGTTTATAGTATTTGTAAAAAATGACACAGGCATCTCTGAATGCTCCAAACAGTTGGGCAAAGTTCAGAATTTGAAACCAATCACTTTTCTTCTTTCTTTTTAATAATAAATACGAAAAAGAAATGGAAGAAAGAAATGGTCCGTCACAGTCATACGTTAAATAAAAACATTGGGTACTAATCAGAGGCATATTGATTATGGGATTCCATGCCTTCATTTTACACTTCATTTGAACTATTTCTGAAAAAAACATATGATGGGAAACACCTTTCGTTTCAGTCACGATTCTCATTCCATGGTCGGTGTTTATTACTGTACAGTCCAGTCGCAAATATAGAATTAGAAACTTTTATCCCACTCATTAGTCAATATCTTTTGCTTTTTATATGGATTATATATTGGTTAACATTCAAAATAAACATGGGAGGTTTAGCTGGGTACAAACACATATCATATTGGTACATTAGAACAGTGCTTTGCATGCTCATAATGTGAACAATTTGCTTGAAATCAAGAATGTCAATTAATTCTTGAAATTAAATGATTAGCGATTCATCTCTTTCATTTAATGGCACGGTAATATCGTTTGATACAAATTTAATTCATATTGAAGCTAATATAGAGACCGAAAAATAGTGATTATTTGGAATTACCATATTGAAGTACTTTAAAACAAAATTAAAATGATGAATGCTAACAGTTATTAAATTGCGCTTAAGGCTGATCAATTAATTCTTGCTTGCTAAAAAGTGTAGGCTGATCAATTAACAATTACTTAACATAGATTGATAAAATATTAGTTGCCGTAAATGAGAAAATTGTGTCATAGTTACCATGAAATTGTGTCATAATTACTTGGCGTTTTTTACTTTAAATTTTGTTAATTATTTATGTTTATTTCCATCATAGTTTATGTAAAGCTAAATAATGAATGCCACTGAAGAGAGTAAATATGGATAAATATGGCATGATTTTTAATGCCATATTCTTCATAATACTATATTATGTATTAGAATACTTGTGTTTTTCACCCGATTTGTAAAATGGTAGCCAGCATACAAGAATATAATGACAACTGACATATAGGAGTAAAATGGCTGCAGCTATACTAGACCAAATCATATTTACTCTGTTCTTCTCCAAGCAGCAGGCTATGAAGGCTACAAATTGAATTTCATTATTTCGTTAATACCGTTTGTAAAATAGTAAATGTTATACCCAATAAATGGGTACACTAATAATTGATAATGATAGACTTAACATCAAGTTAAAGTATTAAAATTTTGTTAAATCTTCGATAATGGTGAAATGCTTCTGTTCTGTAATGGAAAGATATTTTGTTGGGAGATGTACCTAATAAACTCTGGTTACATTTGCTTGTGTAAAAAAAATGTATTAATATATATTTTTCATCAATTTAGAGAGCATATACATGTATTCTAAATGGAAATATGACTATTATAGTCTTTATCACAACCATGATAAGTAAAACCTCTTTTACATGAATATTTACTTGATGAACAAAATGTACTGAAGTTAACTTATTGTTGTTGCAATGTTATTTGTTTGACAGGATAAAGAAAGTTCGGGAGAAGCAAGTACACATCATACGGTCAAAGTCAATTATAGCACTATCAAGATATCATTGAAATTTGGTAACCAATTCCGTAACCATATAATGTGTTTTAGTGAATTGTAGGGAAATCTTAACAAGAAACATGACAAATGTGATTTACTGGATTAGTGTGGGACGGACGAAATTGTTGCAGAAGGAAGAGTTCTGCCAAGTGATCCAAAGGAGCTTATTCAACAAATTCCTCTTGGGTTAGATGCTATGAAGATTATTATAGACAATTTGAGGATACCGGATGCTTTTTTATGGAGATCCACACTTAATTTGACGCGGATTGGAGAATCTAAAGGTGAGGTAGTAGTTTGGCCAACTAGTAAAGTTGTTTTGTGCAACGTAGATCAATTTGAGAAAGAAAACAATGGGGTAAATTTTGAATTATTTGTTCATTAACATTTAATTGGACACATAAACCACTTCTTTAATATATTTTTCATTAATAGAGTAAAACTAGCAGCATAGATCACAAATGCAAGTTGTATGATTGGAGTGGGAACGAAGAAGTAGTTGCTGAAGGACGACTACACTCGAGTAATCCAAAGGAACTTATTAACGTTATTCCTGTTGGACCATCCGCAATGGCCATATGGATATATAATCCAAAGAATCAAGATGCTTATTTGTGGAAACCAACCGGTGGGTTGACACGAGTTGGAGAAGCTGTTGGTATGAAAGTGGCTTGGCCTAAATCAAGAGTAGTTGTGGAGCAAGTCAACACTGTTACATCTTCTACTCGAACAATTAATGCTAATGTTGTTGGAAAGGTGTGTTTATTTATATTTGACTAAATAATTCTTCTTACCAATTGTTTAAATACATGATAAAATGGTTTTTTTTAATTTTTAGAGTGCAAATTCAGTGGTAAATAACATGTGTAAGCTGATCGATTTGGATCACATGGGATAAATTGTTGCTGAAGGATGTGTGTCCTCAATTAATCCAACTGCATTGGTTCATTTTGTTCCTCTAGGAACAAATGCAGTTAAAGTTTGGGTTGATGTTGCATACGCTCCAGATGCATGTTTATGGAGACCATCGTCCCACGTGCAAAACATTGACAATGCTGTTGGCACCACAATCGCTTGGCCTGCTGAAAACGTAATAGAAGATGCAAAGTCCAGTAAGTGTAATTTTACCTGCTTCCATCCATTATTATGCTTCATTTAAATTCCAATATCGTTGTTGAACACATCACTTCCCATGGAGATTTACTGCCTTTACCCTTCTAAAGTTTGGGTTTCCCCATCGGATGAGATGTTGCTACTCCACGGCAGCAGCTGCCTACCACTGCTGCTGCTGGTGGCAGTAGTCATCGTTGCTGCTGCTGCTGCTACAGCAGCAGTATGACCCTATTTTTTTCTATGACATGTTCAGGGATATGTGCTAAATGATTCACACCAATCATGGTAAATACTGAATAAGCCACGCTCGAAAATAATAGGAGATCCGTTAATATCTAGATTTCCAGTGGGTGACAATGGCTTATATTTTTGATTTGCTAAAAGTTAATTTACGAAGTTTTCTCCGATTGATTTATGAGAAAGCGACTGACATAACATATGATCTGTTTTCAACTTAACTATGTGGACAACGATTAATTTATGAGAAAGCGATTGTTATTGACATAATATCCAGAACAAATGTCGTGTGTAGCACAAATTCCTTCAGGTTTACATGTAAAACTCAGTTTTATAATGGAACTGATATATCACGGCGGTTGACATCAAAACGTGATTTAATCCTGAATGGTGTACTAGATGACACGATCTCTTATTTTGCATGAAACGTGATTTAATCCTGAAACGTGATTTAATCCGGAAAGGTGTTCTAGATGACACGATTGAAACGTCGAGATTCCGATCATTCCATTTCGATTTAATCTGAAATTTCAAACATAGAAATCATTCAAATATATATGTGTGTATATATATATTTAAATGTTGCAACTAATTTTTTTTACGAGTAATGAATAAATATTTATAGTTGCTCAGTATTGTTTCATTTAAAATTGTATATCTTATTTTCCAGTTGAAGATAAATTATACATTTTATTTTGATTAATTAAACAAACAAAAGTACAATTGTATGAAAAATAAATAATAAGTCCGAAATTAAGGCTCAAACCGAAATTCCCAACCTTTACAAAGTAGATCAAATTTCATAAAATTACAAAAGGCCGAAACTAAGATCTCAACCATAGTTTAAATAATATTAATTCAAGATGTTGGAAGTCTTAGCATGGAACGCATTTGAATACATATATTTGTCACATGTATTCGACATAAATACAATATTACGCAATTAACACTAGGTCTGTGAATGTCAAGACAAAAATTGTGGTTGTATGAGTCTTGAAGCAATTCGATTGAGGTTGCTTGCACGTGGATTTTTTTTTTGGTGGTGAGCTATAGGTGATTGCTGAGACAAACTGGGTTTAAATATGGTGAGAATTTGATTTCAAGATTGAAGAATGAACTTGGTTTGGGTGTTGCGATTCATCAGTACATATTTACACCAGTATACAACCAACGCAAATAAACAAAGAATAACTGAAAAACACAATGGTAGATCTGTGTGCATGCGGCTGCAAATGTGACTGGTAAATGAACCAGAATCAATGCCTTCATGAGTATGCACCATCTCAAGAAAAATGAGAAACCATAACTCTGTTTCGGTTTCAATCAATAGAAAATTTTAAGTTTCGGACGATTCTGGGAATTTCGGAAGTTTTGTTTTTTGTTTCGGTTTTGGGTCCCGGTTTTGATTTTCAATGATTTATTAATGACAATATAATAAAAATCATTATAAATAAAATGCAGAGTCTTGTATATATAAAAAACTGAATAAGTATGGAATATTATAAAAAAATAAATTGATTTTCTTATAAAATAAAAAATAAATGATCAACTCAAACACAACCCACAACCAAAATGAAGTTGATTGGTGGGAGCTTATAAATGAAAAATGTTGGTACTGTTCCTTTTCTACCAAGCCCATGTCATGCCCCTTTTCTATCAACCCTAATTTACTGTGCCCAGCTCAATTTATATATTATAACCATATTTCAACATTTTCTGAACTCTAACTATTCAAAATTCGACGTTCGAACTGAAACCGAATTTCTTGTTCGATTTTGGTTCATTGGCCTACGATACCGGTGCGATATCACCGACACTTCAGTATAACGTCTAACACATCAAACATTGATTTAGAAAATCTAACATATATTAAAAACTGTATAAGATGGGTAAAACTGAAAATTTCATGTATACCTATGTTTTAAAAAAAAACTTTCCAACCGTGGATGTTCAAAGGGATATATCAAAAGATGAGTGAGGTTGTTCAATCAAAGGAAAATATCACAAAATGAAGACTTGGTTTGGGAATATTTCAGGAGACAAAATAGAGGATCGTGATGAAAACTCTGAGCAAGAGCCTATCTACAAAGGGTAGAGGCAAAAGGTGATGATAATACCAATATACTTTTATTGTGGAGGAGATAATCAAAAGCATCAAAATTCTTAGGAAACATGGCCCAAGGCTACCATAGTGTGCAAGCATCAGTAATGGCTTCTCAGAGAGCTTTCAGCACGAGCAAGCATTTGCTTTTGTGAATGTAAGGTGAGGTAGCCTGCTGCCCACTGCTTTGCATAACGGATTTGTAGGCATTAAGTCTTAGAAATGGGCATTTGCTAGTACTGACTAAACACAGAGAGGAATTAGAATCAGCTTTCTAATTCCAGTGAGATTTTGATGGGATATAATTAAGTTAAAATATCAATAGTTGGAAAAATCCAGTAGAATCTTCAATAAGGTGGTTCAATGAACTTGTCTGTTTCCAAGCATAATTGGTTGCTTCATTTATATGCTTGCTTCATTTAGTTGCCTTACTTTACAGAATGTGCCTTAGTAAAATGAAAACTAGCCCAGTTTCATAGAATGGAGCCAATCAAATTATTTTGCATCACTTTTAGCACCATTTCTCATAATACTTAACACATTTTAATGTAATGATATTTTTCAGGTCAAGTTTAGCAGTCTGCAAACAGCTGGCCCAGTTTCATTCTATTCTAAAATGGTGCAGCATGGACTCCTTATGATTTCTGATGTTTATTTCTCCTTTTGAAAAAAAGAAACTATTATATATCGCTTTTCGTTTGAAAGATTATGGACTATTATATGTTTTGATGTAAGGATATTGTGGACGTATGTGTGTTATGTAACCTCACATGTTAATTGTGAGATTTTTGGTTAATATAATATTGTGTTGACTATAAAATGTGCCATTCTGTGTTTATACTGCTTTGTATTTGAATTGTGGTTGCATGGAATGGGGATACATTTTTGGTGAATGCACAGGCCTGAGAGGATGGCGTTTATAAAATGCCATAGAAATCAAGCAACTGGACGATTTTTAAACGCTATTTTAACTTTCTATAGAGTTTTTAAAACGCCGTGAAAAAGACACTTGTTGATGGGAAACCCCTTCCATGGCACAACAGAACACCGCTGTAAGTAAATTTGTTGGCAAAACAAAAGCGCCAAGAAAGCTTGTTAAGAAAACGCTATAACATGTTATGATGGCTTCAGTAAAACGCTATTAAAAAGGATTTTCTTTGGCATTTTTAAGCCGATGTCGTATGTTTTAACTCTATAATGGCACGTTGTTACACATCATCATTAAAAACGCCGTAGATACATTTAACGGAATTTTTGAAATGCCGTGAAATGTCAAATTTGTTGTAGTGTTCAAAATGTTTTCCCATCTAAATCCATGGTAGCAAGTAATTTATTTACTTTTCTATATTTATTGTGGCTTGCTTGTAACAATGTTTTCAGAAATAAGCCATTTAGAGAAGTACATCACTTTTCCCTCTTATCACACTAACTCAGTTCATTACACCCCTTCCTTTCTTATTTTCCGAGTTAGGCATTTAATTACCATCCTTGCCACTTATTCATATCTTGTTATATACATGTATATATATATATAAGCACTAGACCTCTCACATTAAGCCTACACTTGTGGATGCTGGATTTGTCGGGCGGGTCCGTGCAGAATTCTACCACAAGCTGACTTAACCTCGTGTCTTAGCACATGTTGTTAATTCTTGCACTTAGCCCTCACACATTAGGTTCAACATCATTGGCTGCTGGATATGCAGGACGGGTCCGGGCAGACTTCTGCCACTAATGCAACCTAACCTCATGCCATAAGTGTGTTTACAATTTCTAATTGTAATCCTAGGCATATTCATTTTCATTCAATCACTTATGTTCATATCAAATTGCGTTTCCAAATTAAAATCTCAAAACATAATATATGTTTTGTTCATTACATGAAAATTTTAGACATATTATCCTTTTTACTGTAATATAGTTTACAGTAATCTAATTTACATGTCATCCAATTTTTGCCTATATTTTGTCGCATGTCATTTTCAACATATGTTTAATTCTACTAGGACATGTAAACATTCAATCGGGTAATTATTTTAACATGTCGTTCAATCAATAATATGTCCCAAGCAAAGCATGTAATTACAATCACTGAATTGGCTATTCATATCCTAACAAGTTTATTTTCTCCAACATGTAAACATTCAATAACTTAGCCAAGTCAACATAGGAATTTCCTGACATATTCATATCAACATTTCAATTCGTTACGATAGCAATTTATAATTAAACTGGCCATTTCAAAATTTATTAAAAAGGGGAATTCTAAACGATAGTCATAACATTATATAAAGGCTATAGCTTAAACCCACTCACCTTTAAGCTTTCCCCAAATTTTGGATCTGATCCATTATCTCTCCATGGTTTTCCTTTTCCCTTTAATTTGATTCACGACCTAACGACCATGGATTTATTATTTCATGAAAAGAGAAGGGAAAGAGAAATAATTTAAATAGATTGGTTCTTAGAGGTTTACCTTGCTTTCATGATTTAATATTCTTTTTATTAACGTTGATTCCCTCTTCTAGATCTAAATTCATAATCCTCCTAGGCTAACATTTTAATTTCAGAATTGATTTGAGAAGAGAGAGAGAGCCATGGCAGAGCTCCAGTGCAGCCGCCGAATTATGATGTTTAGGGTTAGGTCTAGGGTCTTATTTATAGGTGCCCAAGACTTTATCGTACACGCAGCGCTGAGTCAGCATCGAACCGAGTTAAGAAAATAGTCCAGGTTTGCAAATAAATCTTGCCAAATCTTATCGTACATGCAGTGCTGAGTCAGCATTAGGTCCCGCAAGCTGTTTTGGCATAGAAATTTGAATTTCGAATGTTTGAATTGTTTTGGTGCAAAAATTTGATTTTTGAACTTTTGAATTTCTGGAATTTATATAACTGTTTTATTCACATGAAATATTCTTATATGTATACAATTTCTCTACCGACCATTTTACGCGTATGTATATACTCATAATTTTCTTTTTATTTTCAAAATTCAAATGATGTTGCACCGTTATTTGATTCTTGCCATATTTCATTGACTGTAGCCTTATCTTGAATTTTATCTTTTGTATACATATATTTATGCAAATATGTATATATATATATTCTCATATATATACATACGTTCTTATCCTTTTAAAATTTGAATTTGTATACATACATATATTTGCATGTTCAGTTGGCCCTCTCTAAAACAAAGATAAAATTATGCCACCGCCGAGGTTCGAACCCCCAACCTCTATGTTACAAATCCAATGCCTACCGAGCTACGAAATCTTTTATTAATAAGTCTTAGAACAATGATAATTATTGTTCTCTCCTCACTTCTCTTTTTCATGTTAGTTACAATACTTAAATTAAACCATTGCATGAATCTTTTTCTTTTAATGTTAATGCATTATGTTTGCAAATCAGTGCATGCAACATATTTACATTGCATGCAACCAATCCTTTCTTTCTTTCAATGCATACATTACATTTTTTTCAGTGCATGTATTTATTATATGCAATTCTTATTTTATTCTTTATTTTACATTTTAATTTGTTTTTGTCTCTGTGTGTGTGTATATATATATATATATATCTTGTGTGTATACAAACTTCTAGGCTTAATAACTTCTTCATATAATGTCCTTTTTACGCAAAGCAGGTGTCAATCTTGACCAAAATTCAGAGACGGACGCAATGGCGCAGTCTGTTGTACTTAACTCTCATTATTTAATTAAGTTATTCTTATTTTATTATCTTAAAAATACGGGGTATTATATTCTCCCACCCTTAGGAAATTTCGTCCCTAAAATTTAATAAAGGTAAAATCAATTAACCCCTCGCATAATATACGTCCATCATGTGTGCATCTAATTTTAGCAAACATTGTGCACTTGTGCAAAGTGAAATACATCATAATAATGCATGTATGCCTAAGAGGTACCTCCTATGTGTATGCAAATTTCTCAAAAATTCTTTTTAAAATATGATGCTCACATCCTAGATATACTGGCAGTTCAACATGAATGCGATATTTTGAAAATCAAAATGCTTTTTCATCCAAAGTTTCCCACACTCATACTGAGTAAGAGCATAGTTCATCCAATTGTTGCGTCCATAATCCTACCAACCAACTTTGTTTTTCGAATTTCAGAAAATTCTAATTTTTTAAATTCGATTTCTTATGTTACAAAAAGGTGGAAAATGGAAAATTTCACACCTTCCGTTTTTCTTTTATATACCTTTTTATAACCGTACTTGGATTTTATGAAACAATGTATAAAGATTTCCTATTTTCCAATCCAAGAACTTCCCACATAAGAAAATTTTCTTTGTTGTAGCTTTTCTTTTTCATCTTATCTTGCAAAAAAAATTCAAATCGCAAAACTGGAGTAGATACGGACAAATATTTTCCTTAATCGGGTTTATGACTTGATCTTACCCATAAGGTCAGTTCGGTCTCCTGCTACAAGGTGCCAACATCCACTCTATTCTCATTTTCTACAACTTATTTTGTCCACCCAACAAAATTCCCTTTTAAACAATTTATCAAAAATAATTGTCAAAGGAATAGAGACTTCAAAACTTTCTTGATTAAAAATTCTTGTATGAAATATAACTAGAAAAAACTAGCGACCTATACATGCTCTATAATGTGCACCTTTTACTGAGAGAATTTTACTATAAAACTCAATATGTACTTCTTTACATATTTTAAAACTATAACTTTTAAGATTAAAACTTGAAAATACCATAAACCGTTTTTGCCCAAACTTTTATAATCTCAAGTTCTGAAAAGTTAATAATGGGGTTAGACTCAAAGCGGGTTTCCAATTCTTCAAGGCTCTCCTAGACACTCCCCAAGGTCAATTCTCTCAACTATATATATTCCTAATCCATTTCTCTTTGTTCAACTTTTTCCAAAATAGTAATCATATGCGATTTATTTTCCTTCCGTACAAAGTATATTGTACACTTCCTAACCAAACTTCCTAAGGGTCTCAAATTTCCTTGTTCATTCCTTTAGTGTACAAAACAAACATCCCATTTCATATCATATTATACTCTTTTTATTTAGTGGGTTCCTCTATGGATCTAGGTATATATATAATATATTTATATTTTTAAAAATACAAATACATTCACTCACTATTTATATAGGAATTTTAAACGTAAGCTTTGATACCAGATGTGACAACCCCAATTTCGACAGACCGAATATTTTTTCAAAATTCCAATCTATCAAAACTCGAATTGGTTTGCTCTGGTATCCTACAGAAAAGAAAAAGACATAAAACATGTCAGAGCTCAGAAAAATATCTCACAACGGAAAGGATAAAATATAGTATAATCAAAACATAGCCTTACCGTATTATTAATATTGCCTAACCAGTATCCAAAGCTATCATGTCTCTGCCACAATCTAACATACGAGTGTGTTATGAGGAGGGGACAGAGCACAAGTTCCGGTGACAGTATTTAAGCTATATACTTTGGATAATCTTACATATACCATTCAATCATATTTTCTTATTTATTAGGTTACTTGGGTTAACAACACTCAAGGCTTACACACACGTCGTACCCATTTACTTCCCGGTGAATTAACCTAATACAGTATATGTTGTTATCTCTCAATATTGAGATACACCTCATGGTACCCCACTCTCACGGTCTCCACCGTATCATCGCAGGAGAATAGCAGTCCCTAATCCTACGCCCGAATATCGTACGGATTTCTGTATATATGTCAACGTTACGTCTGCAAAGAAACACTACTTCTATATTACATAAGCGTTCGGACTACCATCTTCGAACCATTCGATCAAATTAGGTTCCATCCTCGAATAATTCCCTCTAGTCTTATGATACATCACCCAGAGCGACATGAGTGTACCTAGGCTTTCCCACGTACGTATCGTCAATCGTTCTCGATGTTTATTGCACATGTTCTCTATATGTGTGCCCCGAGTCCCGTGGCAGGGCTAATCAAGAAACACAGAACTCGGTCAAGAGCTTTCAGATATCTGCCGATTGCAGATGCTAAGGTCTGCTTTTACAGTGACTATGGTCCCACTAGACCCCTCCCTCAACTAATGAAAGGCACCCAAGAAAATCAAGAATGAGAACTTAACCCCGGCCCCCTATGCCCTTCAATCCTATTGGCCATCCTCACCCATAAGTAGATAGCAAAGTATATGGTCTTTTGGAGTTCTCCGCCTTTCCGCTTTACGTACTGACTGAAGATTGTAGGTAGACGATGATTTGCTATCACAGGGCACTAACTGGTCTCGCCGAATCACGCTGGTCCATCACAGTCTTTTGATTTCCCCTTATTATTGCAATTAAGGCATACTCATTGGTTCACCTACGCAGACCTAACTTTTGTGAGCATAGGCGGATCATCTGCCACTCACAGAGGAATACCAAGAGTACCCTACGTCCCCGGAAGCCGCGTGCTTCCCCTTCCAGTCCTTTGGAGACGTCAAACAATCAGATGAATGTGCGCTCCCCTCATGCCTTATAACACCTCGATGATTTACTCTGTTGGGTTATTCACCCACAACCGTACAGATTGGTCAAAGCGTCGTACTTTAGCATGTTGTTAGACCCTATGTCTGAACATTCTTTTATGCGCTTTTCTCACCTCACCAGGTTTCCAGTTAACTTGGTTATTCCAATTCTTATTGAATTCTTATTCAAATTACCAAGTTTCTCTTGCTTATTAATTTCAGTCATACAACTTAATTCATTTAAGTTTATTAATAAGCTTATAACATGTTATTCTCTAGATTGTTGCCCAAAGTCTGTGATCCACAATCCCTCTTATATTCTTTTTTGATTTCAATAACATATTTTACTTAATATGTAATTAAGTATATCTAATTTACATGTTTCCAATTAACATGTCACTTACCATTTATGATTATATATAACTTATTTCATTTCATAAGTTTTCCACATCCTCTCTCATTTAATCATAATTCCACATTATGTCATCAATACGACTTATCGTTGTTTATTTGTTAACTTAGTTCTATTAACTAAGGCCCATTAATAAGTTTCTCTGCCCATTTATTATAACCTATGTTATAATTTCCACTTGTCCCTGGGACAAGTCTAAACATGTTATTCTTACCAACGGGTTTCAAACTCCCATACTACTTAACTTATAATTAAGTGCAATATATTTTCCCCCTTTCTTAACAGGTTTTAGGTTTTCCCCTTTTCTGATTACTCAATTTACAATTAAATGTCACTTAACTTAATTCACCAGTTATCCCATTCCCTTACTAGTTTATTATAACCTAAGTTATAATATTCACTTGTCCCTAGGACTAGTCTAACTATTATACAACATTATCATTAATGTTTATAA
Source organism: Allium sativum (assembly GCA_030737875.1). Taxonomy (NCBI): domain Eukaryota; kingdom Viridiplantae; phylum Streptophyta; class Magnoliopsida; order Asparagales; family Amaryllidaceae; genus Allium; species Allium sativum. Next base: position 272,206 of record JASFAX010000053.1, read on the forward strand.
TAGGTTATTATCATTCCCCTTTTAAACCATTGATTGTTGTAAACCATTATTCTTCATTCTCTGTAATATATATTCCATATTATATTTAGGAAAACACTTCATGCCCTTATCAGTTTAATAGAAGGAATCAATGATTTATTTTCATAATGTTTTCTCATCTAAATCCGTGGTAGCAAGTAATTTATTTACTTTTCTATATTTATTGTGGCTTACTTGCAACAACATTTTCAGAAATAAGTCATTTAGGGAAATACATCACTTTTCCCTATTATCACACTAACTCAGTTCATTACACCTCTTCCTTTCTTATTTTCTGAGTTAGACATTTAATTACCATCCTTGCCTTTTATTCGTATCTTGTTATATACATGTATTTATATATATGTATATATAAGCACTAGACCTCTCACATTAAGCCTACACTTATGGATGCTGGATTTGCCGGGCGGGTCCGGGAAGAATTCTACCACAAGCTGACTTAACCTCGTGTCTTAGCACATGTTGTTAATTCCTGCACTTAGCCCTCACACATTAGGTTCAACATTAGTGGCTGCTGGATGTGCAGGTCGGGTCTAGGCAGACTTCTGCCACTAATGCAACCTAACCTCGTGCCATAAGTGTATTTACAATTTCTAATTGTAATCCCAGGCAATTCATTTTCATTCAATCACTTATGTTCATATCAAATTGCGCTTCCAAATTAAAATCTCAAAACATAATATATGTTATGTTCATTACATGAAAATTTTAGACATATTATCCATTTTACTGTAATATAGTTTACGGTAATCTAATTTACATATCGTCCTATTTTTGCCTATATTTTGTCACATGTCATTTTCAACATATGTTTAATTCTATTAGGACATGTAAACATTCAATCGGGTAATTATTTTAACATGTCGTTCAATCAATAATATGTCCCAAGTAAAGCATGTAATTACAATCACTGAATTAACTATTCATATCCTAACAAGTTTATTTTCTCCAACATGTAAACATTCAATAACTTAGCCAATTCAACATAGGAATTTCCTGACATATTCATATCAACATTTCAATTCGTTACAACGACATTTTATAATTAAATTGACCATTTCAAAATTTATTAAAAAGAATGCTAAACGATAGTCATAACATTATCTAATGGCTATAGCTTAAACCCACTCACCTTTAAGCTTTCTCCAAATTTTAGATCTGATCCGTTTTATCATCCATGGTTTTCCTTTTCTCTTTAATTTAATTCACGACTTAACGACCATGGATTTATTGTTTCATGAAAAGAGAAGGGAAAGAGAAATAATTTAAATAGATTGGTTCTTAGATGTTTACCTTACTTTCATGATTCAATAATCTTTTTATTAATGTTGATTCCCTCTTCCAGATCTGAATTCATAATCCTCCTAGGCTAACATTTTAATTTTAGGACAGATTTGAGAAGAAAGAGAGAGCCATGGAAGAGCTCCAGCGCAGCCGCCGAATTATGATGTTTAGGGTTAGGTCTAGGGTCTTATTTGTAGGTGCTCAAGACCTTATCGTACACGCAGCACTGAGTCAGCATTGAACCTAGTTAAGAAAATAGTCCAGGTTTGCAAAAGAATCTAGCCAAATCTTATCGTACACGCAGTGCAGAGTCAGCATTGGGTCTCGCAAGCTGTTTTGGTGCAGAAATTTGAATTTTGAATATTTGAATTGTTTTGTTGCAGAAATTTGATTTTTGAACTTCTGAATTTTTGGAATTTATTTAACTGTTTTATTCACTTGAAATACTCTTATATGTATACAATTCCTCTATCGACCATTTTATGCGTATATATATATGTATATATATGTATGCGCACAATTTCCGTTTTATTTTAAAAATTCAAACAATGTTGCACCGTTATTTGACTCTTGCCATATTTCATTGACTGTAGCCTTATCTTAAATTTTATCTTTTGCATACATATATTTATGCATATATATATATATATATATATTCTCATATATATACATATATTTTCTTTATTTCCTTATATGTACATTCTTATCCTTTCAAATTTTGAATTTGTATACATACATATGTTTGCATGTTCAGTTGGCTCTCTCTAAAACAAAGATAAAAATTATGCCACCACTGGGGTTCGAATCCCCGACCTCTATGTTGCAAATCCAATGCCTTAACCAACTGAGCTACAAAGGCTTTTGTTAATAAGCCTGAGAACAATGGTAATTATTGTTCTCTCCTTACTTCTCTTTTTCATGTTAGTTACAATACTTAAATTAAACTATTGCATGAATTTTTTTCTTTTAATGTTAATGCATTATGTTTGCAAATCAGTGCATGCAACATATTTACATTGCATGCAACCAATCCTTTCTTTCTTTCAATGCATGCATTACATTTTTTTTTCAGTGCATGTATTTATTACATGCATTCCTTATTTTATTCTGTATTTTACCTTTTAATTTGTTTGTACATATATATATATATATATATCTTGTGCGTATACAAACTTCTAGGCTTAATAACTTCTTCATATGATGTCCGATTTACGCAAATCTAGTGTCTATCTTGACCAGGATTCCAAGACGGATGCAATGACGCAGTCTATTTTACTTAATTCTCATTATTTAATTAAGTTAGTCTTATTTTATTATCTTAAAAATAACGGGTGTTACAAGATTTGTGCCTACATCTGCTAAGACAGCTTTGCTTGAAGAATTTATCAAACTCAGGCAGGGCAATCTTAGTGTTACCGAATACACTCACAAATTTGATGGATTATCAAAATATGGAGCCATGTGGTAGCTGATGAACCCTCTAAAACAACATGTATATTAAGGGGTTAAATCCAGGCTTAAGTAGAGCTATGATACCCTATGTAAACAGAACTTATGATCAAGTCATTGATCTGACTTTAAGCTTTGAGCAACATGAAAAAGAAAGAGAGAAATATAAAAAATTTCAAGAACAATAATAACAAAAAAGGGGAAAGGAAGGTATCATCCATATGATAAGAAACAGGAGGACACTGGGAGCGAGAAGACCGGTGATGCTAAATCTGGAGAAACCAAGAAGAAAGTAGTATGTCATCACTATGGCAAAGAGGGACATATTAAGCCCAAGTGTTCATAATTGAAGGGAGGAGCTTTCAAGTGCTACTTCTGTGGGAAGGAAGGTCACTTGAAGAGGAATTGTCCTGAGAAAAAGTAGCAAGGCAAAGTGGCATCTCTGGAAACAAAAGGCAAATCTATAGTAGAATATAATGCAGAAAATGTGGGGCCATGTGGAAGTTACATCATTTTTTGCCAAATGCCAATACAAGTAGTGTATGATACAAGAGAAACCCATTCTTTAATATCCCATGATATTTCCAAGTTGTTGAAATTGAACTGCATATTAGTAGAAAAACCATTACTTATCAAAGTCCCTTAGGAAGTTCTTGTGTTTTTGATATGATGTGTGTGGGTGCAGAATTAATTATAGGAGGAAAGTTTTTTGTTTTTGATTTATATGTTTTAAATTACCTAGATATAGGTATTATATTGGGTGTGGACTGGTTAAAACAACATAAAGCTATAATTAATTTAGAGACATCCACCATTTCATTCCAAAACCATAGGAAGTAGAGAGTTGTTGTTCTTTGTGAATCAACAAAGGAGAGAAAATTATTTCATTTATATGAATTGAGAAGTGAAACCTCTGAACTTTCAATAGTAAACATACCCACAGTAAATGAGTATTTGGATGTATTTGGAGAAGTTAAGGGCATCCCACACCATAGGCAAGTGGAATTTCAGATTAATTTAATTCTAGGAGCATGTCAGTAATCAAGAAAGCTACTAGAATGGGGCTAAGTGAGCTGATAGAACTAAAGAAGCAACTGGAGGAGTTGGAAGAAAAGGGTTTTATCAGACCAAGTAATTCTTGCTGGGGTGCACCAGTGGTGTTTGTAAAGAAGCAAGATGGTTTTCTAAGGCTATGTATAGACTACAAGGAATTAAATAAGTTGAAAATTAAAAATAAATACCCTCTACCAAGAATTGATGACCTTTTTGATCAATTAGATGGGTCAAAAACATTTTCCAGGCTTGACTTAGCTTCTGGGTTTCATCAAATGAAAGTGGAAGAATCTAGCATTAAGTATACAACTTTTAACACCAGGTATGGGCTGTATGAATTCTTAGTCATGCCTTTTGGATTAACAAATGCACCATCATATTTTGTTGATTTGACGAATAGAACTTTTAGGGATTATTTGGATAAATTTGTACTGATTTTCATAGATGGCATTTTAATTAATTCAAAGATAGTAGAAGAACACCAAAATTACTTGCATTTAGTGTTGAGCAGGTTGAGGCAAAATGATTTAAAAGCAAAGTTTTCAAAGTGTGCATTTTGGAAAGAAGAAGTAAATTTTCTTGGGCATGTTATTTCTGCATAAGGCATTTCAGTGAACCCAAGTAAAGTAGTTGCAATACAAACTTGGAAAAAGCCTAAAACTGTAAGTGAGGTAAGATCATTCATGGGAATGGCTGGATACTATAGAAGGTTTATTAAAGATTTTTCTAAGATTTCAACACCACTGACTAATCTAACTAGAAAGAATCAAGCTTATGTATGGACAGAAAAATGTGAGAAAACTTTTGAAGAACTAAAGGAAGCATTGGTGAATGCTCCTATCTTGAAAGTGCCTGAAGGAAATCATTACATGGTAATATATACAGATGCATGTGGACAAGGATTGGGTGCAGTATTGATGCAACAAGGCCAAGTGGTAGCATATGCATCATGGCAATTGAAGCCACATGAGGTTAGGTATGCAACCCATGACTTATAACTAGCAGCAGTGGTGTATGCCTTAAAACTTTAGAGGCATTATTTGTTAGGAGCCAAGTTTGAACTCTACGCTGATCACAAATCCTTAAAATATCTGTTTTTACAAAAAGATTTGAACATGAGGCAACATAGGTGGGTGGAGTTCTTAGCTGCGTATGATTTTGATATACTCTACATACCAGGAAAAGCTAATAAGGTAGCTGATGCTTTAAGTAGGCAAGATGCCAAAGTAAGCATGTTAATGATGGAGGAATTTAAAATTTTGATGGTACTCACTGATATAGAAATAAAAGAAAATGGTGACATGCACAACGATGTGCATACTACACAAAAGAATGTGGGAAGGTTAAGTATGATAATAATTTTGAAAGTAGGGTGTATGCAAAAGCAAGATCCCAATATAACAGAAAAGAAAACTCTTTTAGGAAGGGGGGAGGAAGTTCTCAATCTACATATTGATGGAAAAGGATATGTGAGACATATGAACATAATTTGGGTACCAGAAAACTCATAATTAAGGGAGGAGGTACTGAATGAATATCATAGAGGTAAATACTCCATACATTCAGGGAAGACAAAGATGTACCAGAATCTTAAAAAGGATTTTTGGTGGAAGAGAATGAAAGGAGATGTAGCTAGATTTATGGCAAAATGCATGACTTGTCAACAAGTAAAGGCAGAAATACAAAAGCCATCAGGATTATTCTAACCATTAAGTATACCAAAATGGAAATGGGAGGAAATTTCCATGGATTTTATAGATGGTCTACCAAGATCCAAGAAGGGAAATACAAGAATCTGGGTAGTAGTTGATAGATTGACCAAAGTGGCACGTTTCATCCCAGTTAAATCAGAAAGAAATGCACCAAAATTAGCCCAATTATTCATAAAAGAAATAGTGTGGTAACATGGTACACCCAAGACAATTGTGAGTGATAAATACACTATCTTCACATCTAAATTCTGGAAAAGTTTTCAAGAGGCTATTTGTATGAGTACAACCTACCATCCTCAATCAGACGGACAAACAGAAATTTGGGGGCAATTGGGAAGACCACCTCCATTTGGCTAAATTTACTTATAACAATAGTTATCAAAGTACCATAGGAATGGCACCATTTGAAGCTCTTTATAGCAAACCATGTTCATCTCCAGTATGCTGGGTTGAAACTAGAGAAAGAGCAATTTTAGGCCCACAATACATAAAAGAAACAACCGAAAAGGTTAAGTTAATTAGAAAAAGAATGGAAGCTGCACAAGGTAGACAGAAAAAAGAAAGAAGTCTGAATATCAGATTGGAGACTTTGTTTTCATTAAAATATCAACAATGAGAAAGGTATTGAGGTTTGGAAAGCAAGGCAAACTAATACCAAGGTATGTTGGGCTCTATAAAATTTTAGAAAGAATTGGTTCTCTGGCATACAGGTTAGAATTGCCTGAAGATATGCAAGGGATGCATAATGTATTCTATGTATCACAATTAAGAAGATGGGTTCATGATAAGCAATACATTTTGGAGACACCATCTCAGGTTCAACTAAATGTAAATCTGGTTTATGAAAAAGAATCGGTGGCAATTTTGGCTAAAGATATAAAGAAACTAAGGGACAAGACTTTGAGACTTGTGAAGGTACAATGGAGTATAGATCCGAATGATTGCACATGGGAATTAGAAGATAAAGTTAGGGTGAATTATCCTAAGCTGTTTGCAAATTAAAGGTATTTTAATTTCTGAAAGTAGCTTACATATGTGTGCTTTGACTATTAATTAGTAGATTGATTTAATGTGGTTGCATTTAATTAGAGTCTCAAGATTTATTGTTTTTTTACATACAAGAATGAAGAAATTGTGAGGACACAATTCCTAAAAGGTGGGGTATCGGCAATGACCCAAATTCTTTAGCAAAACTATTTTAATTTTGCCTAACAATATTTTATTGGATTTAAAAGGGGAATTGGAGATGTTTTTAGTTTGTGTGCATATGTGAGTGTGTGTATATGTGTGCACCAAGGACATGCACAAGATAGATCCATGGTTCCAGAAGAAGATGTTATGGTGTGCATGCCCATATGTTTTGTTTCTTACTGAATTAAATCGAAATGTTTTGGCCAATAAAGAATATAGTTAAGGGTTTGGTATGTACACACACACACACACACACACACACACACACACACACACATATATATATATATATATATATATATAGAGAGAGAGAGAGAGAAAGGTTAATAGTGAAAGTTTAATATGTGACTAGGAAGATTTAGAAAGTGGGTTATTATATCCCCATAATTATTTTGTCATGACATGAAAAGAGGAAAACAATTTAAATGAAAGACATTTTTCTTTTATTTCTGAAAAGCAATTCAAACCTTGTCTAGTGGCTTTTATATAACACCCCACCTCCGCTAGGTTCACTAACAAAGGGAATGCACTAGTTTTGGAGGAGCATTATCGAGGTAAACAAACACTGAAATATTACAAGACAGAACATAGATAAAACAGTGGAAGATTCAAAAGAAAATTTTCATTACTTTCAAGAAGAGAAAAAACCTTTTACATCAAAAAGCCAAGGTCATTATTTTCCATTACAACAAATTCTATCTTGCATAAATAAAGAAGCATAAAACATCAAAAGTAGCTTAATTCCCCAAAGGTAGTAGAAAATGCAGCCATAGCATAGCCCAAGATCAAACCGTACATGAGCTGAATCAAAAGCAAGCGAAATCCAAGCTAAGTGCTAGAGTTACCTCCCTGAGAACCTGGGGGGGGGGAACGAAAGAAAAAGAGGCGAAAGAAAACGGGTCAGTCATAAAGACTGGTAAGTCCAAGTGACTTTCAGGATAAAAACAGGTAAAAGTAACATGACATGTACAAACTGAAAGTAAACATAAGGATGTTGTCAAGGTTGGCAAGATAGACTAAGATAGCATGATAACTCAAATGTAAATCAAGTATAGCATCACATATTCAAGGTCCGCTGCATCAACTGTACTAGGATCCCAACCCATGTCTTATATTAATCATGAAATGATCTCTTGGCCCAATATCATGAAATGACCTATTTCTAGGTCCAACGAAACGATCCACTAGTCGATCGGCTCCCTACAAGTTCTAGCTCGTCTTGTGTCTGTGTCATACGGCCCTATCACGAATGTAGTCACCTGTGCTAGGTCCACCATAGGGTGTATCAAGCCCTAGGGTGCCAACCACCGACATGAATCAAGAATGCACAGATAAACCTACTAATGCCCAATACCTGATTTTTCAACTCCGGACCACGTGCACGACCATAGCCCGCCTGAACCTACACTGGCGCACCAACACAGCCGTCGTTCTGGTCGCTTACAATCAGCCCAGTAATCGTGCCCCACCCTGCCTAGTTCTAGGGTACCATGATACATCTAGTGGGTTACTGCTGAAATGGACCGCGTAACTACGGTTTCCGTCTAATATGTTAAGTGTTGTCATTTAAATTAGTGACTTAACCCCTATCAGTCTAGCATGTCAAGTTGGTTAAGTGCTGTCATTCAAGTTCGTGACTTAACCCGCCTACGAATCATGTATCAAGTTGGTTAAGTGTTGTCTTTCATGTTCATGACTTAACCCTATCATGTGGCATTAATTCATTAATGCACCCCAACCTCTCACATCAGACCTGTTGTTGTGGTCACTGGATATGCCGGGCGGTTCCAGGCAGAATTACACCACAACTCAGTCTGACCTCGGATTTTCAAGTGTGATATGACAAACTACCCACATTGGATCATATTGTTTGCAGTAACTGGATTTGTCGGGCGGTTACGGGCAGAATTACACTGCAAACTCAACCCAACCTCGAGTTGGCCATTTTCAAGTTCATTCTAGTGTCATGTCCATGTTCAAGTTTTCAAGTCAAGTTCATGTCAAGTTTCAAGGCAACATTCATGTCAAGTTTCCTACAATTACCAATTTTTCCCAATGTTACCCCGTCTAAATATTAGGCAAACAATCTTAGCCTAATTTTCCGTCCGCATGATTTTTGACATATAATATTAGGCTAAAAACTTAGCCTAATTTAACGTACACAAAATTTGCATAAAGCGATTCATTAGCATAAACATGACATAGGTGTAAACTTAGCAATCTCGGTATAGTCAATTTGAACACCATAGGTGTGTACTTGCAAAATAATCAACATGAATATCATAGGTGTGAACTTGCAGCGTAGACTGAACCAACATACATATATGTGAATTTGCAACATAGACTAAATCAACTTACATATATGTGAACTTGCAAAAATCAATCACGAACATATGAATAAGTGTGAACTTGAAATATGACATAAGTTTAACATATACACATAAACATGTAGATCTAACATTTGGTCACATATGTGATATGATTTCACAACCTAAAACTTGCATAACATGATAAACTACACAACTTGCCATAACGGGTTATACTCCAAGTTCATATACATATGAATAGACTTATTCATTAATTCCCAATTCAACATGATGATAGAATAGAACCACAGGCATAGATCAACATAATAAACATTGCTCTATTATCAATTTATTTCCAAGGCATGACCTAACTGAATAAATTGATTAAAACATTACAGGCGTAACATTATGAACATGAAAAGGTTTGAATAATAATCTAGATTCAAGAACACGGATAGATCTAACTTAAATAGAAAAATCCCCAAAATCAAGACAAATAAAGAAAATAGGTCTGAATAGAAAATCAAGCTTAGATCCAATTTCGTAGTCATAATTCTAGGCAATAACCTCATGGTCATGAATCATAGGTGATTAGTCATAATTTTCCTTGTCATAGTCATAGGCAATACTCTTATATTCACAGTCATAGGCATATACATAGCCTTATGTTCACCGTCATAGTCATAGTCTTATGTTCACCGTCATAGTCATAGGCATAGTCTTATGTTTACCATCATAGGCATAGTCATGGTCTTAGGTTCACAGTCATAGGCGTAGTCATAGTCTTATGTCATTAACAATAGTTTCAACGTCATAGGCAACATTCCCCATAGTCAAGATCCAAGAAGAAAACAAGAATAGATATGAATCATACATAAATCAATTCCAATTTATAACATGCCCATATTAAGTTTATACTTTTTATCTAAAAGTAAGTGGAACTTACAGATCGTGGTCTAAGAAATTTAGATGCAAAAGTCAAGTCTAGAAATTGGTCGTTGAATTGTTGAATTGTTGAATCTTGATTTGATTATAGAAGCAAATCCCTAAATATGCAATTCCTAGCCGTAGTCTTCAAGGAATAATCTTTGTGTTTTAATTTAATTTAGTTTAGAGGAAGAAGCCATGATCATCAAGAGTTTGAGCAGCATAAGGTTAGAGAAGAATGGTGTATAGAGAATGAGGCTAGGGGGCTGTTTATATAGGGTTTCAAACTAATTAGAGCCGTTGATGAAGCTAGATTTAATCAAGGCCATCCATCTCAGGAGAAGCCAATCAGAAAGTGACAAGTCAGCCCTAGTGACACACCAGAGCTCAGAAATTTGACCAGAACCCGACCAGGCCAGCCAGGGCCTGACCAAGCACGTTTTCGGCTCGGCCTGGGCGCACTTGCCAAGTGCACCAGTGCAACTTTGCATGGGCGCATTTCCAAAGTGCGCCAGTGCAATTTTGTTCTGGCTCACTTCCTAAGTGCGCCAGTGCATTCTGGCCCGTTTCTGGTTTTTATGCCTAACTTCGTTCGTCCATATCTTCTTCGTACGTTATCCATTTTACGCCAACTCGGACTCTATTTCAAGCAGAATTCCGAGACGAATGCAATGGCTTAACCCGTTTCCCTTGATTCTTATTTTAAAAATTAATTCTGCCTTGATTTATGGTTTTAACATGTTATTAAAATTCGGGTTGTTACATTCTTCCCTCCTTAAAGGATTTCGTCCCCGAAATCTTCAAGTTAAGAAGAATGCATCCTATCATCCAATTACCCATCTACTCAAAACATCATCCACAAGCAACCATTGTCCCTAAACGATTTCTAATGCTATATGAACATATGCACAAAGTGTGTGTATATGTTCCTTATCTAATGCAAATTATTAGGCCTGATTGATCTTGTTAATGTAAAACATGTTTAGTGCCATGAATCCAACATGTATGCAAATAGTCCTAGTCACATAAGCACTATATGTGTGCACAAACATCCCTCCATATGCAACATCCACATGATAACACATTCAATTTCATCCATAAACAACTATGAACACTCATGCATATGCAATATGAAAATGTGTCTGAGCCGATCTAGTGCCTAATGTGTGTTATGCAACCACGAGCAACCACTTGCGACCACTTGCAAACATTTGCAAACATCAACCATAACATGTTTCAATCACATGTTTACATCCAAAAAGGGTTCTACCTAAGGTTCTCAAGATAGGATTGAGAAGATAAGCAAGATAAAACAAAGCATCTAGGAGAAGAAGTTAAAGATGTACCCCCATAAGGTCCTGCTTGCGGGCCTTGCCCTTGCTTCTTAGGGCAATTCTTGCTGATATGTCCAATATCACCACACTGAAAGCATACTCCCATCTTCATCTTCTTCCTTCTACAATCCTGGACTATATGCCCCTCAATACCACAGAAGTGGCATTTTCTTTTCTCACGTGTCTTGTTATTATTATTGTTGTTGTTGTTCTTGCCTCCCTTCTAGAAGCCTTTCTTCTCGTTCTGAGACTCATCCGCCTTAACTTATCACTCATACCTTTCCTATGTAACATGTTAACAAGCCTCACGGAAACTACCTCCATCGTACGGAAAATCCTCTACGAAGCTTGAAAGAAGACTAGCCACAGGTAAAAAAACTACTGCAACTACAGATGGAGAAAAGAAAGGAAAAGAGATTCAAACAAGGAAACAAAGGATAGTGCTAATGGCTTTTGGGGAATAGCCTTTAAATAAAACAAGACTTTTCTTGAAAAATACTTCTTTGTAAACGGTTTTTGAAAATAATTTTAGAAGGTATTCTAAAAACTTTTGCCCAGTCCGGTAACCTTCTGCTCTGATACCAAATATAACACCCCACCCCCGCTAGGGTCACTCACAAAGGGAATGCACTAGTTTTGAAGGAGCGTTATCGAGGTAAACAAACATAGAAATATTACAAGATATAACATAGATAAAACAGCGGAAGAATCAAAAGAAAATTTTCATTACTTTCAAGAAGAGTCAAAACCTTTTACATCAAATAGCCAAGGTCAATATTTTCCATTACAACAAATTCTGTCATGCATAAATAAAGAAGCATAAACTTAAAACATCAAAAGTAGCTTAATTCCCCAAAGGTAGCAGAAAATGCAGCCATAGCATAGCCCAAGATCAAAATGCAGCCATAGCATAGCCCAAGATCAAACCGTACATAAGCTGAATTAAAAGCAAGCGAAATCCAAGCTAAGTGCTAGAGTTTCCTCCCTGGGAACCTGGGGGGGAGAACGAAAGAAAAAGAGATGCAAGAAAATGGGTCAGTCATAAAGACTGGTAAGTCCAAGTGACTTTCAGCATAAAAACAGGTAAAAGTAACATGACATGTATAAACTGAAAGTAAACATAAGGATGCTGTTAAGGTTGGCAAGATAGACTAAGATAACATGATAAATCGAATGTAAATCAAGTATAGCACCACATATTCAAGGTTCGCTGCATCAACTGTACTAGGATCCCAACCCATGTCTTATATTAATCATGAAATGATCCCTTGGCCCAATATCATGAAATGACCTATTTCTAGGTCCAACGAAATGATCCACTAGTCGATCGGCTCCCTATAAGTTCTAGCTCATCATGTGTCTATTTCATACGGCCCTATCACAAATATAGTCACCTGTGCTAGGTCCACCATAGGGTGTATCAAGCCCTAGGGTGCCAACCACCGACACGAATCAAGAATGCACAGATAAACCTACTGATGCCCATTGCCTGTTTTTTCAACTTCGGACCACGTGCATGACCATAGCCCGCCTGAACCTACACTGGCGCACCAACACAGCCGTCATTCTGGTCGCTTACAATCAGCTCAGTAATCATGCCCCACCCTGCCAAGTTCCAGGGTACCATGATACATCTAGTGGGATACTGCTGAAATGGACCGCGTAACTAGGGTTTCCATCTAATAGGTTAAGTGTTGTCATTTAAATTAGTGACTTAACCCCTATCAGTCTATCATTTCAAGTTGGTTAAGTGTCATCATTCAAGTTCGTGACTTGGCCCGCTTACGAATCATGTATCCAGTTGGTTAAGTGTTGTCTTTCATGTTCATGACTTAAACCTATCACGTGGTATTAATTCATTAATGCACCCCAACCTCTCACATCAGACCTGTTGTTGTGGTCACTGGATATGCCGGGCGGTTCCGGGCAAAATTACACCACAACCCAGTCTAACCTCGGGTTTTCAAGTGCGATATGACCAACTACCCACATTGGATCCTATTGTTTGCAGTAACTGGATTTGCCGGGCGGTTCCGGGCAGAATTACACTGCAAACTCAACCCAACCTCGAGTTGGCCATTTTCAAGTTCATTCTAGTGTCATGTCCATGTTCAAGTTTTCAAGTCAAGTTCGTGTCAAGTTTCAAGGCAAGTTTCATGTCAAGTTTCCTACAATTACCAATTTTTCCCAACGTTACCCCGTCTAAATATTAGGCTAACAATCTTAGCCTAGTTTTTCGTCCGCATGATTTTTGACATATAATATTAGGCTAAAAACTTAGCCTAATTTAATGTAACGACCCGTGTATTTTGGCCGACAATTATTTAATTCAATTTATTATTTTAAATATTATATTTGGAATATAAATGGATTTTATATATTCAATTCGTTATTTAAATGAAGTTTAAACGCTATAATTTATTAAAGTATAAATCGAGTTGAAAATGGCGTGCAGTTCGTAATACGGAGTTTTGAACTTCAACTGAGAATACAGGAGCCGATATAAGTCGGGTTCCTATGAAATAAGAAACGTTGGAACCATATCGATTATAATTTTTATATGAAAGAGAAAAATTCAGATTTCGTGTTATAAATTGAAAGTTATGGCCAAATCAAATTTTGAAATAATCGTTGTGGAAAATCGTTATTTAAAATATACGCGTTAAAATAGTCGTTTTGCAAACGGACTCAGATTTCGACGAAATCAGTTTCATTGGAACCTTATCGTTAAATTATTGTACGGTGTTGAGTTGCATGGCAAACCGATGTCGTATGTGACCCCGGTAACCACGAACGCCCGTTCAATTTCTATAGCGCGTAATTAATTTAATAAAGGGTTATTGGAGTATAACTTAAACAGACGATCGAATTAGGATGCGAAACTAATTCCGTTGAGTTCGTATCGTTGATTAGAGTCAAGATAGGTGTATAGTTTGTTGTTTTTGGAGACCGTGTAATTTGGTGTCAAAAAGGGCGTTGCGGTGCGCGTAAAAATGGCCTACCGGGGAAACAGTCTCAGAATGCGACGAAACTGGTGCCGTTGGGTTCGTATTGAAAAATTATTTTAAGATTTCAAGTTGATTTGATTTATCCAGTGATCGTGAAAAAATTAAACGTGTGTTTATTTCTGGTTTTATAAAGGAAAATTTTTTCATACGACCTCAGATTTCGACGAAACTTGTCCCATCGGGTCCGGAATATCTTTTTATACCAAGATTAGCATTTTTATCAGTAAACGAAAGTCATTTGTGGTAGTTTCTGCATGTTACTTCATGGCAAAGTTTCATTAACTATTATTATAATATAAATTGGCACCTATATATATATATATATATATATATATCCATTCTAAAACCTAATTGATGTCAAACTAAAATTCTGCGGTCATGTGTTGGAAAGGAGATATATGTATCGTTCTCAAGTCCAACGAAGTATCTTTGCAAATCTAATAAACTTGTACCATAATCTGGGTTTATCGAAAAACATGTCAACACATTTCAGTTGCTGAGCTGTGTAAATATAAGGTGAAAATGACCCTTCGCTGACAATATAAAAGGAAGCCAATCCTTATCAAGTCACACAGAAAAGAAGTCTCTGAACAATAAGAGCGAACACATGCTAGAGAAAAGAGAATACATGCAGGCTCTCCTCCCATCCTATATCCTACACCGTAATACTGCATCCCCTGTGCTTTCTGTAACACACACTCCCGCTATGGTCACTCACTAAGGGAATGCCATAGCATCGGTGGAGTATTTTAGTGAATATAGAACAGAAAAATTACAACAAGACAGATATAAATAGTACTTGAAATTTAAAACATCATCTCATAACAGCGGAAGTAAAACATGTCTGGTTACATTTTAAAACCACAATAAAAGTCAAGTACAATATCCATCAAAATAAAGAAGTACATAATCCCACTCTCATACAATAGCCATGACAAAAGAAAAAATAACTGGGTAACTGGAGCTTTACATCTATCCAAGCTCCTAAAGACTGGAACAGCAATCCGATCAAGCTCCACTACTGCTAGGATCCACCGTAGGACCTGAGGGTTGGGAAAAAGATAAAAACAACGGGGTCAGACATAAGTCTGAGCGAGTCCTATAACTTTAACAATACAATCGTTAAAGTAACCAGAGAAGACATAAACTGATATACGGTAACTAATGGGGATGAATGGCTACACTAAGCAGTCAACTAAACTAAGATAAAAGATAAAGACGCATCTACCTTCCAAAGGTAAATTACTAAACTGCACCACACCAGTCATTCCTAACTTAAAGGTTGATCCCACCCATGGACTTATAAAATTAACTTAATAGTTCTCGCGTACCCCTAGGTGACTAAGTAGACGCCACGGGGCCCTACAATCCACTAGATGTACACACTACTCCCTATTCGATCGGCTCCCTAACGTAGATACCCGTGCTGGCCCCACCGTGGGGTGTACCATTCCCCAACGTGGCAACCTGATAAAACTAACGGTGCACGGCTTATATCTACACGATGCAACAACGTCTTATTTACCAGCCCGGGTGCACACACGCATATGAAACCCGTTGGTCATGCGTTGCCACCGCTAACCCATTTTGTCCTCTTATAGTCAAGCCCAGTATGCGTGTCCCGTCCTCGACATGGGTCGAGCCCACTAAGATACGTATGGGTTACTGGTTGAAATGGGCCCCCAGCACAAGCCATCCCCCTAAGCTTGGCCCACACACTAGTGTTTCCCACTTAACCCTTTAATCATGTTTAATTACATGTTTCATCTTGGTTATGTATTTTATCATATTTTCTATTGGCAACCACTAGCAATTTCCACATACCACCCAAGGTACCCACTTAACCCCCATGCCCCACTACATGCTTATCTGGTTAAGTGTTTCTTAATTGATTAACACCGTAACCGTGTAAAGGACCCCTCACATTGGACCGTCATTTGTAGATGCCTGGTTAAGCCGGTAGGTTCCGGGCAGTCTTACACTACAAACGGGTCCAACCTCGTGTCATTTACCCTTGTTACGTATTTAATTTATGATTAAGACCCCTCACATTGGACCGTCCTTTGTAGATGCCTGGTTAAGCCGGTAAACTCCGGGCAGTCTTACACTACAAACGGGTCCAACCTCGTGTCTTAATCGATTAATTACTCCTAATTAATCACCCCCATAATTTGTGTTAATTATCATGTTTATTTTAGGAATATGGGTGCACCTAACTTAATAGGCAAATTCCCAACTCCAAAGTGTGGGTACACCTAACTTAATAGGCAAATTCCCAACACATAGTATGGGTACACCTAACTTAATAGGCAAATTCCCATACTATGTTCATTTATTTTTTGTTATGCATAATTATATTAATTTCACACAATCTTATTAACATATGCATTTAATTAACCCCATCGTTCCCACGTAATTTCGTTCTCATGACATAACACATATAAAAGGTGTCAACTTGCATATGTATGAACATGTTTCAAAGGTGCCATCTTGCATATTAACAAACACATAACTTGCATATGAACTTGCATAACATGTCACATAACTTGCATATAATCTTGTATAACATGTCACATAACTTGCATATTAACTTGTATAACATGTCACATAACTTGCATATTAACTTGCATAACATGTTACATAAACTTACATATTAACAAATACATAACTTGCATATGAACTTGCATAATATGTCACATAACTTGCATATGAACTTGCATAACATGTTACATAACTTGCATATGAACTCATAAACTTGCATATGAAGAAACATACAACTTGCATAATTATCATACATGTAACTTGCATATTATCATACATGTAACTTGCATATTAACATATGATCACAAAGCACAAAACTTGCATAACCCACATACATTAGCAAACTAACATCATGTCATATGACTTAAAACCCATTAATCCACAAACAAAACCATATGATCTCATCATATCTCATCTACTTAGTTTAGCAATTGATCATTAGAGTGATAGAAACTCACAACTAGCCAATTTGCACTCCAAATGAAGAAGATTAAGATGCTTAGAATGGATTAGAGGTTGATTAGAGAGTGATTAGCTTGCAACCCTCTTCATAAATTAGTGGAGGCTCCTTCTAAGATTTAATTTGGCGGCATGTAGCCCTCAATTCTATTTTTAGTATGGATTAGGGTAGGTTTAGGGTGTATTTATAGATTAGGTGAGTGTTTTAGGCCCTTAGATTAACCCTAAATTAGATTAGGACCCTCAGATTTCGGAACTTTCCAGAAACCAGCCCTAAGACCAAGCCCAAACCCCAAACTGGTGCACCCAACCACAGAACTCTCTAGAAACTGTGCAGGTTTCCTGTCCCGACATGGGCGCACTTCCCAAGTGCGCCAGTGTATTTTTGTGCTGGCGCACTTCACAAGTGCGCCAGTGCGTTTCTGGCCTGTTTCAGGTTTTTCTGCCTAACTTCGTTCGTCCATATCTCTTTCATACGGTACCCGTTTTACGCAAACTCGGACTCTATTTCGCGTAATTTTTCCGAGACGAACGAAATGACGCAGCCCGTTTCCCCTGATTCTCACATCTGAGATTAATTATACTTTAATTACTAACCATTAGTGTTAATTGAAATTCGGGGTGTTACATTCTCCCCTACTTAAAGGATTTCGTCCTCGAAATCTCTAAGTCAAGAAGAACGTATCCTACCAACCAAACAACCATCTACTAAACCATCAACCACAAGCAACCATTATCCTTAGAAACTTCTAATGATGTATGAACATATGCAGAAAGTGTGTGTATATGTCCGTATACTAATGCAAAATTAGGCCGTCTAATGATTCAGTCGACCTCCTTAATGCAAACCATGATAGTGCCATGCATCCAATATGTATGTGAAACCCTACTGACACATACAATTTCTATATGCGTGCACAACCATACACAAAAATGCATCATCCACATGATAACACAGCCATGATACATCCATCAATCTAACTACCACATCCATTTATGCGATATGCAACATGAAGTGACTGAGCCGATCTAGTGCCTAATGTGTGTGTATATGCATCCACGAGCAACCACTAGCAAACAATTGCATCCACATGCATCCATCAACCATAACATGTTTCAAACACATGTTTCAACCATACGTTTTACCCTAGCGAGAGGATATACTAAAGATAAGATAAGTACTAGACAAGAGATAAAGGAGAAGTTAAAAGACATACTCTCAAAAAGAAATGGGTACAAAGAACGCATCTTCGCTTCCGTCTCCCAAATAGCATTGCTTTCGTCATCTCCCCATTGCACTTTAACTAGCTGAACTTCTCTGTTCCTCAACTTCCTAGTTTCTGACCCAAGGATGCGAGTAGGAGCTCGTCGAATCGTCGCATCACGCTCTACCTCTACATCTCTAAGCAAGCTCGGCTCTACCACCTCTGCGGTCTCATGTAAGCACTTCCTCAAATGTGATACATGGAATACATCATGAACACCACTAAGTCTGTCGGGCAACTCCACCCTATATGCCATCCATTCAATCCTTTCCTTAATAGGAAACGGCCCAACAAACCTCGGTGCTAACTTCCCAACGGACCCAAAGCGAACAACATTTCTCAACGGAGATACTTTGACAAAAACCATGTCCCCAACCTCAAACTCAAGATCCGTCCTTCTCCGATCCGCATAAGATTACTGTCTATCTTGCGCTGCCTTCATCCTTCTTCGAATCAAATCAATCTTCTCTGAAGTCTCTCTAACCATATCTGGCCCAAGCAAGATCTTATCCGTAGATTCCCACCAACATGTAGGAGATCGACAAGGCCTTCCATAAAGAGCTTCGAAAGGTGCCATGCCAATACTAGACTGAAAGCTGTTATTGTATGCGAACTCCACCAAAGGAAGATGTTCTTCCCATGTACCTCCAAAATCCAAGATACAAAGCCTCAAGAGATCTTCTAAGATACGGTTCACCCTCTCGGTCTGACCGTCCGTCTGAGGATGATATGCGGTGCTCAAACACAACTGAGTCCCTACCGCCTCTTGCAAACTTCTCCAAAACTCACTAGTGAAGATAGGATCTCGATCACTCACAATGCTGGATGGTACACCATGCAATCTAACAATCTCTCTAACATAGACTGAAGCAAGCCATGGAGCGGTCCTCTTACTCTTCACGGGTATAAAATGGGCACTCTTGGTAAGTCTGTCTACCACAACCCAAATTCCCGTATTGCCCTTCCTCGATCTCGGTAACCCATCGATGAAATCCATAGAGACACTATCCCACTTCAATTGCGGAACTTCCAATGGGTGTAGCAACCCACCGGGTTTCCTTTGCTCCGCTTTAACTTGTTGGCACACTAAGCATCTAGCCACATACTCGGCCACATCTTTCTTCATACCGGCCCAGAAGAAAACTCTCTTCATGTCTTGGTACATTTTGTCTCCACCGGGATGAATAGTCATCCTTGAACGATGTGCATCATCCAAAATAGCCTTCTTCAAACCCTCATCTTGCGGTACACAAAGTCTACCATCTCTATGCAACCATCCCCTATCATCTATGGTGTACCTACCCAAATGGCTGGACGACTCCCCCCTTATAAGCTTCTCTACCAACTCAACCAACTGTGGGTCGTCTCGCTGAGCCTCGCCAATCCGTCCCAAAAGAGTAGGTCTAACCTCCAAGGATGCTAACAAACCAGGTACAAAGTCAACAGAAGGTCTGAAGTCGAACAAAGAAAGAAACTCCAAGCTTCGCCGTTCCACGAACAATGGACTCAAAGATAGCCTTTTTCTACTCAAGGCGTCCGCCACCACGTTACCCTTGCCAGGGGTATACGCTATCTCGAAATCATAGGATGCTAAGAACTCCATCCACCTTTGTTGTCTTAAGTTTAAATCCTTCTGAGAGAATAAGTACTTCAATGATTTATGGTCAGTGAACAACTCGAATCTCTCACCAAGAAGATAATGGCGCCAAGACTTAAGTGCGAAAACAATCGCGGCCAACTCTAGATCATGGGTAGGGTAATTCTTCTCATGCACTCTCAATTGCCTCCCTCCATAGGCTATTACCCTTCCCTCATGCATCAAGACTGCGCCTAATCCTGTCCCACAAGCATCGGTATAAACAACAAACGGCTTACTCCCATTTGGAAGCACTAAAACTGGAGCGGTGGTCAAAGCTCTCTTTAACCGTCGGAAAGCATCATCACAATCTACGTCCCATGAGAAAACCAGATTCTTCTTCGTCAAGCGGGTTAATGGGGCTGATATCTTCGCGAAGTCTTTGATGAACTTCCTATAATATCCTGCCAACCCCAAGAAACTTCTTACTTCGGTAGCATTTCTAGGAACTTTCCAATCCTGGATAGATACTATCTTTGCGGGATCCACAGCTATCCCTTCCTTAGAGACCACATGCCCTAAGAATCGCACTTCTCTTCTCCAAAAATGACATTTAGAGAATTTAGCTTTAAGACTATGTGCTCGAAGAGTCTCCAACACTTCTCTGAGATGTAAGGCATGCTCTTCTTCACTCTTGGAAAAGACCAAGATGTCATCCACAAAGACCACTACAAACTTATTCAGATACTCTCTGAACACTCTACTCATCAGATCAACAAAGTATGCAGGGGCGTTTGTCAACCCAAATGGCATCACAAGCCACTCATAAAAACCATCCGGAGTCCGGAAAGCAGTCTTCTCTACACTGTCCTCCGCCACTCTCAACTGATGAAACCCTGTAGCTAAGTCCATCTGCGAAAACACTGAGGCGCCAACCAACTGATCAAAGAGATCATCTATCCTCGGTAATGGGTGTCTATTCTTCTTCGTGAGCTTATTAAGTTCTCTATAATCCACACAAAGTCTGAGGGACCCATCCGCCTTCGTGGCAAACACTACTGGAGCTCCCCACTCCGATATACTTCGCCTTATGAACCCCTTCTCAAGCAACTCCCCTACTTGCTTATTAAGTTCTCTTCTCTCACGAGGAGCCATGTGGCGCACTGGCAAAGACACTGGTTTGGCATTATCCACCAAATAAATTCGGAAATCTATATCCCGCTTCGGAGGCAAACCCTTCACCTCTTCAAACACATCCGGATATTCCCGGACCACTCTGACAGAACGCAAACTCTCGACCGAAGCATCGAGCGATTCAAGATAACTTAGCAAAACAGATTCCATGGGATTACAAGAGATCTCGAGAGTATTACCCAAGCGGGTCATAAGCCTGACAACTCTCCTTTCACAATCAAGAACGACACCATTACTGGATAACCAGTCCATGCCCAAAATCAACCCATAGCCCGTGAAGCCCAATACAAAAGCATCACATCCAAACTCAACGCTAAGTATAGAAATCTTCAAACCCAAACATATCATAGACAGATATATGGAGCCCCCAATTGGATTTGAAACAACCAAGGGATCATCAACTAGACTGGTGTCTAAGTGCAGTGACTCAACTAACGATGATGAGATAAAAGAATGCGATGCGCCAGAGTCAAACAAAGTACGAACTGGATGATCAAACAGAAAAACCAGACTTTCAACGGAAATAGTTCTACCTCTCTGCTGAATCGGTGGAACTGAGAGAGCCTGAACTTGCCCCCCTGCCTGAGCTGGTGCCATAAGAGCTTGCACCTGACCTCCTGAGGTAGACCCCGTCTTCTGCCCCTTCTTTGGGCAGTCCTTCACAAGATGTCCTGCTTCACCACAATGAAAGCAACCGGTCTTCTTCTTTTTGCGACAATCCTTGCTGAGGTGGCCTGGGGTCCCACAATTGAAGCACTTCTTCTTCTTCTTCCCCTTGTCACCATTGCCTTTTCCACCCTTGCCTTGTTGTTGTTGTTGCGGTTTCTTCTGATCCCCCTTCTTCTCTGGTGCCTTAGAACTCTTATCATCCTCATGCATAAGTGCCATGTAGACAAGCTTCTCAAAGGTGGCCCCCATAGGAATGTGAGTCATAGCTATTCCTTGCAATGGTTCGTTCAAGCCTCTAACGAACCTCAAAGCCTTCTTCTCCGGTGTATTCACCAACTCTATGCCAAACCTTGCTAATTGATTGAATTTGTTGACATATTCTTTCACCGTGAGATTCCCTTGCTTCAAATTCAAGAACTTCTCCATAAACAGATTCTCTTCCGCCCTTGAGAGAAACTTAGCCTCAAACCTTTGCTTGAAATCTGCCCAAGAGTCAACAAGGCGTTCTCCATTAGTGACCTCCCACCAGAATGAGGCCTCTCCCTTCATTAACCAAGCCGCCAACTTGACTTTCTTTCCCTCTTCCACTTCAAAGATATCTAGCAACTCTTCCACTTCCTTAAGCCAATCTCTAGCCTCTACGAAAGTCTCTGAACCTAGAAAAGGTTTTCCTCCTATAGCCTTGAACTCCTTGCAAATCTTAGCAAAATTATCCACTCTAGGCTGAGGAGGAGGAGCGGTTGCCTCTGGTGTAGTAGCATTGGCTGGACCCGCAGCCGCGGCCCTAGCCTCTTGTAACCTCCTATACCATAGTGGTATAACTAAGCCCTCCGGGATGTTAAGATCTTCAGCCATGCTGAAACGAAAGAGGAAAGATTCAAAAAGGAGATTCCGAAAGATAAAGATATGGCTATTGGGGATTATGCTTTTCTTTTTCAAAAACTTTTCTCTTAAAAGACATGTTTTTGAAAATACTTTTTCCAAAAATAATACCTTTACTATTTTTTAAAAAAAGTATTTTTCTCAAAAATTTATCTGTTCCGGTAACCTTCAGCTCTGATACCACGTGTAACACCCACTCCCGCTATGGTCACTCACTAAGGGAATGCCATAGCATCGGTGGAGTATTTTAGTGAATATAGAACAAAAAAATTACAACAAGACAGATATAAATAGTACTTGAAATTTAAAACATCATCTCATAACAGCGGAAGTAAAACATGTCTGGTTACATTTTAAAACCACAATAAAAGTCAAGTACAATATCCATCAAAATAAAGAAGTACATAATCCCACTCTCATACAGTAGCCATGACAAAAGAAAAAATAACTGGGTAACTGGAGCTTTACATCTATCCAAGCTCCTAAAGACTGGAACAGCAATCCGATCAAGCTCCACTACTGCTAGGATCCACCGTAGGACCTGAGGGTTGGGAAAAAGATAAAAACAACGGGGTCAGACATAAGTCTGAGCGAGTCCTATAACTTTAACAATACAATCGTTAAAGTAACCAGAGAAGACATAAACTGATATACGGTAACTAATGGGGATGAATGGCTACACTAAGCAGTCAACTAAACTAAGATAAAAGATAAAGACGCATCTACCCTTCCAAAGGTAAATTACTAAACTGCACCACACCAGTCATTCCTAACTTAAAGGTTGATCCCACCCATGGACTTATAAAATTAACTTAATAGTTCTCGCGTACCCCTAGGTGACTAAGTAGACGCCACGGGGCCCTACAATCCACTAGATGTACACACTACTCCCCATTCGATCGGCTCCCTAACGTAGATACCCGTGCTGGCCCCACCGTGGGGTGTACCATTCCCCAACGTGGCAACCTGATAAAACTAACGGTGCACGGCTTATATCTACACGATGCAACAACGTCTTATTTACCAGCCCGGGTGCACACACGCATATGAAACCCGTTGGTCATGCGTTGCCACCGCTAACCCATTTTGGCCTCTTATAGTCAAGCCCAATATGCGTGTCCCGTCCTCGACATGGGTCGAGCCCACTAAGATACGTATGGGTTACTGGTTGAAATGGGCCCCCAGCACAAGCCATCCCCCTAAGCTTGGCCCACACACTAGTGTTTCCCACTTAACCCTTTAATTATGTTTAATTACATGTTTCATCTTGGTTAAGTATTTTATCATATTTTCTATTGGCAACCACTAGCAATTTCCACATACCACCCAAGGTACCCACTTAACCCCCATGCCCCACTACATGCTTATCTGGTTAAGTGTTTCTTAATTGATTAACACTGTAACCGTGTAAAGGACCCCTCACATTGGACCGTCATTTGTTGATGCCTGGTTAAGCCGGTAGGTTCCGGGCAGTCTTACAATACAAACGGGTCCAACCTCGTGTCATTTACCCTTGTTACGTATTTAATTTATGATTAAGACCCCTCACATTGGACCGTCCTTTGTAGATGCCTGGTTAAGCCGGTAAACTCCGGGCAGTCTTACACTACAAACGGGTCCAACCTCGTGTCTTAATCGATTAATTACTCCTAATTAATCACCCCCATAATTTGTGTTAATTATCATGTTTATTTTAGGAATATGGGTGCACCTAACTTAATAGGCAAATTCCCAACTCCAAAGTGTGGGTACACCTAACTTAATAGGCAAATTCCCAACACATAGTATGGGTACACCTAACTTAATAGGCAAATTCCCATACTATGTTCATTTATTTTTTTGTTATGCATAATTATATTAATTTCACACAATCTTATTAACATATGCATTTAATTAACCCCATCGTTCCCACGTAATTTCGTTCTCATGACATAACACATATAAAAGGTGTCAACTTGCATATGTATGAACATGTTTCAAAGGTGCCATCTTGCATATTAACAAACACATAACTTGCATATGAACTTGCATAACATGTCACATAACTTGCATATAATCTTGTATAACATGTCACATAACTTGCATATTAACTTGTATAACATGTCACATAACTTGCATATTAACTTGCATAACATGTTACATAAACTTACATATTAACAAATACATAACTTGCATATGAACTTGCATAATATGTCACATAACTTGCATATGAACTTGCATAACATGTTACATAACTTGCATATGAACTCATAAACTTGCATATGAAGAAACATACAACTTGCATAATTATCATACATGTAACTTGCATATTATCATACATGTAACTTGCATATTAACATATGATCACAAAGCACAAAACTTGCATAACCCACATACATTAGCAAACTAACATCATGTCATATGACTTAAAACCCATTAATCCACAAACAAAACCATATGATCTCATCATATCTCATCTACTTAGTTTAGCAATTGATCATTAGAGTGATAGAAACTCACAACTAGCCAATTTGCACTCCAAATGAAGAAGATTAAGATGCTTAGAATGGATTAGAGGTTGATTAGAGAGTGATTAGCTTGCAACCCTCTTCATAAATTAGTGGAGGCTCCTTCTAAGATTTAATTTGGCGGCATGTAGCCCTCAATTCTATTTTTAGTATGGATTAGGGTAGGTTTAGGGTGTATTTATAGATTAGGTGAGTGTTTTAGGCCCTTAGATTAACCCTAAATTAGATTAGGACCCTCAGATTTTGGAACCTTCCAGAAACCAGCCCTAAGACCAAGCCCAAACCCCAAACTGGTGCACCCAACCACAGAACTCTCTAGAAACTGTGCAGGTTTCCTGTCCCGACATGGGCGCACTTCCCAAGTGCGCCAGTGTATTTTTGTGCTAGCGCACTTCACAAGTGCGCCAGTGCATTTCTGGCCTGTTTCGGGTTTTTCTGCCTAACTTCGTTCATCCATATCTCTTTCATACGGTACCCGTTTTACGCAAACTCGGACTCTATTTCGCGTATTTTTCCGAGACGAACGAAGTGACGCAGCCCGTTTCCCCTGATTCTCACATCTGAGATTAATTATACTTTAATTACTAACCATTAGTGTTAATTGAAACTCGGGGTGTTACACTTTCATTTCACTTTCATTTCACTAAGAAAACTCAACGCAGCTCAGAAATGAAGTTTCGACACAGCTATGCATGGGGTAACAGCTAACCTACAAACAACGCCGTGCGTACCAAGGCGCTTGAATCTATAAATACCGGCATTTTCTTTTCTCATCTTCATTCCAGTACGCAAGCAATAGACACCATTCTTCTTCCAATATTTTTACAGTAGAAAAAAAAACGAAAAAGCAACTGTCAGGCAAAGTAAAAATAAAGAGGGGAGACTGATGTTATGGAAGTGGGAGGAATGAGGGACCGTGTGGTGTTTGAAACAAGAAGAAGAGGAGGAGCTTGTTAGTTTCGGTGGGAGGAGGTAAAGATGCATGGACCGGGGTGTATGCATGGGAATAGTGGAAGAATGGAGCGAGAGCAGTTGGCGGGTGGCGTAGCAAAGATGATGGGAGCAGCTGGAAGACAAATACGGCATGAGTAATGAAGTCCGAAAATGTACGTGAAAGGGAAAGGACCAAAACGTGAGGTAAAGAAGAAAAGGTGTTTAAACATTATTTTATATAAACACCTAATCACCATATTAAACTGGTCTATTACCTTAAGTTAACATAAGTGAAATATTATTATGTATATACATAATAACGTGGCCGATTCTATTGTATTATAATACTGTAATCCTAGTGGAAAGATAGCAAACTATACGGGCTTTCAAATCTGTACCCGCATCTGAACAAAAGAAGGATATACGAAATACAATTTGCACCATTCTTACAGTTGGTATATCCCCCCTGTATTGCCTGATGCATATTAATAACAACATCATGAGTAACGAAACAATTATAATACATATTCTATGTTATTTAACGGTAGAAAGAAAAGGACTTAAATAGGCCTAATCCCTCTTACCTTTTGCTTAATCATGGTTACCTTTTGGTCCAATCACGAGTTTACTGACATAAGTTAAGGTAATTAACTGTATGCAAGGGATAATTTGATCGAGTCTAACCTTAGTTTTATATATATACCCAATCACATATTATAGGTGCCCATCCGTTAATCACATGAAGTGGACAGAAAGTGTATATATACATAGGCGTGCCTACCCCGGTATCTAGTTTGTCAAATTAAATGGCTAATATGCCTAAACGTGACTTATACGCCTAACCGCCGGTGTGTGTTTATTTTTGTCCCTTCCAAAGTGCCTTAAGTGATGATAACATGGTCTAACAGTGTCCATACATTAAGTTTTAAATGGATAGTATATATAATGTATGGGATGTTTTAAGTGTGTCGGGGAATGCTTAACATGGCCAACGTTTTATATTAAGAACACAAATAACATTAATTAATTTAGGTTTAGTTTGTTTTAATTAAAATACACAACCGTTTAACGTATACGTATGTTGTTAGAATTCGGCAAAGACGGAAAAATCAAATCACGCGGTGGAACCGTACCGCAGAGACATTATAGGATTTGAACGGACGGATATGGACACAGCTATAGAAGCATGTAAAATGAACTGTTTTCGACAAATAAGGGAAACCCAAGGTGAGTTAAACTCACTCAGTATTTTTCCCATTTATATTTTATATAAATTGGGTTTTTATTTTGTGTGCTCTGTTTGCCAATGGTTGACTGTTTGCCGGTATCATAATTATTTGTTGATATGATTGATGAAATTAAACCATCGTTTAATTTCTATGAAATACCAAATCGTTATTTTAACGATTGGTTCCAATAAAGGTAACTTACCTTATTGGCCACGTTTATCAATAAACGAGTTTAATAGTTTGAATTGTTTGACCTGTTTGAATTGTTTGATCTATTTGAATTGTTTTGAACTGTGTGGAGATAACTGTTTATATACAGAGAAGAACAGGTTGGAGGGATCCAACCGGATTCCTCAAATATATGATTTATTTTCATATTATCATATGAACTGTCAGGATTGGGTTATTGATTTAGTAGTGATCATTGACTGAAAAGGCAACATGTGTTGTGTTTTAACCAATGGGCTATATTGGTTAATTAATCGGCAGTAAATGGCCTAAAAGTAAATCGTTTTGTTAATATTGATTCACCGTCAGGTGAGTCAATAGAGATGAAGTTATAAAATTTAATTTATAACTGGAGATAGATTTTGAAATATATATTTGAATAAAACTTATTTAAAAGGAAATTACTATTTACTTTAAATAAATAAAGAAATTAACTACTGAAATAGTTAAAGATTGAAATAAATTATTATTTCAGTTAATAATAATTTAGGAATTTACTTTTAATGGAAATTCATTAGAAAGTAATCGAAGGTGAAATGAAATCCAATTGAATGACGAAAGGAGTGAATTTGGGTAAAGAAGGAGATTATAAGGTTATATAACCAAATTTGATTTATAAATGAAATTATTTAAAGAGGACAAGTTAAAAGTGAAGTTTTAAATAAATATTACTTAATTAAGAACAAACGGCATATCAAAGAAAGAGATTTTCAAAGCGTAGGAATGTTATGAAACCATATTTTGGGGAAAAATGGTGAAATAGAATTTGTATTGATATTGGAATAAAATATTGGTGTTGGGATTACGACTGGCATTCATTTGAAGATATGGACGTTGTTGATCAAGGTATGGGAGGTAATTAAAATACCCCAACTTGAACGACTTCAGAATTATCTGAGGATGATATTGGTTGTAAGGGTAAAGAGGTAAGTGAAAATAGACAAACTGAATATGTTATAAGATTTCCTAAGTATAAAAGGGAATTAGTGAAAGAAATTTTTTATGTTAAATAAGAAAGCGAGAAAACGATATTTATAATATCGAAAGATTTAAGAGTTTTAATTTACATTTGTTTTAATTAAAAGGCTAAGGGGTGCTGAATACTGAACCAGTAAACTCACTAGATTATCATGATTGAAACACTGTTTATTTTGATAGTTAAATCACCGACTATCAAATCTGTCCAATACGATTGTTGGTACGGAAAGTCCGGGATCAAATTTATATTCGAAAACCATTCCGACCAACAAATACGTAAAGATATTAGAGATGATTGAGATGGAGCATTGAAGACCGTGGATTTTCGTAAATGGAAGAACTGCTAATAATCTGTGGTCTGCAGCCAGAGATGTACTGTGGTTCTGTCGTGGTCGGACTCTACGGGTTGCAAGGACTTCTCGCTACTGATCCATGGGGTGATTCCTATATGAGATGCAGTAAGAGAGTAACTTCGGTTCGTCCTGTTCCTGGATGACTTGTATGGACGAGTGTCTGACAGAGTATTTTCAAAGGATCACGTACGTTGATTTCTTCAAACGTGCTATAGTTGGTTAGCTCCCAACTAGAGTATTTTTGTGGACGTCAATTGGTGATATCTGGCGGATCTGACCATGTGGCGTTCAAAGTGAATGGTGGCCAGGTGTTGTAAAGGAAATTCAAACCTCAAGCCTCATCAACCGGGAAATGACAAAAATCGGGCAGGCAGCATGGCTATGTGGGTCGCTCCCATTAGAGTGTATAATCACCTATCTAGAGAAATTCCATTTCATTCTTTAATCTATCGATGCTGTCCCTTTTCGGGAAGACGGTGGGTCGCACCCAACCGTTGGTGATATACATTCGATACACTCAAGCGAAATGAGTGGTCGGTCATGTGAGGGCCGGGTTGCAAGACTTTCTTGTTGAACCCAGTGTATTCGCCTCTAGAGATACACTATCGGCAGGTGGTCCCATACCTTGTCATCGTTGGAATCCAATCTCCAATAAGTGCCCGCGGTTTTGATTGTATACTATATATGTAGAGCATGAGATGCAAGCGTTCTACTAGATTCTATTTACTTGTATTTAGACATTATTATAATATCAGACAAGATATTGATTGCAAAACTGTTTTGGGTTATCGTAAGGTAAAAACCGTCCGTGTTTATGTGTGGATTTGGTCTTACGATTATCCTTGTTTTTTGAAAGATTTTAACTTTAAAATTAGGTTGTGTGATACCCTTAGTACTGTGCGAGTTTTTCTCACTCTGGTTCACCAGACTGACCCGGTGTTTTGTTAATGCTCGGGTTAGCCCGGGGTGTACAGGTTCAGGTTATCGAATGCTGTGAAGAGACGAGCTGGAAGAGTCCAGACATATGATATTATATAACTACTATTTCGCTGTGTGTTGTG
This sequence comes from Allium sativum, assembly GCA_030737875.1. Taxonomy (NCBI): domain Eukaryota; kingdom Viridiplantae; phylum Streptophyta; class Magnoliopsida; order Asparagales; family Amaryllidaceae; genus Allium; species Allium sativum. The sequence continues at coordinate 302,384 of JASFAX010000053.1, forward strand.
TATAGGGCAGATCATTATAACTGTCCCATTGTGTGATGTACTCTGATATTGTAAGTTTCATTTAAAGCTCTCAATAAAGTTATTTCTGTATTATATTTTGTTCCGCTGCGATGTGAGACTCTGTGTTGTGTTGGTTCTTCTTCTTCTTCTATTCTAATATTTCTTTCTCTCTTATCTCACCCTCTAATTTCTTTCTAATAACGTCTAGTGTTTTCGGTGTTTGGAAGGTCGACATGAGTTACAGTAAAGGTATTTATGTCGATTTTCAGGGCCGGAAATCCTTGGGTCGTTACATTTAATGTACACAAAATTTGCATAAAGCGATTCATTATCATAAACATGACATAGGTGTAAACTTGGCATTCTCGGTATAGTCAATATGAACACCATAGGTGTGTACTTGCAAAATAATCAACATGAATATCATAGGTGTGAACTTGCAGCGTAGACTGAACCAACATACATATATGTGAATTTGCAACATAGACTAAATAAACTTACATATATGTGAACTTGCAAATCAATCACGAACATATGAATAGTGTGAACTTGAAATATGACATAGGTTTAACATATACACATAAACATGTAGATCTAACATTTGGTCACAAATGTGATATGATTTCACAACCTAAAACTTGCATAACATGATAAACTACACAACTTGTCATAACGGGTTATACTCCAAGTTCATATACATATGAATAGACTTATTCATTAATTCCTAATTCAGCAGGATGATAGAATAGAACCACAAGCATAGATCAACATAATAAACATTGCTCTATTATCAATTTATTTCCAAGGCATGACCTAACTGAATAAATTGATTAAAACATCGCAGGCATAACATTATGAACATGAAAAGGTTTGAATAATAATCTAGATTCAAGAACACGAATAGATCTGACATAAATAGAAAAATCCCCAAAATCTAGACAAATAAAGAAAATAGGTCTGAATAGAAAATCAAGCTTAGATCCAATTTCATAGTCATAATTCTAGGCAATAACCTCATGGTCATAAATCATAGGTGATTAGTCATAATTGTCCTTATCATAGTCATAGGCAATACTCTTATGTTCACAGTCATAGGCATAGACATAGTCTTATGTTCACCGTCATAGTCATAGGCATAGTCTTATGTTCACCGTCATAGTCATAGGCATAGTCTTATGTTCACCGTCATAGTCATAGGCATAGTCTTATGTTTACCATCACAGTCATAGGCATAGTCATGGTCTTATGTTCACAGTCATAGGCGTAGTCATAGTCTTATGTCATTAACAATAGTTTAAACGTCATAGGCAATATTCCCCATAGTTAAGGTCTAAGAAGAAAACAAGAATAGATATGAATCATACATAAACCAATTCCAATTTATAACATGCCCATATTAAGTTTATAGTTTTTATCTAAAAGTAACTGGAACTTACAGATCGTGGTCTAAGAAATTTAGATGTGGAGGTCAAGTCTAGAAATTTGTCGTTGAATTGTTGAATCGTTGAATCTTGATTTGATTGTAGAAGCAAATCCCCAAATATGAAATTCCTAGTCGTAGTCTTCAAGGAATAATCTTTGCGTTTTAATTTAATTTAATTTAGAGGAAGAAGAAGCCATGATCATCAAGAGTTTGAGCAGCATAAGGTTTGAGAAGAATGGTGTAAAGAGAATGATGCTAGGGGGCTGTTTATATAGGGTTTCAAACTAATTAGAGACGTCGATGAAGCTATAGTTAATCAAGGCCATCCATCTCAAGAGAAGCCAATCAGAAAGTGACAAGTCAGCACTAGCGACACACCAGAGCTCAGAAATTCGACCAGAACCCGACCAGGCCAGCCAGGGCCTGACCAAGCAGGTTTTCTGCTCGGCCTGGGCGCACTTGCCAAGTGCGCCAGTGCAACTTTGCATGGGGACACTTCCCAAGTGCGCCAGTACAATTTTGTTTTGGCGCACTTACCAAGTGTGCCAGTACATTCTGGCCCATTTCTGTTTTTTCTGCCTAACTTCGTTCGTCCATATCTTCTTCGTACGGTATCCGTTTTACGCAAACTCGGACTCTATTTCAAGCAGAATTCCGAGACGAACGCAATGGCATAACCCGTTTCCCTTGATTCTTATTTTAAAAATTAATTCTACCTTGATTTATTGTTTTAACATGTTATTAAAATTCAGTTACATTTTATACCCAGGCATTAAGAGAAAATGGGGAAGAAATAAGGTGTGCTATATTCACATAAATATCACTATCCTGTGAAGGGTAAAACTGACATTATGTACCCCAAAAACCCTAGGAATCAAGGAAGTATAAATAAGAGCATTCGGGCAAGATTTTGCTACTTAGAAAATTAATAGGAAATTTACATAACATATTCAAAATACAAAGGGAAAAGGCTTGAAAGTAAGGAAAAAATATTCTATGGTTTTCATCCTGGAAGAAGAAGGTTTTGGTGAGCATCTCACTCATAATGTTTGGCAGGTTGTCCCAGATTTAAGGAGACAAATAGTATATTTTGATATAACTGAAATGATTACAGTTTTAAGCCATGAATTAAAGTTCTATGTTACTCCTTTTATATGGATTTTCTATGCATTTTTTAATAGATCTAAGTTCATTATTTAAGCATATGCTAACTGCTCAGTTTTGCTAAGTGGAAGTGTTTCTTTTAAAATCCAAGACAGCATATGCAAATGGTGTTAAAATATGGCAAAAATTTCCATAAAAGAAAAATAAGGGCTGTAATATACAAATTGTATAGGTGCAGGCTCAATGATAATATGATCATGAGTGCAATAGATTCTTTCTATGTGCTAAACTCTGATCATAGCCTAGATCTATGTTTTAGCTGGATTCAAATTCATTAAGACCAGCATATTCATAGTGTCACAAATAAATAGAAATACCCAGAAAGCCATGTACTAATATCAGATATATATAAAACCGATATGATTCAACCCATTTATGTTAAGAAATCCTTTTCTAGTTTTATTTGCATATGGGTTGCATATTTGGTTGTTTGATTGTTGTATGATAATTGGAATTTATAAACTATATTGGGTTTAATAGATGTTAGAAATTGAAGAAAATGCTTAGTTAATTAAAATAAGGGATATTGGTCAAGGGGGCTGCAAAATGGCTTGTACTTGAGTTGCAAGTTTGACACATGGCCTGGATTAGTCCTAAGATCTTTGTGTAATGGTGTGAACTAGATCATTATAATGTGTCCCAGTGATTCTTGCATGTGATGAGACCAGGGTAAATTAAATAATATAATGATTAAAAGGGGGGTAAGGAACTTGAGTTTTTCTGAACCCTTGTTGCCATTTGATAATAAGAATATATGAATACATCAATTCAATCAGGTTGGTTTATCATGTTTGGGTGTGGGAATGAAAATGAATTATGTAAGATTGTGTATGTATATATCTGTATTTCACCAATGTATAATTACTATTTAAGATGAAAATGGGGTGCACCTGCACAATGACACCAAGGCATGTACACTTGAACTACAGTTTGTCTAAATAGAATTCTCTTATGATCTTTAACTCTGTTTCATTATTTAAATTATATGTGAAATTGTTCATACCAGACCTTTAGTCTGACCCTGTGTTGCTTATGGAAAATGGGTTGTCTCAAATTAAATTGAGGCAGCCTTTATTGGTTTTTCAGGTAATGAAGAGGCTAAGTAACCTAGTCTAAGGCTTTGGCTTTTAATGGAATTTGGCATGCTAAGTTTAGATGAAATAAGAGCTTTCTGCAAAGCTTGAATATGCATGAATTCCTATGAAATCATTTTATCCTTGTTTATGTAATGAAGTATTAAAAGTATGCATGTTTAAGTGTACGGGCATGTAATGGCTTACGTGAATCTGATGGTTTGAAGAGGTTTTGATTTAAATTATATTTTCTATTATTGTGTTTTTAAGCAGATACTACATAGAGTATTTTGGAATTAGTGAGAATTACTATATTTCCTATTTTAGTTAATCTGGAGTCATTATAAGAAGAAAAGTGTTCATGTACATGTCTTATATTCTGAGTGTTTGGTGCAATTATCAGTTAAAGATTCTACTTCAAAATAAAAAGGCACATTGCACCATTTAGCTCAGCTCAAAGCAAACGGGTTAGCCAAAAGGCTCAATGTTGCACTAGCACCAAAGAATCAGGAAATTAAACATGTACCTAAAATTGTTTTGATATTCAATTCAATTTACCTATTTCTAGATCTATAGTATTGTATAATTACATATTTAACTCAGCCTCTATATTTCTATTTTTGTATTCCTAGATCTTGTAGTGGTATACATACATACATATATATGTATGTTTGTATGTATATATATATATGTATATATATGTATATATATATATATTAAGTTATATCATCCCAATATTTCTATGTCAATTATTGATCTAAAATGGTCAATACTTCTCTTGCTTTCCTTTTAACTCTGATCATAAAGCAACAGGGATATGTGTATCTTCATAAACATATGTCAATGTTTTCTTATAAACTAATATAATTATACAGTAAAGTTTTATGGTAATAGATGCATTGGTATAAATCTCCCTGTAAATCTGGATCGTACAGATGGAAGTCCGTCAACGGACGTGATCGAAGGATACCAAAAGGCACAGAGCCGATATGCCGAATAGACATCAAAACTTGACTTGAAAAGACGAAAATACCCCTTCAATAGGGGGAAAATGTTACCACCAAAATAAAGCATCCAGAACAGGTTGATGGTGAAGGGGTAACAGATCGCTACAAGTTGAAAGGAATCTTCTGTCAACAAAGCCCGACAAAAGAAAAAGCAAGCAGCATGAGGAAATATTCTAGGAGATATGCAACAGAAACCATCATCGAAGTGAAGAGCTCGAAATCTATAAAAAAGGATAATCCGGTAGGGTAATTCCGACATGATTGATAAAAGGTCACCCAAGACTGGGAGCCAACGAAGGGAGAAACTAAGAATCCTACCAAACGGGACCCTTATGGATGAAGAGGCTATCGGTATTAATTCGCTTAATACTGATACATAAGGAGACGAAAGCACCAAAGATACAGAATTCAAAGCATACGAAGATTACCAGGAACCAATTTCTGAGACCTTCGTTAGCTGGTTCCTGAGAAGTCACTCTAACAAGTAATTTGCAAAGGACCACAAACAACCTCCGGAAAAGCAAGGGTACACTCCGGAAGTCTACCGACAGGAAAACCGTAACCTCCAAAGAAAGACAAGTTATCCACACTAATCTACTTAGTGTCATTACCGGCAGGAGTGGCGGACCCGACAACCTTTCACTTGAATCACAAAGGCAAGCTCCACAAAGTGTCGGCGGCAAGACTAAGAACCCACGGCCGGAAGCCTAAACCTAGAAGCAAAGACCTTTCGAGAGTTGTTCGCACCACCAGGCTCATCAGCATTACAAAGAAGGTAGACGCAATATCAACCAAAAGCTCTGAAGACCGAGACCATTCCCTGAGATCTATAGTAGAAACCTCAAAAAGCCATTAACAAAGCGTTCAGAACCTAAAGAAAAGGCAGCTGAAAACCAGAACTTCCGGAACCACAGGGAAAAGCGGCCGACACCGGATGCTGCTGGCCCAATAGCAAAAGGGGTCCCTATTTGTCTATAAATAAGACCCCATGGGTCTCATTTTGGGGACGATTATCTCATTCTCATTATTGTACTATTTTCTCTAGAGTAAACCCTAATTCCTAAATCAAATTGGGAATTTTGGTTGAAATCACTTGTATATTTTAAATCAAAGATCAATAAAGAGTGAATCAATACTTAGAACATTATATCATGACTCTCTCATATGATTTGTTAGTTATTGCCAGTGTTACATGTTGTGTACTTTCTACATGCTTATAAGTTCTTTCCCAAGCCTAAACCCTCCTGCAAATTAGTGCGGAACCCCTTCCAACAAGCCATTTAGCCCTTACCGAGGGTTGTGCTTAGGAAACCCTTACCCCAAGATAACTATTTGTTTTTTAGTCGCTTAAACGTGATGCTCACCCCATGGAGCGAAGAGTAACTAATCTTTCGGGCTCAAAACCTTGATATCTAGGAAACGACGAACTAAATCAAACTCGTGAAAGCTAAATAAACATATTTTACCCTTAGGTCCACTTCTGTAGGCCTATCTCCGATGTTGACGAAAAATATCGTTAACAGCTATAAAATGCTGAAGCCTCCTACACCATGATCTTCCAAGTATATCTGTAAAATCCTGACTACTTGACTGTCTATACAAATTTAGGTAACCGAGAGTTTAGGGTAAAACAAAAATAGAATAAACTCTGGGTCAGTCATGAGATTGGTGTTAGTAAACTCCAACCACTTGATTTAACTTTTACAAATCCGTTTAAAAGAAAGGATAATCGTAAGATCGATCCACACATAAACACGGATGGTTTTTACCTTACGATAACCCAAAATATTCTTTGTATCAACACTATTATGATATTATAATAGTATCTAATCAAATAAATAGCAATCTAGCGGAGCGCTTGCATCTCATGCTCCACATTCATAGTATACAATCAAAACCATGGGTGCTTATTAAAGACTGGATTTCCAACTATGACAAGGTATGGAACCACCTTCTGGTAGTATATTTCTAGAGAGGGATACACCAGGTTCAACAAGAACCTCTTGCAACTTAGGCCATACATGACCGACCATTCATTTTCTTTGAGTGTACCGAATGTATTATCACCAACGGTTGGTATCAGCAACTATTACCGAAGTATACAGCAGCGATAAAATAAAGAAGCAAATAGATTTTTCTCTAGATCAGGTGATAATACACCCTAATGGGAGTGAACCACTTAGTTATGATGCCTGCCCGATTTTTGTCATTTCCCGGTTGTGAGGCTTGAGGCCATACTTACCTTTTGAACACCACAGAATAATTCATTTTGGATGCCGCATCTCAAATCCGCCAAATAATTTATTGATTTCCCTAAAATATCATGTGCATAAAGCTAAGAGAAACGAATTCCTCCGCCACCAAATGTAAATACATTTGAAGAAATCAATGTACATGATCTGTTAGGCATACTCTCTCGGACATCCATCCATACAAGTTGTCCTGGGACAGGACTAACCGAAGGGCACTATTCCATCAATCCATCTTAGACAATTTCTACTTAGGATTAACAGAACAACCCTTGCACTTTACTCCATCTTCAATTATCGTCAGCATAATTGATTCACAACGCTTATGCCCATACAGAGTGGTTCTCAGATAATGAACCTGATCTCGGTGTCTCCGTATTGACAATAAAATATAAAATGGGCCAAAACTTTGATAGTTGGTTATTTAACTATCAAAGAAAACATCCATACAACCAACAATCCTATTATCAAATGGATTCTACCAATCAACCATCAACTAACACTGAGCCTTTTAAGTTAATTTATCATTAATTTACTCGTTTCACAATTTCACTATAATATCTTTACCCAAATATTCTTCAAAACCTATTAGCCTCTCACGATTCTTAGAAAATCATTTCAATCTATCATAACTATTTATTATCTATATTTCAGAAAAATCACTTATCAAAAACAGAAAACATTTCCGTATATTTACTTTCCTTATTTCCATATATTCGTATTTTTACATTTTTATATATTTATATTCCCTATTTCCATATATTCATATTTCTTATTTCCACATATTCATATTTTTATATTTTCATATATTCATATTTCTTATTTCTTATTTCCATATGTTCATATTTCTTATTTTCATATGTTCGTATTTCTTATTTCCATATATTCATATTTCTAATCAACCACAACATTCCAATTTCTATGCTTAGGAAAACATCTCTGGTATATTGGAAATCGTTTCCAAAACTCATTTATACGGGTTTAAACGAATATTGCGTAAACATCGTTACGACAACTCAACCTATTAATCACTCATTAATTAACTGTATTTCTAAGCAATCCTTACTACCGAACCTTAACCATTCCATAGTAAAAAATGAAATCAATCAAGTTGGGGTATAATTACCTCTCATACCTTAATTGAACAACATTCTTAACTTCGAAATAGGAAAAGTTCACAACTTCCATTACCAAAAAAATATTGCTTATGCATCTTTTGGATTCAATTTTAAGAATCCATTTCTTTAATGGAAATCATTGATTATAACAATAATGTTATTATCCATATTTCGAGGTATTAAATCTTAAAAAATAACTTTTATTCATTAATTTAAATAAAAAATAATAATTGATTAAATAAATAAATCTTGATGAAAACGGAAAGTAAATAGTACTTTTCTGAATTCGATAAAGTTGAATTTCAATGTATAGCTCTCTTTCGAATAATCTATATTCGATAACTATTTTTTAAATAATCTCTATTCGATAACTCTCTTTCGAATAACCTCTATTCGATCAATGTTTCGAACTTCGGAATAAATTTACCAATTCAGGTCAACTCCATTTCCATTTTCATTCTAAATTCACTTTCGAATTTATCACTGTCAAACTATTACCAATTTCCCTTATAATTATTCCAATCTGCAAAACATTTGCTTTTTAACCAATATTCATTTTAAATATGAATTTTATTCCTTTGTAGAAATTTGGACTCGTTTAATCAAATCAATCTTGATTTTATTTGTAAATACTATTACAGGTTCAATTCTCATTTATCGAGTCATTTTACAACTTCTCATACATATTTTACTTTATTATCAAATCTCGTTTACACATCAACTTCCTAATCTATTTTATTTAATAAGTTTGTAATTTTGTACCCCCTTTACATTCGATTATAAAATATTGGCTTCAATTCAAATATTAATTATCTTGTCGAGTTCTGAATTATATAATATATAATTTCTAAAAATAAGTATTTTAATAAACTTCGACATAGTCGAATACCAATCATAAATTCTTATGGATTTATTTCAATTCTATTCACATTCTGAACGCCAAAAGAATTTTCATCATTTCCTATTAAAATGACTTCTTATTACCCTTTAAATTCACTCTTGAATTTACATTCCCAAATTATCCAATGATTATTACTCCACTTCATTTATAAACATCGTTTATAAATTTATTACTTGTTTTATATTAAAAATAAGTTATTATATTCTAGCCTATTCGGAATTCAACTTGTATTAAAAAAATTAATTTTTTCCTTTAAAAAATCAAATTCATTTTCTTTTCATTCGAATATATTTTTACGGTAATTATATACCAATTTTTCTCGGGCCAGTGCTACTCTAGCATATAAACACAACAGATCTATCACATAACGTCTAACACATCATATATCACAATATATGAAAACAAACAGTAATAAATTTTGAGGAATCCAGTTGGATCCTTTCAACTTGTTTCCCTGCATTCACAAGTGTTAATCAATGTAAATAACATCAATTTCATTTTAATATGAGATATTATTATAAATATAATCAATATCTAACCAATGATATATATATAACTATATATATAGTTTCAACCAATTTATTAGCAATCCATCCAAAAAACCATCACACAACATTAAATCACCATTTCTCAACATTAGAATATGTTAATAATATTATAAAACTGGACAGAGTTTGCGAGTTTTCTCGCATTGGTCGTTTATCGTTTAATAATGGTAAGCGGTCAGTAGATCCAATCAGGCGTTTTATTTCACTATAAATTGCAGCGAGCTCAAATGGCTCCAAACCAGTTCATTGTATATCCTTCGTCCATACGGTCCCAACGGATGTTGTTTCGTCAGATTCTGATAATGTATGGAAAAGCTATCAAGTTTACACAATTAGACACAATTAACATAGTTATTTAAATCACTAATTACCCTTTTAAAATTTAATTAGCCGCCTAAACCACTTCTCTAATTCCTTCTTCCCGAAAATAGTAATATGCAGCTTCTTTAACCTCCAATATCACACCTTTGAGCATCCCTTTCTCCGTCTCTACCCTACAATAATTTAAACAAAATTCACCTAAATTCCTCTCTTCCCCTACTCTTTCTTCCTATACCAACTCCTTTCAACTCGAGTTCCTCCAAAAAATGCGACTTGAGCTGCTTCCTTTGAATATAGTAAACATGTGAATTTTTCTTGTGCCATACTCCACCAAATTTTACATGAAAACTCTACACAACCGCACTATCCCGAATACAATACTCAAAACCTCAAATAATGCCTAATTTCCCCCAAAAGTTGGAACCTTAGTCTTCGCTATAAAACATAGCGTACAAAAGAAGTTTTGAACCGTGTATAGCTGATATGGGATTGAAGGAAATCACAAAAGGAATTCAAATATATATGTTTCGGGATTTTTAAAAGAGGGATGGATTTTATATATAATTTCAAAGTCACGTTTCATTACTTTTGGTGGCAGCCATGAATCACTTGACCACCAAGAGGAGAACTTTAGGGTTTAGTGAGGTATCAGATATATATGAAGGTAAGGTAGCTTATATTACAAGCATCATATACTATTTTATTAATTTTTATTGTAATTTTATTTGTGTTCATCGTTTAAAATTTCGTATGATCACATACTCGATGAATATGGACATACAACTATAGTTAGACATTACATACCCAATTAAACTTGTTTCATCGAAATCCGAGTCTGTCTGCTCACATAACATTATTTTGAATTCAAATTATCGATTGACTCACATTTAAATCTCGCATGGTCATAATCAACTCCAATTGATGCGAAATTTAAAATCTTACAATAATTAGTGATTACAGATTTAATAAAATTCGTTTCTTCGAATCGGAAGCTGTTTGCAAAATGCTTTTTTTTAAGGCTAAAACAAAACCAATAAAATATTAATATATTAAAAAAACAATTCAACTAGATGATAATAATAAATTAATATTATCATATATATCCAAATAGAATATCATGCAGCTTCAAAATAAACATAGTTGAATTTATAACTCGATATTTCAAAATCCAAGTTAAATCGATATTCAAATTATATAAAAATCCTTTTCATATATTAAATAAATTGTTATGGTTTATTAACAAATCCATAGCGTTTTTCTGAAAATTTTATTTGAACATAACTCATAATCTACAATATGAAATCTCATTTTTATCTTCCACTAGAAAAATATAGTTCAATAGATTCGAATGTTTCTTGTTTCAACGAATTCTGACTTATAATGAATTATATATAGTCGTTTAGAGTTCAAAACATTATATTACGAACTACCCGCTACTGCGAGCTCATTTATAAATTAATTGTAAATTATATGTTCAAACGTCGTTTGATAAATAAATTCGTTATTATAATTTGAATCTAAATTCGATTAAATGTCTTACATTATCAAGTTCACAAAATATTGCAAAGTCAACTATTTTCGACTGTTCCAAAATTAAATTTATTATTCCACTATTTGTATTAATTAAATAATCAAAATTATATAATTCAAGTCGTTTAAATTGCCAAATCGATATTCAAATAGTCAAATAAATTAATTACTTAACTACTAAATATCCGGGACGTTACAATGGGATTCACCGTATATCGTCCTCTGCTCTTCAAAACAGATTACCAAATGCACTAAGTGGCAAGTCAGGGTTGGACGGATACTTGAACTCAAAATACTTCTAACTTCCAATCATTTTGAACCATCTTAAATAAATAGGCTCAATCCTGTCTCGTCATCGAAATAATTAAGAGTTAAGTAAGAAAGAACAAAAAAAATAGAAAAGAAATTTGAATGTGTTCTCTCACTAATCCTAATTTATTAATTCCTTTGATATCTAAACCTATGCTCTGATACCAAATGTAGCACCCCACACTTTTCTAAGCCCGAATTTTGACAAAAATCAAAACTCAAGCCCATCCAAGCATGGAGAGTATGAATCTGGTACTTGCAAATAATGACCGTGAGTATAATCAAAGTACAATAAAACTAACTTACAGCATAAACAAAATAGGATAATAAGTATCAACTTAGGAAACTATCTTGGAAGCGAATCGCCACATCAACACCAAGCATGAGAGAACCAGAATAGGAAAACAAACCTGAACACTTGCAAAGACACGTCTTTCCCGAGATGAACTTGAAAGTTGTATGAGGAGGGGGGTTAGAACAACAAGTCATGGTAAATAGTCAATGTATGACACTATCCACAATACAAAAATGTATCCCATTTGGTTTCACCCAAAGTAATATGTCTAACAAGGCTAGTAATTCTAACCTAACCTTGTTAAAATTTCCATACGACGATTAACTACCATACCCAAAGTAGCACTTCCCAAAGATAACATTATCGCACTATACCGAGATAGAACTTTTTTACGCATAAGCATGAAGCCTTTAAACCACCACTAAAAAAATACCAAAACTTTGAGGAGGGTTCTCCAACTATTCAATACCGTATAAAGGCGGTGGGTTATTCTATATAGACACTTATGGCCTCACTCGTAACACAACATAAGCGCAGATCCCTACGATCACTTAAGGCCCAAGGTGGGTTCATTGATCACTTAATACCTTACTAGGTAGTTTATTATATGTTAATATAAAGTAGATAACACTAGCTACTAAGTCCTGCTAATTTAAGGCTTTTGTCATTCTTGCATATTCCCAAATCCCACATAACGCGAGAGATAGTAAGCAGCTGTGCAGTTGATGCCCTGTTATTACCCCCCTAATATCTCTACTATATCGTGTATTGAATTTCTACTGCTACGCTATTTACGCTATTTCCAAATAGCATCTGAAATAGCCTCTCCGCTTTAATCCCCGCTATAATCTAATATTCCCGATATATCATATTATTTCGGCTATATTCCGCTATTTCCGCTATATCTTCTATTAAAGGAATGAATTTTAAAATGACATTTATACATTATAAATTTTATAAAATTAGCTTTTGATATAATTTTTTAACATATATTTTTCTGAATATAAAATACTATAATGTTCCATTAAATATAATCGAACTAAACAAAAGTTTACATTTGTTTTCATATATTTGCTTATGCTTTTTTTCTAAAGTTAAGAATGCACTAACTATAATTAAGTTAAATGTTAATTTTCCATTTATTATAATTTTTATATTTGTAAAAGCTTAAAATTTGAGCTTTATATGCTATTTAAACTCATCCACTATATCCTGTTATTTCCTCGATTTATCCCCGCAACAACTTTTTGCACCTCTACCGCATTGGATTCGCTGAGCGCTTTAACTGCACAGGTAAGCAGTCACTTATTATAACGGCCCGGAAAATTTTGATGCTCGAAATTTCAACAATAATACATGATTCGTATTACTTGCCAAAAATCCAAGTATCGGAAACCTAGATTGTTAATAGAAAGAAGTTAGAGGATGAGAAAAGAGAGAAAGAAATATTAGAATAGAAGAATAAGAAGATCAGAATCTCACAACGGAATGAACAAAATATAATATATAAAATATCTTATGCAAAAGATCTGTATAAATATTACAATATCAGAGAATACATACATTTTAATATAACACACAACAGAATAATAATATAATACCAGTAGATATAGCTATACATCTCGACTCAATCTCTTCTTTTGAAGCTCCAAGCGAAACCTAACCTGATAATATACTCGATCTGACCCGAGAACATTTGAAGTAAAGAAAAATTCACCCAGATCAGTCTGGAATACTTCCAGTGATAAATTCATATTGCAAAACAACCTGTTTAACTTTAGAAATTCCTTTCGAAAGAAAGGATAATGGTAAGACCAGTCCACACATAAACACGAACGGTTATTACCTTACTATAACCCAAAACATCTTTGATATATCAAAATCCGGTGATATTGTAATAGTGTCTATCAAATAATTAACCATCTAGTAGAACGCTTGCATCTCACGCTCTACTTATATTATATAATCAAAAACCTGCATTGCGCTTATTGGAAAATGGATTCCAACTATGACAAGGTGTGGGACCACCTTCCGATTAGTGTACTCTAGAGGGAAATGCACCAGGGTTCAACAAGAACATCTTGCAATGTGACAACATATGACCGGCAACTCATTTAGCTTGAGTGTATCGAATATATTGTCACCGTACAATTTTATAGGCCTATTGTATGTCCACGGAGATACAGAAATGAAAGAAGAACAAAATAGAAATTTCTTTAGATGGTGACAATGCACCCTGCTTGGGGATGACCCAACTGGCCATGATGCCTACCCGATTTTGGTCATTTTCCGGTTGTGAGGCTTAAGGCTACGTTTATCCTTTTAGAGAACATCTTATAACTTTGAATGTCATATCGTCAGTTCTGCCTAATCACTAATTGACGTCCACAAATATACTCTGGGTGTTAAGCAAGAGAATTTCTCCACCACTAAACTGGGTATATTTGTAAAAATCAATGTACGTGACCTCAGGAAATATTCTATCAGACATTCGTCTATACAAATTATCCAGGAATAAGAAGAACCAAAGTGTAACGACCCGGATTTCGCCCGACCACAATCGATCGCAAGATCGACCAAGACCGTACAAATTCCATGTACGTTAACTTTGGGCAAACAACACTTCAGGACAACAACACAGACTTTTATAACATCAATAATAAATGTTACATCAGAGTACAGAATATCAGAGTACATCGATAAATAATACAGCAGAAGATACATTACAATAAATTAATACATTGCAGCGGAACTAATCTCAGTGGAAGGCCATCAATATTCTGGACCCAACTTCAGGCTTCAATCCAAGATCCTGCTTAACTATATCTGCAAAAAGCTACTCGATTGCCCATGTGGAAAGAGGGCACTCGAGTTTGCAAAGTGAAACAAACTACAGGTCAGTCGTGGGACTGGTGTGAGAATTCTATACTTAACTTATCTAATAAGTAGGCTAATCACAGGACCACGCTGCTAACGCGGAACGGGTTTACTCCATTGGATTGCCAGTGCATAAATAAAGTGAACCGTCAAATAACGTAATGCTTTTTAGAAAAATGAAACCATTATAAGACCCAGGTCCCATCACACAATGCAACGCACACCAGAGGATAGGGTTTTACCTTATAATGGTCAAAAGATGCTAAATACGCAAAATACGATATTATTATTAGTGTGTATGTATGTATATATATATAAAACATTTCAAATATAATATCAATCCTAGACGACATAGCTACCATCTACTATGTCGCCATACTAGTTATACAATCAAAACCGCAAGGGGCGTATTGGAAATTGGGTTTCCATCATGAGTCAAGGCTAGGGAGGAGCTCCTGACCGATTCGAGACACTCTAGCAATGTCTCAGGATTCGGACGCTGGCGAACCCTTGGATACAGCAGGGCCGGTCCACAAATACTTTAGTGGATTAGTTATGCCTGAACACATGCTTCCCGATCCTATTGGACCTACAAATCAGCCGAGGGCGACCGATAAGAATAAACCGAGGCCTCGCAAAAATTCCATCAACCACATAAGCAAATGTCGGGCCATGTTAAAGCCCAACACCACTTCTAGCTAGAAAGAAACGTGTGCACTCCCAGCGTTCCCTTCTCCCGTTTTAGACTCAACCGGTGTGTGAGGCTCGCGAAGTCATGATATACACAAAGCTATGCCTAAAGAGACTCTGCTTTGATCATCAACCACAAGGCCTGCTTTTCAACAAAGCCTTGATCATTTGCATCTTAGCATGTCACATTGTCAGAACCTACTATATTATTGATCATCTACTAATATATATATATATAACCTCTAAGCTCATACGTCCTAGAGAAGGGTGATATGTAAAGAATAAATTCTTCACCACCAAACAGAAATATATAATCAGTAGCGTTCAACAAATACAGTAGAAAGGAATACAATGTCAGACACATAATCCATTTACAAGTCCGCTCTGGGTCTGAGCGAAACAACGTGTCCATCGATATCCAAATGCGTTTGGACGATCATTACTAAATACCTCGCCATGGAAGGCCAATCCCAATTCAAGATACCAGTCATCATCATCCCAACGATGTGAAAACCTTCGGTCTTCAATCACCGTCTTCATCTTCGACTCTTGATCGTCGTGATGATTATTCAAAATGGGTTAAACCGGGTCTTTTTGAATAACTTGCGTATTTTGTGATTAAAAGCAAATATTGGATGATCACACATTACACCACATTTCAACTCAGGATATTCTTTTAATAAGATATTCGTGTTAAAAGATTCTCATTAATTTTATCAAAGATAAACTCTGAAAATAGAACCTTAAATCTTTTTTAAAAGTTTTATTAAAACTCCAGTTTTGCTTTGATATCAAAAATCATAATTACAAGATCATTTATTTTAAGCACTAAATCATGTCTTAAACAGGGTAAAGAACTAGTGTCCTTTAAAACAAAGTTCACGATAAACCCACAAATCAGTTATCAAAATATGGAATTCCACAGAAATCAAATCAATACATAATCGATATAAAATTCTGTATCGGACTAATAATATAAATGGAATAACGGCAAAGCCTCTTAAATTCCATCTATAATAGCGGCCTTCTTTTACAGAAGCCCATTTCGATTATTACCAATCGAATTTCCACTAAATTCCAATTTAATATATTAAATTGGGAAACCTTGATTTTTAGAAAATGCCTTTTTAAATCTATAAAATAGATTTATAAATTCCAAATATTAATTCCAATGTAAATTGGATTAAAGGACAAATGTCGTTTAAAACATCGTCCACGATAAATCCACTTCACATCTCAATTTTTTATATATCACAAAATATAATTGCAAATTCTAATAATCTTAAAGAAAACATATTTTAAAATAATCATTAAAAATGTTCCTTATATAAAAGATTCTAGATGAGAAGTATCCTTTGTATTACAAATTTTTATCTTTTACAAACATTCTTTGTTTTAACATATACTTGATTTACAATATATTTTAGGAAAATATATACTTGATTAACAATATTTTCTAGGAAAATATATACACTTTATATAAAATGGATTTCTAATGTAAAAATATTCTTATTTAAAAGAACACCTGAATCGAAATGCGACTCAAACATTTACCATATAATTTGGATTATATGCATTTCACACACATAATATATATGATGATAACAGTATAATCATCAATTCATCCATCTACATCCAAAGTGTAATTTCCACTGTGTAAGCGTTAAAATTAAATAATAACGCTCATCGCAGCCTGTCGATCTAACGATCAACATACAACTGAATATTGGGATTAGTATATGTAAATTTCCATCCCTGCACCCGTGTGGGGTTTTCAGCCAATAACAGTTCATTAAAATAAATGATTGGTTAAAGAATTCAACCAATTTAATTCTACTAACATGTTGATGATAATGAACTAACATGTTATAATATTTCTAATACCGAATAAAAATGTATTTTTATTCGTATAATTTCCCTATACATTTCTAAGGTCAAATAAACTATAATTTATTTATGTGGCATTGCTGTGGATGACAAATAAAAGATAATTTCCTATTTTCTTTTATTTATTTGTACATATTCTTAACATTTACACATAAGTGAAATAGCCTTATTGGCAAATGTTTTCAAGGTATGTCCTAGCACATAAAATGTTTATTTTAGATTGCACACAAATTCTAGTGCATGCAAAGGATGTTACTTTAACTCACGTACACATCCTAATGTATGTGTTGACCAATAATATGATTTTTATATTTAGATATAGTTGCTAATGTAAATTTGTAAAATAAAGAAATGATTTTTATATTTGCTTTATAATTTCTTCTACAAGTTATGCAAATAAAGACAATTATTAAATTTGCATATAAATTATAAAAATGCCATTTGTGCTTAATTCTTTTATTTAACAAAAATGTCCTTTTTGTTTTCAACCATCTAAAGTTGACAAGATGTACATTTTTTCTCAACTAATATAATTGACAAAAATGTTATTTTCATCTCAACTAATCATAAATTGACAAAAATGCATATTTTGTTTCCACTAGTATAAATTGATCAAAGTGATTATTTTATGTCAACTAGTATAAATTGACAAAAGTAATTATTTTATTTTAACTAATCAAGTTTGGCAAAAGTGTTTATTTCATTTTAACTAAATCAAGTTTGACAAAGATGTTTATTTCATTTTTATGTTTTCAAATAAAAATGTAACTTTTATTTTTGATGTTATATTGCATTGTGGAATGCAAATAAAATAACAAACTTGATTTTCACAGTATATTTACATTTGTGAATGTAAAAAGAGCAAATTTTATTTTCAATATATATTTGCATTAGGGAATGCAAATAAAAGAAATAATTTTATTTCCAATGTATATTTGCATTGAAGAATGGAAATAAAAGAACAAATTTTATTTTCAAAATATATTTGCATTTGTGGATGCAAATAAAAGGGAAAACTCTATTTTCAAAATATATTTGCATTAGGGAATGCAGATAAAAGAACAATTCATATTTTAATGAATATTTGCATTAGAGAATGCAAATAAAAGAATAAACTTTATTTTCAGATTTAATTTAACATCACAATACAATTATTATTAACACAAGAAAAACAGTTAAAAATAATTTAAATAATAAAAATTAGAGTTCTCACATTGATATGGCTGAAAATTCGACTGTCTCGGATTCAGCTCTGGTATGCGCCATTGCGAAGATTTCGGAAAGATGAGTCCAACGCAACTTACGGTTCGTAAATCGGCCCTCGTATGAAAGAGATATTGATTTTTAAAGATTACACAAATTAAATATTTAATAAATAAAATAATATTAAAATAAATACCCTTCTTCGTTACAACGTCACGGCCGCACCCAATTTTCCACCGTCTATCCCCCTGCGTGCGCACCCTCGGCCACCCTGGCGCCGATCGAACATCGCCACTCCGGAGCCCGAACCACGAGCCACCACCGCCCAGAAGCCCAGCCAACTCGGCCCCCTCCTCGCCTCGAAATCCGAACCCGAACGCGTCGCCTTCCTCACCAGAATTCGCGAAATCCGTGCACTGAAACCCGATCTTAACCGTATAGATTCGAAGCTCTCTGAATTCTCTTCGATTTGGTATATAATTTGTTGATTTTCACTGACCGGATTGAGAGAAATTTACGTTTGAAAATCGAAGCTTTCTGGCCATCGAATGGAGTAGGCGGCGGCTGGCATTTTTAGGGTTAGGGATTAATTTTATTTTTTTATTATTAAATTCATTGAAAAACATGTTAAAAAGGTGGATTTTTGGACTGTCTCAGAATTGGGCTTGCTTACTATCGATCTTAACGTTTTGAGGCCTTCTGAACGCAATGGGACAGGTCTCGGGGTCCAATTCCGAAATCTATAGAAAATTTATTTAAAATCCCATTAAATATTAAATAATTAAATATTGACCGTGCATTTAAATACGCCGGGGCCACATATGACTCGGAAAATTCCAAAAAAAATATTTTTAGCTTTCCTATGACGATACTGTTCTAACAAGACTAATTTTGTCGAATTCTGAGAATGTTTGAAAAATGGCTATTTTCAAGTCGTTTAAATTTAACTAAAATAGTCAAAACACATTTTCTTTCGCCACGCTCACATATTAATTCGAAAAATTCTGAAAATTGAAACCTAGCTATAATTTGACATTTCGGTTCCAACAAAAGTGGTTTCGTCGAAAACAGAGGTCGTTTGAAAAATGACTATTTTTAAGGGCTATATATTTAATATTAAAAATACATTTTTAAACAAATAAATTCCGAAACTCAAAATATATAAGTGTTTATACTTTTTGAATGCAGAAACATTATTCCAGACTCAATGGAAGTGGTTTCGAGTCGAAATTCCTTCATATGTGAAAAGTAGCCCTTCGGGCCATATATATTATAAATATAAATTCTACAGCGACCTTTCTAAAAATTGAATTGGCCATAACTTTTGATTTCCGCTATGAAATTTCAATTTTTCAGATTCGTTAGAAAGATATGATTAAACAGATTAAAAAATTTCTGGTTTCACTCAATTCTGATTTATTTTGAATCATGTACATCCAGTTAAAGTTTAAAATTAAAATTTTAAAACTACCGCGCCATTTCTAACTCCATTTATATTTAAATTAAATTTAACCATTTTAA
Organism: Allium sativum; assembly: GCA_030737875.1. NCBI lineage: Eukaryota > Viridiplantae > Streptophyta > Magnoliopsida > Asparagales > Amaryllidaceae > Allium > Allium sativum. The sequence continues at coordinate 322,500 of JASFAX010000053.1, forward strand.
CTTCGATTAAAATGAATTCTAGCCATTATTATTTATAATAAATTATATTCTCAAAATTCATTAAAATTTTCTAAAATAAATTTTTTAAATTGGATCAGAATTTGCGGGTTGTTACACAAAGGCACCCTCCTACCACACCCTAGGAATCACTCTATAGATCAGTAGTGAGTTTTCCTTGCAATCCATAAATTCCAATTACGACGAAACCATAGTTTATCTCGGGGCGCGAACCAAGATTATAAGTAGTTCTTCCGTTTCATGAAGATCTATGATCTTCATTGCTCCTTTATATGTATCCCTGCAGATTAGTCATGAACGCAACATTGATTCGGAGTGGTTTTGGGTCTAGTTCACATCCTGGTCTCTTCAAAACAACATACCAAAAGGTTTGATAATATATTCTATTGATAGTCGTGTTTTTAACTATCAATACCAAATATTACGTTATGTATATTGGCAGCTCAGACCTTATTATTTAAACCACTAAAAATTCCTTTATCGAATTACTGAAATCACTTCATCGATTTAGAATTCAGTTCCATTTTTTATCTCGACAAAACTCTTTACTTTCATTACTTGGAATCAACAACTATATCAACCAAACTCCACTTTACTAATATCACATAATTATATAAAATCCTTTTTATTCCCCTTTCTTGGAAATATTACATCATATTTCAAAACTCCTTTAGCCTTCATTTACTTCAGAAATAACGATATATATTATCTATTCAATATTCAATTACCATTTCTTATATGACCCAAAAACAACGTCGAAAGTCATTATATCATTATATAAACTCAAATGTTTTTATCAAACTCCAAACTTGAAGAATGAAGATTACCATTCAATACGGGAAATATACCAAATCTCAATTATTCATCTTTGTGCCCAACCCAACATAACACTCCTATATTTCTTTGAAAAACATCGTTACTTACTTATTACTTAGAATAAGTGGATTTCAAACCAACCATTTCCATCATCTTTGGGAAGAGTGCTCTATATATCATGCTTAAGTTTTGCCAATAATGTTAATTCATTTTTAAAGCCAAATGGTTTAAGTACAGTTCAAAATCTTGCAATATTTCCCTTTATAACTAATCTCAACATCCTTTCCGTTACAAACTAATATCATCCCACAATAATAGTGAAGTCCTTCAAGTTGGGGTATTTTATTTACCTCTCAGACCTTGATCAACAACGCTCTTATCTTAGAATAGATATAGGTCTGTAACTCAAACCCATATTACTTCTAATACCAATCAAACCGTATTTCTTGTTTTATTTGAAATATTGTTTTATAACACCTTATTCCTACTTTAAATTCTCGGTTGTTCATCAATATTTGTACTAGATATTAACCCTTTGCTTCAACTTTGTTGTACAATTCCATTTATAACTTCTTTACCTAAAACCATTTAACACTCTACGTCTTTTGACCTTTTTCTTTCCATTCGAATTATTATACCTAATTTAAGTAAACATCTCATTGCAAACTCAATACCATCTTAAATGAATTTAATTTAAGAAATAATTACTTTAATTAAAATAATTAACTTCATCATTGCTGAAGTAAAACAGTTTACTTCATTAATAATTTAAAATAGATTAGCTGCTTACTTTAATAAACAATACTAATTATACTAGTTCAACAATCATTTAAACTTGATTAAAAAGGTAATTAATAATTAAGAAATCTTTTTAATTTAAACAATTAATTTCTAAGCTATTATCATTAGATTAATTGAAGACCAATTAATCAAATAATCGATTTTTAACAAAACAGTTGATTTAATTAACTTCAAACCATTAGTTAATTTGTTAATTGATCTTTATTACTTCTTACCATTAGATTAATAAAATTAATCTAATAATATTTCTAAATTTGTTTTCCTTAAAATAATTATCCAAAAAATAAATCGTAGGATAATTACAGCTTCCCGTATAAACTTATATAAAATGTCAAAACAATCGTTTATATTTACTTTTAAAAACGAACTATAAAAGTTTATAATAGAATTTCTATTATAATTTAAAACTTCGCTTTAATTATAAAAATAATTTTTTTATAATTAACTTCATTGATTCGTCTGATGACAAATCAACATCTTAACAAAAAGATGGATTTATGGTCGTCTGCTGCCAATTTCTTAATCAATACCATCTATTGATTAAAATCACAATAACGTTGAACTTCCATTCAACATCCAAACAGGTTTTCGATGCCATTTGGTTTTAACCAGTGCATATATAAATAATATAAAAATAAACCGTACATATAATATTTAAAGAATCCAGTTAGATTCCTCATTTTATAATAATACATGAAATAGAAATTTCATCCAATGCAATTAATTGACGTAAATATAATTAACAGCAACCAATAACAAACAGATAACATCCATGGCATCCAAATTAACCAATTTATAATATCAACAACAGATTTTAATCATATGAATTTAATCACATCATGGAATTCCGGAAGACGTGAGAACTAACTCCCCTTTTGTTTTTGATTCAACGATTCAGATCGTTTTGTTTAATTTTAAACATACATTTAAAATTAAATGTAATTCCAGTAGTTTCCAGACACTTCCGAATTACAGCGTAGTCTTCATTGTTGTGGTTGTGGACAAATTATAACTTTCACAATTTCAAAGATATCGATTATATATATATAATTAATTAACTAACTTTGAAATCTTAATTAACCGTGTCAATTACGTTAGCTTAATTACCGTGCTAATCTCGTTTTTAGTGGCTTAATCCATCTTCCAAATTGTGTTTCCAATTCCCAAACATCCTACCAGATTCCACATTTTTTTCCAAATCAACTACATAATCCATCAGCCTTTTCCAAATTGATTCCACGTTCTTTTCCAAATTGTGTGTTTTCAAGTAAGTCCATTTTCCCAATCAATTGTGTCCAAAATTTCTTCAATACCCAATCCATTTTCTAACTTGAATTGAAGCCAATCATCTACCCTACGCTCTGCTTCTCCCATGCTACATACGGTTACCTGAACTTACAAAAAAACTAGTTGACTTCTCCATTATCACTAAAACTGACGCTAACTCCTTTCTCACAAAATAAAACTTGCTGACTTCTCCATTATCATTACCCATATAATCTTCTCCTCCTGTTCATGTTTGTAGCTTACACATACTCACAAGCACCTCTTCTACATCCACGTCGAACTCACTTTCCCTGCTCCTACCGTGCACGTATTCAACCAGATGAAGCAACTACCCCTTCCCTTATTTAACTCACGCTCCTCCTTTTCTCCAGAATACAAACACCGCATCACCTTGGTGGCCTGAACTCCACCGTGATCGAGACTCAAGTTCCACCTTCTCCAGTTTCGAAATCACGTCTGTCCTGCTACCATAGCTTCATCCGCCGCTCTCGCCCAATACGTGATTCCGACCGCGGCCATCCATCAGCCATCCCTCATCACACTTCGCTCCACCGGTCAATGCTCCGACTAACTTCCGATGCCACCCTCCCTGGCCCTTCGGTACTGTACGACACCGAACTGAAACGAGACAAACAAACCGAAGCCCCAATCTCGGTTCAACTCGCATCTGCTCTGCCATAGACAATTGGAACCACTGCCTATACCCCACCTGAGCTACGCCGTCACCCAAACATTCCACCACTTCGCGTCAGAGATTACCCCGAGATCAGTAGCTCGCGATTTGCTTTGGTTTTGCCATATTTTTTCCGATGTGACAACGAGTTTTCCTGAGTGATTTGGGAGAAAGAGAGAAATGGGCACGGTGTTTTAATAAAAAGGGGAAGAGTTAGGATAATACCAAAGTCCTTGTCAATAGGGAATGGTGTACACTCAGCATAGGGTGATGTTTTTATTTCACTATAGCCGTGAAAATGAGGTATGGAACAAGAAATGGCCTGGCATGGTTCAGTGCAGCGCATGCGTCCAATTTGGGTAGGTAAATTTAGATATTTTAGGTTTAGATATCTTTTCTTTTACCCTATTTAATTTTAACGCTGATTTACATTATACATCTTTTATTCGTGCGGCTACAAACAATACCCAACTTCAATGGAAATGGACAGTCTGATATATTTCAATGCAAATGGACAGTTTGATATATTTTGACGTTCCGGACCTAATAAAAATTATTTTGTTGAAAACCGGCTCTGTTTGCACAACGGCGTTATTTTAAATTTAAGGGTTTGCCTTTAAATTTCATATATAGATAAAAAAACTCCGATTGGCTCCAAACTGGAAATCTAGTAATAATTAATTGGACGCATTCCAATAAAATTTGTTTCGTTGGAAACGGAGGTCGTTTGAAGAACGTCCCTTTTTAAGGGTTTAATTTAAAATAAAATAAACTAATTTAAAAATATCTCAATATAATAATAATAAATATTATTATTGGACATATTCGAGCCAAATTACGTATGGTTTCAAAATAAAATAGATCGGGTTTAATTCCAGGCCAAATTGATATTTAAAATATTAAAACTCTTTTATTTATATAATGAAATCGATATATATTATAAACAAATTCCATAGCGACTATTTGAAAATTTGATTTGGATGTAAAACAAAACCTACAATATGAAAATTTTATTTTTCTGCTTTATTAAAAAATTATTACCAAATAGAGTCGGTTGTTTCGGAGAAATCCGACTTATTTTGGATCTTGTATAATCCGTTGAATTTCGAAACGTAGTATTACGAACTACCGCGCCGCTGCAATTCATTTTATAATTAAATTATAAATTTAAATGTTCAACCGTCGTTTAATAAATGAATTTGCTATTATATTTCCAAATAAATATTTAAATTAATAAAGTAAAAATAAATATCTAACTACCAAAAATAAGGAGCGCTATACTTATGACCTACAGAATAGGTAGACGACTAACGCCATTTATGACCTTCCCCTGGTGGACTCTGTGTTACTATATAATTGGCCTTATTAGATAATCCCCTAGCCACTTAATACTTCCCGCATGATAGACAGACTTATGGTACCTCTGTAACAGTCATTTAATACTTTATCCCAAGGCAGACTTAAACCTAGTCGCTTACCATCTAGAGAAAGCGGACCATTGCGGAGGTTACCGATCTCGCACCCAATTAGCCTTATAATACTTCTCGAAGTAGGCCACACTATGAATTATTTCCTATTTTGTTTCTTCTTTCGAAACGAAGGTGGACCCTACAACCACTTAGTAACTCAACGCTTGAAGTAAACCTTATGGGAATAATTCTCGCTACACAATTTACTATCGTCATAGGTTTCTATGGTTAATGGCGTCTCATATCAGTTGTACGTATATTCGACTAATGGAAAGTGCATACTTCTAGCAAATAGGCAACTGACCTCACATCATTAACCTACGAAGTCCAATCCTTAATTCTAATTAAATATATTAATACTAGATTATACTAGAATAAGGTAAGGATAATTCTCTATAACTTTCTATCTTAGGACATTTGATTATTTATTTCCTTATTGGATTTAGTATTTACTATGACAATTAATTCCCATTAAATCCCCTTTAATTCCATTTATTATTATAATGGTCATATGCCTTTAATGACCCTAACAGTCATATTTCCTAAGGCAACAAACACTTAATTAATGTAATTTCCTATTTGTCTCGTGTCATTAATGACCCTAATAGTCATGTTTCCTAAGACAACAAATAAACTCTTCAATACAATTTATATCAGTCCCATTTAAAATTCTTATCTAACTATTGTAACTCCCAAACATTTCTATATTAATTTTAATTCCATTTTATTCTTATTTGAATATATATATATATAAGTATATTATTTATTTCCTTACTTTAAGTTACAACCACTATTCCTAATCACAACTTAAACTGTAACCATTTTGGCATTTATTACATATTGAATTCATTCCCCAAAACGTACATGGTTACAATATTCATTACCTTATCCATTTCCTTCTAATTATAGTAATCACGGTCACAAATATCCATTTCCATTTTATATGTGTTATATTTTCCATATATATTTTCCTATCAAATGGAAACCATTCGATTTAAAACACGCATCAATAGACATTTTATTTAATATAATAGCGTTATTTACATAGGTTTGGATGGATAAGATTGTAATAGTTGTGTACTTATATTTTAAGCGCGATATTAATTTCATTACTAATTATATTTTATTATTGTTATTATTATTTTATAATTCAGTCTGAACTAATGACCAGAATAATCGTTTTGTGTTTAATGTTGTTTATTACTCAAAATCTCATGAAAATGTTATTTACTGTAATTATTGTAATTTTTTCCCAAACTATTTAAAAGAGGAAAATTGGCATATTTTATATCACAAGGAAATATGTTAATATTTTATTTGTAATAGATGTCGCAAACTATGTATGAATATACATTGATTTGCGCATCTCTTCCCATTTGGTTTATTTATATTCCTTGTAGATTTGAAATAATTCTTTTTATATAAAAAGAGCAACAAGGAAAAATTTATAACAACTGAGTAAAAACCCCATATAATATCAAATACAAACAAGTTTATATTTATAAAATAAGTACTTCACAAATTCATTATTTACACCCAAATTCTTTAATCTGGAATAACAACACTACATACTTAATAACATTTTGCGATTGATTTTCAGATTCAAGGTGTTTATAATAGCCACATACAATCCGAGATAAATTGTAGGAAATATAAGAATATTAAACTAAAAGGCCTATAAATCCATATTCAAATTTCATACACATTATTTTAGATTTGACAATAACATAACAAGTCTGATAAATTTTATGCATACAATCTAGATTTAACAAAAATGAACTATATAAGATATTATAAATGATGAATATATTTCCCACTCACCTGAAAGCTATCCAAATCTGAATTTCAACATAGTTTTAGGCTTACAATTTCCAAATCTCATACATCTATAATTTGTATACAAATGGGATATACATATACATATTTAGATTTGTAAATCTGAAAGAAGAATTTGAAAACAAGAGGGAAGCTTAAACAAAAAGAATTACCTATTCAAAGAACCAACCCTTTTTTATACATCTGTATTCAATCTCTCCAATGCTTGTTAATTAGATTTGTATATGTTTATATTTTGAATTTTAGAAGAGATTAGAGGATTGAGAATGACAGAGCTTGACTACTACCTCTAGAAAATATGAGAATGAGTGGGGTCTTGCCCTTTAGTTATAGGCATTCAAATGACCTTGAACCATTAGATTGAATTTCAAAAAAAAACATCTATCAATGTAAATTTTATATTGTATAAACTCTAGCTTCCACTGCCTGAATCGACCAAGAGGTCGATCCAATGGTCAACCGCCCAGTTGATCGCTCGGTCGACCGCTTGGGTCGACCTCGTAGTGGTAGGGATAGGGAATATTTATTTCTATATATTTGTATCGTATTTTATTTATTTTCGTCCATTTTCTTATTTGGCCCGTAACATTTTATATAGACTCCACGAAGTTCCAGTGAAATATTCATAGTCAAATTACATTATTTGCGAAAAAAAAACCATTTTTGGATTGTAACTAAATTACTAATCTAATTATTGCCAAATTCCAGGTAGTCACACTTCCTATATATTATTTCTGAAAGAACAGCCGCCAGGCATTATTTCCCTATCGTGATTCAAACATGGAATAACTTCCATTCTCAGGATATGAGCTTTGGATCCATCGTTAAAACAAAAACAACTTCATTACTATTGTTTCTAGAAGGAATTTTCTAAAAATCTTATTATCAACTCATTGCAAGATGACACAACTTTAACTAGACTAACCAACTACAAGAAGAGATCGACAAATTTCTTTATCCTAAGAACCATATTTAATAAAAAACGGGAATAACTCAGTAAAACCTGTTTAAGGGTTCCAAACCATATTTGACCTCTAGCTAGACAATTGAATTTATACATGTATATTATTAGGGATTTTAACATAAATAAGCTTGCAGGAAGAACCAGGCGAGAACACCAAGATTTTTTTTCTAAAAAACAAAAGCTTCTTTCACAATGTGGGAGGGGAGGGCTAAATGTTAGGTAAAATTCGCACCTCCAAAAAGATTTAGTGAAAGAATACAAAAACAAAGAGAGAGTCTTCGAAAATACTCGACGCCTTAAAAGTTACCAAGAGCGAAGCTTCGCAAAGGCAAAAGCCTCATGAGGTGGTCTAAGGGTTATATAAGTGAGCAAACCAACATGCTAAGAAATAAGCTTTCGACACAGTGAATGAAAGTGGCCTTCCAGTGAAGAGGACTAAGGACCACCAACCTCCCAGAAGAGCTCCTACCAACATAACCTAAAGGGAGATAGTCTTAGACACGTTATCCCCAAGCGTGAAGAACTAAGCTTCATATACCTTTCAATTTACCTGAAATTTGAATATAGGAAAGCTTGAGTGTAACACCCCGTTATTTCAAAACATGTCATAAGAGATAATTAAAGAATAATTAATTTTTAAGAGAAGAATTAGGTGAAACGGGCTACATCATTGCGTTCATGGCTATTTCTAGTCAATTAGACCTATGTTTTTCAGAAAACCGATTTAGGATGAAAAAGATATCTTTTAATTAAATATTGCAACAAAACATGAAAAAAAAAAGAGGAATGAGAAAAAATAATGGATACCATTGTCCTAAGTCTTGTTAACAAAAGACTAAGCAGCCAGTTGGTTAAAGCATGTGACTTGCATACAAGAGGTACAGAGTTCGATCCCTGCCAACGCCATATTTTTGTTTTAGGGAAATGGCTAAAAGTAGCTTACAGTGAACGCAGTTCAATTAAAAAGCGGTTTAGTGTGAAAAGGGTTAATCGGAAAAATGGTTAAAAAGAATATATATATATATATATATATATATATATATATATATATATATATATATATATATATATATGACGTGTGGGTGTCAACACCCTGCTGCTACGCATCATGCAGCACACATGGCACCTTTTTTATAGGTTAATGATCATTTTTTTGCAACATGGCTATTTTCTATTGGTCGGATGATGTGGACAATTCCTATGGCTCCTGATCTAATCTAATGGCCCTAATTAACTCACTACACCTATATAAACACACCTAGACCTAAACCTAATTTCACTACACTAATTCATGGCTCCTCCATGCTGCCTCAACCTAAACTAGTCCTTCTTCTTCAACAAATCAAAGTAAAGGAATTCTGTAAAGGGGATCGAATCTACAACAATTACAATGCCTAATTCTCTTCCTTAATCCAGTCTTCGTGAGTTCATTGATTATTTTTAGATTAAAATAATTCTAAAGCAATTCTGACATGTTGTAAATTGGATTTGGGAATTATACTTGATAGTAAGATTGAATCTCATTAATTCTATCTTAGCCTATAACATAAGATTCATGATTCTTATATGCCCATGTTGATATTATCATCAGTTTTATAAGTTTTAACATATTTTTATGATCAGTTCATACTTATGCCTACTGTTATTATTATGCCTGTTCTTTATCTTATCCCTTCCTCCTTCCCTTTTTGGTTTTTATAGCCGGGCTACTTCGAGCCTAGGCCAAATCTCATAGAGAAGAACGTACGAACGGTATTTTAGGGAACGATGGGAAATTTGGCATAATATATGTTGGGTTGGTTTGGGCATGACAAATGTTAAATTTGGCATAATATATGTTAATTGTTGGGCATCATATGAAATTGGGAATTTTGGGTAATTGACATAATTAGCCTAAAATTGGCATAAACTGCAAATGAATAAATTGGCTAAGATAAGCATGCTGAGACACGAGGTTAGACTCCGTTTGTGGTAGAAGCCTGCCCGGAACCAACCGGCCTAGCCAGCAACCGAAAACGGCCAGTCTAATGTGAGAGGTCGTAGGCATAACTAAAAGATGCTTAGACACGAGGTTAAGTCTGGCTTGTGGCAGAAGTTTGCCCGGAACCGCCCGGCACATCCAGCGGCCACAAGCCATTGACTTAATGTGAGAAGTCTGTGCAATAGTAACTAATTAATGCTGATCAAAGATGAATATGATACATAAAACATGTTAGGTGGGGGCGGGGGAGTTAAGTTAACCTGTGTAAGACGACAACTTTACCAATAATACATGAACAAAGTGGATACGGTTAAGGCAAGCTTTACCAATAATGCATATTAATTTGATAAGTGGATGGGGATAAGTCAACTGGGTTGATAGACAACACTTAACCAATATAAGTTTGGGTTAGGATAGACCCTGGGGAAAAACCTAGTAGCGGTAGAGACCCATTTCAGACACTAACCCATTTAGTGGTATCGGGAACCCTGAGCTAGGTAGGGTTGGGGCACGCTTACTGAGCTGATTATTAGCGGTCAAATAAGAGCGAGGGTGTAGCAGTGCAGATTCCGATGGGTTCGTTAAGCGTGCACAAGGTATTCCCGGCATTGGAATATTTAGCCACTGTACATCAGTAGGTATAAAGCTGTGCACCCATAGGTTGCCACTTAGGGAGTGATACACCCTAAGCTGGGACCCACACAGATATCTACAAGTTAGGGAGCCGGTCAATTAGGGGTAGTGGGGGGACATCTAGTATCTCTTATGGGCATGTGGACTTTCAAGGATTGTATGGGGGCAGATACCTCTTATTAGATGTTACGCTTGAGTGCCACCAATTGCGGGGTTGGGATCATTACGTTAAGAATTACTAGTAAGTGGTGCAGAGAATTAAATTAAGTAAGAAATATGGGAAGCGCACTAGACATTCCTTAATATTCATCCTGTTATCCAGCTTTACCTTAAGTCATGGTTATATTTTCCATTCTGTTTATTCCTGTCATATTGCTTTACTTATTTTCATGCTAAAGGTAGTCAGACTCGCCAGGCTTTATGTCTGACCTTTTTGTTTTCGCCTCTTTTTCTTCCGTTTTTCCCCCTAGGTTCTCAGGGAGGAAACACTGAAGCTTGACTTGGATTTATTTCTTCTTGAAGTGCTTGGAAGTGTTGAGAGTAATGCTCAGCTTTATCTCTTTTATTATGGCTATTTTGAGTGGGATTATGATTTTACTTTTATGTACTCTGATAACAATTTTGTTCAAGACGGATATTTATGTGCTTGATTCTAGTATGTGGTTTTGATGTTGTAACCAAACATGTTTTGCTTTTCCGCTGTAATGAATAAAGTTTGAATTTTCTTAAGTACCATCTATATATCTGTCTTGTGATATTCTGTTCTATACTCTTATAATACTCCATGGAAGTTAATGCTTTCCCTTAGTGAGTGACATTAATGGACGTGGGGTGTTACACGTGGTATCAGAGTTGAAGATTACCAGAACAGATAAAAGATTTTGAAAACTGTTTTCAAAAGACATTTTTAGAAAGAAGTATTTTCAAAAACATGTTATAGAGCGTATTTTCAAGAGAAAGGTTTATTATGAAAAACATAATCCCCAAAAGTCATATATCTTTCTTTCGATTCTCTACTTGAATCTCTTTTTCCTTTCTTTTCGCCATAGTTCCGTAGGCATGTTAAAACTACGGCACATGTCGAAGGGCAAAGAAATGCCCAACCTCCATATGTAGCCGCAGTAGTTTCACCTACGACTAATCTTCCTTCAAGCTACTTAGGGTTTTTCGTGCGATGGAGGCAGCTTTCGAGAGACTTGTTAACATGTTACACAAGGATGGTAAAAATGAGAATGAGGGAGTTTAGGCTAAGGAGCATAGCCCAAGGATGAAAAACTTGTTGATATGTCTTAATCCATGAAGAGGGTAAAGGTGAAAAGAAAGAGGTGAAAGTGGAAGAATCACACAACAAGAAAGTAGAACCTAAGAAAGGTGGTAAGGATAACAAGGGCCAAGGGAAGAAAAGGTGTTTTAATTGTGGAACACCGGGCCACTTAAGCAAGGACTGTAGGAAGAAGAAGAAGACGGGTTGCTTCCAATGTGGTGAGGCAAGACATATGATTAAGGACTGCCCAAGGAGGCAAGGACTAGGGCAAGGACAAAGGACAGGATCTACTTCTGGAGGGCAGGTTCATGCTCTCATGGTAGTTATGCAAGAGAGAGGTAGAAACATTTAGTTTGATTTTCCTTTTCGATCATCCTATACGTACTTTGTTTGATTCTGGCGCTTCACATTCATTTATTCTGCTTCTGTTGTTGAATCTCTGCACCTAAATACTAGTCTAGTTATGGATCCCATTGTAGTCTCAAATCCTATTGGGGGTACTGCTCATCTTTCTATGTTATGTCGGGATTTGAGAATATATGTGTATGGCGTTGAGTTCGAATGCAACACTTATATGCTTGGCTTCACGGGCTATGGGTTGATTCTAGGAATGGATTGGCTAGCCAGGTATGATGCCATTCTCGACTGTGAAAAGAGGGTAGTTAAATTGTTGACTAGTTTGGGTAATACTCTCGATATCTCATGCGACCCTAAGGGTTCTGTTATGCTTAGCTACCTAGAATCTCTTGAAACATCTATTGATGATTTGCAATCTGTTCGAGTAGTCCGTGAGTATGCAAATGCCTTTGAGGAGGTTAGGGGCTTTCCTCCAAAACGTGAGATAGATTTCCATATATACTTGGTAGACAATGTAAAGCCAGTTGCATTGCTTGTGCACCACATGGCTCCTAGAGAAAGGAGGGAGCTCAGTAAACAAGTGAAAGAGTTGCTAGAGAATGGGTTCATAAGAAGAAGTATCTCAGAGTGGGGTGCTCCAGTTGTTTTTGCTACAAAGGCCGATGGTTCGCTTAGATTGTGCGTGGACTATAGGGAGATGAATAAGCTCACGAAGAAGAATAGACACCCATTACCAAGGATAGATGACTGTGACGAAAAGGAATTTCGCTCGGTCCGACCCACTCGCTAAACCGACCCAGACCGTTCGAAACGCCCTATCGTTTGAGAACACGACAAATCAGAACGCACACGGAAGAACATTTCATTGTATATTACAACAATGCATCAGATTACAAGAATATACAGAGTATAAATGAATATACACAGAAATATCAGAGATATAAATAACATTTAAATACATCGCAGCGGAAAATAATACAATACACAACTAGAAGTAGATATACGGATACAAAGCTTTCCGGATATCGTTCCAGCTGTAAACCAGAATTCTGTGAATATAAATCTGCAAAACCAAAACTACTAGCTGCCCGTGCGGAAAATAGGGGCACCCAGAGTTTAGGTTAAAACAATAAACTCCAGGTCAGTCATGTGATTGGTGTGAGAACTAAAACAGTTAATCTTTATTTTTAAAGTTAGGTAAATCAAGGGACCACGCCGTATAACATGGAACGGGTTTCCTCCCAAGAATACCAGTGCATAAAACAACAGCGCAATGCTAAATAAAGAAAAATGAAGCTGTTATAAGACCCAGGTCCTATCACACAATGCAACGCAAGCCGGGGGATAGGGTTATCCCTTATAACAGCCAAAGAATGCTTGATACGTTTAAAACAAATCGTTTGATACTATTATAAGTGCATAGTGTATAAAACAACTTCAAATCATAAGTATCAATCATAGGCGGCATGGGTACCATATATCATGTCGCCATACTAGTTCTACAATTAAAACCGCAAAGGTCGTATTGGAAGTTGGGTTATCATTTATGGTATGAACCGAGGCTAGGGGCAAGATCCTCAACCGATTCGAGACGCTCTAGCCCGTGTCTCAGGAACAGCCGCAACTGCCCCTTGGATCGTCAGGGCCGGTCCACCGATGTGGATTATAATGCCTGAACAATACGTTTCTCCGCCCTTTGGGGCGTAAGCCTGGCCCGTCAGCCGACCAGAAGCATCGGCCGAAATCGATATCACGAGGCGCCTCGATTTTTAGCAAGTAATAATAAGCAACATCCACATGAGTCAAACTCGTCAGCCAGTTCAAGCACTGACGCCACTCCTAACTAGAAAGAAAATGCATGTCCCCCCCGAGGTCCGTCTCCCGTTTTTGGTTCATACCGGGTGTGAAACTCGCGAAGTAAACGTTACACAAAGCTACGCCACAAAGGCCTTGCTTCGATCATCAACCACAAGACTTTGGTTTTCAACAGAAGCCTTGATCATTTGCCACTTAGGCATGCCACACAGGCAATTCACTCCATGCGATTGATATCCATCAATATATAACCCCTGAGCTCGTACGTCTCAGAGAAGGGCGTTAAGCAAGAGAATAAATTCTCCGCCGCCAAACAGATATGTATTTAATAGAGATCAATCACACGGACTAAAATCCAATGTCAGACACACAGTCCATTTACAAGTCCGTTCTGGGGCTGAACGAAACCGGAGGCACCTAGTACCCCGCATATCCATCGATCTCCAAGTACGTCTGGACGATCACCAACTGTTTCCATCTTCTTGGGTGTACATCCCAATCAAGATCATCAGTAATTATCCATACGACGTGAAGACCTCCGGTCTTCGACCACCGTCTTCATCTTCGACTTATCGTCGTATCAGTTATTCAGAATGGGATAAACCCGGTCTTTCCGAATAACTCGCGTACATTTTAAATAAGTGTTACACAAACACAACATACGCCTCATTCCAATTCATCAGTCACTAACCGTAAATTAATCAAGAGAATAATTCCCCAAATATTAACCCCGAAGGACGAAACCAACATCAGATCAATATCCAGAAAACCATTCTGCTTAGCTAACCGACAGTTAGTTTCTAAATTTCACATTCATAGGGAAAGGTTCCCATTAATTTTATCCAAGATAAATTCCTTGAATTTATTCTCTAATCTTCTTTTGAATTTCGATTCAACTAGTCGGGATTGACGAACCTTACCGAAGTAATCATTTGTTTTAATTTCCCAATCCCAACCTATTTATCCCATGAAGTAAAACTGGTAATACTTCATATCTAACACCACGGTGTTATCGGTAAATTCAATTACCATTTCACGTTCAAATCTAACTAAAGATTTAACTATTGCCTGGAGCAAAACTGGTGATACTCCATTCTCGATCTTTTCAATCTAATTAAAGATTCATTAAAACTCCCCTTAGTTTTAATCGTTAACTGGGTTAAAGAATCAGTGTTATTTAAAACACGGTTCACGATAGACCCAAAATCACATTCCATTAATTATCGAGTTAAAGAACGAGTGTTATTTAAAACACTGTCTACGATAAACCCAAAAATCAATATCAATTCAATTCCAATTAAATATTATTTAATTGGTACACTTCATTAAATCTAAATAAAAAGATTTAATCTTTTCTCAACTGGGCTCAAGAACAGTGTTAGTGAAGACACCATTCACGACAAACCCAAATCACATTTGATATTCAATACAAGGCTCTGAATAGAAAATATATCGGCTTATATTCAATATCAGATTCTACGACCAACAGATATCGTATTGGAAATAACGATATATATATCTATATCTTTCAAATTTCCATAACAACATCTGTATAATCACGAAATCAAACATCGAAATATTCCGAAGACAATTTCGATTCAAATCCATTCCAATGCAATTATTGGAAGTTCTGATTATTTTCAAAACCATTTCAAATCCAATTTATTTATTTTAAAAATAAATAAATTACTATTCTAGTTCAAAACTAGTTCATTTCGATAAAAATCTATTTTTATCTTTTCAAATATGGAGTTTTTCATCCCAATTTTTCCCAAATCATTTCTTATGATTTTACACAATTTATTATTATTTTTAATAATTTTATCAAGGCCCGTATAGTCGATTTCCATCAATGGCCATCGAACTGCACTTACAGCGACCTTTTTCAAATTTGATTTGGACGTATCTCCAAATCCAACCGTTAGATTTAAATTTATAATATTCGTTAAAAAGCTCTTTTCGATACGAACCCAACGATTCTGGTTTTAGGAGAATCCGACGGTCGGATCTCCCGTAATGTCCGTTTGAAATAAATGGTCGAAATTCGCGAACTGCCGCGGCGCGGCGCGTTCTATTCAGGCCATTATATTATATATATATAATATATATTTCGTCGATTTCTATTTAAAACGAATTATATAAATAGTTTTAAATTCGTTTCAAAAGCAATTTCAACTTCCATTTCAATTCAAATCAAAATTGAATTCTTCTTTATAAATTCGTTTTAAAATTCATTTCTATTCAATTCAAATTTCAATTCAGTTTGAATTTATTTTCAATTCAATTCCAAAGTCGTTTTCTATTCGATTCAAATCAAATTGGTTTTCTATTCGATTCAATTCAAATTGGTTTTCTATTCGAATCAATTCAAATTGGTTTTCCATTCGAATCAAATCCGTTATATATTCCATTGAAATCAAATTCGTTTTATATTCAATTCGAATCAAATTCGTTTTCTATTCAATTCATTTCGAAATCGTTTTCAATTCAATTCATTTCGAAATCGTTTTTAATTCAATTCATTTCAAATTGAATAAAATCGATATAAATATCGTTCACGTCAAAATGGCGTCAATCTAATCAACATGGCTTAATGTATTTCTATTTTCAAATATTCTATTTCAAATATTTCCTATTGTCAAAATATTTGTTATTATCAAAATATTTCGTTCAACACATGACTAATCTCAACGGATGAGTACAGTCAACACATGAACCTTTATTTTATATTGATAAAGAAGTAAATTTTATTATTAAAATATTTCGTTCAACACATGACTAATCTCAACGGATGAGTACAGTCAACACATGAACCTTTATTTTATATTGATAAAGAAGTAAATTTTATTATTAAAATATTTCGTTCAACACATGACTAATCTCAACGGATGAGTACAGTCAATACATGAACCTTTATTTTATATTGATAAAGAAGTAAATTTTATTATTAAAATATTTCGTTCAACACATGACTAATCTCAACGGATGAGTACAGTCAACACATGAACCTTTATTTTATAATATTCTTTATTTTCTAAATTGGAATGAGGCCCAATCAATTACCATATAATCTTAATTATATGGATTTTCATACATCACACTTATATAATAGCATTGAAAAATAATCAACCATCAACCAAAGTGCACTACACTGTATAAGCATCAAATATAGATATCTAACGCTTATAACAGCCTGTCAATCAATCGATCGACATATTTAATCAATCAGGATGAGTGAACTTCAAATTTCATCCCAACACCCGTGTAGGGTTTCAAACAATCAAACACAGATTTTATTCGTGCAGTTGGGTGATGTGTAAAATTTATCGGCCCAATCAATATCCTTCAAATAGGTGTACATAAACAAACTGTCCGGTTTGTAAATGAATACTTATTTATTCACATTCACTTTATTCATATTCACGTTAAAAATTATATTTTTAACGATAAAACGTTTTATTTTAACATATGAATTTCTATTCAGTTCATTCTTTAAATAAAATGATATTCTTATTTTTCTAACATATTTTAGAAAATTTCGGCGGCATAACGGCACGATACTAGAAACGGGACGAGGCCTAGCCTTATCCCCGGTCTAGTGAAGGCCCACGCCATTCACACATCAATCTAATCCATTCATTTCACCAAACAATTCAATCAAATAATCTAACTAATTTGCAATCAAACAAACAAGTCCATGGTCTGTGGACGATTGTGTCGGGTGCTACTAAACACCGTCTGCATCCTAGTATATATATTTATATAACTAGAAAGTGAAATTGAAAAGTGAGAAATTCTCACCGCTAGCTATCCCAACTCCACGCCACTTCAAATGTAGAAGTCTTCGTCGTTCTCGCCTTTTTGTCATCTTCGTTGCCCGTATTCTCTACATATATAAAAATCGAATTTTCACTTCGCTTTTCAATATATAAAAATCGAATTTTTACTTTGCTATTCAATATATAAAAATCGAATTTTTACTTTGCTATTCAATATATAAAAATCGAATTTTTACTTTGCTATTCAATATATAAAAATCGAATTTTTACTTTGCTATTCAATATATAAAAATCGAATTTTTATCTTGTTGTCATATAGATAAAAATTCCATTTCAAAAATATAGATTTCGCCTTTTCAAAAATATAGACTTCACCTTTATAAAAATCACAATTTTATTTTGCTACCTATATAAAGATGATATTTCTATTCCTATCATGTAAAAATTATATTTTTAATTCTCTACATAAAAAAAATCATATTTTTACCACTTCTATATAGTAAAGATTATATTTTTAATACTTTAAAAATATAAAAATCATATTTTTAATCCTTTAAAAATATAAAAATCATATTTTTATTATTAAAAATCACTTCTTTTACGATGTAAAAATCTAATCTTCTTCACCATTTATATTTCTTACCCTATGCTTTACATTCTTGAATAAAACCAGAAAATAAAGAAAATAAAGTAGAATAAAAATAAAATAAAAACTTACAGGTGACTGATTTTCGAATGGAGGGCGGGGTGCAAGGTGGAGGTGCGGTCGAAGTGGAAGGCGTGCAGATCGGAGAGGACTTGGGAGGGCGCCATCGTCAGAACGGAAGGGGGGGCATCGATCCTCGAGCGACGGAGGTGTCGAAGGTCTGCAGGTCACGGGGGTGTCCGTCCAGGGTGGCGGCGGAGCTCGGCTAGGCGGTTTGGGGTTCCATTAGTGTTAGGGTTTGAGGGGGGAAAGGAATCGGAGGGGATG
Organism: Allium sativum; assembly: GCA_030737875.1. Taxonomy (NCBI): domain Eukaryota; kingdom Viridiplantae; phylum Streptophyta; class Magnoliopsida; order Asparagales; family Amaryllidaceae; genus Allium; species Allium sativum. Next base: position 341,166 of record JASFAX010000053.1, read on the forward strand.
AACGATGGTGGGGCGGAGGGAAGGTGGCGATGGCGCGGTGGACGATGAACGGAGCGTCGGCGATGTTGAACGGTGACGCGAGGAGGAGAGGTGGGAACGAGAGCAGCGTCGGGTTTTTTTTCTGAGCAAATGAAATGGGGGGGGGTAAGGGTAAAAAGGGGAAATATATATATATATATAATATTATTTTAAATTTCCATCAAAAAGTAACTTTTATTTTCGACCTCAAAACGGGACCCACCGCCTGTCGTCTATAGCGTTTTACCCCCATTCCGAACACAATGGGATATGTATCGTAGGCTGATTCGGCTGTTACAATCAGTTTCCGTTAAATTTACATTTAAATCACTATATTGAATTTTAAACGTACATTTCAAATTACCGGGGTCACATACTGTCTCTAAAAATTCCATAAAAATATTTTCTAGCTTCATATTGACGATACGGTCCTAACAAAACTAGTTTCGTCGAATTCTGAGACCGTTAGAAAAATGGCCAATTTCCAGTCGATTAAAATCAACTGAAACTGGTCAAACGCGTTTTCCTTTGCCACGCTCACATATTGATTCGAAAAATTATGAAATTTGAAACCTAGCAATAACTTGACATCACGGACCCAACAAAACTGGTTTCGTCGAGATCCGAGGTCATTTGCAAAATGTCCATTTTTAAGGGCCTGAATTCCATAGCGACTATTCAGAATTTTCAACTGGACATATCTTTTGATTCCCGCTATGAAATTTTGATTTTTCGGATTCGTTGGAAACATATTACCAATTAGATCCTAATGTTTTTGGTTTCACTAAAATCCGGATTGTTTTGCACCCGGTACATTCAATTGAAGTTTGAAATCGAATTATCGAACTACCACGCCATTTTCAATTCTATTTATAATTATATATAAATATTTATATTCTAACGACGACGCGTATAAATATATACGTTCGAATTATATTCAAAATAAATTTCTCGTCGATATTATTTAAAATAATTCATTTTGAATAATCAAAATTCGCTAAAATTGTCAAAATAAAAACTTTAAACTGGCCCAGATTTTCGGGTTGTTACAATAGATGACTAGTTCGATCAGTTGGTTGGTGCTTCGGTTTTCTCGCAGTTGGATTTAGCTAAAGGATTTCATCAGTTGAGGGTAGCTGAGGATAGTATAGATAAGACTGCTTTTAGGACACCCGAAGGTTTCTTCGACTAGCTTGTCATGCTTTTTGGTTTGACGAATGCACCCGCATATTTCGTAGACTTGATGAGTAGGGTGTTTAGGGAGTTTCTAAACAAGTTCGTGGTAGTCTTTGTGGATGATATCTTGATATTCTCTAGAAGCGAGGAAGAATATGCCCTACCTCTTAGGGACGTCTTAGAGACCCTTCGAGCACATCAACTCAAAGCTAAGTTATCCAAATGTCATTTTTGGAGGAAGGAAGTGAGGTTCTTAGGGCACGTGGTCTCTAAGGAAGGGATAGCAGTGGATCCCGCGAAGGTGGTAGCAACCCAAGATTGGAAGATTCTCAAGAACACTACAGAAGTAAGAAGTTTTCTTGATTTGGCGGGCTATTATAGAAAGTTCATCAAGGACTTTGCTAAGACATCAGCCCCACTTACACGGTTGACAAAATAGAATTTGACCTTTTCTTAGGGTGTTAACTGTGACGATGCTTTCCAACGTTTGAGGAGGGCATTGACGATAACTCCAGTTTTAGTTTTGCCGGATGGGAGTACATCGTTCACAGTGTATACCCATGCTTATGGAACAGGTCTTGGCGCAGTTTTGATGCAAGAGGGAAGGGTGATATGCTATGGTGGAAGTCAATTGAAAGTCCATGAGAAGAATTACCCTACCCACGACTTAGAGTTAGCTGCCATAGTTTTTGCGCTTAAGTCTTCGCGCCATTACTTGCTTGGTGAGAGGTTTGAGTTGTATACAGACCATAAGTCACTAAAATACTTGTTCTCCCAAAAAGATTTAAACTTAAGGCAACAGAGGTGGATGGAGTTCTTAGCATCCTACGATTTTGAGATTGCATATACCCCTGGCAAGGGTAACGTTGTAGCGGACGCCTTGAGTAGAAAGAAGTTGACTTTGAGTCCTTTGTTTGTCAAGCGACAGAGTTTAAAGCATATCTCTACCTTTGACTTTAGACCCTCTATTGATTATGTACCCGGTTTATTGGCATCGTTAGAGGTACGACCTACTCTTTTAGGACAGATAGGTGCGACACAGGTAGATGACCCACAGTTGATAGAGATAGTAGACCAACTCATCAGAGGGGAGTCTTCGAGCCATCTTAGTAGGTATACTATCGATGACAAAGGTTGGTTGCGTAGGGATGGGAGAATTTGTGTACCTCGAGACGAGGGTTTGAGGAGGACAATCCTCGAAGAAGAATATCGTTCTAAGCTGACCATACATCCCGATGGAGACAAGATGTATAGGGACATAACGTGAGTTTTCTTTTGGGCCGAAATGAAGAAGGATGTGGCTGAGTTCGTTTCTAGATGCTTAGTGTGCCAGCAAGTCAAGGCTGAGAAAAAGAAGCCTGTGGTTTATTCACCATTTAGAGGTTCCACAGTGGAAATGGGAAAATGTTTCCATGGATTTCGTCGATGGGTTGTCGAGGTCAAGGAAGGGTAATACAGGGATTTGGGTAGTAGTAGATAGACTTACCAAGAGTGCCTATTTCATTCCCGTTAAGAGTAAAAGAACTATAGCATGTTAGCATATGTTTATCTCCGAGAGATAGTTCGTCTATATGGCATACCCTCTAGTATCGTAAGCGATCGAGATCCCATTTTCACTAGTGAGTTTTGGAAGAGCTCGCAAGAGGCGGTAGGAATGCAATTGTGTTTGAGCACAACTTATCACCCTCAGATGGACAGCCAAACAGAAAGAGTGAATCGGATTCTAGAAGATCTTTTGAGGTTATGCATCTTGGACTTTGGAGGGACGTGGGAGGAACATCTTCCATTGGTGGATTTCACCTACAACAACAGCTATCAGAATAGTATTGGCATGGCTCCTTTTGAAGCTCTATATGGACGACCTTGCCGATCACCGACTTGTTAGTGGGAGTCTACGGATAAGATTTTTCCTGGGCCCGATATGATCAGGGAAACTTCAGAGAAGATAAATTTAATTCGAAGAAGTATGAAGACGGCACAGGACCGTCAAAAGTCATATGCTGATTAGAGAAGGATCGATCTTGAGTTCAGTGTTGGAGACATGGTCTTTATTAAAGTGTCACCATTGAGGAATGTAGTTCGCTTTGGATCTACAGGGAAATTGGCACCAAGGTTCGTAGGGCCATTCCCCATTATAGAAAGAATTGGACAGATGGCCTACAGAGTGAAGCAGCCCGAGAAGCTAAGTGGTGTTCGTGACGTATTTCATGTGTCACATTTGCGGAAGTGCTTACATGATACCGCGGAAGTAGTAGAGCCGAGCATGCTTAGAGAAGTGGAAGTGGAGCGAGATGCCACGAATAGACGAGCTCCTACATGCATCCTTGGATCGGAGGTCAAGAAATTACGCAACTGAGAGGTCAAGTTAGTTAAAGTCCAATGGGGAGATGAGCAAGGAGACGCGACTTGGGAGACGGAAGACAAGATGCGTACGGTGTACCCTTTCCTTTTTGAGGGTATGTTCTTGACTTCTCCTTTTTCCACCGCTTTGTTTATACTTGTTCTATTGTTTAGTATATTCTCTCAATTACATCTTTGATCTTTAGGTAGAAAAATCCTATGGTTGTAAACATGTGTTTGAGACATGTTATGTTTAGTGGATGCAAGTGGATGTAAGTGTTTGCTAGTGGTTGCTCGTGGATGCATTTACACACACATTACGCACTAAATCGGCTCAGTCACTTTCATATTGCATATGAATGAGTGTGCATATTTAAATTAATGGATGTATATTGAATGTGTTATCACATGGATGCTGCATTTGAATGAATGATTGTGCACTCATATAGAAATGATATGTATCATTAGGATTCTTTTGCATACATAATGGACGCATGACACTATCATGTTTTGCATTAAGGAGGTCAACTAAATCAGTAGACCGCCTGATCTTTGTATTAGATAAGGAACATATACACACACTTTTACATATGTTCATATAGCATTAGAAATCTATTAAGGACAATGGATGCTTGTGGATGATGGATGAGTAGATGGATGACTGGATGGTAGGATACATTCTTCTTAACTTGAAGATTTCGGGGATGAAATCCTTTAAGAAGGGGAGAATGTAACGCCCCGTTATTTCTAAACATTTCATAAGAGATAATTAAAGAATAATTAATTTTTAAGAGAAGATTTAGGTGAAACGGGTTACATCATTGCGTTCGTGGCTATTTTCTATTCAATTTAGACCTATGGTTTGCAGAAAGCCATTTTAGGATCAAAAGATATCTTTTAATTAAATATTGCAATAAAACATGAAAAAAAGAGGAATGAGAAAAATAATAGATACCATTGTCCTAAATCTTGTTAACAAAAGACTAAATAGCCCAGTTGGTTAGAGCATGTGACTTGCATACAAGAGGTAAAGAGTTCGATCCCCGCCAACACCATATTTTTGTTTTAGGGAAATGCCTAAAAAGTGGCTTAGTATGAATGCAGTTCAATTAAAAAGTGGTTTAGTGTGAAAAGGGTTTACTAAAAAAATGGTTATATATATATGTTTATATATGACGTGTGGGTGTCAACACCCTGCTGCTGCGCATCATGTTGCACACATGGCACATTTTTTTTGGTTAATGATCGTATTTTTTGCAACATGGCTATTTTCTATTAGTCGGATGACGTGGACGATTCCTATGGCTCCTGATCAAATCTAATGGCCCTAATTAACTCACTACACCTATATAAACACACCTAGACCTAAACCTAATTTCACTACACTAATTCATGGCGCCTCCATGCTGCCTCAACCTAAACTAGTCCTTCTTCTTCAACAAATCAAAGTAAAGGAATTTTGTAAAGGGGATCGAATCTACAATAATTACAATGCCTAGTTCTCTTCCTTAATCCAATCTTCATGAGTTCATTGATTATTTTTAGATTAAAATAATGCTAAAGCAATTCTGACATGTTGTAAATTGGATTTGGGAATTATATATGATAATAAGATTGAATCTCATTAATTCTATCTTAGTCTATAACATCAGATTCATGATTCTTATATGCCTATGTTGATATTATGATCAATTTTATCAATTTTATCATGTCTTTATGATCAGTTCATACTCATGCCTATTGTTATTATTATGTCTGTTCTTTATCTTATCCCTTTCTCCTTGCTTTTTTGGGTTTTATAGCCGGGCTACTTAGAGCCTTGGCCAAATCTCATAGAGATGAACGTACGAACGGTACTTTAGGGAACGATGGGAAATTTGGCATAATATACGTTGGGTTGGTTTGGGCATGAAAAAATTTAAAATTGGCATAATATATGTTAATTGTTGGGCATCATATGAAATTGGGAATTTTGGGTAATTGACATAATTAGCCTAAAATCGGCATAAACTGCAAATGAATAAATTAGCTAAGATAAGCATGCTGAGACACGAGGTTAGACTCCGTTTGCGGTAGAAGCCTGCCCGGAACCAACCGGCCTAACCTGCAACCGAAAATGGCCAGTCTAATTTGAGTGGTCGTAGGCATAACTAAAAGATGCTTAGACACGAGGTTAAGTCTAGCTTGTGGCAGAAGTCTGCCCGGAACTGCCCAGCACATCCAGCGGCCACAAGCCATCAACTTAATGTGAGAGGTCTGTGCATTAATAACTAATTAATGTTGATCAAAGATGAATATGAAACCTAAAACATGTTAGGTGGATGGGGTTAAGTTAAATTGTGTAAGATGACAACTTAACCAATAATACATGAACAAAGTGGATAGGTTTAAGGCAAGCTTAATCAATAATGCATATTGATTTGATAAGTGGATAAGGTTAAGTCAACTGGGCTGATAGACAACACTTAACCAATATAAGTTTGGGTTAGGATAAACCCTGGGGAAAAACCTAGTAGCGGTAGGGACCCATTTTAGACAGTAACACACTTAGTGGTATCAGGAACCCTGAGCTAGGCATGGTTGGGGCACGCTTACTGGGCTGATTATAAGCGGTCAAATAAGAGCGAGGGTGTATCATAGCAAGTTCCGACGGGTTCATTAAGTGTGCACAAGGTGTTCCCAGCATTGGAAGATTTAGCCACTGTACATCAGTAGGTATAAAGCTATGCACCCACGGGTTGCCACTTAGGGAGTGATACACCCTAAGTTGGGACCCGCACAGATATCTACAAGTTAGGGAGTCGATCGATTAAGGGTAGTGGGGGGACATCTTGTATCTATTATGGGCAAGTGGACTTTTAAGGATTGTATGGGGCGGATACCTCTTACTAGATGTTACGCCTGAGTGCTACCAATTGCGAGGTTGGGATCATTTCGTTAAGAATTACTAGTAGGTGGTGCAGAGAATTAAATTAAGTAAGAAATCTAGGAAGCGCACTAGACATTCCTTTATATTCATCCTGTTATCCAGCTTTACCTTATGTCATGGTTATACTTTCCATCCTGTTTATTCCTGTTATATTGTTTTACTTGTTTTCATGCTAAAAGTAGCTGGACTTGCCAGGCTTTATGCCTGACCTTTTTGTTTTCGCCTCTTTTTCTTCCGTCCCCTCCCCCCAGGTTCTCAGGGAGGAAACACTGAAGCTTGACTTGGATTTCTTTCTTTTTGAAGCGCTTGGAAGTGTTGAGAGTAATGCTCAGATTTATCTCTTTTCATTATGGCTATTTGGAGTGGGATTATTATTTTACTTTTATGTACTCTGATAATAATTTTGTTCAAGATGGATATTTATGTACTTGATTCTAGTATGTGGTTTTGATGTTGTAACCAAACATGTTTTGCTTTTCCGCTGTAATGAATAAAGTTTGATTTTTCTTAAGTACCATCTATATATCTGTCTTGTGATATTCTGTTCTGTACTCTTATAATACTCCATGGAAGTTAATGCATTCCCTTAGTGAGTGACATTAATGGATGTGGGGTGTAACATTGAGCCTCCATCAATAAAGCTCCGTAAGCATAGCATCATGTAAAAAGAAAATGAGGACCAAAGACAAGATCAAAAGACAAAAACTCTAGTAAAAACCATCCTTTCAACATTTTTCTATGGCTTCCACTTTTGAATGACCCTTTACGAAAGCTCTTATGCAGTCCTACAGTCTCTCTTCAAAGGAAATTCAAAAGGCGCACTCAAGAATCCCCAATTCCGAAGGAAGAGTCAACCCACACATATAAATACGACCCTTGAAGTCCAGAATCGAGGCGATCATATTTATTCCAAAATTGTAAACTTAGAATTGCAGAGTGAAACCCTATATTCTAAATCAAATAGGGGATCTCCCTTTTCTTGTAATCTTATTTGGAAATTTGTAATAAAAAGGAGAATTGGGAATTTAAGTTTATGGAGTTTAATCTTAAAAGAAAGGGAGCTTGATCATTTTTTACTATTAAATCGTTTAATAGCCAATTGTACATGATTTTTAATTTTAACTTCTTATCTTTATTTGAAACCAATGTTGCGAAACACATAAGGAGGAATGTGAAAGTTGGGTCTAAAGGTCGTGTATCTTTACTGGAAGGTGTAAGAAGAATAACTGCTAATGGATCTAAGTCATCTTAAGAGAACATGACCCTTATCCTATTCATTTAGGTTTACAACATCAGATTCTTTGATATAACCTTACCAAAGATTTTTTTTTAGTTCCTTCGGAGGAAGATTGGCACTTCGACTTTGTTTATAATTTCATATGATTGAAACATAGCCCTGAATCTACATTCTTTCGGTGGGACGAAGGGCACAAAATCCAAGGTCAACTTAGACAAAAGCCTTTGAAAACATCAAAAGCATAGGTGCATTACCCATTTTTTGAGAAGGACTAATTGTTTTGAATCCAATTCAAAAGTACACCCTTTCGAATACGTTCATTCAAATTCACTTTGGGATGTTAACCATTTTTACGGCTAACCGACTTTCAAATCGTGCATAAGTTATGTCTGTCCAAATCAACCCAAGATTCTTTATGTGGACTTTAATGTTCCTCTTGATCATGTTGTGGACTTTATTTCATATGTGTCTTTCATGTTCGATTTTTTCTCCACTATGAAACGAAGCATGAAGAGGTATTCCAGTGTGCGTTAATGGTAGATGGTAAAGATAAGAAGTGAAAGATGACCTTCCTCTAACTTTTTTATATATCTTCCAACCGTTTTAATAATTATCTTTTCCATAGTCATTCTAGTAGAGTCATGCAGATAGAAACCAACCTTTCTAATTGACTCACTTCAGTTGATAGTTGTCTTTGGTTTATTGGTAGTATTCTTTGATTACATAGAGCCAATTCTTCATAAGTTTCATGTTCAATGGGACAACTTTCAGCTTTAATACTTAGATCATAATCATATCATGTTCCTTCATGTGAAATGGTTTGTGGTTGATAAGTAGTTGGTCTAGATGAAAATGAAGATAAAAGACGTCTAGGGGAGGAAGATGGTTGCACACTCCAATTTGAATAGTTTAATGTTCATGGGAACCTTTTTAAATTCTTCTAAGGACATGATTTGAAGAGGTCTTCCTAGAAGTTGCATAAGCTTGGAAAATCTTATACCGACCTTTTTAGTAGACACCAAGTCATAAGATGACATATACAATTCAACCTTGAAATGAGCTAAAATTCTTATTATATAAGCACTATATGAAATTGTTGGTCTCTTCTTATTCCGATATGACTTCATTTCATCAATACGAAATCTTGCTCATTTATTGCAATTATGCAAAAAAGCATATAATACTTTATAAACTTTGCCATAAATCACTTCATGACTGCCTAATCGAGGCACAATTATATTAATAAGAATTTGGTTCACTAAACTTTCTTTGGGTCGTAGATTTTTTTGATGTAAACTCCCTGACATTATCCTCTAAAAGTTGATGTATGACTTTATCTATAGTACAAAAATTAATTAAACTCCATATTTTTTATCTTCGTAAGAAATTTCAGGAATTCTACCCAATCCTCTAACACTTAGTCTAATCTCTTTGCCATAAACACCAGTCCAAATTCACTCCTTTTCATTCTTAGGATGAGAAACCTTTTCATTACCAAAATTTTCATAGAAAAGATATACAGTTGGAGGATCAATTTCTAATTCATTTTTTTAATCAAATTCAAGGCTGACCACTCTAGATTGCTGAAACAAATCATGAATTCGATAATTATCTAACCTAAATAAGTGATAAAATGGACCTAAATGGATAATCTTAGGTGTTAACTCGTCGAATATCTTCCATGCTTGTTTACTACAAAGTAACCATTAATTGATTTGGCCATCTTATACAATTGTTGCTGGCTGAGAGGAAGACACTACAACAAAAACACCATATCACAACTATAATTTTACAACAGTGCGAAAAGCACAGTTGTAATAAATGCTTTCTTACAACTGTGCAAAAAGCACTGTTGTAATAAATGTTTTTTTACAACTGTCAGCTCTCTAAAGTTGTAATAAACATATATATTACAACTTTTCATTTTATTAGTTGTACTAGATGTCTATTACAAACTTCATGTTTATAATATATTTAATTACTAATTATATTGATATTTAATAATAATAATTAATAATAAACTTGGGAATCAATAATATTTATCAATTATTATTAAATAATTAATAGTTAATAAGTAGTAATTTATTTTTAATAGTTAATGTATGTTAACTACATATTAATTAATTAATAATAACATAAGCTTTTAATAAGTATTACCCTCGATTATAATTAACAACTTTTTTATTTTGTCACTTGTAATACATGACGATTACAACTTTTTTTTGTTAGTTGTAATAGAGACTTATTAAATATTAATAATGACTTATATTTAATAATATTAGTACTTAAGAATAATTAATAATCAATAATAACTTTACAAATTAATAATTACTTTTAAATAATTAAAAAATAGCGGTTATTTTTTAATAATTACTATTATGTATTGAATAGTTTATAATTAGTAACATATACATAATAATTAACTTTTAATATTTTATAACTATGTAGAAATGAGTAATAATTAATAATCGCCATTTTTTGGCAAGGCAATAATAGCTATATTTAATAAGTAATATCGAGTATTTTAATAAAAGATAGCTCTCAAGAATTCCATATTATATTTAATATATGTTTTTACTTATTAATTCTGAACAGTGTAAAAAAAAACCTTTCACATTAATTCTTGCGGAAGAACGAAATCGAGGCAGAAAACTAAAAATTTGGCTCCAAAATATATGTCGTATTGTATTTTATTCCCATGTGTGGGCCAACCTCTTCGATACTCTAACCTAAATCAATTTTGTCTCGTTCTTTCTCTAAATCCGCTTTTTATTTTCCTTTGCTCCTATTTCCTATTCCTTCTCCATGGTTTCCATCGTCGTCCTCAGTATTCGCCCCTCCTTCACATGCTCAATCGATCTGCTATCGGGTTTATTTGCTCTGTTTCTTCTTTAGCGCAAATCTGAGTCCCTCTTTCCATTTCTACATCTGGCTCTACTCCTTATTTCTTTATTCGCACTATCTCTCTCAATTCAAGCAATACTTACTGCTATCAGTGCAAGATAAGAAACTATCCGGCTCCATTCGCAAATATTGATGTCCCTAGCGGTTTCTCCCTTTACTGGGTCAGGGAATGGCGATCTAGATATATTTGCCTAAAACCGCCATATATTCCTCAAATTAAACTATTCATCTGATATCACCCGCTTGGATTCTTCGTCGAGTGATAGATTTGGATCTTCGGTGAATCCAGTCTTCCAATTTTAATCCATATCTGAGTTCGAAGTTCCAACCCTTTAAGAAAATTGAAAGTTGGCGATTTAAGATTTTTAGATGATCAAGCGTTCAGGACTAGGTTTTCTGGCAAAGCCGATTTCAACGTTTTACATACCAAGTCAGAAAATCTTGACTCCTTTCAACCGAATTCTGAACCAAACGAATGATACTGCCGACTTTCGATCTCATAGGATTCAATCCTTTCAAAAGCGGATCTGAAGATGGCATCCATGATCGACTTACTTTGGTTCAAGACATTTGAGAATAGGGGGTTATGGTGAACTTTTGCTGACGAGTTCCTCATTCTTACAACCTAGCCCTCGTATGAATTAAGTGCAAACAACGGTGGTTCAATTCGACTTACGCTGGTAAGAATCCTACAGTTCGGTTTAGAATTATACGATTTGGGTCTTTCTTTGTTTTATAGCCTATAGAACTCTACATATCTACTATCTGGGCATGTTTGTTTTTAACGGCGAGGTATCGTTCAATTGTTAAATTTTGCGTTAAGAAACTGAAGATTGAATTTGGATTGCTTCTTTTGATCATTTTGCCAAAATGGGATTAGATGCCATAATTTTTTTGAAACAAATTTATGAGTTTAGGAAATACGCAATGGGACAATACCTGAGTTAACAACTATGCTTCATATCTGAAATTGGTTATTAGAGAAAGTAAATGAAAATCAATACAAGGACAATGATTGATGAAACTGGATTACGGTATGCTAAAGATGAAACAGATATACATGATTAGCAATGATTTTCCGTCATGCTACATAAGGAATGTGGGTGAGTGTGAGTTCGCAGAACTGTGCACCAGATTGTTAGAAGTTTGAGAACGTGGTTTAGATTCAGTAATAGGATTGCTGTAAGCCTTAACATAGTAGTAGAAGTAAGGTTCAAATCATATGTGATTGGGAGTTGAACAAAGAAAGTGGAATTAATTTGGCAGATTAGATCAGATTAGAGAACGTGGGTACAATTTCTTATTGTCTAAAATGTGTATGTAGCCTGTGCTATTAGTTATGTATTTGGTGCAGTACACGCCAACATTTGGTTATTGGTTTACGGACAAGGTACGTCTCATCAATTTTTTCCTCCCCTTTTATACCTCTACATCTAAAATTCCATTCATATGTTCATTATCTATTCATGCTCGGCAGTTGCTATAGCAATGTAATTTTACAAAGAAAAAGTTTTATAGCTAGTTAGTTCTATATTGCTTATTTTTTGATTATTAAGTGTAATAATATTATTAATTGTTTGGGATTTCATTTTGATTTAGATTGGTGGAAAATGACTGGAAGCAGCAGAAAGCAAAGGCAATATGTGTAGCTGGAAGTTGTTCTTTAGTGAAAATAAAAAATCAACATGATAAACTAACCAAATATTTGTTTCTTGCTGCAGCTTCTCCTCATCAATCATTTTAAGGACCTAAGGTATTTCATTTTCCATTTTTTGTACACTATTTCATTGCTGCAGCATATTTCCAGTCTAATTTTCTCACTCGGTATTCAAGGAAAACTATATGCTCATTCATAGATGGATGGTTGTCGGCCACGTACTTATGTATCGTTGGTGGACAAAACTTCTATCTTTCTTATGTATCTTTTGTGTTAGATCGGTGTATGTATTTTGAAATGGTTATGGTTTGTAACAGGGTTAGTTGGTGATGTATTATGTGTATGTTGATCGAATATTATGTTAATTAATATATATGAATGATTCTGTATAGTTGTATTTGTTGCATTGAAATATGAATCATATTATTATTAATATATATGAATTCTTTATATTAGTAAGGTGTATATAAGTTACAACAGCAAAAAAAAAGTTGTAATAAAACATTTTACAATGGTGTGAAATAGTTGAAATATTCTGGAAGTCACAACTGTGATCACCAGTTGTCACACATATGCTTTGACGTTACAACAATATACAACAACGGGGAATAAAAGTTGTAGTAAAGATCATTACAACGGTGAGTAATAGTTGTGAAATATCCTAATTCACAATGGTGTTGCAACATTGCATAAATGTTGTAAAAGATATAAGTATATTACAACTTCTTAATACATGACGGTGGCTCCACCGTTGTAAAAACTTTTTACAATGTTTTTGCACCGTTGTAATATGGTATATTAGTTGTAGTGAAATTCTACTATACCCTATTTGGCCTTTTTGGAAGTTCTAGGAGCCACTGTTTTGATTTTCGAAATTTTGATTTAAGGGACGTGGTAATTTAGGTTTAGGATTTAGATGGTTCGAACGAGGAAGAATACAAGATTGAGGATGTTATATAGTGAGTGAATCGAAATGATAGTTGTCCTTTTAATTTTGAACAGTCAGTTAGTCCAAATGTGTACGCTGAAGGTTCATATAAGTGGATCCAGAGTATGATATTGTCTAAAATAAATTTTAGATGTCTAGATTATATTTATGACGTTTGGATTTTTATAAGAATGATATCCAAGTTTTAATTCACATGTCTAGAATAGTTTTTAAATGTTTGGATTTTTGTGTAACTTCTTTTGAAAAACATTTTAGATGTCTAGATATATTTTTAGATGTTTATTTTTTCTAATTTTTCTTGGTTTATTCAAATGTCTGGTTACTAATTTTAGTTATATGTCAAGGAAAAATTACTTTATTATAGATATTTTAATACAAAAACAACATACAACCTTACTGAATTCAAGCAAAACAACATAAACATACCAAGTTTTAAATTCGTATATCCCATGAGTTTGTTTGTATGCCTTTGGCTTCTCTTCGGGTTGTTTAAAAGAAGACCAATGAGGTTGATCATGACTAATAATTTGGCGGGAAGATCCTTCTCCTCATATATTTCGAGGAGTGATATTGCATTTTTCAAGTACTCCAGCGAAGCAAGTTGATTTTTTATGAATACAATGCCTGATTGGTGAGTGTCCACATATCGTAGGAATGCATTTATGTAACACCCCGTAATTTTAAAACGGGACATAAGAGATAATTAAAGAATAATTAATCCTTGAAAGAAGAATTAAGGGAAACGGGTTGCGCTAATGCGTTCGTCTCGTAATTCTACTTGAGATAGAATCTGAGTTTGCGTAAAACAGATACAGTATGAAGAAGTTATGGAGGTTTGAAGATTTCAGTTTAAACCAGAATTAAAATAAATATTCAAAACAGCGAAGGCGGGAGGAGGAAACGCGGAACCGACCACGTTTGGGGTGTCGACCCGAGTCCCTTTGGGTCGACACCTATGTCGACTCAGGCTCTTTGGGGTCGACACCAGGGTCGACATAGGTGTCGACCCCCCCCCCCCCTCCAGGGGTCGACCCCATCAGCCAGATCTTGGCAGTGACGATTCTTGGTGTCTTAAGGCATATATGGCTTGTTCGGGTTGGCCTGGTGAGGTGTCTTTGTGACTTGGATGGTTTAGATTGATCCTAGATTAATCTGAAGGCTAGAATAATCCTAGACATCTATATATACATCTCTAAACCTAAACCTTAATTCATAACAATTCCTTATGATGACTCTATGCTGCTGAACTGTCAATTCTCTTAACCGCCGCCTCAAAAACCTAAATCATATTAGAAGTTCTTCATCAACAATCAACTTTGAAGCTTAATCAACATCAAATTAGCGTTTCTGCAACAACAACGATTCAATTCTCTTTTCTAATCCTAGCAATGTTAGTTCACGTTATTTTCAGATTTAAATACTTAATTGTAATCTTGGCATGTAATAAAATGAGTCTAAGTCTATGCTTGATGATAAGACAATCTTTTCAGATTTATCCCTATCTTTCTATCAAATCCATGATTTTACATGCCTAAGAAGTTATTATACCGATATAATCATGCCTATCTTTGTTGTACATCAGGCATATAATCCTTTTTGGTTCATGATGTTATTCTTATGCCTGCGATAATGATTGTATCAGTTTATTCAAGAATCTATCTTTATTGGATCTAAATTTCCTATATTAGGTTTGTTGTTACATGGTTTTTTTATGCCTATTCTTATTTTTATGCTCCTTCTCTCTCTTCCCCTATTTCCTTTTTCTTTTATGAATCTGGGTTAGCTCGAACCTAGGCTGAAATCGCGAAATACGAACGATTGGAATATGGGGAATATTTGGGTATAACCTATTTTGGTTAAATATTGGGCATAATGTATTTGGTGAAATATCTGGGCATAACATAGGTGAAATTGTTGGGCATAACTTGTAATTGCTATTGGGCCATTATTATCATTATAACTACAAGTTTGGGTTAATTGGCATGTAAACCAAGTTTTGGGCGTAAACTGCAAACTGAAATATTAAAACTAGATTGGGCATAACTACTGGGTGGGACGCCAAGCAGAATTTATATTGTGATTCTGGAGCATGACTATTATTGTAAATTTGGGAAGATAGGGTGTAGCCTATTTTGATTAATAACTTGTAATTGAATTTGTTGGGTATAACTTGAGAATTGAAACATGACTAGTTTTGTGAAATTGGGATAATTAGCATGCAAAATCTAGACTTGGACATGTACGGTAAATATGTAATTTGGCTAAAAGATGAACATGCCTAACCCGAGGGTAGATTGAGTTGCGGTGTAAAACTGCCCGGAACCGCCCAACACATCCAGTAATCACAACAACATAGATCAAATGTGAGAGGTTAGCGCATTTAGCCCAAAACCCGAGGTTAGAATGAGTTTGTGGTAGAATTCTGCACGAAACCGCCTGGTACATCCAGCAATCGCAAACAGCAGTTCTAATGTGAGAGGTTGGGGCATTAATAAATTAATTAATGCCAATAAACAGACATGCTAAGAATGGTAAGGTTAAGTAACATATGAATAGGCGACACTTAACCAATACAACATGTTAATTAGACAAGTGGGTGGGGTTAAGTAAATTTAGAACACTTAACTGTTATAACATGTTAATTAGACAAGAAGGTGGGGTTAAGAAAATTTAGAACACTTAACCGTTATACATGTTAATTAGACAAGAACGTGGGGTTAAGTAAATTTAGAACACTTAACCGTTATAACATGTTAATTAGACAAGTGAGCAGGGTTAAGTTAACCAATATAACATGAAGAATGAACAGGGTTGGGTTAATAGGAAACACTTAACTAGTACAACATGATGAATGAGAAGGGTTAAGTTAATAAGAAACGCTTAACCAGTATAGCATGATGAACGAGTGGGGTTAAGTTAATAAGAAACACTTAACCAATATAACATGATGAGTGAACAAGGTTAAGTTAATAGGAAACACTTAACCAATACAACATGATGTGTGGGTGGGTTAAGTTAACATGAATGGACAACACTTAACCAATATTACATGAACAAAGTGGATAGGGTTAACGCAAGCTTAACCAATAATACATATTGACTTGATAAGTGAGAGAGTTAAGTAAACCATGGGTAGGTGGGTAATATTTGTATATATAGGCCCACAAACTTAACCGTTAAATAAACATGTTTGAATCAGTGGGAGGGTTAAGTACATCTCGTGTAGGTGGGTAATATTTGTATATATAGGCCCACAAACTTAATCAGTAGGAAACCCTAGTAACGGGGACCCATTTCAGCAGTAACCCACATAGATGTATCATGGTACCCTGAACTAGGCAGGGTGGGGCACGATTACTGGGATGATTATAAGCGGTCAAAGTAGCGGCAGATGGTGCAACAGTGCAGATTCCGACGGGATCACGAGCGTGCACGTATTCCGGAGTGGAAGAATTAGCCATTGGGCATCAGTAGATATAAAGCTGTGCATCTTGATCACCTTAGGGCTTGATACACCCTACGGTGGGACCATCACAGGTATCTACAAGCATAGGGCCGAGCAACACAAACTAGAACTAGATCGATATGAGTAGGAGTCGATTGGTTAAGGTTGTAAGGATACATCTAACATCTTCACGGCAATTAGGCTGATTGAGGTAAGATTCTCATACTAGATGTACACCTGAAGGCTACCACAATTGCGAGGTTGGGACCACCTTATTATATAACACAGGATACTAGTTGGGACACTAGTAGGGAATACGAACCATTCTATAAAAGACACTAGTTAGGATAATAGTTAATTGGTGCAGAGATATAAAAATTAGAATAACAGGGTAGTAGCGAAGCAGAGAAAGAGTAGAAGCGCATTCGGTTTATCTTGCCTTATCATATCTTATGCTAATCTTATGTTATCTTGTTATCCCTGTTATCACGATATTATCTTATATTCAGTTTATTCATGTCATGTTACTTTTACCTGTTTACATACTAAAAATCACTGGACTTACCAGACTTATGTTTGACCTAGTTGTTTCACCTCTTTTCTTCCGCCCCCCAGGTAGTCAAGGCGGGAATAGTTTAGCTTAGTTTGGACTGTTTCTCTTTCCAAGCTCGAAGATAGTTGATGTATTGCTTTGGACTCTCTTTTCCACTATTATGGCTGGCTCATGCTTTATTAGGAAATATCATTGTCATTTTATGCTTCTTTATTTTGTTAAACAAGACAGATACTTTGTTGTACTGGGTATTGGTGTTTTGGTGTTGGAAAAGCTGTTGTTTTATCAATGAAATGAAGTTTTATTTATTTTCCATTGCTTTATTTGTCTGCCTTGTAATTTATCTGCATCTTTTACCTATAACGCTTCATAGAAGTTAATGCATTCCCTTTGTGAGTAACCTTAATGGAGGTGGGGTGTTTCACTTGGTATTAGAATTGAAGGTTACCGGATTAGATAAAAGATTTGAAAAATTATTTTCAAGACGGTTTTAAAAGAAGCATTTTCTAAAGAAAAGTTTTGTTTTAAAGGCATATTCCCCAAAGCCATATGCACTATCTTTTGATCCTCTGTTTGAATCCTTGTTTTCCTTCTTTACTGAGTCTCCGGGGCTCCTGGCTTTCTGAGAGGTAACCTCATCGCGGCATGTTTCCGTAGGCTTGATGAGACTACAACACCTGTCAAAGGGCGAAGAAGTGCCCAAGTTCCATATAGCCGCAGTAGTTTCACCTACGGCTAACTTTCTTTCAAGCTTTGTAGGGTTTTTCGTGCGATGGAGGTAGCTTTCAAGAGACTTATCAACAAGCCACACAAGGATGGCAAAGATGAGAATGAGGGAGTTTGGCTAAGGAGCATAACCCAAGGATGAGAAACTCATGGATATGTACTTGGTTCACAAAGAAGGAAAGAACAGAAAAATCTAAGACAAGAGGAAGTGTCGTTATTATGGTATAACGGGTCATATAATTAAGGACA
Source organism: Allium sativum (assembly GCA_030737875.1). Taxonomy (NCBI): domain Eukaryota; kingdom Viridiplantae; phylum Streptophyta; class Magnoliopsida; order Asparagales; family Amaryllidaceae; genus Allium; species Allium sativum. Next base: position 359,349 of record JASFAX010000053.1, read on the forward strand.
AGGGCAAGAACAAAGGACAAGATTTTCAGGAGGGCAAGTGCATGTTCTCACCGCCAGCGTACCCGAGAGAGAGGTTGTAAAGTTTCTATTGAAAAAGTCTAGTTTTTCTTTTTGATCATCCTGTTAGTACTCTTTTTGATTTTAGCGCTTCACATTCGTTTATATCTGCTTACGTAGTTGAGTCTCTGCACCTTAGTGCTCGTATAGTAGAAGATCCCATTATTGTCTCAAATCCAATTGGTGGTTCGGCTCATTTATCATTGGTTTGTGAGGATTGGGAATAACTGTATTAAGTATTGAGTTTAAGTGTAATGCTTGTTATGGGTTGATTCTAGGCATGGATTGGTTAGCTAGTAATTGTGAAAGGAGGGTAGTTAGACTTTTGACATGACTCGAAAATACTCTCGAGATTTCGTGCGATCCTAAGGGATCAGTTTGGCTTAGCTACCTAGAATCACTTGATGCATCTATCGACGATTTGCGATCTGTTAGAATAGTCCATGTGTAACAACCCGTATTCTACGCATCGAATGATCGTAGAATATTTATTTCTTTCTTATATGAAGGTGTATGGTTATGTAACTTTGGGAAACGACTATTGGGGTCATTCCCCATGTTCATGATTTTTGTCGATTTTTAAATGACCGTTTTGCCCCTAGCTGATCTTGTTTTGGCCATAACTTTTGACTGGAAAGGAATTTTGACCTGAAACCACATCCATTAGATTCGTTTGATGGTTTACCTTTCCGTAGAGTGGTCATAATAGCCAAAAGGACTTACCGTTTGGGAGATATGGCTGAAATAGGGTTTGGAAGGTGAAAAACGCTTAACCGGGCCAAATAGGGTGATTAGTGAATGGGCCCATAACCCATTTCGGGATTAGGGTTATGGGGAGGCTGAAAAGAGTTAGAGATTCATTCCATTTCAGTTTTCTAGCCTCCACTTACCTCTTAGAAACCCTAAAAATGGCCTCCAACCTCTAAATCACCTCCAAATCACTTTCTAATCAAGGATTAGGCTTAGCAACATCAAATCAAGGGAGATCTTCACCAAATAAAGATTAGAGCTGCTGGTTTGCATTGTTATTCGCGACCAAATAGAGATTTACTTCAGATCTAAGGTTTATTTGTGGCTAAGGTGAGTGATTTGCATAGTTCCTCATTAATTATGGTTAATTAAGGGTAATTAGTGAAGATTAGTGAGTTTATACATTAATAAATTCTGGAAAAATATTCATAAATTCTTAAATAATGTTTTAGACCTCTGTTAGAAATTTAGTTTAATTTGATTAAGTTTTGCTAATCATATAGTTAGCTTTGCCTAAACATGCTTAAGGGAAAATATGGGATTTTGGGTAGGTTTGATCCAATTTGCATGCTATGGTTGTTTTTTTGATGTCTATGGTTGATTCCCTATGTTGCTATGACTGTATGGTATGATTTGTGGTTGTTTAGAAAAGTTAGATTGGGCGAAAACGTCGTCAAATGGCGTAAACAAGTCGCTAGAAAAAGTTGCAGAAAGTTGTACAGGGTTTCGGATCGGATCGGATTGGGGGCTCGGATCGGATCGGATTGGGGGCTCGAATCGGATAGGAGAGCTGGGCAAGGAAATCCGAACCACACCGAAGTCTATCACAAAGGAATCTTGGCAAGAAGGAAGGCCATTTGCATAGAGTTGGAGTTAGGTTTGGACCAGGAGCAAAGAAGAGAGGATCGGATCGGAGCTGAGCATGAGGACCGGATCGGATCGAACTATGGAGTGGGATCGGATCAGAGTAGGCAGGCTGGAGCAGGAGGGACGAACCGAACCGAATGGAGCGTGGCACCCGACCCGAACCGGATGGAGCGTGATACCTGAGCCGAACCCAAAGTGGATCACCGAACCGAATGGGAAGCCTGTAGATGATTTATTCGAACCGAACCGAATGACCAAATGTTCTACTATCACGTGACGATTCTTTTGAAGACCAACTCCAATTCGACCAAAACACGAGATGCAAAAGAAGTCCAAATGTGGAGCTTTGACTCCGGATCCAGTTGGGAACCAATGAGTGGGCTTCATGAGTCGGGCTTTGCTGCGGGACGTGTGATAAGGGGTTGTCGATGTCCGTAACTTTGGATCACTATGTGTAGGAAGTACGTGAACGGATTCAGGGCCACAGTGGCCTAGGTACGACTAAAGGGCTATAGACCAATGAAGTGGGGTCATTTGTAAAGATTTGGTCATGACTCCATGTGGTAAGCTTGGTAGTAGTAGTAGTAGTTGTACAAGTCAAACTCCGTCACTACTTCGATGGGTCTAGTGATTGACAGTGGTGGACATCGTTGGCTTTATGCAATGAGTGAGTGGTGTGAGGATGGTTGCTATGTTTGATATGTTTGCCATCACTATGACATGCACACCCCCACCCCCGTATGCTAGTGTACCATATGCTAGTGGCACCTTAGAGTGTTGTACAGTATGTAGTGCTAACTCTTTGGTTGCAGGTCCTGGTTCAGGTATGGCTTAGTATACCTGTTATTGTTCTGATTAGCTGCTTATCGCTCATACTAGACTTTTTGTCTGACCCAGAGTTTTATGTCTCTTCTTATTACTCTGGGTGCTCACATGAGCAGACTAGAGACATGTTAGCTGGTGGTGCGCGAGTAGCGGATTCAGAGGCGAGCAGGAGGCTTCCACATATGATATGTATAGATATTCTCCCTGTGTCATTGCTGGTCACTACTTTGGGCATTAGTAGTGTACCTTTCTTGTTTAGCTTTATGAGACAGTTTGAAAAGTTGTAATAATGATGGCTTTGGATCATAAGCTGTATTTGGATTTTCCGCTGCTATGATAGTTTGTTTTCAGCTTATGCACTGTCTCACTTGTTTTATGTCAAGTATGTTATTATTGTTATATTTTGTTCCATGCGCTGTGAGACATTCTACAGGTTCCTTGTTGATTCTTCGTCTTCTTCCTTTCCTTCTGACGACCGTTCCGTGCTAACTGGACATGTGTACAACACACTTTTGGAGTAAATGTCAGTTGGTGTGGGGCGGGTTGTCACATTTGGTATCAAAGCTCTAGGTTGCGTAGTTAACCTAGGGAAAGACACTAGGGAGAGATAGTACGTATATGAGAGAGCTTATTTGTTATTACTTTGGTTTTCAAAAGCTATGTATATGTTATTAGTATAGCTGAGGATGAAGTCGCACTACACTAGCACCACTATGAAGATGGTTAATCGTTTCTCTTTACAGATTGAACGATGAGCCGATACGCAAGAGGTGCTGGTAGAGGAGCCAATAATGGGAATGCTGCTGACATGAGGGCGATGTTTACTGACCTCATGAGAGACATGCTTAGGGATGTACAAGGGGCAGCTCCCAATCCCGGTAATGGTGGTGGTCCAATAGTGCAGGTGCCTAGGGTCGATTTCGCCAAGCTATGCAAGAATTACACTAGTCTTGGTGGGAAGTCGTTCCACGGAACGGAGTCGACCACGGATGTTCAGGATTGGTTGGATAGTTGTGATCGTATCTTCGACGACTTGGGTATCGAGGATGCGATGAAGAGAAGGCTAGCGTCTCGTCAGCTGCAAGGGCGAGCGATGAATTGGTGGAATGCTATTAAGATAGCCACTCCAGAGGATTAGATTACTTGGGAGCAGTTTAAGGCTCGCTTTAGTGATAAGTTCATTCTAGCTGCTCAGAAATCAGTGTTGTTTAAGAAATTTTTGCAGCTCAAGCAGAAAGGCAGAGCTGTCTCGGAGTATATTGCTGAATTCGACACTTTGTCGAAATATGGGTTATCTCTTATTGATACTGCCGAGAAGAAGAACGAGAAGTTCATAACTGGCCTGGATCAGTACTTGGGGGAAAGGCTCATTAACCACGTCGATGAGACTTTTGAATCGATTGTTGGGAAAGCTTTCAGATCAGAGAGTCTTTACCCTAAGTCAAAGACTGAGGTTGCATCTGCAGTGGAGCCAAAACCACAAGCAAGTGGCGGAGGCAAGAGTGGTTCTCAGAATAAGAGGAAGCAGAACCAGAACAAGGATAGCAAGAAATAGAATAAGAAAGATGTTGAGTGCTTCAGCTATGGTAAGAAGGGCCATTATTCTAGTAATTGTCGGGCCAAGCCAGCGGATAGGAAGTGCTTCAACTGTGGCCAAGTGGGACATCACAAGGACAAGTGTCCGCAACCCCCTAAAGAAAAGCAGATGGTGAAAGCATATGCCCTTAATGCTATTCCTTCTTCGTCGAATGCCCCAACCGCGGCGGAGAAGGGAAAGAATGTCATCATTCAAGGTATGCTCTCTGTTTATGATGTTCCTGTAAGAGTTTTGTTTAATACCGGGGTTTCCAGTTCTTTCATATCTAGTAACCTGGTAGATAGGTTGGGATTGGAACCCCAGATTGTTGATAGACCTTTAGTAGTGACGAACCCGATTGGTGGTTCGACTAGCCTTAGCATGATTTGTCGTAATGTGGTCTTATCGAGTCATGGATGCATGTTTGTTTGTGATTGCTTTGTTTTGGGCTTTACTGGGTTTGGTATTATTTTGGGAGTCGATTGGCTCTAAAGGTACGGGGTGGTGGTAGACTGTGAGGGATTTTTGGTGACAGCTAGGGCGGAGGGTAGTGTTTGGTGGTCTACCCGGTGATGGGGTAATGGCTAGTTTTCTAAATTCCCTCGACATCCCGCATAGTGAGTTGTCAGGTTTACCCGTGGTTGGCCAGTATCCGGACGTTTTCGAGGAAGTGACCGGGCTTCCACCACACCGAGAGATTGAGTTCCGTATCGATTTAGTGAAAGATGCCAGACCTATAGTGATGCCACTTCGTCGTATGGCACCAAGGGAGCAGCGAGATCTCGGGGTGCAAATCAGCAATCTTTTGAAGAAGGGATTTATTAGAAGGAGTGTTTCTGAATGGAGAGCACCAATTGTGTTTGATACCAAGGCGGATGGTTCCCTTCGTCTGTGTGTAGACTACCGCAAATTGAATAAAGTGAAGAGGAAGAGCAAGTATCCTCTACCGTGGACAGATGATTTGTTTGATCAGTTGAGTGGTGCAAGAGTATTTTCTCAGTTGGATCTCGCGACAGGCTTTCATCAACTTAGAGTGGAAGCTGAGAGTATAGCTAAAACAGCATTTCAGACGCCGTCTGGGTTTTATGAGTGGTTGGTCACGCCATTTGAGCTAACCAATGCCCCAGCATATTTTGTGGATCTTATGAATAGGGTATTCAAAGATCAGTTGAATAAGTTTGTCCTTGTGTTCCTGGATGACATTTTGGTCTATTCGAGGACAGAGGAAGAACACAAGGAACATTTAAGAATAGTGATGGAGGTGTTGAGAAAACACCAGTTGAAAGCAAAGTTTTCTAAGTGTCACTTCTGGAGGAGGGAAGTGAGATTCTTGGGCCATGTTGTTTCAGAGAATGGTATTGCCGTGGACCCTGCGAAGGTGGCTACGGTACAGGATTGGCCTACGCCCAAGAATGCAACAGACGTAAGAAGCTTCTTGGGATTAGCTGGATATTATCGTAAGTTTATTCAGGACTTCTCCAAGATAGCAACACTGTTGACTCAGTTGACTAAGAAGAATCAAGCCTTCGTCTGGGATGAAGTGTGTGAGAATGCATTCAAGAGTCTAAAAGAAAAGTTGACGCGTGCACCAGTGTTAGTCATTTCTAAAGGGAATGAAGAAATGACGGTATACACGGATGCTTGGGGTACCGGATTAGGTGTTGTACTGATGCAAGGAGGTAGGGTTATAGCTTATGCTAGTCGGCAACTAAAGCTGCATGAGAAGAAGTATCCTACCCATGATTTGGGACTGGTAGCGATTGTGTTCGCATTGAAGATGCGGAGACATTATCTCTTGGGAGAGAGATTTGAGTTGTTTACCGATCATAAATCGTTAAAGTATCTCTTCTCTCAGAAGGATCTGAATCTCCGTCAGCAGAGATGGTTAGAGTTCTTGGCTTCGTATGATTTTGATATCGCATATACCCCTGGAAAAGGCAATGCGGTAGCCGATGCCTTGAGTAGGAGACATGCCAGTTTAGGGGCTATATTTCTTGAATGGAAGCAACTAGAGTATATCGCAGGGTATGATTTCAGACCAAAGTGCGATTAGATCCAGTGACGTTAGCTAGTTTGACGATCAGACCCACCTTGATTGAGCGGATTGGTTCCAGTCAGAGGGACGATCCTAATCTATTGGAAATCATCTCCAAGTTAGAGATGAATATAGACGGTGAGGAGATGAGTTTGTATGGGCTTGATCGAGAAGGATGGCTTCGAAAGAATGGAAGACTAGTGGTACCCAACGTGAATGGTTTGAGAGATGAAGTGCTTAGAGAATGTCATCACTCAAAACTGACTATACACCCCGGTGGTGATAAGATGTATCGAGACATGAAGCAGACTTACTACTGGGAAGGAATGAAAAGAGACGTTGGGAAATTTATATCCAAGTGCATGAATTGCCAGCTAGTTAAAGCCGAGCAAAAAAAGCCTAGTGGTTTGTTACAACCATTAGAAATTCCCGAATGGAAATGGGAACAAGTCTCGATGGATTTCATTGATGGTTTACCAAGGACTAGATCGGGACATGATAGCATTTAGGTAATTGTGGATCGATTGACTAAGAGTGCAAGATTTATACCAGTCAGATCGACCAAAATGGCAGCTAGGTTAGCAGAATTGTATATGAAGTGGGTAGTGAGATTTCATGGAGTACCTAAAAGCATTGTGAGTGACCGAGACCCGTTGTTCACTAGTGAGTTTTGGAAGAGCTTACAAGAGGCTCTAGGGTCGGAAGTACATCTCAGTACCGCGTATCATCCTCAAACTGATGGTCAGACAGAGAGGGTGAATCGTATATTGGATGATCTCTTGAGAGCTTGTATATTGGATTTTGGTGGATCATGGGATGACCATTTGCATCTAGTAGAGTTTGCATATAATACTAGCTAACAATCCAGTATCGGTATGGCTCCATATGAAGCTTTGTACGGAAGACCGTGCAACTCACCATCATGTTGGATAGAGGCTGGTGAGAAGTTTATGCTTGGACCAGATGTGGTGAGGGAAACTTCAGATAAGATTAAGATCATTCAACAATGGATGAAGGCTGCCCAGGATAGGCAGAAGAGTTATGCTGACAAGAGGAGAAAAGACTTAAAATTCTCCATTGATGACTTGATGTTTGTCAAGGTTTCTCCGTTGAAGAGCGTGATACAGTTTGGCAGGAGAGGCAAGTTGGCACCAAGATTTGTTGGCCCATTCCCAGTTCTCGAGCAAGTTGGGAATTTGGCGTATAGAGTTGACTTACCTGAAAAGATGGTGGGAGTTCATAACGTATTTCATGTTTCCCAGTTAAGGAAGTTCGTGCACGACCCAGATATGACTATTTCACCTGATCAGTTAGAGGACTTCGAAGTGGAACCCGAGGCATTTGGGAACCGCAAGCCAACTCGTATTGTCGAGCATGATACGAAGCGACTTCGAAGGAAGGCGGTCAAGCTAGTCAAGGTTCAGTGGGGCGAGAACGAGAATGACTGTACTTGGGAGACCGAGGAGAGCATTAGGAAAACGTATCTAGAACTCTTTGCCTGGTAAGATTTACTTTGCAATTTAGTTATTCCGCATGCTAGGATAGACTTGTTTTGCTTGTTTTGCATGTTTGATTGTTGTTTTATGGCAGATAGGCATGCGGGACCCTTTTATGTGTTTTAGTTAGGGAATTTCGGGGACGAAATTTCTTAAGGGGGGAAGAATGTAACAACCCGTATTCTATGCATCGGAGGATCGTAGAATATTTATTTCTTTCTTATATGAAGGCGTATGGTTGCGTACCTTTGGGAAACGACTATTGGGGTCATTCCCCATGTTCATGATTTTTGCCGATTTTTAAATAACCGTTTTGCCCCTAACTGATCTTGTTTTGGCCATAACTTTTGACTGGAACAGAATTTTGACCTGAAACCACTTCCATTAGATTCGTTTGATGGTTTACCTCTCCATAGAGTTCTTACCGTTTGGGAGATATGGCTGAAATAGGGTTTGGAAGGTGAAAAATTGCTTAACCGGGCCAAATAGGGTGATTAGTGAATGGGCCCATAACCCATTTCGGGATTAGGGTTATGGGGAGGCTGAAAAGAATTAGAGATTCATTCCATTTCAGTTTTCTAGCCTCCACTTACCTCTTAGAAACCCTAAAAATGGCCTCCAACCTCTAAATCACCTCCAAATCACTTTCTAATCAAGGATTAGGCTTAGCAACATCAAATCAAGGGAGATCTTCACCAAATAAAGATTAGAGCTGCTGGTTTGCATTGTTATTCGCGCCCAAACAGAGATTTACTTCAGATCTAAGGTTTATTTGTGGCTAAGGTGAGTGATTTGCATAGTTCCTCATTAATTATGGTTAATTAAGGATAATTAGTGAAGATTAGCGAATTTATACATTAATAAATTCTAGAAAAATATTCATAAATTCTTAAATAATGTTTTAAACCTCTGTTAGAAATTTAGTTTAATTTGATTAAGTTTTGCTAATCATATAGTTAGTTTTGCCTAAACATGCATAAGGGAAAATATGGGATTTTGGGTAGGTTTGATCCAATTTACATGTTATGGTTGTTGTTTTGATGTCTATGGTTGATTCCCTATGTTGTTATGACTGTGTGGTATGATTTGTGGTTGTTTTGAAAAGTTAGATTGGGCGAAAACATCGTCGAATGGCATAAACCAGTCGATGGAAAAAGTTGCAGAAAGTTGTGCAGGGTTTCAGATCGGATCAGATTGGGGGCTCGGATCGGATAAGAGAGCTGGGCAAGGAAATCCGAACCGGACCGAAGTCTAGCACAAAGGAAGCTTGGCAAGAAGGAAGGCCATTCGCATAGAGTTGGAGTTAGGTTTGGACCAGGAGCAAAAAAGAGAGGATCGGATCGGAGCTGAGCATGAGGACCGGATAAGATCAAACTATGGAGTGGGATCGGATCAGAGTAGGCAGGCTGGAGCAGGAGGGACGAACCGAACCGAATGGAGCGTGCACCTGACTCGAACCGGATGGAGCGTGATACCCGAGCCGAACCCAAAGTGGAGCACCGAATCGAATGGGAAGCCTAGAGATGATTTATCCGAACCGAACCGAATGACCAAATGTTCTACTATCACGCAACGATTCTTTTGAAGACCAACTCCAATTCGACCAAAAACCGAGATGCAAAAGAAGTCCAAACGAGGATCTTTGACTTCGGATCCAGTTGGGAACCAATGAGTGGGCTTCATGAGTCGGGCTTTGCTGCGGGACTTGTGCTTAGGGGTTGTCGATGTCCGAACTTTGGATCACTATGTGTAGGAAGTACGTGAACGGATTCAGGGCCATAGTGGCCAAGGTACAACTCAAGGGCTATAGACCAATGAAGTGGGGTCATTTGTAAAGATTTGGTCATGAATCCATGTGGTAAGCTTGGTAGTAGCAGTAGTTGTACAAGTCGAACTCCGTCACTACTTCGATGGGTCTAGTGATTACCAGTGGTGGACATCGTCGGCTTTATGCACTAAGTGAGAGATGTTAGGATGGTTGCTATGTTTGATCTGTTTGCCATCACTATGACATGCACACCCCCACCCCCGTATGCTAGTACACCATGTGCTACTGGCACCTTAGAGTGTTGTACAGTATGTAGTGCTAACTCTTTGGTTGCAGGTCCAAGTTCAGGTATGGCTTAGTATACCTGTTATTGTTCTAATTAGCTGCTTGTCTCTCATACCAGACTTTTTGTCTGACCCAGAGTTTTATGTCTCTTCTTATTACTCTGGGTGCTCACACGAGCAGACTAGAGACAGGTTAGCTGGTGGTGCGCGAGTAGCGGATTCGGAGGCGAGCAGGAGGCTTCCACGTATGATATGTATAGATATTCTCCCTGCGTCATTGCTGGTCACTACTTTGGGCATTAGTAGTGTACCTTTCTTGTTTAGCTTTATGAGACAGTTTGTAAAGTTGTAATAATTATGGCTTTGGGTCATAATCAGTATTTGGATTTTCCGCTGCTATGATAGTTTGTTTTCAGCTTATGCACCGTCTCACCTGTTTTTTGTCAAGTATGTTATTATTATTATTATATTTTATTCCATGTGCTGTGAGACATTCTACAGGTTCCTTGTTGATTCTTCGTCTTCTTCCTTTCCTTCTGACGACCGTTCCGTGCTAACTGGACATGTGTACAACGCACTTTTGGATTAAATGTCAGTTGGTGCGGGGCGGGTTGTCACACCATGAGTACGCAGATGTTTTTAATCAAGTTAGGGGTTTGTCCCTTAAAACGTGAGATAGACTTCCGCATATATCTAGTTGACAATGCAAAGCCAGTTGCATTACCTGTACGACACATGGCTCCAAGGGAAAGGAAGGGCTCAGTAAACAAGTAAAAGAGTTACTTGGGAAAGGGTTTATAAGGCGAAATATTTCTGAATAGGGGTGATCCAGTTGTTTTCGCTACAAAGGCGGATGGTTCACTTCGCTTGTGCATAAATGATATTTTGGTTTTCTCAAAGAGTGAGGAAGAACATGCTTTGCATCTAAGGGAAGTCTCGGATACCCTCCGAGCATATCAACTCAAAGCTAAGTTCTCCAAATGTCATTTTTGGAGGAAAGAGGTGAGGTTCTTTAGACACGTGGTCTCTAAGGAAGGGATAGCAGTGGATCCTGAAAAGGTGGTGGCAATCCAAGATTGGAAGATTCCTAAGAACGCAACGGAAGTAAGAAGTTTTCTAGAACTAGCAGGCTAATATAGGAAGTTCATTAAGGACTTTGCGAAGGTATTAGCCCCACTTACAAGATTGACGAAGAAGAATCTAACCTTTGCTCGGGATATTGGTTGTGATGTCGCTTTCCAACAATCGAAGAGGGCTCTTACAACGGCCCCAGTTTTTACTTTTACCTTACGGTAGTAAAAGGTTTACGCTATACACGGATGCATGCGGCACGAGGCTAGGCGCCATTTTAATATAAGAAGGAAGGGTAAGGTCGTAGCGGATGCCTTAAGAAGAAAAGGTTGACTTAAAGTTCTCTTTTTTTTGAAAAGGAAAAGTTTAGAATACATATCGAACTTTGATTTTAAAACCTTTGGTTCAGTTAGTAGTTGGCATCGCTAGGAGTAAGACCTACGCTTTTGAATTAAATAGGGACTTCACAAATAAAAGACTCTCAGATAGCTAACACAATGGATAAGTTAAGTAGAGAAGAGACCTCTAGTCACCTTAATAAATACACCTGGTAACATGGTCAGCATATGTTTATTTTCAAGAGACAATTCTTCTACATGGAATATCCGCTAGTGAATTTTGGAAGAAGCCATGAGTACGCAGTTATGTTTGAGCACCATTTATCATCCTCTGACAGAAAGGGTGAATATGATTTTGGAAGACCTTTTGAGGAAATGTTAGCATGACACAACAGGAGTTGTAGTGTCGAGTATACTAGAAGAAGAAGAGGTGGAACGAGAGGCGATAGTGAAATGAGTTCCAACTCATATTCTGGAAACAGAAATTAAGAAGCTACGCCATTGTGAAGTTATGACAGTCAAAGCGCTATGGAGTGAAGCTCAAGAAGATGCGACTTAGAAGACTGAAGACTAGATACGCGCATCATACCCTTTTTGAGGGTATATCCTTGATCCCTCTTTTTCTGTAAAGTTTATTTGCATGCTAGTCTTTATCTTTTAAGTATATCCTCTCGATCCTATCCTCGATCCTTAGGTAGAAGCTAATGGATGTAAACATGTGTTTGAGACATGTTATGTTTGGTGGATGCAAGTGGATGTAAGTGTTTTCTAGTGGTTGCTCGTGGATGCATATAGACACATTAGGCACTAGATCGGCTCCGTCACTTCCATATTGCATATGCATGAGTGAATTTTTATGTATATGGATTGAAACTTGATGTGTTATCATATGGATGTTGCATTTGTATGAATGATTGTGCACTCATGTAGAAGTTATAAAGTACGATTAGGAATAATTGCATACATGATGGACTCATGGCACTAAAATAATTGGCATTAAGGAGGTCAACTGAATCAGTGGACCACCTGATTTTGCATTTGGGTAAGGACGTATACACACACTATGCATATGTTCATGAAAAGCGTTAGATACCTTTTAAGGACAATGGATGTCTGTGATTGAATGGTTGAGTACATGGATGTTGAATGGTAGGATAAACATTCTTCTTGACATGGAGATTTCGGGGATGAAATCCTTTAAGGAGGGGAGAATGTAACACCCCGTAACTTTAAAATGGGACATAAGAGATAATTAAAGAATAATTAATCTTTAAAAGAAGAATTAAGGGAAACGGGTTGCGCCATTGCGTTCGTCTCGGAATTCTACTTGAGATAGAGTCCGAGTTTGCGTAAAACAGATACAGTATGAAGAAGTTATGGAGGTTAGAAGATTTCAATTTAAAACAGAATTAAAATAAAATATTCAAAACAACGAAGGCAGGAAGAGGAAACGCGGAACCGACCACGTTTAGGGTATCGACCCGAGTCCCGCTGGGTCGACACCTATGTCGACTCAAGGTCTTCGGGGTCGACACCGGGGTCGACATAGGTGTCGACCCCCTGTAGGGGTCGACCCCATCAGCCAGATCTGGGCAGTGACGATTTTTGGTGTCCTAGGGCATATGTGGCATGTTCTGATTGGCCTGGTGAGGTGTCTTTGTGACTTGGATGGTTTAGATTGATCCTAGATTAATCTAAAGGCTAGAATTAATCATAGATATATATATATACAACTCTAAACCTAAACCCTAATTCATAACAATTCCTTATGACGACTCTATGCTGCTGAACTCTCAATTCTCTTAGCCGCCGCCTCAAAAACCTAAATCATGTTAGAAGTTCTTCATCAACAATCAACTTTCAAGCTTAATCAACATCAAATTATAGTTTCTTCAACAACAACGATTCAATTCTCTTTTCTAATCCTAGCAATGTAAGTTCACGTTATTTTCATATTTAAATACCTAATTGTAATCTTGGCATGTAATAAAATGAATCTAAGTCCATGCTTGATGATAAGATAATCTTTTCAGATTTATCCCTATCTTTCTATCGAATCCATGATTTTACATGCCTAAGAAGTTATTATATCGATACAATCAAGCTTATCTTTGTTGTACATCACGAATACAATCCTTTTTGGTTCATGATGTTATTCTTATGCCTGCGATAATGATTGTATCAGTTTATTTAAGAATCTATCATTGTTGGATCTAAATTTCCTGTATTAGGTCTGTTGTTACATACCTATTTTTATGCTTATTCTTATTTTTATGCTCCTTCTATCTCTTCCCCTATTTCCTTTTTCATTTATGAACCTGGGTTACCTTCGAACCAAGGCTGAAATCGCGAAATAAAATTGATTGGAATACGGGGAATATTCGGGTATAACCTACTTTGGTTAAATATTGGGCATAATGTATTTGGTGAAATAATTGGGCATAACATATTCGATGAAATTGTTGGGCATAACTTGTAATTGCTATTGGGCCATTATTATCATTATAACTGCAAGTTTGGGTTAATTGGCATGTAAACAAGTTTTGGGCGTAAACTGCAAACTGAAATATTAAAACTAGATTGGGCATAACTATTGGTTGGGACGCCAAGCAGAATGTATATTGTGATTTTGGAGCATGACTATTATTGTAAATTTGGGAAGATTGGGTGTAGCCTATTTTGATTAATAACTCGTAATTGATTTGTTGGGTATAATTTGAGAATTGAAACATGACTAGTTTTGTGAAATTGGGATAATTAGCATGTAAAATCTAGACTTGGACATGTACGGTAAATATGTAATTTGGCTAAAAGATGAACATGCCTAACCCGAGCCTAGATCGAGTTGTGGTGTAAAACTGCCCTGAACCGCCCAGCACATCCAGTAATCGCAACAACACAGATCTAATGTGAGAGGTTAGCGCATTTAGCCCAAAACCCGAGGTTAGAATGAGTTTGCGGTAGAAGTCTGCCCGGAACCGCCCGACACATCCAGCAACCGTAAACAACAGTTCTAATGTGAGAGGTTGGGGCATTAATAAATTAACTAATGCCAATAAACGGACATGCTAAGAATGGTAAGGTTAAGTAACATATGAATAGGCGACACTTAACCAATACAACATGTTAATTAGACAAGTGGGTGGGGTTAAGTAAATTTAGAACCCTTAACCGTTATAACATGTTAATTAGACAAGAAGGAGGGGTTAAGTAAATTTAGAACACTTAATCGTTATAACATGTTAATTAGACAAGTGAATATGGTTAAGTTAACCAATATAACATGATGAATAAACACAGTTAAGTTTATAGGGCTGGGATCACCTTATTATATAACACAGGATACTAGTTGGGACACTAGTAGGGAATACAAACCATTCTATAAAAGACACTAGTTAGGATACTAGTCAGTTGGTGCAGAGATATAAAAATCAAAATAACAGGGTAGTAGCGAAGCAGAGAAAGAGTAGAAGCGCATTCAGTTTATCTTGCCTTATCATATCTTATGCTAATCTTATGTTACCTTGTTATCCCTGTTATCACGGTATTATCTTATATTCAGTTTATTCATGTTATGTTACTTTTACCTGTTTACATACTGAAAGTCACTGGACTTACCGGACTTATGTATAACCTAGTTTGTTTCGCCTTTTTTCTTCCGTTTCCCCCAGTTGTCAGGTCGGGAATAGCTCAGCTTAGTTTGGAACGTTTCTCTTTCCAAGCTCAAAGATAGTCGATGTATTACTTTGGACTCTCTTTTCCACTGCTATGGCTGGCTCATGCTTTATTAGGAAATATCATTATCATTTTATGCTTCTTTATTTTGTTAAACAAGACAGATACTTTGTTGTACTGGGTATTGGTGTTGGAAAAGCTGTTGTTTTATCAGTGAAGTAAAGTTTTATTTTCCGTTGCTTTATTTGTTTGTCTTGTAATTTATCTGCATCTTTTACCTATAACGCTCCACAGAAGTTAATGCATTCCCTTTGTGAGTGACCTTAATGGAGGTGGGGTGTTTCAATTTATCTAAAAAAAATCAGATGAGCTCCGTAGTTTTCTATTTATAACATATTTCTCGTTGAGCATCAATTGTCTTCTGTTGATAGTGATGAATTTCGTCATGTTTTGTAGGAAGAGCAAAAGAATCAATGTTAACCCCATTAAAATGTGGTTACAAGACAGTGTGTTCAAACAATAAGTGTTCACACCCTTAAAACATGGATCAGACAGCTTCTTATATGATGGGTCGGACACTTTTTATATGATGAATAGGACACCATTTTTACACAAAGGACGGGCACATTTTCTCGGCATGTATCAGACACATGGAATAATGATGGTTCAAACATAAAGAGGTTGATGGATCAGTACTCAAATAAAAATCATGGGTCGGCCAAAAACTATGAGGCGTGATAAAGCATGAATTATTGGAGAAAGCCATGCATGTGTACATGCATATAACTCATGAATTTACAAGCTTAATGAGGAGGTGTTGTACTATAATAAAAGCAACATATTAGACTGGAAAATGGTATAACCGAAGACTAGAAATACATGTTTACACATTGACTAGAAGAAGCTTGTTGACCGGATGCTTTGCACTAAAGTATGGGCCAGACAGCATGTGCATTTGTGCATCATGGGTCGGCTTCAGCAAGCTTCTGATGGGTCGGTCACTTTCCCTCTTTGATGGATCGACATATTTCTTAATAATGGGTCGGTATGCTTCTTGATACATGGTCATGTGTACAAGTTATGGAATGGGTCGTTCACTTTCCCTCTTTGATGGATCGACAAATTTCTTAATACTGGGTCGGTATGCTTCTTGATACATGGTCATGTGTACAAGTCGTGGAACATGTATCTTGGGTGAAATTCATATACAATACTTACTGCGAACACTTTCATGACTAATTGTATCCATTAGAATGTATTTGGCACTATATAATATGGTTCGATCACATGTCTTCATTTTGTGGATTATGCATGTCACATGGATCAGGCATCTTTGCAAATATTTATGTATGTCAGTAATACAAAACAACGCAGCAAATTATAAGTATGAACCCAAGATGGTCCAGCGTCTAATATTAGAGATGGCGCGATCAACTTATAAACCTACGCGTTGCTTATTGTTAACCAAGAAAAGATTGGTTAATAATGTATATTAATATATGTATTAATATAAGGAACATGCCACGTATTGATGTAAGGAAGCAGCGTGGAGTATTTATCCTATACATACTGCTAGTATGGAACGCCAGGTACTAAAAGAATGGGTCGACAGTAGAACTACCCATGGATCGGTACTATATGCAGTAAGGGTCGATCACAATAGTGACACGTGGCTTAAAACAAAATGAGCATAGGGTTATTGTATTGCAATTATGGATCAGAAGCTTTGTTCAACGATGGACTAAAAAGACTGGTTCATTGAGCAGAAGATGCTGACGTAGATGGATCGGGTTGGAATCTTGAATGGTGGAAAAGTTGTAAATAACATGGTTCAGTCAAGAATAATATATGGATCGGTACGTTTAAATAATACATGGATCGACATTGCTAAAGCATGCATATGTTTTACTCTTATGGGTTGGTCAATGTGGTGGAGTCACCATAATTAACATGGGTCTGATCCATCACTATGTGCATTAATATTACAATTTTGCCAGTCCCTTCAAACAACACCTATAAATTCCTCATCTCCACACACATTTGAAGGGATCGAATTTTCTACCCCGAAGTGCTTCCATTTTCATTTCTCTACCACTTAAAACCTCTCCAACCTCCATTAATTCTCTCTCAACCTAGATTCAACATAAAATCATCATGGAAAAAATGAAGATCATCTAAGTATTCAAGTGGTTGAAGATCTATACAACAACCATCACCATTCAAGAGATCTCATCCAGTCCTTTGTGAATTCAAGTGGATCAAGAGTCAAAAGAGAGAAATTACTTGTAAAAGAGAGAAAATGAACGAAATGGGTGAAATCATGTACCTTGTAATCTCCGTGATAATGAAAATTCCTTCCATAGTGGACGTAGGTCGAAACTGAGACCGAACCACTCCAAATTTCCTTGTCTTTACTTTTTTCCCTGTGTTTGTGGCTCCATATTTTTGATCTAACCTTTTTGGTGAAGTATTGCATAAACACGCCGTTGTTGCTAAATTAAATCAAAGGATGAAGACCTCCACTAAAGCTTTGATGGGTGATAACCAGGCACTTATTGATAAGATGAAATCTCTTTTGAATGCGCAAGCAAATCCCGCTCCTCCTCAATAAGTTCACGTCAACCTTGAAGAGAACACGAACTCTTCAGCCTCTGATCATCATCATCATAATGATAATGTAGAAGGGCATGATGGCTGGGAAAGTGTCAAAGGCGATGCTAATGCCCAAGTCTCAAAGTTGAAGACTAAAAGTCATTCCGACCGAAATTCCGAAGAGTTGCAAGTCCCGCCAAGAGGGCACCTCCGCAGTGGAGGTAAAAGACCTAGATCTTCTAATCGTGATCGCTCGCCAAGACAAGCATCCGGTAAAGAGATCAAAGTTTTCTCTGTGGAACAACACAACCCAGAAGAGTATATATCGGATACGATAAAGAAGATCATGAAAGATAGCATGGCCCGTAATGACAGTGAGAGGGAATGGGACTTCTCCGCCAGCAAAAATCCGTTCACTTAAAGGATTCGCAAAGCAGAGTTCCCTAGAAAGTTCACTCATCCTACTCTGCCTCCATACAATGGAACTTCCAATTAAATTTTATATATCCCGGGATGAACCATGGTATTAAAACAATTTCGAATTAAAGTTTATAAATCTAACTAAGCTACTGTAGTAGGCCTAAAGATGAACAGTCAACAAATTCCTCTTCCCATGGAAATTTAGGGTCAAACTCGGGGATGTCAAACCAAATGTGTGCTTGATTAAAAACATAACACTGAAGGACATCTATCCAGTGGATTGTCAGGAAAATGGGGAATAATCAAGAATTGATTCGTTTGCAATTTAGGACCTTTGCACTTGTGTAGCCTCAAAAATTCAAAAAGAAACTCAATTCAAGCAGAAGTGATTTACTATTCAGAACGATAACCAGTCTTCTGTCTGGTATTCACTCTGCGCATGGAACCTTATCTTCAAACGAATTACAGATAAATGCTTCATAAAGCATGAACCGTTGTACAATATTATATAAGTCATTAAAAAGCAAAATTTGAAATCTTCAGCCGTCATGCATCGATTAGTTGATATCAAGAGACATCGCGAATTCGAATTAGAATGTTGTGTTTATGCAAGTGAAGTTTGATGAGTTATAAACAGTCAAATAAAACGTTTCTGTACAAATACCTCATTCAATTTAGAGCAAGGGATTCACCGAAGATAATTTTTAATGATTAACTAACTTGTTAATGATGTGGGCAGTCGATAGTAAAATATTCGCCTAAGAACACGCAATGTTTTTCTATTGTTACAGAACAGGTTGTAGAAGTTAAAGGGCATGCGTGACTTATCAGTTATGAGTTCAAAGTTGTCGTTTTTTCTTTAGAAAGTGTGTATTGCTTCAAAAGAGGTTTAATGGATGAATTTTTTTCCAAAATAAACGATCCATCATGGATTTGGCACGACCGATCCATAAGAGCCTTGAGCAAAATTGAAGCATTATCATACTTGCGCAACATCAACAAACGACAAATCCTAAGTACGAAGTTGATGCATTCATACATCAGCACGATGTCAAGAATAGCAAGCATGACCAAGCTAACAATTCTCAGTGAGCAATTCAAAGCACTGATCGCCAAGCTTGTTTACGCAGTTTTACCTGCTGCCAACACAACGAATGGTGATCAAAGTCTACCATTCAGAATTTGTGAGTGTCAAATTGCCGAACCAAGCAAATTTTTTGCATCACCCGAAATATTAAAGTTATTGAATCCAAGCTCATCATCACCCAGTTTTGCCAAAAACCAATATGAATCAGCATTAAAGATAACTTCAAGACCCATGCTTTCAAACACTAAACCACAGGAGAGACGCCAATAACCAGGAAACTGGTCTTCCAGAGTAGCCTGTATCCGATCCACTGTCGGAAAAATTCTCCAATTCATTACACAAAAAGTACCTGATCCATATATGTACAGTAAAAAGTGTATGCTCCAATCCAAAATACCATAGGAACTGTTTTTGATCCATCTGAAGTGGTTTATCAATCCGTTAGTGCGTGTTGAATACATTACACTAAAACCATTCATTTCGGAGCTCGTATTTTATGCAAAAAAAAAAAAAAAAACAAGCTCCGAAAGACAAATGTTAGCCCTATTAAAATGTAGTTACAAGACAATGTGTTCAAACAATAAGTGTTCACACCCTTAAACAATGGATCAGACAGCTTCTTATATGATGGGTCGGGCACTTTTTATACGATGGACCAGACACCATTTTTACACAAAGGATCAGGCACGATTTTTCGACATGGATCGAAAACATGGAATAATGATGGTTCAGACATAAAGAGGTTGATGATCGGTACTCAAATAAATATCATGGGTCGGTCATAAACTGTGAGGCGTGATAAAGCATGCATTATTGGAGAAAGCCATGCATGTGTACATGCATATAAATCATGAATTTATAAGCTTAATGAAGAGGTGTTGTACTATAATAAAAGCAACATATTGGACTAGAAAATGGTATAAGCAAAGACTAGAAACACATGTTTACACGTTGACCGGATGCTTTGCACTAAAGTATCGGTCGGACTAAAACTTAAACAACGGTTCGGAATGTACATTTGAACGTCATGGGTCAACTACAAAAAGCTTCTGATGGGTCGGTCACTTTCCCTCTTTGATGGGTCGACGTATTTCTTAATACTGGGTCAGTATGCTTTTTGATACATAGTCACGTATACACGTTATGGAATATGTATCTTAGGTGCAATTCATACACAGTACTTACTGCGAATTCTTTCATGACAAATTGTATCCATTAGAATGGATTGGGCAATATATATTATGGTTTTGTCACATTTCTTCGTTTTGTGGATTGTGCATGCCACATGGATCGGGCATCTTTGATAATATTTGTGTATGTCAGTTATATAAAACAATGCAGCAGATTATAAGTATGAAGCCACGATGGGTCGGCATCTAATATCCGGTCATCTTATAAGCCTACAAGTTTCTTGTGGTTAAAAAAGAAAAGTTTGGTTGATAATTTACATTAATATAAAGAACATGCCACGTATTGATGTAAGGAAGCAGCATGGAGTATTTATCCTATACATACTGCTAGTACGGAACGCTAGGTACTAAAAGGATGGGTCAGCAGTAATAATACCCATGGATCGATACTATATGCAGTAAGGGTCGGTCACAATAGTGACACATGGCTTAAAAAAAATGAGCATGGGGTCATTATATTGCAAATATGGATCAGAAGCTTTGTTCAACAATGGACGGGAAAGACTGGTTCATTGAGCGGAAGCTGCTGACGTAGACGGATCAGGTTGGAATCTTGAATGGTGGCAAAGTTGTAAATGGCATGGTTCAGTCAAGAATAATATTTGGATCGGTACCTTTAAATAATATATGGATCGGCACTGCTAAAGCACACATACGTTTTACTCTTTTGGGTTGGTCAATGCGGTGGCATCACCATAATTATCATGGGTTTGATCCATCACTCTATGCACTAATATTACTACTTTTCACCTCCCTTCAAACAACCCCTATAAATACCCCATCTCCACACGCATTTGAGGGGATCAAATTTTCTACCTCGAAGGGCAGCCATTTTCATTTCTCCGCTACTTTAAACCTCTACAACCTCCATTAATTCTCTCTCAAGCCTAAATTCAACATATAATCATCATGGAACCAATGAAGATCATCTAAGTGTTCAAGTGGTTGAAGATCTACACAACAACCATCACTATTCAAGAGATCTCAACCATTCCTTTGTGAATTCAAGTGGATCAAGAGTCAAAAGAGAGAAAATAAAGAGAAAATACTTGTAAAAGAGAGAAAATGAGTGAAATCATGTACCTTGTAATCTCCATGATAATGAAAATTCCTTCCATAGTGGACGTAGGTTGAAACTGAGACCGAACCACTTCAAATTTCCTTATCTTTACTTTTTTCCTTATGTTTGTGGCTCCATATTTTTGATCTAACCTTTTTGGTGAAGTGTTGCATAAACATGCCGTTGTCGCCAATTTAAATCGACAGATGAAGACCTCCACTAAAGCTTTGATGGATGTTAATCAGGCTCTTATTGATAAGATGAATGCTCCTTTGAATGCCAAGCAAATCCCGCTCCTCCTCAATAAGTTCACGTTAACCTTGAAGAAAACGCGAACTCGTCAGTCTCTGATCATCATCATAACTATAACGTAAAAGGGCTTAATGGCTGGGAAAGTGGCAAAGGCGACGCTGATGTCCAAGACTCATAGATGAAGACTAAAATTCATTCCAACCAGAATACCGAAGAGTTGCAAGTCCCGCTAAGAGGGCACCTCCACATATTGGAGGTAGAAGACCTAGATCTTCTAATCGTGATCGCTCGCCAAGACGAGCATCCGGTAAAGAGATCGAAGTCCGCTCTGCGGAACAACACAAATCAAAGGAGTATATCACGAATGTGATAAAGAAGATCATGAAAGATAGCATGGCCCGTAATGACAGTGATAGGGAATAGGACTTCTCCCCAAGCAAAAATCCGTTCACTAAAAGGATTCGCAAAGTAGAGTTCCCGAGAAAGTTCACTCATCCTACTCTGCCTCCGTACAATGGAACTTCCGATCTGAATCACTTCTTGTATAAATATGAATGGCACATGAATGCAGCCAAAGCGACAGACGAGATCAAATGCCTATGCTTCCCTCTCTATCTAGAACGAGTGGCATCATTATGGTTCACAAAGCTGTCGCCCAAATCCGTTGATTGATTTATGTGACTTTGAAGTTCGAGGAGTAGTTTAGGTTGCAAGCTATGAAGGCTAAGGATATTATTTCTCTAACATCGATGGAACAGAATCCGGAAGAGATTGTTAAAGCTTTCCTCAAGAGCTTCAACCCCGCTTTGTCTGGAGTGGGAAATCCCAAGCCCCGCATGATTTTAATGTCTCTCATCGGTGCAATAGATAAGAAGAGCGAATTTGGTTAATGGATTAAAATGAAAGAGCCAACACATTTTATAAATTCTGTAAAAAGCAGAGGAGTATATGATAGTGGATGATGATCCTATGCCTCTTCTGATTATTGATGGTAACAACCTCGTTGAAGCTTCCAAAAGTGCTGCTACTCGGTATAATCAGGAGAATAATCAGGGGCAAAAGCGAGCCAACAATGGAAAGGGCAACAGAGATAATAAGAAGATTCGCCTTTTTAACTGATCAGAGTTCACCCCTTTGAATGACACGCCGGAGAACTTTTTCTTCGCCATCAAAAATGCAGAATGCTATCCAGAACCACCATCGCTGAATATTTCTAAGAGAGATGCGAATTCTAGAAAATTCTATTGTTTTCACAATCAACCTGGGCACGACACTAATGAATGCTGACACTTAAAGAGCCTAATCGAAGAATTGATCAGAAAAAACCGCAAGCTACCAATCCTTCTGCAACTCCCCAGGGGAAAAGGACATCAAACAGTCAATCCAGCCTAAGTAACGGAGTTCCCGCTCAACCCAATGTAAGGTCGGTGATCAACTAATAACCAATGGTGGTGCTCCAATTTCAATGGCTCAGAATAAGAGATCATCATCGCCACAACTTTATTTCATGCTTTACTTCATGTTGTGTTCAAACTTCATGTAAAAAAGTCAGTAATATCAAACATTAGCTCTGTGACTTAGAGCTTATCTACTTGAATAAATATCTTACTTGCAAAAAGTTTTGCCAAATCAATTTTTTTTAAGATGATTCCATATTGCAGGTTATTCGACAAGCGCTTGCTACTTTAAAATCTAACAAGACATCACAACCCTAACAACACCAGTTCAAACATCGAGTGGTTTACACATTAATATGCACAAATGCAAAGATAAAAAGCACTATTTTGAAAAGTGAATGTAATAAATCGTGAAAAGTCAAACAAGGAACAAGCGCCGCGGGAAATGGGTGCAAGGGTTGTAAATTTCACAAAGACACCTGATCGAGTGAGAGGTCGAAGGATTTAGTTCCTTAACTAAGATAGCTTGCCAAATCAAGCATTTAATGAAGGAATTGGGGTCTTCCTAGTGAAACGATGCAAGGACAAAAATCCTCCCAAATGAGGCAAACGCTTCTCGAGTGAAGTGCAAAATCCTTCCCAAGCAAAGGTAGCCTCCTCGATTAAAATTAAAAGTCCTCCCCTAGCGGGGGCACAAAGTATAAGTCCTCCCCTAGCGGGGCACAAAATATAAGTTCTCCCCTAGCGGGGGCATGAATATAAGTCCTCCCCCAGTGAGGCCACAAAATATAAGTCCTCCCCTAGCCCGGGCACATAATACAAGTTCTCCACTAGCATGGGCATCAAATCCAAAGACCTCCACAAGCGGGGCCACTAAAAGCAAATACCTTACCAAGTGGGGGTACAAAGATGTAAAAACTTCTCCAATTAGAAGAACCAACTAGTCAGCAAAGTCGAAATTCCTATTGTATTGACAAAGCTCTAAGGCTTCATGCATGTTGGCGAGCTCAAACAGCTATTACTGGCAAAGTTGAAGCTTCTAGAATGTCGACAACAATCAAGGAAACTTGACAAGCCGATCTTATCAAGCTCTTGCAACCTATGACAATCCATGGTATGTGGGCCACACAACCACATATAAGTTGAAAAATGCTTGGAAAACATACCGCGGGCCATCACGACATCGCAATAAGCCAAAAACTAACTAGCACTCGACAAATAGACCAATACACTTGGAAATAAATAAGTTGGAGTGTGATAAACATAAGATCTTGCTTTGGAAAGCTTGGCAAAAAATGACATCGCCTTCAAAAAATTCGGAAAAATCGATATGCTCGATATGTCGATAAGACTCACTGCACCGATAAAGATCAACCTGGGAAACCCAACTGGAATCTCTTAACGCAAAGGCTTCCTCGTCAGCAAAGCAACAACCATAAATAACTCGAAAAAACCTGGTGATGTTTTCTTCAAATATGAAGATAAGCGATGCTTAAAAGGGGACTATACGAATATGACATAATTCGAATCTAAAAAAGCAATAACGCTTCCCAAGGAATTGAAGCTAAATATCTATCAATGGTACTACATGAGTTAAAAAAAAGATCGAGCAATAATTATGCACTGGGGCAAGCCGTTGTGAAATGGAGATTCATAATTTTATATATCCCGGATGATCCATGGTGTTAAAAATAATTTCGAATTCAAATTTCTAAATCTAACTAAGCTACTGCAGTAGGCCTAAAGATGAATAGTCAGCAAATTCCTCTTCCCATGGCAATTTAGGGTCAAACTCGGGGATGTCAAACCAAATGCGTGCTTGATTAAAAACATAACACTGAACGACATCTATCCGGTGGATTGTTAGGAAAATGAGGAATAATCAAGAATTGATTCATTTGCAATTTAGAAGCTCTGCACTTGTCGCAGCCTCAGAAATTCAAATAGAAACTCCAATTCAAGCAGAAGTGATTTACTGTTTAGAACGATAACAAGTCTACTATTTGGTATTCACTCTGCGCATGGAACCTTATTTTCAAATGACTTACAGATACATGTTTCATAAATCATGAACCGTTGTACAGTATTATGTAAGTCATTAAAAAGCAAAACCTGAAATCCGTAGTCAACATGCGTCGATTAATTGATAGCAAGAGTCATCACGAATCCGAAATGAAATGTCGTGTTTATGCAAGTGAAGTTTGATGAGTTATAAACAGTCAAATAAAACGTTTATGTACAAATACCTCATTCAATTTAGAGCAAGGGATTCATTGAAGATAATTTTTAATGATTGACTAACTTGTTATCAATGTGGGCAGTCGATAGCAAAATATTCGCACAAGAACACACAATATTTTTCTGTTGTTACATAATAGGTTGTAGAAGTTAAAGGGCATGCGTGACTTATTAGTTATGAGTTCAAAGTTGTCGTTGTTTTCTTTAGAAAGTGTGTATTGCTTCAAAAGAACAAATTTCCAGAATAAACGATCCATCATGGATCGGCCACATGGCAGATCTCACTTGTTACCACACCGGAGCCTTGACCAAAATTGAAGCATTCACATACTTGCGCAACATCAACAAACGACAAATCCTAAGTCCGAAATTAATGTATTTACACGTCAGCGCGATGTCAAGAATAACATGCATGACCAAGCCAAAAATTTTCAGTGAGCAATTCAAAGCACTAATCGCCAAGCTTGGTCAGGCAGATTTATCTACTGCCAACACAACGGATGGTGATCAAAGTTTACCATTCGAAATTTGCGAGTGTTAAATTGCCGAAACAACATATTTTTGCATCACCTAAAATATTAAAGCTGCTGAATCCAAGCTCATCATCACCCAGTTTTGCCAAAAACCAATATGAATCAGCATTAAAGATAACTTCAAGACCCATTCTTTCAAACACTAAATCGACCGAGTCAAGATCTGGTTTCAACTGCAAAACATTGAGATTGACCATTCAGCTTAATCCCAAAAATCCAACTCAGATTCTAAAAGTCGAACTTCCGATTCAATAGCAAACGACAATAACCAGGAAACTGATCTTCCAGAGTAGCCAGTATTCGATCCACTATCGGAAAAATTCTCCAATTCGTTACACAAAATACCCGATCCATACATGTACAATTAAAAGTGTATGTTTCGATCAAAAATACCACAGGAACTGTTTCTGGTCCATCTAAAGTTGTTGTATCAATCCGTTAGTGCATGTTGAATACATTTCACTAAAACCGTTCGTTTTGGAGTTAGTATTTTTATGCAAAAAGACACAAGTTCCGAAGGGCAAATGTTAACCCTATTAAAATGTGGTTATAAGACAGTGTGTTCAAATAATAAGTATTCACACCCTTAAACAATGGATCAGACAGCTTCTTATGCGATGGGTCAGGCACTTTTTATATAATGGACCAGACACCATTTTTACATAATGGATCGGGCGCTGTTTCTCAACATGGATCGAAAACATGGAATAATGATGGTTCGGACATAAAGAGGTCGATGGATCGGTACTCAAATAAATATCATGGGTCGGTCATAAACTGTGTGGCGTGATAAAGCATGCATTATTGGAGAAAGCCATGCATGTGTGCATGCATATAAATCATGAATTTATAAGCTTAATGAAGAGGTGTTGTACTATAATAAAAGCAACATATTGGGCAGGAAAATGGTATAACCAAAGACTAGAAACACATGTTTACACGTTAACCAGAAGAGGTTTGTTGAGCGGATGCTTTGCACTAAAGTATGGGTCGGACTAAAACTTAAACAATGGTTCGGCATGTACATTTGCATGTCATGGGTCGGCTACAACAAGCTTCTGATGGGTCGGTCACTTTCACTCTTTGATGGATCGACATATTTCTTAATACTGGGTCAGTATGCTTTTTGATGCATTGTCACGTATACAAGTTATGGAACATGTATCTTGGGTGCAATTCATACACAATACTTACTGCAAATGCATTGGGCAATATATATTATGGTTTGGTCACCTGTCTTCATTTCGTGGATTGTGCATGCCATGTGGATCGAGCATCTTTGCAAATATTTGTGTATGCCAGTTATACAAAACAATGCAGTATATTATAAGTATGAAGCCACGAATTGTCAGCATCTAATATTAGAGATGGCCCGGTCATCTTATAAGACTACACATTGCTTGCTGTTAACAAAGAAAAGATTGGTTGATAATGTATATTAATATATGTATTAATATAAAGAACATGCCACGTATTGATGTAAGGAAGCAGCGTCGAGTATTTCTCCTGTACATACTGCTAGTATGGAACGCCAGGTACTAAAAGGATGGGTCGGCAGTAATAGTACCCATGGATCGATACTATATGCAGTAAGGGTCGGTCACAATAGTGACCCATGGCTTTAAACAAAATGAGCATGGGGTCATTGTATTACAATTATTGATCAGAAGCTTTGTTCAACGATGGACTGGAAAGACTAGTTCATGTAGCGGAAGCTGCTGATGTAGATGGATCGAGCTGGAATTTGGAACGGTGGAAAAGTTGTAAATAGCATGGTTCAGTCAAGAATAATATATGGATTGTCACCTTTAAATAATATATGGGTCGACACTACTAAAGCATGCATTGTTTTATTCTTATGGGTTGGTCAATGGGTGGCATCACCGTAATTAACATGGGTCCGATCAATCACTCTATGCACAAATATTACAATTTTGCAGCTCCCTTAGCTCCCTTCAAACAACTCCTATAAACACCCCATCTCCACGCACAATTAAGGGGACCAAATTTTCTACCCCGAAAGGCTGCCATTTTCATTTCTCCACCACTCTAAACCTTTCCAACCTCCATTAATTCTCTCTTTAAGCCTAGATTCGACATAAAATCATCATGGAATTAATGAAGATCATCTAAGTGTTCAAGTGGTTGAAGATCTACACAACAACCATCACTGTTCAAGAGACCTCATCCATTCCTTCGTGAACTCAAAAGGATCAAGAGTCAAAAGAGAGAAAATACTTGTAAAAGAGAGAAAATGAGTGAAATGAGTGAAATCATGTACCACGTAATCTCCATGATAATGAAAATTCCTTCCATTGTGGACGTAGGTCGAAATTGAGACCGAACCGCTCTAAATTTTCTTATCATTACCTTTTCCCTTTTGTTCGTGGCTCCATATTTTAGATCTAACTTTTTGGTGAAGTGTTGCATAAACATCTTGGAGTGTTATGATCAATTTTGGTTTCAACAATCAAGATCTATACCCCTCTTTGCCTTTTTATCGAGTGAAGAATATCTAGTATGTTAAATGGATGGACTAGTTTTTGAAGTGGATTTTCTTTACGGTGGTGTTTTCGAAGGTGATATGAATGTGGCAGTTAAGGAAGCTGAGATAAAGTCGATAGCTAAGATATTGAGTTTCCTTGAGAAAATATTTTTACTTTAATAGTGAACTTATTTTGATGTAATGAATTCTAGTTAATAACTTAATTATAAATGAGTATATATACTATTCTGAAAAATTATATAAGTGGTTAATAACATTTCTTTTATTTTAGCCAATAAGAAGATTGATGGCTTGTAAAGTTATGGTATTTTTAGATAAATTTAGTTAGGTTAGTTAAAGGCTTATAGAGTATTTGTTGTAGTTTGATGTGCTATACTAGTATTATAAAATAATATTCATATATCTTGGAAAATATTGCAATAATTCGCTTAGTGAACAAATGCCAAGTTCACATATTAGCTTGATAAACATTGATTAATGGTTTGGTAAAAATATCAACGATTTGATTTCCTATTTTTACAAATTCTAATGATATTATTCCTTTTACAACGTTATTGCTAAAAAAAATGATGTCTTATGTTAATGTGTTTTGTTCTTGAATGATTTGTAGGACTTTTTAAAAGATTGATTATACTTGTATTGTCACAATATATAGGTGATTTAATAATTATTTTTCCAAAGTCTTGCAGTGTTTGTTGCATTTAAATAACTTATGTCCAAGGTAAAACATCATATATATATACATATACATATATATATATATATATATATATATATATATTCGTCTTCACATGTCGAAAGCGAAACATGATTTTTACTAACCAAGACAATAATGGCCGACCAATGAAATGGCAAGTTCCACCAGTACTTTTTCTGCTAGTTTTGCATCCTCCGATACTAACATCACGGTATAATACTAAGTCAAAGGATCTTCCTTTAAGATAGAGAATTTCGTAATCTTTTATGTTGCTTAAATAATGCAAAATTCTCTTTACCACTAGATGATGTGATTCTTTAACCATTAAATATAGAAGCGAACCAGTCATACTTCGATAAGGTTTTCACTCAAAATCTTCTCCATTTTCATTTTTATCTAAGTATAAAGTTGTACTTATTGGTATAAAAAGTCTAATCTGTTTCCAAATCATTTTAGTAATTCTTTATAATCTTGGTAAATGAAAAATCAATTTTCTAGTTTTTTTATTTTGCAATCCTAAGAAGGATTTAATTCTCCCATGTGAGACATTTCAAACTTATTTTTCATAATTATTGAAAAATATTTACATAATTTTCATTATTCGATAAAAAAATTGTATTATCTACATAAGTTTGAATAATTAATATATCATTATGTTCTCATTTTATAAAAGATGTTGTATCAATTTCACTGATTTGGAAACCTCCATTAAGTAAGTGATTTCCTAATCTTTCGTACCATGCACATGTAGCTTATTTTAGACCATATAATGCCTTCTTTATTTATAAATGTGTTTAGGATAATCTTTATGTACAAATAAAGGAGGTTGTTCAATATAAATATTTTCTTTTATATAAGGCACTTTTGAAATCCATTTGAAATAATTTAAAATTATGATGATCTACAAAAGCTAAATGCTATAACAGCTTCTTAACGTGAAACTAGTGCAAAGGTTTCTCCACAATCTATACCATGTTCTTGATTATATCCTTATGGAACAAGTCTAGCTTTATTACAAATAGTGTTTCAATCTTCACATAGTTTATTTTTAGAATCCGTTTTGGTCCGCGATGCTTTGATAATTAGGTCTTATACAATTTCCCGAATGTTATTTCGTTCCAATTGATTCAATTCTTCTTGCATGGATAAAATCCAAAAATTATTAGTTGAAGCTTCTTTATAATTCTTTAGTTTTATTGATAAAACAAAAGTCACATGACTCATATGATTAAGCCATCTTTTGACTGAAATTTTAGAATTTAAATTACCAATTATATTATCCATAGGATGAACTTTTAACACTCTAGATGGTGATTTTATTTCCATATTATTATTATTCTCTATATTTTCATTATTTGAATTACTATTTGTATTAATAATATCGATATCGATATTACTAAAAATTTCTTCTTCATCGTTATAGTTTAATTATTATTTTAAGTTACATTAGAAGATACATGAACACTTTCTTCTATCATATTTGTTCGTTTACTAAAAATTCTATAAGCTTTCTTCTCTCTGAGTATTCAACAAGAATGCCTTCATTGGTTTTTATATCAAAATTTCCAAGATTATATTTTGTATTTAGTATAAAGCATTCAAAACCAAAATATGAAAATATGATACTTTAGGTCTTTTTCCAAAAAACACATCATAAGAAGTATTTTTTGTTAAAGGTTTTAAAGAAACATAATTTAATACATAACTTGCCATAGAAATAGTCTCTGCCCAAAAATATTTTGGAAAATGGCTAGTGTTTGGAAGTGTTCTTTACTTTCTTGTAATGTTCAATTTTTCCTTTCTGCAACACCACTTTGTTGTGGCGTACATGAAAAAGATATTTTTGTCTGATTCCCTATTTATAATAGAAATTTTCAAAACGTTCATTTTCAAATTCACCTCCGTGATCGCTTCTAATATTTTTTCAATTTTAAGATTCATTAATTTTTTTTATTTATTTAGAAAATATTTTAAACATTTCAAATGTGTCACTTTTGCATTTTAAGAAAAATATCCACGCGTATCTAGAATAATCATCTATTATAACAAAAACATAATTATTATGATTTATTGATCATACTTGTTTTGGACCGAATAAATCAAGATGAAGTAATTCTAATGGTGGTTTTGATGATATTTCAATTTTAGCTGAGCTTCTGGGTCGGCTCGACCTGCCACATAGCGGCCATCCGGGGTCGGGTCGGCCACGTGTTAGGCGATGCAGATAATCAAGGCTAGGCGGCTGACCTAGTCTTCAGATGAGACACAATCCTCCTCATATTGCTTAGCACACGTGTTATTTGATCTGGATTCTAAGGAGATAAAGTAGGCCAGAGTTGACTATATTAGCATATTTTGAATGCCTTCAGGTTTCAAGTCGGTGTAGGTCGGCCCGGAATGTCCCACCCGGGGATATTTTGACCTAAAATTTACTTGAAGATCCCCCAAAAATTCATATTGATCCAGGACAGACAGTCCCGGGATGTGTCGTCCCGAACTGGGCTTTGATCCAAAGCCTGGGGTTAAAGACTTGGACTGAGCCAAGATGAGTCGACCTGGAATATCGGTCAAACTAAAGCTTAAAGTTTGATATCCAGTATTTGAGAGCATAAGAGCTTTATCCGATCAAATTGATCAAGCAAGAGGTCATGCCTGCCTACATCCTGAACACCTCTTCTGACAAAAATCCAAGTTGTGACGGCCTTGGTAAAAAGGCGCGTCCACACTTTGCCCTCCAGAACATATCTTTCTTGATGAAGGAAGGTATGTTCTGGATAATCCACTATCCTTAGGAATCCAAGAGAACCCATTAAAAGAAGTCCAAAGAGCCATGATCACGCCGGATCATATAAACAGAAAAACAGAAATCCATGCTCGTAACGGACCATATTATAAGAAGGCCAAAAGAATTGAATACCACGAAATCCGATGACGGCTTTTGGTCGTATTATAGAAGAAATTCAAGAAAACCATGGCCTTGCTGGGCCTATCCATGCGCCAGTATAATCCATACCTACAAAGAGACCAGATAAACAGTTGTGTCAAATCTTGACAGTTTCCATTTAGCCTTTTTAAGCATAGACCATGCTTTGATATCCTAGTGAGCAGAATCCATACTCAATCTATGACTAAATCACCTTGTTAAAACCTAATAAGATAACTCAACCCTTCGAGCATAAACCATACCTTGAAATCCGAACTTGAGCATAAGCCATGCTTAAGTTATGATTGTGCTTTCTCATCGTATCCTGACAAGTTAATCCATCCCTGTTATAAACCATACCGGGAGTTTTAGATCGAGTATAAACCATAATTTAAAATCCAAATCGAGTACGAACTATACTCAAATCGTAATAGAATCATGCTTGTCACGACTTGACAAGATAATCCATCCCTATGTATAATTCATATATAGAGTCTAGAAATAAGTATAATCCATACTTAGATTTGTGACTGAGCAATCTTGTCATAACCTGAAAAAGCATTTAAGTTTACAAAACATAATCCACCTTGAAAATCCATTTTATAGAATCCATAACTATTACACAACCAAAACGAAGCCTGATTGGTTTATCGTTGAATTTAGAGTACATCTAGGGACTAAATCATATTCCCGTATGAGTGAACTTTCAACTTAACCACTTATTCATCGGTTGGTTTTATGGTCGAGAACAAAGCATGTCCAAGGATTAAATCCTAATCCCCGTACACATTTGAGTCGATGTAGTCATCCAGAAATCAAATTCAAGCAAATGCATATCTTATTCATAAGAAAGTAAAAATCCGTTATGATCTAATCCAGATCAGCTAATGATGATCCCGCGGTTGCTCGATCCTGGATTACTCCCATTCCGAGGAGCATGGGGAGGTAGCAGTGTCGCTGTAGGCGCTGCTGATTGCTTGACATATTCGGGCATCTATCCATGTCTGATCCGCTCTTCGATAAGGTCATACAAGTGTCTATAGTCGTTAGTGGCATGAACTACCATATCATGAAATATGCAATTCAACACACAATCCACCTCCTTTTGAGTTGGCTCCCTCCTAGGAGGCTTAGGGAAAGGAATAGATTCTCGCACGTTGAGATATATCAAGTAATGAATTATTTATCTCGGTATACTTGTCATACTTGGGTTCTCTTTGGAACCTAACATTCCTCTCGTTCTTCTGCGGAGCCTTTTCCTTGCCTTTGTTCTTTCCAAAATTGGATGGTCCCCCATCCTCTTCGAAGTAAACATCGGGGTCATCCACCTCGATATTATCATCCTCTTGCCATAAGAACTTGTCGACTTTAAAGAAGGATTAACCAAGGTCTCCGGGCAGATCTCACTGTAAGGAGATTTTGAAATTCTTCTTGTCCAAAATGCCGGAGATGGTTTCCATGAGTACCATGGAAGGGTATGGTCAGTCCACTGATGCCACCGCCGCACTATACCTTTCCAAATAAGAGCGCAAGGTCTTGTCGGACCTTTGTTTGATGGAGGTGAGGGTCATGACATTCTTAGGCCGAGATATATGGACCCCAAATTGCTTTATGAATTGGGTAAAAAATACATTTCAGTTTCTAATCGATTCAAACTCCAGCTGTCGGAACCACATAGCAGCGATGTTGGTTAAGAATAGGGGGAAGCACTTGACCATGGAGTTGTCCGAAGCCGATAGCACTTCCATTTGGCGCATGTAGAGCATCAGATGCATGGTAGGGTCAGTCCCACCCTTGTATAACTCTAAAGATGGAAGCTTAAAGTTTGGTGGGTTGCATGAGTTCCTAATGTCCCATGTGAAAGGGACGCGGTTAACATTATCCACGTCGCCTTGAGATGTGACGCCTCTAGAAAATCGCTGAATCAAATTGGCAATCAGGTGCACATCTCCAAGAAGTTACTACCAACTATGCAATCCTGTGCTAGGGACTTCATTGCGAATATCAGAAGAAAGCGAAATCATTTTTTGTGCATTACAGTGCGCCTTGTATGTCCTCCCGCTCTTAGGTCGGCATGGAAGTTGACCCCTCCACTCGGTTCGGTATAACTAAGCCGACCCGGGATAGCATTAATAGTTCTCATCTCTGAGCTGCCACTAGCCGGGGCTACATTAGCTTGGTTTGCATTAGCATTTTCCTTCGTAATACCAGGAGCTAATGTGATATTGCGTTACTCGAGGAGTGGAGGATGATTTCCCCTAGCTGTGCTCTGGTCAGCATGAACAGTAAGCCGAACATGGGGTTGCATAAATCATTTTTATGGAAAGATATTGCATCGAGCTGGAGCTTGGATCGACTAGACCTATGGTGTCATTGTTGCTTCAGTGGTGTTGTTTCCAGGGAGTGATGTTGGGTTGCCTGACCTTCCATTTATATGGGCAACGAAACTCTCTATCACCTCCTATTGCTTACAAAGGATTTCATCCTGATGCTCCATCCTCGTTCTCAATTTTTTGCGAACACTATCGATTTCTTCCCTCATCAAGTGTAGAGAGGGGTCTCCATGAGAGGAAGCCACCTGGCTTCCCTCATTTCCCACAGCTTGTGCTTAGGAAGACGTTCCATCCTTCTTCCGCTTCACCATTTTTAATCTGAAAAAGGAGCTATCCGAAGCCTTTCGAGTTAGAAATTGCTAAAGGTGCGTGTGCTCCCCTACCTGGCGCACCAAAAGTGTTAATGTAAAAAAGTGGGACTCTTGACCATCAACCCCATAAGTGCGTAATCCACACATAAATCGTAAAATATTCTCATAATCATAATCATAGAATGCAAGAAAATAAACAATCACAAGGAACATGCAACAATTTTATAGTGCTTCGGCCAAATCCAAGCCTATGCCCACTTAGAATCTTTGTTTATACTGTCGACTATAGGTTGCAGTTGTTTGATTTGTAAGAAAGTAGAGAAAGAAAATGAATTATTTGCAAAATCTTTATGTTTTAGTAATGTATTCGGCCTCCCTTTGATGCAATAGCCTTGCTTCTTAAGAGTGGAAATGATTCAGTTGAAAAAGGCCATTTCCATCCTTCAAAACGCCTGTTTATAGCTAAGATCCAGGTCGGCTCGACCTGCCACGTAGCGGCCATCCCGGGTTGGTTGGCCATGTTTCAGGCGATGCAGATAATCAGGGCTAGGCGGCCATGCCTAGTTTGCACATGAGCACAATCCTCCTCCTTTGTGTAGCACACGTGTTATTCGATCCGGAAATTAAGGAGATAAAGTAAGCTAGAATTGACTAAGTTAACAACTTTTAAATGCCTTCAGGTTTCGGGTTGGTGTGGGCATGACGGACCCTGGAATATTTTGACCCAAAATTTACTTGAAGATCCCCTGGAAATTCATACCGGGCCAAGTGGACCCAGGATGTATCGACCTAAACTGGGCTTTGATCCAAAGCCTAGGGTTGAATACTTGAACCAAGATGAGATGAGTCGACCCGGAACATAGGTCGAACCAAAGCTTCAAGTACGCGATATCCAGTATTTGAGAGCATAGGAACTTCATCCAAGAAAATTGATCTAGCAAGAGATCATGCTTACATCCTGAACACCTCTTCTGACAAAAATCCGAGTTGTGACAGCCTTGGTAAAAAGGTGCGTCGACACTTACTAATTCGGGACTAAGAACCAATCTATTGCCTGTCTCCAGCCTACAGGATGGTGACGTATACGGTATTTTGTATAAAGCTTCGAAAGGTGCCATTCCTATACTAATTTGAAAGCTATTGCTATAGGAAAATTATACTAAATATTAATGGTCTTCCCATGAACCTATGAAATCCAATACACAAGCTATTAACAGATCTTCCAATACCTTATTTACCCTTTTGACCTGACCATCTATTTGTGGATGATACACAGTACTCATCTCAAGCCTCGTTCCCAATGCCTTATATAGGCTCTTCTAAAATTCATTTGTAAATAGTGGATCCCTGTCGCTCACAGCACTACTAGATATTCCATGAAATCTTGTTATACTCCTTATAAATAACTAAGCTAAAATTGGTGTCGTCCTATTAGACCATACAGGGATAAAATGGGAACTCTTGGTTAGTCTGTCCACGACAATCCACATGCTTTTGTTCCCTTTATCGTTTTCAAAAAAATCATCTACAAAGTCCATGGATCCACTTCCTGATTGGAATATCTAACAGTTGTGATAAACCACTAGGCTTCTGACGTTCGGCTTTCACTTACTGGCAGTTCCGGTGTTGCTTCAGCCACAAGCCAACATCCTTTTTCATGCTTTCTCAATAAAAACTTACCTACATTTCCTGGTACATCTTGGTACTACCAAGGTGTATCGTAAATTTAGAACGATGACATTCCCCAAGCACTTCTTTCCTTAAATCATCAACACTCAGAACGCTTTGCTTTCCTTTCTTTCTTAACCATTAGTTTTGGTCAATCCAAGTTATTACTCTCGACTGCTACTTTGAGTTTCAATATGTTTTTCTTGTTGCCTAGATGCAATTTTCTCAATCAAAACTAGTCGAACCTCCAAACACGACACCATAGGTGTGCTCTCGCAAATGTTGTTGACCATCTCCTTAAATCACATGTAACCAAAGTTTCTATGTCCTTTTATTATCTCAACATAGATGACACCATGCCTTGATACTTTCTAGAACGGAAATCATCAACTTTATTTCCTTTCCCTAGAGTATACTCAATACTGAAATCAAAAGTAGCCAAAAACTCCAACCATCTTTGTTGTTGCATGTTCGTTTCCTTCTAAGCAAATGAGTATCTCAAAGATGTGTGATCCATAAACAAATTGAACCACTCACCCAATAAATAATGACATATTTTTAAGGCAAAGATTAGCCTACTCAAGGTAGTGAGTTGGGTATCATACATCATTTGGCCTTAGCTATTGAGAAGAGTAAGAAACAACCCTTCCCTTCTACATAAGAATAGCTCTTAAACCTATTCCGTAAGCATGTGCATAGACAACTAAGTCCTTATTTCGATCTGGAATTGCCAACATTTGGGCATTATCCAACATCTGCTTCAAATTCTGAAAGGATTCTTCATACTTATCTTACCATATAAACGTAACATTGTTTCAGGTTAGCTTAATAAGCAGTGATGTCGTCCTTGAGAAATGTATAATAAATCTTTGATAATTTCCTTCCAACCCAAGAAAGCTTTAGACTTCCCTAACACTTTTAGGCCTCTTCCAACTAACGCATCTACCTTCGCAGTATCTACCGACAGTCCTTCTTCCGAAATCAATTAACTAAGAAATTTCACTTTCTTTTCCCAAAACCGACACTTAGAAAACTTAGTCTTCAAGCGATGCTTCCGCAACGTCTCAAGAACAGTCCGAAGGTGGCATTTGTGTTCCTTCGTATGTTTCGAATATACTAATCTGTCATCAATAAAAAGTATCACAAATTTGTCTAAGTACTCTCAAAACACTTGGTTTATCAGATCCACGAAGTAAATAGGCACATATGTCACTCCAAACGACATAACCATCCATTCATATGATCTGTATCTCAAATGAAAGGTTGTCAATGGAATGATTTTTTCCGCTACCCTCGGTTAGTGAAAACTGATAGCTAAATCCAACTGAGAAGACACTTTTTATCCACTTAACTGATTGAATAAATCATCAATATGAGGCAGAGGATATTTATTCTTCATCGTCCTTTCGTTGGGCTTTCGATAGTCAATATACATTCTTAATGTTCCGTCACATTTTTTACAATAGAATCTCCCAAGGAGAGCTTCTTGGATGGAAAAGTTTCTTCTTTCCAATTCAACAGATTATGCCTTCATCTCTCATCTACGAATTGGTCATACGACTAGTGTACAACTTACTGGTTCTGCTTTCGATACTAAATCAATACAAAACTTAATAGCGCTCCTAGGTGGCAAGCCTGATCCTAGTTCAAACACATCAAAAAAATCTTTCACAATAGGAATACTACGTTACACTTCCTCCAATTCAAAGATACTTAACAATGGAAACTCCTACGGAACTTCTCTCTCTACCAAATTACTTCCACTACTACAAAACAGGCCCGTTCGTCGCTTTGTTTGCGACTATCGGGTCAGTAACTGAGACAAATAGCATTATGTGTGACAGTTTATATTTGAAAATCGCAGAAATTATACTATCGCTAGATTTAAAAAAAAAAAAAAAAAACAATATGCGATCGTTGTCATCTACAACTGTAGCAGAAAATGTGTTTTCTACGACCATGGAAAAAATAATTTTTAATTGCCAACTCCTATACCTACCCATTATTCCAATTCGTTATACTCAATTCCTTCTTTTCGTCCACTTCCTCCTTTTCCAAAATTAAATATAACAATCTAAAACATTGAGTAGTAAATATTTGAATATCATGATTATTCAAATATTAAAATCTTAGATTTCATGTTATAAAAATGGTTTTATAACCTTGTTAAATCCCTATATAAATAATATTAATGAGGAGAAAACATGTCATTGAATTTTTGTTTACAAAGACAAGTAGTTCGAAGAAATATCGATAATGTGAACAAAAATCATTTTGTCGATAAACGACGTTTTACTTGTTGAAAATTATTAGAACATCATGTGAATGTCGTTACAATAGAAGAACACATATATGTATATACATATCTTATAAACAAAACAAATGGTATATGTATATATATTTCAAAATAAGATAGGTGGCACGAAATGATAAGGACATGTGTCTCAAATGAACAGTACACATGTCTTGAGATCAAAGGAAATAAAGACACATAAACACATCAAGTGTCCATGTGTAGAAACATCTTAAGACACTAAGGGGGCATCTGTATACTTATTAATGCTTACATAAAGATAAGGTGGACAAGTGTCCAGAACCAAATTATTATACTAGCCTTAAGAAATACTATAAATAGGATGGAAATCTTCATTTCTCTTCCATACTTTCGTAAAACCGAAGAAAAAGTAAGATAAGTAAGACGTTTAGTGAAAGCCAAGGAAATAAAATACAAGCCAAAGGTACAATTTAAAGGTGAGGAAAACTATTTGAGTAGACGTATTCTTTTCATACTTTGAAGAAAATATGTGGAAATTAAGAATGAATGATAAGTCATGATCCTATGAAAATGATGTTTGGTATTTTGACCATAACTTCCTCAATTCCCGATGAAATCTTGATTTCATTAATAATCTGGAAATATAACTCAAAGACCTACAACTTTCATGTCGACCACTCTTCCAAGTTCGATGGCTTGTATACTTGAAATTTAAATGGAAACTCAGGTAAAAATCTACCATAAATGGACATGTTGAATATGCCTCATGTTGTTGAATTTTATATACTAAATCAATAAACGATTTTAAGGTTTTATTTTCATAGTAATTAAGTAGGCTAAGAGAGATTCTTACTATAGAAAATTTGGAGTCAAAAACTATACTTATCATAGAAAAATAGAACCAAACATTTTGCCTAAAAACTGGTCAAAAATCCGAATTTCTAAAATTTGAAACACTTCTCGAATTTGAAACGCTTTTTAAATGTTTCTAACACTGAAATGTCTCAAACTAGAACTTTTCGTTGCACTTCTAAAGCGTTCTTTTCTCTGAACTTTGTATAAATCACTCTATCAAAGCCCAGAACTTTTCATAACGCATCAGAAACGCAGTGATAACTGTTTTGTGTCTAAAACCATTATAAACTACCTAGAATTATTCACAACGAACCAAAAATGTTGTGATAGCTGTTTTGAATCTAAAAACATTATAAACTACCAAAGATCTTTTTGTAACGCTTTATAAATGCCGCAGTTTTTATTTTTAACATTCTTATTGATGTTGAAGCTTTTTATAGCATTTTTTGGAACAATATCTGTCCTTTTTCTTTTGGACTTTATTATGAAGTAATTACAAATTTAACCACTTACTAGAATAGTTTGGAGGTCCTTCTTAATATACGTTAGAATGATATAAAGGTGGTTTGAGATTGTTCGCGATGGAGTTTTGGCATAAAGAAGTTGATTATTATTTAAAATAGAACTTGTTCATCTTTTGAAAGAAAAGTTATACAAGAGATATATAGATGTCCTTCAAAATGAGTATTTACAAAAGTGTTTTACCTTTACTTGATATAAATAATA
The DNA here is from genome assembly GCA_030737875.1 of Allium sativum. Classification (NCBI taxonomy): domain Eukaryota; kingdom Viridiplantae; phylum Streptophyta; class Magnoliopsida; order Asparagales; family Amaryllidaceae; genus Allium; species Allium sativum. The sequence continues at coordinate 399,154 of JASFAX010000053.1, forward strand.
TTTTTAAATAAATATTGATTTTTAAATGTTTTATGTAAAGAAGAACTACGTTCGCTTGACCCTATATCTAATTGCTTACTTATTTAGATAAAGGTACATGGGAAGTCACAAGTGATAGTGATGCAACTGCTATAATAATAAAATATATTTTTATTTATTATTTTATATTTCATCTTGTATTAGTGCATCTTTCATGTTTAAAATTTTAAGCCGTACTGACATATTTATCGAGCCTATAGGAACGAATAACAAGGTCCATCTCATCGGAGTTGCATAATGAAATATTATGGTATTTGAATTGTATTCAAGCATACCTTGTGAATTGGATGAAAAACTCTGATAAGTGGTATTTATTAAAATTCTATCCAATACATTTAGTGATGTTGTACATATTTACCAAATATGATGGTAGCTGCCATTGTTTGTTTTGAATAAACGGATTTTTAATAATTTTGACCAGTTCGAAATTTTTGGGTCGTTAAACTAATAAATTATCGAACCCTAAGTAATCGACGTCTGCTACCACCGTCACCGATTGAAGCTTCTCTATGTCTGCTAATAAATTATCGAACCTTATAATTCAACTGCTTTCTTCACTTAACGAACCCAAAACATCACTAAACTCCTTTATACATTGAGAGTGACCCCAATACCTCATCCTTTTTGCAAATAAAGCCCTGATTATGTCGATTTCTCCATGCATCCCTATCATTGGAACCTAGCTACAGAGTTCTCCCAATCAGCCTCGTGGGAGTCGGTGTGGTTCTAGAATAGTAGAGAAATTTTTAAGTATTGCACAACCATCCATAATTGATTTCATCAGATAAGAGTAGATTGGAGTAAATTTTCATTAACACTAAGCAGATTTGGATTTTTAAATGAGATGCATTTGGGAAGATTTGCTATTGAGGCTAGAACATCTTTTTAATGCTAGCTTACTTTATGATTTCTTTTCCCATGAGGTAATATTCACGTCTGAGGTTAAGGGAACACCAGCTAAGTTCTCAGATGCTCAGTGTGAGAAGGGATGTTGAACATCCATGGAGTAGAGTTGAATGTGGACGACATTGAAACGAATGATCTTGCCATCTTAAGATAGATTTTTCTTCTTGTCATCATATTTGGCATACCAACCATTTAGTTTCTAGAACCAAACTTATCGTATACATACTTTATTGTTAGACAAAAGCAAAGTTATTTCCATTAATTCCTACTCTATATCATACTTCTTAATCTATTCAATGTAAACTGCCGGTGTTCTTGAAGAACAAGGGAGCATAAGTAGAAATCTTTTTCGAATAAAGAGTGTTGCATTTAAACATTTGTGTGATATCTAGTCTTGTAAGTTTGGTTTAATTTCCACTAAACAAATATAGAAAAATTCAATTAATGGTAGGAATGCAATTAAGGAAATTAATATACCTACCGTTTAATCTTGTAAACTATTATACCGACTGAAATGTAGACAGATTCATCAAACGTTGGGGGTATGTCCAAAGATATTATTATACCTAAAGAATACAATAAGGTCCCCGATGAAATTTGGTAGGTTACATAAACACATTACGAGTTTACAACCCCTTTCCTGGAGTGTAATTAGAGAAATAGATGAAGCGTTTACATGAAGTATTTTTCGTGAAGGTAATATGTATTCTTATTAGAAACAAAACATTAGAGTAGTTGTTTTAGTTTATTTTAAGCATTTTCATTATTGAGTATATCAAACGGACCAAACATTCACCCTTAATCTTTTCTATTAAAAAAATCTATTCTTTAAATATTTCTTTATAAATATCTCATAAAAATCTCTTATACATTTATAAATAAATTTGTATAATAAATATTTAAATGTATATTCTTGATATTCCATATAATTATATTTCTTGATTAACTAAGTTAAAAAAAATCCCCAAAAAAATCTTTTTGTCCAATTCCTAGTTGTTGAGCGCTAAGTTAAGTTTTTTTAATCCACAGTCATTTTAAATCATCGGTTATGTTAACAAACCTTGTTCTTAATAGTAAGTAACTTTGATGTCATGGTGCAGTACAATGTTAATACCTTTTAGTTGTATAGAAATAATGATGTTGATAAGGTGTTTCAGTTTGATTATGTGGAAGAGAATGAACTTTTTGGTATTGTTGATGATTAAATGTGCGGACTAGTTGATGCTTTGATTACAAATTAATAGCATCGAGAAGATTAAATTCTCTCGTTAGAAAAAAGGGTAAAACTGATAATAGTGCTATTGAAATGTGTGGTGTGTAACCTTTAGAGCATCTCCAACAATCTTACGGGTCGTAGTATTACGACCCATAAGATTCAGGGGGAGTTGGGGAAAATTCCCCAAGAGGATCGCGTCGCGCTTCTATTTTATCAAAGCACGCCGATAATATCGGCGCGCTGCCATAACGCATTGATAATATCGACGCACTATGTCATAAGTGAATTTAGACCTTAGGCTAAAAAATGTACTCACTACTAAACTATAAATATTATGTGAAAATTGATTTTTTAATAATCCTTTTTAGGTTTATTTAGTGTTTTAGGTTGATATAAAATGTTTGAATGGACATATAAAACTCAAGATTCAACTGATAATACAGAATAAGTAAAATGTTGCTCATAAACATAATGATACAACTAATATTAAGTAGATCGATACAAATACAACAGACGTTACTACATCCGCAAGCAAACTAATACAATAGACGTTGCTACATTCGTAAGATGCAAATACAACAGATGTTACTACATGCATCGGAAGCACTAAACGATGCAACTAACGATTGGACCGAAGAAAAGTAGGAAAATAAATACGCAAGCAAATGAAATGTTACGTTCAATCTCAATAGATTCTAAAGTAGTTCTAAGCCACGTAATATCTTGTTCTAACACGTTGGCATAAGAAATACCACTTGGACATAAACGTTCATTATTCCATTCAAAGTAATTACAACCATTCGGCCATAATGAGCATAACTGGAACCTAAGACCAAATGTTTTCTCCATCCGCCCTTACCACCACCTCTACCGCGTACCCACGGTGGCAACAAACAGTATATGAGTTCACCTCTTGATAGTTTGGAGGTTGGGTAATTGCAGTTGCTTGTACCTCTTGTTCATATACAGGTTGACTAGTTGAGAAATTATCTACCACTTCTTGTGTTGGAAGGAGAGTAACATTAGCCGTTTGTACCTCTCATTTAAATACATGTTGAACTACCAGATGACTAAAATCTGGGATATAATCAAGTAGTTCCTGGAGTCTAAGCAGGTTAAGATCTGGGAAATCATGATGCACATCCTCATAGTGCCTCTCTTGGCATTCGATAAGCCAACCAATATCTGTTCTTGGACTACTTGGCGGTCATTGAACTAAGTTTTGACCCCAGTCAGAATCCATTGACGAGGGCCATGAAGGCATAGTTGTAGGAATGCAAATTTTAGTTAGAAACAAAGTTGCTTAAGTGAGGTAAGTTGTTTTAGTGAGGTAAGTTGTGATAAACTCATAGGGATATATAGCTACATGGTGTGCAAGTGAATAAAACAAATAATGATGTGAACGATCACTATTACAACTTTGCTTTACGTGCTGCCTGACACTATTGATGTAATACTATAGGGAATCTGCTTTTCGTACTTACTACTGTGATGTGATCGGTCATTGTTTCCACTTTGTTGTATGTGCTGCGTTTTCCAGAGCAATTGTCAGGTATAGTGTTCATGTAGTTGAGTATGATCCTAATTTTTAACTCCTTTATGTATTGAAATGTTTAATATAAACGGGGGCGACCCTAGTTTTCAACTCATTTGCATTCATAAATATAAACAGTACCTTTTAACTTGTGTACAAACTTCATTCAATATAACAAAATATAAGATAAAGGACATAGGAGTGTTCGACCCAACATACAACTACAATAAAGTATGACAAAACGTTGAATACAAACATATAATTAAAACATAATACCATATAACTCAGACCCGAAATTTCGGGATGAGCCGTAGCACCCATACAACATTTCAGCCTTTGCTGCTACATTCAGCCTTTCCAAGCAACTTACCTCTGTTTGCATCTCTAGTGCATACTGGACACCCCTTTCTGTCAGTGGTGGATTGATCCATGAGAAAAAATTACAGTTTTGCAATCCTTGTCAATTAAGTGCATCAATGTACGCTTTACAACCATAAAAGCGACGATCTGCATTGTTTTGGCTTTTAGAAACAACCATATTACATTTGACTCCGCAGTAGCAAAGTACTGAACGATTTGTCATGTTAGAACTTGACTTGTCGGGTTCTCCCGAGCAATTTTATCTCTCAACCGAGCATTTTTAGGGATTTTTGAGCAGGTCTAATATGTGGGACAACAACATTCAGTTGCATGGCACTAAAGAGTTCAGACTCTACTTTTTCAGCTTCCATTTGATCTTCCAATTCCGTTTCGGGCACAAACTCGACTAGTGCTTATTCCTTTCATATTCATTGTACATTCGAACCATGGTTTCATTATCCAATTCCCACGTAGACATTTTGAACAATTTGAAAAGTGGAAACTAGATAAAATGAGTAATTTGACAAACCTAAGAATTCACAAGTAATAAATAGAGGAAGAGAGGATTGGTGGTCTCAAAGGTTTCCAAGTCCACTTATTTTGTGCTCTACTTTATTAAAGCAGTCCACTTATTCACAAGTAATGTACCAGATTATCCTCTCCTCCCATGCCGCTTGGATTCACTATCTTTATTTTATAAACTTGTGATCCATAAAACGTTGTTTCATGACTTATTTTGCCGAATCGACCATGAATCACCGACAACATCTGTAAGCCTTCTGGATGCTTCTCAACGAAGACGGTCATAATTTTTTTCCAAAACGTAGCAGCTGATTGGTCATTCCCTATAGCCGAATCTTGTGAGAAATGACAATAGATTCTGCATAGATCGATGTCCGCCTCGTCTGTCCACGAAATAGTTAATTGTTTGCTTGAAGGAGTAGTTAGACCATAGTTCATGTTGTCTTGCGAAAACTGGCTTTCGTCCATCGTCGGATGTGAAAAATCTCCAAATGGTGAAGACATTATAAAGTTAGAGTTTCTTCAGATTTAAGAGATAGAAAGGAATTGAAATTATGTTGTGATGTAGTATAGTAGAAATGAACCAATTTATAACTGAAAATATAGTCGTTTGAAAAGTTATTACCATTTTATAGCCGTTAGCAAAAATAAGCCAGTTTTGTTGTTCTCTGTGAAAATGCAACTGTTAATAGTCGTGGGAAATTGTGAGATGATACACCGAATTTACCAGCGGTTAACATAGCGCGACGGTTTTATCAAAGCAGGCCGAAAAAACCAGCGTGCTACGTTAAAGTCAGTGCGCGGGGCCAATTCCGAATTCAGGATTGGCCCCTGAATAAAGCACTGAATATTACGGCTCATGATGTCTGTTAGGGAGGGAGAAAGGCCATATATCCTCAATTCAGGAGCTGGATGCTCCATTGTTGGAGTTGCTCTCATGAAGTGATTCGCAACATACATATTACCTTTTTTACGCCATTGCTTTATGAAGTGGGGAAGGTTGCTTACCTTAAAAAAAACACCATATAGTTTTATGCTCTTAAAATATCTTAAGTACTTAGGTTTTCCTTTTGATATACATATAAATGCACTAGTTACTTCATGTTGAGGGCTTTAAGAATGGAAGAGGGGTTTCTATTCTTTCTTCGCAGACAGTATGTACGCATATTCATCCTGCTGCGTCACACAGTTTTTGAGTTGTTAGTGAATGCATGAGTGCTAGCAACACTGTTAGAGTATGACTAGTAGTGTCCTCTGTTTCGTAAAAATCATTGTCTCATACAAAATAATCATGTCCCGTGAATCTCAGTAGAATTTATGATATTCCAAATTCAGGCAACTTATCATTTCAAAATTATTGTAAAATAGTACCTAACAGACATCATGAGCCGACCATTCTCAACTTGTGGTGGGAAAAATGGTTATTATTCCTAAAATAGATTAGGGTAAATGTTATGAACCCCAATTAGGAAATTTGAATTATAACCGCATTTAGACACGAGGTTAAACTCAACTTATTGTGTTTGTCTGCCCAGACCCGACCAGCAAATCCAGCAACCACAGGTAGTCAGTTTAATATGAGGGGTCTAATGCATAAATTTACTTGTATTTAGGCACGAGGTTAAGTTCACTTGTGGTAGAAGTCTTCCTGAAACTGACCGGCAAATCCAGCATCCACAAGTTGTCAACTTAATGGGAGAGGCCTGGTACATACATACATACATACATATATATATATATACATATATATATATATATAACATTAAACAATAAATAAATGAATAAGAATAGAAATGATAAGTTGCCTGAATTTATAACATTATTCTGCATAGCATGAGCATGATAGATCATTAATTCCACAACATTTGTAACAATTACTAGCATCATCATTAAATAAAAAACCTTTGAAGTTTCAACCAACATTCAGTGAAAAAGATAAACACATTTGTAGGCAGTGTGTTTGTTTGCAACATGAAATAAGCATTTAAAAGGGATGAAAGGAGAATGGTTGGGACAAAAAGAAATGGATTCTTCTGTCAAGAAAGAGGCATTCTAAAAGCTTCATGAAGGGTAACGTTGTCCATCGCACTTGCAAAATTTGTCTTTGACATCCAAATATAATTGATTATATTAGATTTGTTTCACTTCTAAACATTACTGATTAGATTAGATTTATTTTCAACTTCTTAGAGATTTAATGCATGTATATGCTTCTACACTATGTGGATATCAGGCATCCTATCAAAAGCTTCATTTGGATGTTTTCCTATTATATATATATATATATGTGTGTGTGTGTGTGTGTGTGTGTGTGCGTGCGTGTACACATATACACAAAAACGCACATATGTACATATATATGAAAATTTGGGAAATATATTTAGTTTTAAATAATAACCTTTTTACAAATACACATAGGATTTTTTTTTGATTTAGGCTAGTTTTGAAAAGTTATAACAGAAATAGGCCAGATTCTAAACTATTTAAAGAAATAGGCCACTATTTTACAAAGGCGTAATTCGGAACTACGCCTTTTCAAATATTTTTTCAAAGGAGTTATCTAGGATAACGTTGGTTTACATTATACACTAGCGTTATCCCAGATAACGCTAATATTCTTTACCCTTCTGACACCTCTAACCTTTCATCCCCTTCTTCCCTTTCTCCTTTCCTCCCTTCTAATTTTTTTCCCTCATCTGGAAACCTTCCTCCCCATTATAGTTTTAAACAAAAAAAATATATATAATTTTCTCCAAAATTCAGTTGAAATGGCCCCCACTTCTTCTCATCCACCTCCTATTGGTAAGTATTTCAAAATTTATGTGATTAAAGTTGGTAATTTTCGAAATTTAGGGTTTTTCATGTTTTGGTATTTCAACTCTAATCCCTTCTTTGGTGAAATGGATGTGATTTGTAGTTTATATGGTCTACAAGTTAATGTTTTCATGAACGAATTCATGATTAAGGGTTTCTTATGTGTATGTTTAAAGTTACATTGGTGAACACAGTTACATTTATTCATGTTTACTATGTGTATGTTTAGTATTTATATGTGTATGTGTATGTGTATATGTAAGTGTATGTTTAATTTTAGTATATGATAGAGGATAATGTGGTCTAAAGTATTGTGAAAATACCAAAATATGTTGAGTTTTGGTTGTTAAATTTTTGCAAGAATACGAGAATGTGATCTAAACTAGTTTGGTATGGTGATGTTTCTTTATTGTAAAATGTGGAATGTGTATTTTGGAATGTGAAATTAGATGGTTGAGTCTTTGTTGTGTATTATATGCGATAATACGAGAATGTGACATTTGATAAGTATATAAATGTGGAATGACTTTTCGTAAGTGAGTTGCGTATTTGTTGGTTGATTAATGGACTAATATGTGCATCTTAGCAGTTTATAAAATATAAAGAGATGGAACCCGGACTGGTCGATCCAACCGTTCTTTACTTACAAGCAGATCGTAGGACTAGTAACATGGAATTGATCACGGTAACATTATTTGATTCATTTAATACGATTTTTTTTATGTTAAAGTTCGAATATTGACTTATATAAGATCAAATTCATTGTAGATGGAGGCTACCCGGAGGGAAATATCGACCATACATCTACTCTTAAGCAAGTCACGTATAATCATCCGGAGGTTTTGGCACTATTAGATAGAGTCGGATTTAGGTTGGTGCACAAGTTTGGGTATGTACAACTTGATCGAAACTTTATCATGGCTTTGCTTGATAGGTGGAGCCGAAGATGTCCATATTCCATCTACGAGTTAGTGAATGATGATAACGTTGAAAGATGTGGCTGTATTAATCAGGTTGCCAATAGACGGTGAGTCGATTCTTAGATATAAAGCTACACATGATTACAATAAAATGGCTGAGAATTTTCTTGGCATGACTCCTTCGGAAGAGGCTTGGTGGGGGGATTAGAATATTGTTAGTACATGGTACCATTCTCAATTGGTAGGTGATATTCTGCCAAATGCAACTCCACCACGAATTCAAAATCGAGCTCGTTCCATCATGTTACACATTATTACTCAGCGCCTATTTTGTGATAGATCGAAATCTAAAGTTGCTCTTTATTGGCTCCCAATGAGCGAGGACTTTGATGAGTGTCGAACATATGCATGGGGTGCGGCGATTCTAGCTACCACATACGCAGATATCACTAAGACAGCTTTGGTGCAACAAAGGGAGGCAAGGGGATGTTTGAGTCTCGTTCAAGTATTAATGCAAATGATTATGTATTATAAGTATGAGAAAAAATGTAAAAACAACACATTATAATTTTGCAACTTTGGTCTTGGACCTACCTTCTAGTTGGGTGTGTATTCATGAAGAGACTAGTAGTGGACAACACGAGCTGTATACATCAAGGCCCAAAAATAATTACTATTTTTGTTTGACAAACATTTGCGTTCAAGGTAAGTTGTAAACACGTTTGTGTACGTGCAGGCGGATTGGACCGAAAAATACCAAAATGGCTCCCAGACGCGATTTATTGTTCTATAGGAGTGAATTAGATGTTCACTCCACTAATGTAGTGACGTGGAATTCCTATAGTGAAGAAGACCTATAGGTGCTACCCACACCATGCACCAAGTAAAGAGGGCAATGGAGAGCCAGATTGCTTTTGTTTTTTATGACAGATCGTGCATTCCATCTTCCGGACAGAGTCATGAGGCAGTTCAGATTACATCAGCATCTTCATCATGCCGCTCCTCATTATCAAGTTAAAGTAAACGATGAGTTGTACGAGGACATGCTTGCTTTGTGGGGGTAATCATTATGTGTGTGAGGAACAAGAACGTGATTCCTCGCTAACCGAGCAAGATTACATGGCATGGTACTGGAATATTACGCGTCGGTTCGTGCTACCAAGACCACCCCCCCATTCTCCTATATTTCCTTCTGCCTACGAACCTAGTGCCTCTCCTGAAAGGAATGCAATACATTTTCAATTTCTAGTGTATATAAGACATCTAAATGATATAACTTCATGTATTTGTTTACAAGGGGTTGGTGTTCACCGCACACTTTATTTGGTGGATTAGCTAGAGCAAGAAATTTCAGAGAAAAGAAAAGGTATGTGCTTTTCGATTAAACAAATTCTGTGTTCTTGCTTGTCTAAGAACCAAATGGATGGACCGTGACCTCCTACACTACCTCTGCCATCAATTTCTCAATTGGATGTTGTTCAACTACCTCAAGCTCCCCAATAGCGGAAGAAGTACGTAAGCCATATGAAAGGGAAGAAGGAAGCGTCTAGTGAGTCGTCTTCATAGCATTCTATATCGGTCGGATCTTCACAACCTCTCAGAGAACAAGTAGAGGAGGGCATCCAAGAAGAGGAAGAGGAGGTGTCAGCACCAGAGGAGTAAAAACTTGAGCTATAGACAAAATGAAAAATGCCTCAGCTTGTAAGACAATTGAGGTGATTAGGAGGTGGTTTTACACTTTACTAAACAAATTGCTACAGTTTTATCTATGTAATTACCGTAAGATGTAATGATTTGGCTGGATATATGTTATTGTTTTGTTGGTGGATATGCAGTTCAAATGTTTTATGTTGAACCTTATGGTCGTTATGTAATTTGGATATGATATTCCTATGGGTATGTGATTTGGACATGTTATTGTTATGTTCGTTATATAATTTGGATATTGTAACACCCCGTAAAATACATAAATAATAATAATAAATAAATGATTTAAAATAAGTAATTAAATAGTATAGTTGGAAAATGAGATTTTTGCAGCTTTAGGAATTTGGCTACGAAATTCTTTTATTTGAATTTGTGGTGAAATTCTCAATCGTTTCCATATATAATATGCTGAAAACAGTCAATGTATGAGAAAGTTATAAACAAATGAATTTGGACAGCAAAATGCAGAATATATATATATTTATTTATTTTTTTAAATGGATAATATATATATGTCCAAAATATATTCAAAATAAAAGGGGAGAATTTGAAATTTGAAATGAAGATAAAACCGTGGGGACAAAGGATATTGTATATAAGGAATAATATTAAGAAATTTAAGGAACGTGTTAATTTAATTAACACCTCATTGCCATAGTGTTTACTGGGCATTCCAGCCCCCGGGAGATCGACCGCCCCCTCAAGAGGTGTGTCGACCGCCGGTCGACCGCCTGGCAGCTAGACAACCTAATAAATCTACATGGTCAGGGTTTTCTAGAAGGGATATATATATAAATAAAAGGCCTGGATTAAATCCGGGTGATCCAACGGTCTACGCTCACACGGGCAACTATATATAGCCCCTCCTATCACACATTAGAACCCTAACCATTTCTCATCCCTTCCCCCAATGCTGCCTTTCTACCATTACTTAATTCCAGAAAATAAAGGTTAAGAATTTCTTCTATTTCTCCAACCTTTATTCTTATCTCCTAACTATTCTAATTCATATAGGTTTTTAGAATGAACTCTCGAATTCAATATATATATATATATAAGATTCTAACACATGTTTCTTGCATATATATATACACATATTAGGAGGATTACTAGAGCACATTTCCGCAAAGATTAAGTACAGATCTAGATCTACTACAGAATTCTCTTTGTTCTTCCCTAGATATATGAGTGGAATATTGTTTACTTAGGAATATTCTTATTATTATTAGATTTTCATGTTGATAGATACGCCTAAGAGGATTTGGAAATCGATAACATCAATACCAAAAACCCCATATCGTCGATTTTATATTTGCATATGAATTGTCATAATTATTTGGGTTTTGTGAATTTTTGATTTTAATATTGGGTTAAAGATGAAAAAAGGGTGTTGCTACTATTGTTTTTATTTTGTGTAATTCACCTTTATTAAACATTTGATTGTAACCTAAAAGGGTTAAAATTTGGGTATTTCATAATTTGATTAGGTTTGGATTCTATTTTGAATCCAAACGTATTCATACTTGAAATATGTCAAGTGTAAGCGTTTTTGTGTGCATAACACCAAAAGGGCCGAATTAGATAAAGTGGAAATTATCAACATACATGTATAAGTGTATGTAATACTCTATTTTTAATCCAGTATTGAAATCATTCCATCAAGCCCAGGATGCAAGTTGAAATTTTTATGTATGTATATTTTCGATCTACTACTATTTGTTATATCGTTATTATGCCATCATGCCTAAGTTGTAGCAGTAAAAGTATGGAAAAACTAACTTGTATACCTTGATTTAGACAAATTGACAGTTACCATCCTGTTGAAACGTTTTCCCGTTCATACGAATATTTATGTTATTTACGCTTTATAATTATTTTACTTATATAAACGTAGTTATCGTTTTATTAGCGTAATTAGGACAGAACTCGACATTGAATTGTCCCCGTATATAGAAATATATATTGATTACTTGTGTGCGTGTATAGAATGGCTTTACATATAATACTGACACATAGACACGAGGTTAGTTGCCATTTGTGGTAGAAACCTGCCAGGAACCGACCGGCAAATCCAACTAATGTGAGATGTCTATGTGCCACGGGATCCATTCAAACTTAGTACACTAGACACGAGGTTAAACCAACTTGTAGGAGAAGTTTGCCCAGAACCGACCAGCATATCCAACATCTACAAGTATACGGGTTAATGTGAGAGGTCTAGTGTGTGTGTGTGTATATAACTATATATATAAGCCTATCATGCATGAACAGGCAGGGTTACTATACCTACACCTTGAGAAGGTCTTAAGCGGCTGACTCTCTTCTTATCTAATTTGGATCTTAAGTGGTTAGGACTAGGATCCCTCCAAAGTTTTATTCCTTGGAGAGGAACCAAAGTCATGGGACCCTCCCTTATTAGATTCGAAGTAGCTCTTTGGCTCCTCCTCTAAAAGTGGTTAGGCATAAACGGTAACGGAGTAGGGTAATTTATGGGGGATGTTCACTTCCTCTAGAAGCTTGTAAGGGCTCGTCTAGGGACAGATTTGGCATACAAAAGATATGAGGCCATTGCATGCTCACCAACTGTCTTAGGGAAGTATTAAGTGACATCGGTGTCTGATCGCAATATCAGTTAAGTAGTAACATTTGCAATACTACTTCACATATTACAAATGAGAGTACAAACTTTAAGAACATTGACGTATTAGGATGGGATCATAAGGGGATAGGGTCCGCCTTAGGGTCATAAGAGATCATAAGAATCCACCTCTAATAGGGCTATAAGTCACGGATAATACCTACCTCGTTGGGTCTTTAACTAAAAAACACCAATGAACGATTGACTTGGATATCCACCTATTGGTTAGATGCTTGGTGTGTGTGAATCATGTGTGCTGCGTGGACATACCTTGACATATGTAACCTGCTAAAAATGTACGACACAGACATTAAGTAACACCATATTTTTGTCACACAGAACTTTATGTTCTAACCCCTCTCCTTAACATATCCACCAGGTCAGTAGATGGGGTAAAAGCCATGGACGAAGTCATGATTGGAGCTGAAGAAGAAGACGATGTTGTTATGCTATTATTCGTAGTTATCCGTTTACTTCTTTTGGAAACTTGTGAGAACGAACTATTTGATGTACCCAGTGAAAAAATGTAACTGTGGTTGTTGTATTTATGTGATTTTTAAATAAGTGGTACATCTTATTTCAATTATATTTTCTCTTTCCACTGTGTGATATTTTCATTCGAAGTATCTGTGTATATATGTTCTGTGCAAATGTAATCCTTACAGGAACCAACGACCTGTTTGAAATGGTTCTAAGTTTCGATGGGCCTTTTTAGGGTCGAAATTTAGGCCCATTCCGCATGGCTTGTTACATTTGTTATCGAAGTATAGATAACACGATTATAAGGGAATTATACGTATAAGAGGCGTATTTGTAATTTAAAAAAGATTCTTTTACTATATATATAATATATATTTACTCCCAATATGCATACAATTTTGTACTAGGCATCTTTTTCGTTTTCTTCACTTTTCAGCTTAAATACTATCTCAGGAGTATCCACTAAAGGATTCATCCATTTCATTTCGGATAGTAGAATGGCTGAAAATCCTACTGAGCAGTGTAACTAGGCAAGACTTCGATTGTAACAACCTGGAAAATACGAGCCAATTTAAAATTTTTAAATTGGTGATTTCAAAGGAATTTGAACAATTGAAATAGAATATTTCAATAAAATAGTGAATTAGAAATAGTGAGTCAGTTTGAAAATTTGAATTCAAACTTTGACTGACTGTGCAGGGTGGAGAATATAACGGATTTTAGTGAAACCAAAAATATTTAAAATCTGTTTATCAATACCTTTCTAACGAATCTGAAAAATCGAAGTTTCATAGCGGGAATAAAAAGTTATGGCCGAATGAATTTTCAGAAAGGTCGCTATATAGAATATATAGCCCTGGAAAATTGATATTTTGCAAACGACCTCGGAATTCGACGAAAGCACTTTTGTTGGGTTTGGGATGTCAAACTATTGCTAGGTTTCAAGTTTCATAATTTTTGAAGCTAGTATGTGAGCGTGGCAAAAGAAATGTGTTTGGTCAATTTCTGTTAAATTGGATCGACCAGAAAATGGCCATTTTTCAAACGATCTCAGAATTCGACGAAACTAGTTTTGTTGGGACCGTAGCGTCAAAACATAGCTAGATTTATTTTTCTGGAATTTTTCGAATCAGTTTGTGGCCCTAGCAAATTGAAATGTACGTTCAAAGTTAAAAATTAAATGTTTTATACTTTAATTTTCTAAAATATATATATTCCGGCGAATCAGAAAATTCCATTCATTATTTAAAAAATAAAAAATAAAACTAAAAAACCCCGTAACCCTCGAAGCAACGGCGAAAACCCGATCCCCCCTTCTCTCCTCCGCCGCCGCCGCTACAGGCACTTCCAGCCAACGCCACCGTTCGCCTCGTCTCCGCCTCCTCTTCAAATCCGACCCAAGCACCCCCTCCCTCGACGCCTCCTCCGCCTGAATCGAGCGCCCAAAGTCGGCCTCTTTCCAGCGCCGCCGCCGCTCCGATCTGCCACCATCCATGACCAAACCACCACCGACGTGAAGCCCTCATCCCCCTCTTCCACGTCAGCACCTCCGATCGTCCCCACGTGCCACGGATTTCGCGAAAACCTCAAACCTAGTTTCGAACCAAATAGAAAGGTGAGTCCTTTTTGATGTCTGCACTTTGAAAAATCATATCTTTTTGGTGTGTTGACGAAATTCGATGAAACAGGAAACATCGGGACCGCAAGGACGCTCTCTACCACATAGAAGAAGCCGCGGATTTTTCTGAGTCATCTACGATTTTTAGCACTCTGAAAACCAATGTGAGAAATCTAAATTAATAGAATTTGAATGGTAAATGTCGTGTATAAATTATATAAGCGAAATATAAATTACACACGTGTTGTATACCTCATGTACATGCGTAGTGTAAGCTATATGAGCGAAGTATGAATTATACATGCAAAGAATAATTGATATATGTGTTGAAATGCAAGTGAAATATAGCAATAAAAGTAATATACACATATATATACTCCCCTCGTCCACAAACCATGGACGATATTTATTGTTGTGAATTGATATGAAATATTGGATGAAAAATACGAATGGTTGAATAATTGTTTGTGGTTGATATTGTTTGGTTGTGGTTGAAAAATACCCATTGTTGATTGAAATGAAATGGAAATATTTGTGGAAAAATAAAACAAGCCGCCTGCGTGCGAATTAGATGCATGAATCCCCATTGTCAAAAACCGCGAGGTTTTAAGGTAGAGCAAGGAGCCGTACTAGGGACGGTGCCGGTTTTAACTACCATGCCGTTATGCTGCCGAAATTTTGAATAATATTCATGTGTTAGAATTATTTTCATATGTTGAAATTATCTTCATGCGTTGAAATTAAAGTCATATGTTGAAACTATATCCATGTGTGGAAATGTTCATGTGTTGAAAAGTGATGTGGGAAAATTAAATTCATTTGTGAATGAATGAAGTGTTTAAACAATAAAAATCACCTTTTTAAATATATATGAAGTATGAAAAATATTCGCCTTATATATAAATAGTTTTAACAATAAAAATTCCATCTTTCTAATATGAACAACATAAATAAAATATCCATGTGTGGAAATGCTCATGTGTTGAGAAGTGTGTGTAGTGGAAAAGTTCATGTGTTGAATAAAAAGATCGAACAATAAAAATTACATTTTTATTGAAACTATGAAGTGTAGAAAACATCCATTTGTCGAATAAATATTTTAAATGATAAAAATATCATTTTTATCATATATGTGATATGCTAAAGATATGCGGACGTTGAAATAAATATTTGTGAAGAAATATTATTTTTAACATGCATAGGAACTAAATAAAATAGTCATGTGTTGAAATCTATTTTAGTTTGCCAAAATTATCATCTTTGAAATGTGAAGTGTTAAAAATAGCCACTTGTTCAAATAGAATATGGACGAGTTGAAATATACATTAATTAGCTTATGATATGATTTTAGCCTATGCATGCAATATTAGAATGAATGGTGTTTTTAAACCAAAGTAAATCAAATATGAAGTTGAATGGAAAATGATAAGTGATAAAAATTGTATATATGTACGTGCATATTTATTGAACAAGTTATAGCAAAGGGGCTAGAAAAGAGGAATAAAATTTTGTGCCCGACAAATAGGTACACATTTACTGTTTTGTTTGGGTGATGATTTTATGAGCCTGTTGGCTAGCCGCTTGGCTTTTTCTTTTTCTTTTTGACATGAGACGCCCGTGTGGCTATTTGGGAATTTTCCCAGCCCCTCCCGTACAAAGGAGTTTATGGCGAAAATTTTCAAAATTTAAAGGCGTTAGTGAAATAATTGAAGTGAAAACGATATAGGAATTTTTGAATGGGCTATATTTATATAAATATAAATAAAATTAAAACGAAACGTGGCCGTGCAGTTCGTGTTTTGAAACCGTGATTTCAAACGACTAGTGCGGGAAATCCGACCATTGGATTTTCCCGAAACCGCAACCGTTGGGTTCGCCTTGGAAATATCTTTCCAACGGCACCAACTTTGTGAAGATCCGACGGTTGGATTGTTTGGAATGTTTAATTCAAATCTGAAGAAAAACAGCACCAGAAACGATTATATTTATATATATATATATATATAATTAAATAAAGTCGAATAACGACGCTATAGTTCGTAAATTGAAATCGTAACTTCAAATGACTAGTGTGGAGAATCCGACCATCGGATTTTCCCGAAACTGAAACCGTTGGATTCGTTTTGAAATGACCTTCCTAATGATATAAAATTTGTGAAGATCCAACGGTTAGATTTTCAGATATGTGTAAAACAAATTTAGTGAAAAACAACGCCAATGCATCGGCACGACCTGAAACGTCGTTTAATTAAATATGGCCGTTTTAAATTAAATAAAAATGGCGATATATCGTTATAAAATACTATAGACGATATAGAGTGGAAATAAACCAATTTCGTTGTGTTTGCTTGATATGTGATGGTTGAATGTATTTGACATGAAAATTATAACTAAAGAACTGAAATTTGAATGTTGAATAGTCCAACCATGTGAATAATTGATTTGAAAATCTAAATATAAGTGGATTATTTGAAAAGGCCGAGTTCATCTCATTTCAAATAATCAATCGACGTTGAGAAGTTGAAGAGTCGAAGACGCTTGAAGACCGACGATCTTCACATTGGATGGATGGGCGCTACTGATGCTCGTGATTGGAGTAGCTACCATGAAGGAACTGAAGTAGTAGCCGTCCGAACATACTGTTGATTGTACGGATATGCGAGGAATTGGTGCCTCCGGTTTCGTTCAGACCCAGAACGGACTTGTAAATGGACTGTGTGTCTGACATTGGATTTTGTTCTGTGCTGATTGATCTCTGTTAAATATATATCTGTTTGGCGGCGGAGAATTTATTCTCTTGCTTAACGCCCTTCTCTGAGACGTACGAGCTCAGAGGTTATATATTGATAGAAATCAGTCGCATGGAGTGGATTGCCTGTGTGGCACGCCTAAGTGGCAAATGATCAAGGCTTCTGTTGCAAAGAAAAGTCTTGTGGTTGATGATCAAAGCATGGTCTGTGTGATGTTGCTTTGTGTATAACGTAAATTCGCGAGCCTCACACCCCGGTATGAGTCAAAAACGGGAGAAGGACCCAAGGAGTGCACGACGTTTCTTTCTAGATATGGTGGTGTCAGTGACCTCCCAGCCCTGACATTTATATCTACTTTTCACCTGTGTGGTTGTTGGAATACGAGGCGCCTCGATTATAGGTCTGTAAGGATCGGGAAACGTCTGTTTAGGAATAACTAATCCTCAAAAGTAAGAGAGGACCGACCTTGGAGGATCCACAGATTGCTGTGTGCGGTCCCGAGGCATTTGCTAGAGTGTCTCGAATCGGAGAGGAGCTTGCCCCTTGCCTCGACTCATGAAGGAATCCAATTTCCAATACGAAATATGCGGACGTGATTGTATTACTAGTATGGCGACATAGTGGTATGGGTCATTTATGCCGCCTATGATTGATACTTATGATTGAAATCGCTTTTGAAACATATATGCACTAGTAATAATATCAAACACTTTTGTTTAATTCGTATGAAGCATTTTTGGCTATTATAAGGTAAAAACTCTATCCTCCGGCTTGCGTTGCATTGTGTGATGGGACCTGAGTCTTATAATGGCATCATTTTATAAAAAGCATTGCGATGATTTAATCATTTACTTTATTTCATGCACTAGCACTCATTAGAGTAAACCCGTTCCGCGAAAGTGGCGTGGTCCTTTGATTTGCCTTATTATTGTTGTTAATAAGTTAAGTAGATTTCTCATACCAGTCCCATGACTGACTGGTAGTTTGTTTCACCTTGCAAACTCGGGTGCCCTCATTTTCACACGGGCAGCCTAGTTACAGGTTTCTGACGCACCTTTTGGCTCATGGAGAGGCTTGACTACACCGTGCTGACTTGGATTTTCTCCACCATTATTGTATCTATATTATGATTCTGCCATTAGCGATGTAGACTGATATTTATTTTGTGTACTCTTTATGTATGATTCCGCCTCAGGCGATGGTGACTGATTATGTATCATTATGCACTAAGTTGTATCCTGTACTGTGCTTCTCTGATGTGATGATATCTATATGATTCCGTTGTCATATGTGTGTAAATTATTCTATTTTCTGTTTATGCTATTATCTGTGATCTGCTAATGATGATTAATGTGTTATATTCCAATGATTTTCCTTAACACCGTGTAACGGGGTTTTGGGATCGTCACAGCTGGTATCAGAGCTTTGGTTAACCTTAGTTCTGGAGTCTAACACATTAAACACTTCGTCAAAATAGAATCAGTAGTATTCTAAGGCGTGTTGCTCATTAGAGATAGGACTAGTAAAGTCCTAGAATGATCCGAGCAGAATAGCAAAAACAATTGGATCAGTCCATCGTTATCTTTCCGTAAATTTTCTGCTTAACTATGCAATAAACTATCATTTCTGTTAGCTGACTCTTTCCTTGCTTATACAGAATTTGACAAATGGATACCAGAGCAGCCGCCGCTAGAGGAGGCCGTGCAGGCCGTGGCAGAGGAAGGGGAGAAGCCCCAGTTCTAGAAGGACCTTTGATACAACCTCCGGCCGCTCAATACTTCGAGCTGGACCGTGTAGCTAAGAGATATAAAAACTTAGGAGGCAAAACCTTCTCGGTAACTGGCACAGTAATAGAGGCCCTTGCATGGCTCAAAACATGCGAGAAAATTCTTGAAGGCCTAAGGCTTGGAGACCAAGATAAAGCTATTATGGGCGCCTGGCTTATGCAGGAACAAGCTGAACTATGGTGGGAATCTCTCACCGCCGGGAATACAGAAGCTGGAAGAACATGGGATGGATTCAAAGAACTCTTTAAGGAGAAGTATGTCCCGGAACAAGCACTGGAACGAATGCACGATGACTTCGCCAACGTCCAGCAGGGGGATCTTTCCGTGCAGGATTATCTAAATAAATTTACATTGTTGTCGCCCTATGCTCCGGAGCTAGTCGCCACTGCAAAGTCCAAAAATAAGAGGTTTATCCTTGGGCTAAGGCGACAGTATCATGATAGAGCCATGGCCCATGTCAAGCTGGAATTTAACGAACTGGTGGAAATGACATGCAACTTCGAAGACATTGACCATAGGCATCTGGAGCAGGATCGCGCTAGAAGCCAAGCCGGGAACAAACGCAAGCCTGTTGCGAATCAAGCCGAGTCAAGCCAAGCAGCATCTTCGAAACCTCAAACTGGCAAGCCGCCAAGAGGAAGTTGCTTTAACTGTGGCAAAGTGGGGCATTACTCTAATGTGTGCACAGCCCCGAAGAGGCAGAAGACAAATTCACAAGGTTCAAGCCAGGGTTCTCAGAACCCTCGCTCCTGCTTTAATTGCCGCAAGACCGATCATCTAGTCAAAGACTGTCCTTTGCTGAAGAAGGCCACAGTAGCTCACGTGTATGACGGGTCGAGCCCGCCAGCTGCTTCGGATGGAGCAGGTAAACCCGATGTTTTGGGAGGTACCTTTACAATTAAAAATATTCCTGTCTCTGTATTGTTTGACATAGGTGCGTCGCGTAGTTTTATTGCTAGTAACACAATGCACAAATTAAAGTTAAAACAGAGAAAGCTTAAAGAATCAGTTGAAGTACATAATCCGATAGGAGGATCTCTTATTCTCAGTTCAAGTTGTAAAGTGCCAATCTCTTATTCTTTCTACAAGTTTCCTTTCAATCTAGTCATTATGGATTTTCCCGAATTCGATATCATTCTAGGGCTGGATTGGTTAACGAAATATGAAGCCGAAGTGAATTATGCGGAAAGAATCGTTAAAATTCGAACGAAGCTTGGGCATATATTTATACCCTGTCATGGTTCGAATCCGAATAGAGAAGAATTTTGGTCGGCATTAGAAGTTATCCCCACTTCCTTGGAAAAGATTCCGACTGTTGGGAACTATGCGGATGTGTTTGAAGAAGTTGATAACTTACCTCCGCAAAGAGAAATAGAATTCCGAGTCGATCTAATTCCCAATGCCAGACCAGTGGTACATCCAATTCGCAGGATGACTCCGAAGGAAAAAGAAGAATTAGGCGATCAAACTCGTCAACTGTTGTGGAAGGGTCTAATCAGACCTAGTTTTTCTAATTGGGGTGCAGCTGTTGTGTTTGTCCCAAAGTCAGACGGTACTCTTTGATTATGCGTTGATTACCGAGACCTCAACAAGCAGACGCTCAAAAATAAGTATCCATTACCCCGCATCGATGATTTGCTAGACCAATTGAATGGGGCGAAAGTATTTTCCCGAATGGACCTAGCTACAGGTTTTCACCAATTGAGAATAGCAGAAGAGTGTGTTCCTTTGACAGCTTTCAGAGGTCCAGACATATTTTATGAATGGTTAGTAATGCCGTTTGGCCTGTGCAATGCTCCAGCATACTTTGTCGATCTAATGAATAGAGTGTTCAGGGGAGTTCTGAATAAATTTGTCCTCGTCTTCATCGATGATATTTTAATCTACTCCAAATCAAAACCCGAGCACGAAAAACACTTAGAACAAGTATTAGAGATTCTGAGAAAGAACGTCTTCAAATCCAAATTCTCTAAATGTGTCTTCTGGCAAGAAGAAGTGAAGTTTCTTGGCCATGTCGTGTCAGAGAAAGGAATTTTTGTTGACCCAAGCAAAATAACAGCGATTCAAGACTGGAAACAACCCACTACTCCCACAGAAGTTAGAAGTTTTATGGGGTTGGCTAGTTATTATCGAAAGTTCGTTAAGGATTTTTCGAAGATATCCGGTCTGTTAATGAAGCTCACGAAGAAGCATGAGAAATTTAAGTGGACTTCCGACTGTGAAGAAGCTTTCCGGGAATTGAAATCGAAACTGACAACTGCTCCAATGTTAACCATTATTGATGGCAATCAGGATTTAACGGTTTGGATAGATGCTTCTATTAGAGGTTTTGGTGCAGTGTTAATGCAAAGAGGCCAAGTAGTCGCTTATGCAAGCCGCCAACTGAAACCACATGAGAAGAATTATGTGACTCATGATCTTGAGTTGCTAGCTATCGTTTTTGCATTGAAAATCTGGAGGCATTATTTATTGGATGAGAAATTTATACTGTACACAGATCATCAATCATTGAAGTATTTATACACCCAGAAAGATCTGAATTTGAGACAGCAGCGTTGGCTAGAATTTCTTGCAGCGTATGATCTTGATATCCTGTATACGCCGAGGAAGGCTAACGTAGTAGCGGATGCGCTTAGTAGGAAAACTGCAATCATTGCCAATCTTATAATTACGCCAGGATTGATTGATAAAATATCCGTTCTTCAGAAAAGTGAAAATTTTGTGAAAGAGATGATAAGAAGGATTCAAAGGGGCGAAGGCTCCAGTTTCCAAGTGGATAGTGAGGGAGTTCTAAGGTTGAATAGAAGAATATGTGTTCCCGACATTCCTGAGCTCTAAAGAGAAGTGCTAGATGAATGCCATAAATCCAAATTTTGCATCCATCCTAGTGTGAGTAAAATGTACAACGATATCAAACGCACTTTTTGGTGGAAGGCAATGAAAAGGGATATTTCTTTGTATGTTAGCAGATGCCCTACTTGTCAATTGGTCAAGAGCGACCAACATAAGTTAACTGGATTGTTGCAACCGTTGGAAGTCCCGGGTTGGAAATGGGAACAGATTTCCATGGATTTCATAGATGGCTTGCCGCGAACCAGGAAAGGTAATGACATCATTTGGGTAATCGTAGATCGCTTCACGAAGACTGCCCATTTTATACCTATCAGATCCAATAGAACCGCTTAAAATCTAGCACAGATATATTTCAAAGAAATCGTTAAGCTGCATGGAATTCCCATCAGCATAGTCAGTGATAGAGACCCGATATTTGCTAGCAAATTCTGGGAGGCTTTCCAGACAGAATTGGGAACGAAACTGAATATGAGCACCGCTTATCACCCTCAAACAGATGGCCAAACTGAGCGGGTAAATAGAATTCTAGAAGATTTATTGCAGGCTTGTATCATTGATTTTGGTGGGTCATGGGAAGATCACTTGCATTTGGCAGAATTCTCATATAACAATAGCTATCAAGCAAGTTTGGGAATGTCGCCATTTGAAGCATTATATGGCAGACCGTGCAGATCTCCAGCATGTTGGGTAGAACCGGGCAATAGACTTGTGTTAGGACCCGATATGATCAGAGAAGCATCTGATAAAGTCGACTTCATCAAAAAGCGATTGAGAACTGCCCAAAGCCGGCAGAAAAGTTATGCAGATTCTAGAAGAAGAGATTTGACATTTGATGTTGGTGATCATGTTTATTGAAAGTTTCTCCGATGAGAGGAGTAATCAGATTTAGCAAAACTGGGAAGTTGGCACTGAGATTTATTGGTCCCTTTCCTATACTCGAACGAATTAGAACTCTTGCTTATAGGGTTCAATTACCAGATTGGTTGCCTGGAGTGCATGATGTGTTTCACGTATCTCAACTTAGAAGACATGTGCATGATCCAGATCTTGTTGTAGAAGAGGCAGCGCAACAGGATATAGACATAACTCCAGAATTAGCACTCAGAAGAGAGCCATTAAAGATTGTTGGCAAAGAAACTAGATAACTAAGAAGCAAAAAGGTTCATTTAGTTAAAGTGCAGTGGAGCAGTGATCCTAGAGACTGCACTTGGGAGACTGAGGAAAGCATTAAGCAAGCTTACCCCAAATGCAGAGTGGATATCTCTGACTAATTCCGGTGCAAGGTACCTTTACAATACTTTGCTTTTACATTTTGTTTCCTACTTTACTATTGTATCCTTTTCGAGGACGAAAAGTTTTAAGTGGGGGAGATTGTAACAACCCGGAAAATACGAGCCAATTTAAAAAATTTAAATTGGTGATTTCAAAGGAATTTGAACAATTGAAATAGAATATTTCAATAAAATAGTGAATTAGAAATAGTGAGTCAGTTTGAAAATTTGAATTCAAACTTTAACTGACTGTGCAGGGTGGAGAATATAACGGATTTTAGTGAAACCAAAAATATTTAAATCTGTTTATCAATACCTTTCTAACGAATCTGAAAAATCGAAGTTTCATAGCGGGAATCAAAAGTTATGGCCGAATGAATTTTCATAAAGGTCGCTATATAGAATATATAGCCCTGGAAAATTGATATTTTGCAAACGACCTCGGAATTCGACGAAACCACTTTTTTTGGTTCCGGGATGTCAAACTATTGCTAGGTTTCAAGTTTCATTATTTTTGAAGCTAGTATGTGAGCGTGGCAAAAGAAAATGTGTTTGGTCAATTTCTGTTAAATTGGATCGACCAGAAAATGGTCATTTTTCAAACGATCTTAGAATTCGACGAAACTAGTTTTGCTGGGACCGTAGCATCAAAACATAGCTAGATTTATTTTTCTGGAATTTTTCGAATCAGTTTGTGGCCCTGGCAAATTGAAATGTACGTTCAAAGTTAAAAATTAAATGTTTTATACTTTAATTTGGAAAATAACCGACTGTAACAGTCGAATTGGCCAACGAAACATATCCCATTGTGTCCGGGATGGGGGTATTTAGCTAGGGGCGACAGTCGTTGGGCTTGAAAAGGAGTTCGTTGGTGAAAACCCTAATTTCCTGAAATATATATATTCCGGCGAATCAGAAAATTCCATTCATTATTTAAAAAATAAAAAATAAAACTTAAAAACCCTGTAACCCTCGAACCAACGGCGAAAACCCGATCCCCCCCTTCTCTCCTCCGCCGCCGCCGCTACAGGCACTTCCGGCCACCACCACCATTCGCCTCGTCTCCGCCTCCTCTTCAAATCCGACCCTAGCACCCCCTCCCTCGACGCCTCCTTCGCCTGAATCGAGCGCCCAAAGTCGGCCTCTTTCCAGCGCCGCCGCCGCTCCGATCTGCCACCATCCACGACCAAACCACCACCGACGTGAAGCCCTCACCCCCCTCTTCCACGTCAGCACCCCCGATCGTCCCCACGTGCCACGGATTTCGCGAAAACCTCAAACCTAGTTTCGAACCAAATAGAAAGATGTGTCCTTTTTTATGTCTGCACTTTGAAAAATCATATCTTTTTGGTGTGTTGACGAAATTCGATGAAACAGGAAACATCGGGACCGCAAGGAAGCTCTCTACCACATAGAAGAAGCCGCGGATTTTTCTGAGTCATCTACGATTTTTAGCACTCCGAAAACCAATGTGAGAAATCTAAATTAATAGAATTTGAATGGAAAATGTCGTGTATAAATTATATAAGCGAAATATAAATTACACACGTGTTGTATACCTCATGTACATGCGTAGTGTAAGCTATATGAGCGAAGTATGAATTATACATGCAAAGAATAATTGATATATGTGTTGAAATGCAAGTGAAATATAGCAATAAAAATAATATACATATATATATATATACTCCCCTCGTCCACAAACCATGGACGATATTTATTGTTGTGAATTGATATGAAATATTGGATGAAAAATATGAATGGTTGAATAATTGTTTGTGGTTGATATTGTTTGGTTGTGGTTGAAAAATATCCATTGGTGATTGAAATGAATTGGAAATATTTGTGGAAAAAAAACATACTGCCTGCGTGCGAATTAGATGCATGAATCCCCATTGTCAAAAACCGCGAGGTTTTAAGGTAGAGCAAGGAGCCGTACTAGGGACGGTGCCGGTTTTAACTACCCTGCTGTTATGCTGCCGAAATTTTGAATAATATTCATGTGTTAGAATTATTTTCATATGTTGAAATTATCTTCATGCATTGAAATTAAAGTCATATGTTGAAACTATATCCATGTGTGGAAATGTTCATGTGTTGAAAAGTGATGTGTGAAAATTAAATTCATTTGTGAATGAATGAAGTGTTTAAACAATAAAAATCACCTTTTTAAATATATATGATGTATGAAAAATATTCGCCTTATATATAAATAGTTTCAACAATAAAAATTCCATCTTTCTAATATGAACAACATAAATAAAATATCCATGTGTGGAAATGCTCATGTGTTGAGAAGTGTGTGTAGTGGAAAAGTTCATGTGTTGAATAAAAAGATCGAACAATAAAAATTACATTTTTATTGAAACTATGAAGTGTAGAAAACATCCATTTGTCGAATAAATATTTTAAATGATAAAAATATCATTTTTATCATATATGTGATATGCTAAAGATATGCGGACGTTGAAATAAATATTTGTGAAGAAATATTATTTTTAACATGCATAGGAACTAAATAAAATAGTCATGTGTTGAAATCTATTTTAGTTCGCCAAAATTATCATCTTTGAAATGTGAAGTGTTAAAAATAGCCACTTGTTCAAATAGAATATGGACGAGTTGAAATATACATTAATTAGCAAATGATATGATTTTAGCCTATGCATGCAACATTAGAATGAATGGTGTTTTTAAACCAAAGTAAATCAAATATGAAGTTGAATGGAAAATGATAAGTGATAAAACTTGTATATATGTACATGCATATTTATTGAACAGGTTAAAGGGGCTAGAGAAGAGGAATAAAATTTTGTGCCCGACAAATAGGTACACATTTACTGTTTTGTTTGGGTGATGATTTTATGAGCCTATTGGATAGCCGCTTGGCTTTTTCTTTTTCTTTTTGACATGAGACGCCCGTGTGGCTATTTGGGAATTTTCCCAGCCCCTCCCGTACCAAGGAGGTTATGGCGAAAATTTTCAAAATTTAAAGGCGTTAGTGAAATAATTGAAGTGAAAACGATATAGGAATTTTTGAATGGACTATATTTATATAAATATATAAATATAGATAAAATTAAAACGAAACGTGGCCGTGCAGTTCGTGTTTTTAAAACGTGATTTCAAACGACTAGTGCGGGAAATCCGACCATTGGATTTTCCCGAAACCGCAACCGTTGGGTTCGCCTTGGAAATATCTTTCCAACGGCACCAACTTTGTGAAGATCCGACGGTTGGATTGTCTGGAATGTTTAATTCAAATCTGAAGAAAAACAGCGCCAGAAACGATTATATTTATATATATATATATAAATATAATTAAATAAAGTCGAATAACGACGCTGTAGTTCGTAAATTGAAATCGTAACTTCAAATGACTAGTGTGGAGAATCCGACCGTCGGATTTTCCCGAAACTGAAACCGTTGGATTCGTTTAGAAATGACCTTCCTAATGATATAAAATATGTGAAGATCCAACGGTTAGATTTTCAGATATGTGTAAAACAAAATTAGTGAAAAACAGCGCCAGTGCATCGGCACGACCTGAAACGTCGTTTAATTAACTATGGTCGTTTTAAATAAATAAAAATGGCGATATATCGTTATAAAATACTATAGACGATATAGAGTGGAAATAAACCAATTTCGTTGTGTTTGCTTGATATGTGATGGTTGAATGTATTTGACATGAAAACTATAACTAAAGAACTGAAATGTGAATGTTGAATAGTCCAACCATGTGAATAATTGATTTGAAAATCTAAATATAAGTGGATTATTTGAAAAGGCCGAGTTCATCTCATTTCAAATAATCGATCGACGTTTAGAAGTCGAAGAGTCGAAGACGGTTGAAGACCGACGATCTTCACATTGGATGGATGGGCGTTACTAATGCTCGTGATTGGAGTAGCTACCATGAAGGAACTGAAGTAGTAGCCGTCCAAACATACTGATGATTATACGGATATGCGAGGAATTGGTGCCTCCGGTTTCGTTCAGACCCAGAACGGACTTGTAAATGGACTGTGTGTCTGACATTGGATTTTGTTCAGTGCTGATTGATCTCTGTTAAATATATATCTATTTGGCGGCGGAGAATTTATTCTCTTGCTTAACGCCCTTCTCTGAGACGTACGAGCTCAAAGGTTATATATTGATAGAAATCAGTCGCATGGAGTGGATTGCCTGTATGGCACGCCTAAGTGGCATATGATCAAGGCTTCTGTTGTAAAGCAAAGTCTTGTGGTTGATGATTAAAGCATGGTCTGTGTGACGTAGCTTTGTGCATAACGTGAATTCGCGAGCCTCACACCCCGGTATGAGTCAAAAAGGGAGAAGGACCCAAGGAGTGCACGGCGTTTCTTTCTAGCAATGGTGGTGTCAGTGACCTCCCAGCCTTGACATTTATATCTACTTTTCACCTGTGTGGTTGTTGGAATACGAGGCGCCTCGATTATAGGCCTGTAAGGACCGGGAAATGTGTGTTCAGGAATAACTAATCCTCAAAAGTAAGAGAGGACCGGCCTTGGAGGATCCAGGGATTGCTGTGTGTGGTCCCGAGGCATTTGCTAGAGTGTCTCGAATCGGAGAGGAGCTTGCCCCTTGCCTCGACTCATGAAGGAATCCAATTTCCAATAAGAAATATGCGGACGTGATTGTATTACTAGTACGGCAACATAGTGGTATGGGTCATTTATGCCGCCTATGATTGATACTTATGATTGAAATTGCTTTTGAAACATATATGCACTAGTAATAATATCAAACACTTTTGTTTAATTCGTATGAAGCATTTTTGGCTATTATAAGGTAAAAACTCTATCCTCCGGCTTGAATTGCATTGTGTGATGGGACCTGAGTCTTACAATGGCTTCATTTTATAAAAAGCATTGCGATGATTTAATCATTTACTTTATTTCATGCACTAGCACTCATTGGAGTAAACCCGTTCTGCGAAAGTGGCGTGGTCCTTTGATTTGCCTTATTATTGTTGTTAATAAATTAAGTAGATTTCTTATACTAGTCCCATGACTAACTCGTAGTTTGTTTCACCTTGCAAACTCGGGTGCCCTCATTTTCACACGGGCAGCCTAGTTACAGGTTTCTGACGCACCTTTTGGCTCATGGCGAGGCTTGACTACACCGTGCTGACTTGGATTTTCTCCGCCATTATTGTATCTATATTATGATTCCGCCATTGGCGATGTAGACTGATATTTATTTTGTGTAATCTTTATGTATGATTCCGCCTCAGGCGATGGTGACTGATTATGTATCATTATGCACTAAGTTGTATCTTGTACTGTGCTTCTCTGATGCGATGATATCTATATGATTCCGCTGTCATATGTGTGTAAATTATTCTATTTTCTGTTTATGCTATTATCTGTGATCTGCTAATGATGATTAATGTGTTATATTCCAATGATTATCCTTAACACCGTGTAACTAGGTTTTGGGATCGTCACATCGATACTTACCAGAGTGGTTCCAACAGTACCTCTGTACTACGGAAGAGGTCTCTATCGCCAATCCTACCCCAGCGGCTCCTACAACTCCTACTGTTGAGGTAGCCTTTCACTTTTCCCGCTTCTGTATGACTTTCAAGAATCTTGGAGGGAAATCATTTCCTAGAAAGGAATGCTTTTGGATTACGGACTGCGAAAGAATTTTTGAAGCTATTGGCTGGCCCGAGTGAAGTGAAAAGAAGAGTAGCGGCCTGGCACTTGAAAGATGAGGCCCTTGAATGGTGGAATTTAATATCTTGAGAGAACGAGGGCAGGATTTTCACATGGGTCGAATTCAAAACGGGGAAGCTTGAGCTTGCAAGAGTATGTATCCAAAATTACCGAATTATGTAAGTTTAGAAGAGGATTGGTAGACACCCCCATGAACAAAGCCTTGAAATTTGTTAAAGGGCTGAACTCTCCGTTGAAGGAAACTCTATTAGCCTAAGTAACATTTGGGGCAATTTTTGAAACCCTAGTAGAGACAGTTATCCTCTGCACGGATGAAGGTTCGAATGAGGAAAAAGAAGGTAAAAAAGGAGATGGAAGTTCCAACAAAAATAAGAAGGAATGGTAGAAAAATATGAAGAAGAACAAATTCAAAAAGGAAGCAGAATTGTATAAGGTGCAACCGCAAGGGCTATGAGGCCAAGGATTGTAGGACCTCGTTGGCGAAGAAAGAATTCAAAGGAAAATGTTTCAACTTACATGAGGAAGGACACATGTCTAAGGACTGCCCAAAGTTATCAAGAGTGGCCAGGACTATGTAATAGAAGAAGCACCGATTCAAAGGCGAACCCCAAGAGACCAAGGGCAACCCACACTTGGAGGTATAAGCTCTATTTTAGGAAATTATGTGTACACCTTGTTCGATTCCAGAGCAACCCATTCTTTTATCTCCAAGCGATTAGTTAATCTGTTGAACCTTCCCATATCTATCTATGATTGTCCGATAGAGGTGCCAACCCTATCGAAGGATCTAAGTATCTTGAGCTATTATGTAAAGACCTAGTATTGGAGGTTGACGACGTCGAGTTCCAATGCGAAGTGTATGCACTGGATTTTATGGGGTATGACCTTATCCTAGGTATAGATTGGCTATCATTCTATGGGTTCATCCTAGATTGCGATAAGAGAATCGTTCTTCTTAGGAGCCGAGGAGGACGTAGCCTAAGTATTCCTTGTAATGTTAGAAACAAGGATAAAGCCTTATTATATTACGTATCTCCTAGTTTAGAAGGACCATCTTCGGTCTTTATAATTTGTGAATTCTTGGATGTTTTTTAGGAAGATACGAGACTTCTATCCCCAAAGAGAAATCTATTTTCGTATTGACCTAGAGAAAGATGCTAGACCAATAGCACTACCCTTGAGGCATATTTCGCCTTAGGAAAGGAAGGAGTTAGATAAGCAGATTAAAGAGTTATTACAAAAAGGTTTCATTTGGTGAAGTACCTCGGAACGGGGTGCACTTGTTGTGTTTTCCACCAAAGCAGATGGTCTTTGAGACTTTGTGTGGACTATAGGGAACTTAATAGATGACCGAGAAGAATAGGTACCCTTTACCTAGAATCGATGATATTTTTGACCACTTGGGAGGAGCCCAAGTATTTTTCCCAACTAGGTATTGCTACTAAATTTCACCAGTTAAGAATTACGGAGGACAACAAGGACAAAACTGCTGTTAGGATGTTAGAAGGATTGTTCCAGTGAGAAGTTATGCCCTTCGGACTAATGAATGCACCCACTTTCTTTGTTGACCTCATGAGTAGAGTATTTAGGGACATTCTAAATAAAATTGTGGTAGTCTTCGTAGATGATATCCTAATATTTTCAAAAGATCATGAAGAGCATGGAAATCACTTAGGACAAGTCTCAGGAATATTAAGATAGAACCAATTGAAAGCAAAATTCTCAAAGTGCCATTTCTGGAGGGAAGAAGTATGATTTTTAGGATATATTGTGTCAAGTGAAGGCTTGGCCGTAGAACCGCAAAGATTGAGGCAATCAAGGAATGGAGGATACCTCAAAACGCTACGGAAGAAAGAAGCTTCCCTGGATTGGCCGGATATTACAGGAAATTCATTAAAGACTTCGCCAAGATTGCTACTCTTTAACCCAATTAACGAGGAATAATTTAGTGTTCTCTTGAAGTAATAAATGTGATATAGCCTTTAAAAATTAAAGGAAGCATTAACTAGCGCACCAGTCCTAATTATACCAGATGGTTCAAAGTTGTTTACAGTTTGCACCGATTCATGTGGGACCGGTTTAGGAGCGGTCCTTATGCAAGAAGGAAGAGTATTTGCTTACGCTAGTAGACGACTCAAGGATCCAGAGAAAAGATACCCAGTTCATGAACTTGAGTCGGCCACAGTAGTATTCGCCCTTAAGATGTATGGCATTATCTTTTAGGGGAGAAATTTGAAATTTTTACTGATCATGAATCCCTAAAATATTTATTTTCTCAACGTGACCTGAACTTGAGACAACAACGATGGATGGAATATATTGCCTCATTTGATTTCACGATTCAGTATACCCCAGGCAAGGGAAATGTTATGGCAGATGCTTTAAGTAGGAAACATGTGATTTTGAATTCGATGATAAAATGGAAGCAATTAGAGTTTCTCTCTAATTTTAATTTGAAACCCTCACCAACTACTTCTAACGGTTTACTTGGGGCTATGATAATTAGACCTACCCTAAGAGAAAGGATCCAAAAACACACAAGACCTTGACGAGGAAATAAGAAGCATAAAAGAGAAAGTGGGGAGGAAAGAAACCTTTTCCCATTCGATTAGGTATTCGATTAGTGATGATGGAAGTTTACTTTGGGATGAACGAGTTTATGTCCATAAAGATTCAGGGTTGAGGAAAGAAATTCTAGAGGAGTGCCATAGGTCAAAAATGACAATACACCCTAGTGGGGATAAAATGTACAAAGATATAAAGATGAGTCTTCATTGGGAAGGAATGAAGAGAAACGTAGCCGAGTTCATGGCCAAATGCTTGACTTGCCAAAAGGTTAAAGCAGAGTAAGGGAAGCCCGGAGGATTATTACTACCTTTAGAGATCCCCATGTGGAAGTGGGAACACATTTTCATGGACTTTATAGATGGACTTCCTTGAAGTCAAAAGGGGAATGAGGACATTTGGGTTGTGGTTGATCGTTTAACCAAAAATGCCCATTTTATACCAGCTAAGAAGACAAGGACCGCAGCCTCGTTAGCCCAATTATATGTCAAAGAGATAATCATGTTACATGGTATTCCATTGAGTATCGTGAGTGATAGAGACCTCTTGTTCACAAGAGATTTTTGGAGAAGCCTGCAAGCAACATTGGGAACGATCCTCAATCCCAGCACAGCCTATCATCCACAGACCAACGGACAGACAGAAAGAGTAAACAGAATCTTGGAAGACTTACTCAGACTTGCATCATCGACTTTGGAGGAGTTTGGGAGCAACACCTATTGCTTATGGAATTCACGCATGATAATAGTTTTCAAACGACGATTGCTATGGCCCCTTTTGAAGCGCTTTATAGGAAGCCATGCAAATCGCCAAATTGTTTATGGGAAACTACCAACAAGGTTATACTCAGACCAGATTTCGTCCTTGATACTATAGAGAAGAAATCCTCGATTAGGCAGAGGATGAAGCCAGCCCAAGACCGTCAGAAGTCGTATGCTGATAAGTGAAAGAGGGGGCTTGAGTTTAATATTGGAGACTTGGCATTCGTAAAAGTATCCCTTCTAAGAAGACTGTTCGGATTGGGAAGTTGGCTCTCAGATTTATTGGGCTCATCGAGAAGATAAGATCTTTGGCTTATCGAGTGGATCTCCTAAAGTGTCTATCGGGAATCCATAATGTTTTCCATGTATCTTATCTAAGGAAATGCCTTCATGATTCTACTATAAGACTCGCGCTTGACGAAATTGGGGACATTGGAAATCTCGAGTTAGAGTCCAGGATACCTTGTGACACTACAAGAATTGTAGAGCATGGAATCAAGAGAGTCCGCAACAAAACCGTTCGCCTTGTTCGAGTACAATGGGGAAATGATCCCGCGGAAAGCACATGGGAGACCAAGGACAAGATGAGACAGACTCACCAGAGCTTTTCTCGGGTAAATTTTCCTCAAATTTACGTTTGTAGATGCATCGTGATTGCTAGATTGGATGTTAGGAAATGGATGCAACACAACATACTGCATCACTTATTACACCAATATGATAGGGTAGAGCTCACTTTAGTAGGTCTGCAGTACATAATCACTACGAGTCGTGAATGCTAATGGCTTCTTTAAAATAACATGGATGTGTAACATGGATGTTTCGAGTGAGTTGTATTTTTCGCCCCTTAAACAGATTTCGGGACGAAATCCATTTTAAGGAGGGGGAGAATGTAACACCACGTAAAACACATAAACATCAATAATAATTAGATAACTAAAAATAAGCAATTAAATAGTATGGCTGGAAAATGAGATTTTTTTTTTTCAGCTTTAGGAATTTAGCTATGAATTTTTTTGTTTGGATTTGTGGTGAAATTCTGAATCATTTTCATATATAATATGCTGAAAATGGTCAATGTATGAAGAAGTTACAAACAAATGAATTTGGACAGTAAAACGCAGAATATATATATATATATATGTATATATAATTAAATGGATAATATATATATATATATATATATGTATGTATGTATGTATATCCAAAATATATTCAAAAGAAAGGGGAGAATTTGAATTTGGAACTGAAGATAAGATCATGACAACAAAGGATATTGTATATAAGGCATAACATTAAGAAATTTAAGCAATGTATTAATTTAATTAACACCTCAATGCGACAGCATTTATTGGGCGTTCCTGCCCCTGGGAGGTCGACCGCCCCCACAAGAGGGGTGTCGACCATCGGTTGATCGCTCAGGTCGACCACCTAGCGGGTGGACAATCCAATAAATCTATGTGGTTAGGGTTTTCTAGAAGGGATATATATAAATAAAAGGCCTGTATTAAATCTAAGTGATTCAACGGTCTACGCTTACACGGGCAACTATATATAGCCTCTCATATCGCACATTAGAACCTTAACCATTTCTTGTCCCTGCCTTTATGCTGCCTCTCTGCCATTACTAAATTCCAGAAAATAAAGATTAAGAATTTATTTTGTTTCTCTAACCTTTATTCTTATTTCCTATCCATTCTAATTCATATAGGATTTTAGAATGAACTTTGGAATTTGTTATATATATATATATATATAAGATTCTAATAAATGTTTCTTCTATATATATATTATGAGGATTATTGGAGCATGTTTGACACAAAGATTAAGCACAGACCTAGATCTACTACAAAATTCTCTTTGTTCTTCCATAGATCTATGAATGGAATATCGTTTACTTAGGCATATTCATATTTTTATTAGATTATCATGTTGACAGATATGCCTATGAGGATTTGGAAATCGATAACATCAATACCAAAACCTCCAAATCCTCTATTCTATATTTGTGTATGAATTGTCATGATTATTTGGGTTTTGTGGATTTTTGATTTTAATATTGTGTTAAAGATGAAAAGGGGGTATTGCTACTATTGTTTCTATTTTGTGTAATTCAACTTTATTAAACATTTGATTGTAATCTAAAAGGGTTAAAATTTGAGTATTTCATAATTTGGTTAGGTTTGGATTCAATTTTGAATCCAAACGTATTCATACCTGAAATATGTCAAATGTAAATGTTTTTATGTGTATAACACCAAAAAGGGGTAAATTATATAGAGTGGAAATTATCAACATACATGTACAAGTATATGTAATACTCTATTTTTAATCCAGTATTGAAATCATTCCAACAAGCCTAGGATGCAAGTTGAAATTTGTATGTATGTATATTTTCCGTCCATGCTATTTGTTGTATTGTTATTATGCCATCATGCCTAAGTTGTAGCGGTAAAAGTATGGAAAACTATCTTATATACCTTGATTTAGACAAATTGACAATTACCATCTCATTAAAAAGTTTCCCGTTCATACGAATATTTACGTTATTTAGGCGTTATAATTATTTTATTTATATAAATGTAATCAACGTAATTAACGTTTTGTTAGCGTAATAAATGCGATTAGGATAGAATTCGAAATTAAATTGTCCCCATATGTAGAAATATATATAGATTGCTTGTGTATGCATATATAGAATGGGCTTACATATAATAATGACACATAGACATGAGGTTAGTTGCCATTTTTGGTAGAAGCCTGCCCGGTACCGACCAGCAAATCCAGCAACCAAAAGTGGGACCAACTGATGTGATATGTCTATGTGTCATGTGCCATTCAAACTTAGTACACTAGACATGAAGTTAAACCAACTTGTAGTAGAAGTCTGCCCGGAACCGACCGACGTATCCAGCATCTACAAGTATACGGGTTAATGTGAGAGGTCTAGTGTGTATATATATAACTATATATATATAAGTCTATCGTGCGTGAATAGGCAGGTATACTACACCTTGAGAAGGTCTTAAGTGGCTAACTCTCTTCTTATCTAATTTGGGTCTTCAGTGGTTAGGACTAGGATCCCTCTAATGGTTTATTCCTTGGAGAGGAACCAAAGTCATGGGACCCTCCCTTATTAGATTCGAAGTAAGCCTTTGGCTCCTCCTTCTCTAAAAGTGGTTAGACATAAACGGTAACGGCGTAGGGTAGTTCATGGGGGATGCCCACTTCCTCTAGAAGCTTGTAAGGGCTCGTCTAGGGACAGATTTTGCATACAAAAGATATGTGATCATTGCATGCTCACCAACTATCAAAAGGAAGTCTTAAGCGACATAGGTGCCCTACCATAATATCAGTTAAGTAGTAACGTTCGCAATACTACTTCACATATTACAAATGAGAGCGTAGACTTTAAGGATGTTGACGCATTAGGACAGGGTCTTATGGGGCTAGGGTCTGCCTCAGGATCATAAGAATCCACCTTTTAATAGGGCCATAATTGACTAAGAATGTCCACCTCGTTGGCTCTTTACCTTAAAAACACCAATGAATGACTAACTTGGATATCCACCTCATTGCTTAGATACTTGGTCTATGTTAATCCTATGTGCTGCATAAACACTCCTTGACATATGTAACCTGCTAAAAATATACAGTATGGACATTAAGTAACACAATATTTCAGTCACACAGAACTTTATGTTGTGACGCCTCTCTTTAACATATCCAACAGGTTAGTTGATGGGGTAAAAGCCATGGACGAAGTCATGATTGGAGTTGAACAAGAAGACAAAGTTGTTATGCTATTATTAGTAGTTATCAGTTTACTTCTTTTGGAAACTTGTGAAAAAGAACTATTTGATGTACCCATTGAACAGTTGTAACCGTGACTGTTTTATTTCTTGAATGTTAAATAAGTGGTACATCTTATTTCAGTATTATAATTTCTCTTTCCACTATGTGAGATTTCCATTCGAAGAATCTGTGTATATATATTCTGTGCAAATGTAATGCTTGCAGGAACCAACGACCCATTTGAAATTGTTCTAAGTTTCGATGGGGCTTTTCAGGGTCGAAATTTTGGCCCATTCCGGGTGGGTCGTTACAGATATGTTATTGTTTTGTTCGTTATGTATTTTGGATATAATTATGTTTTGTTGGTGGATATGTAGTTGTCATGTTCGTCAAATAGTATATGTTGATAGCTTAGTCATTTGCTGATTTGCTTTGTTATTATATTGTGTTGCAGGGCCTAAATTTGTTTACTGTCTCTTTCGAGGCAGTGAGAAATCAATAGAGCGTTATCTTGGGTAGCTCTTACTAGAGTTATCTGAGATACCGCTAATTCAACTGCTCTCTTCCTCTTTTGGAGGCGGTGAGCAATCAGCAGAGCGTTATCTTGGATAACGCTAATGTAAAATGTAAACCACAGTTATCCTAGATAACGCCTTTGTAAAAAAAATTGAAAAAGTGGCCTATTTCTATAATTAATTTAAAAAATGACCTACTTTTGTTATAATTTTTCAAAACTGGCATAAATAAAAAAATTCCATATATATAAGACTTTTGATGTTATAAGCTGCGAACAAAGTATATGATTTTGAATTATTAGGACTTGAAATTATAAGTACCAATAGCGCGCAAGGGACACAAAAATATAATAATAAAAATGGAGAACGTGAACATGTTGGCATGACACTTTGTTCATGTACATATAGGTCATGCTTCGTAGTACGGAATTACATGATAATTTTCAGATATAGCTGCTAAAATATAAATAGGCTATTGAGATAAGTGCTACATGATATTATCCTTGATACAACTAACAATAACATCGAGCAAATAAACTCTCATGTGCTTTCTAACCTTGGTGGTTATCTTAAAAACTATTTAAGCACGAATTTGATCAGTCCTATTTACGATTCTAACGAAGATATACACAATTCGTACCCAACTGAATTCTTGAACAATCTCAAAATTTCAGGCCTTCCAAATGAAGAGCAAATCCTCTATACCCAAAATCCTCTATTTCCCCATACCCAACTAATCAACACCTCTGATTTTCACCTTTTTGCAATTAAGTTAAAAAGAAAAAAAGGCTTAATTGCAAAAAGGTTAAATTCAAAGGGTCTTGATTGGTTGGGGGTCTTGATTGGTGGATATAGGGGGATAGAGAATTTTGGATATAGAGGATTTTCTTCCAAATGATCATGAAGTTAGTTTAAAAGTTGGGTTCAAATTATGTCGCTTCGTAGTAAACATCATAGTTTGGGTTATGTAATGGTACAAGGCTTATTTACACCAGCGGTCAAGTGTGGTCATAGATGTTGAAATTATCACTGGAACTAACATTGGCATCAAATTTTTACTCCCACGTGTTATCCTCACAGCAGTAGATACAAAATGGCCATCCATAATATGATGTATACTATTACCATAGGGAGTGCTTTTACAATTACTATCAAAAAACAAGAGGCGGACTTTAAAGCATATTGATATATTTTTAACAGAATCGAAAAGTGCTTTAAAAAATATTGGGCGAAAGTGATGATGCAAGGGAGACTTGTACTCAAAACATGTACAAGTAAGTTTTCCACAATCAATTAGCTATGTGTTTAAATCAATCTGCAATGCGTTTTATACTACATTATGTTCAAGAAGAGTATAGAAAAAGAACTTATTATGCTATCATAATAAGTTGCAGTGGTTCGTGGTGCACAGCAGACAAAAAATATTCAGCTGATGTAATAACTGAACACTACCATGTCCGTTCACTATGGGCATCATTTTCTTGTAGTTGATTTTCTATCTCATTTATTGTCACCCTCAACAACATTATTCTCTATATCTTCAATAGTCTCAATCTCGATATTTTCATCTTTGTTGCTCATGATTAGAAATTCTTCTTTGATATGTTTTACAGGAATATCATCAGAATCAATAGGATTTTTATTCACTTAATTATCCATATTAGTAGGTTTTTAGCGTTTATTGGACGTACTACCTGCATCTACAACTTGACCGAAATGCCTCACATCTGTGGCATTGGGTAATATTAACGATCGTGTCCTGCGACGAAACTAGGATTTTAGTTTGGGGTGGGAAAACTAAAATAATGTTCAAATGTTTTACGAAGATAATAAAATTAATAAAAATGTAGTGGAATATGAAACTAATGTACATGCATAGAAATAGAAAAGCTTACAAATTTGCATTAGTTTAGCCAATATTGGCTAGTTTGCATAAAAAAACATTAAATACTAGATAATCTATTTAAGGCGTGCTCTACGAACTTCAAGAAGATCAAATTCATCAACAATCACTTCAAGATCAAGACGTTTAGCAATTTCTCTTTCAATATATAATATCATATGATTTCCAAGCAAATCGTTGCCCATTTTATTGTGAAGTGGTGTTTTGATTAACTTCATAGCTGAAAATGATCGTTGTGTGGTTGCAGTTGATACATGAAAAGTCAATACAAGACAAATCAATCGCTTTGTGGTTGCAGTTGATACAAGAGTTAATACAAGACAAATCAATCGCTCTGCGATAGCATCATTTTTTTTTATTTTTTTGCATAAAATGAAAATAAGGTCTTTAATGGTTTCTTCGACATAGCTTCAAAAAATAAAGTATTTGTTGCATACAACAATGAAACTAACTATTTCGATTTTAAGCAATTTCAGCATCAAACAAGCAATTGAAGCAAGTGAAAAAAACAAGAAAGCGAAATAACTTTTTCAGTGGTTGCGTCTAGTTTCTTTAGGATACTTAAGCAGCCTATTTTTCCTTCAGAACAATGGTTTTTTGGATTAATTCCAAGTTCACTGAGTAATATTAACAGACTACAACATCTGTCACTTGCTTTTAACACGTTATCCTCAACTATTCCTGTAAGTTTGTGGAAACTAACTAGTCTTATTTTTACATAATTCACCGCATTTCACAAAACTCTAATCTCATAATTCACAAACAACATTTCACAAAATTTTATTCACACAATTCGTGTAAGTTTGTGGAAACTAAGAGCATTCCCGACTGTGGGAATGCTGAAGAAAATAGAGACGATCCCCACTTAAAATCTCGAACTCACGCTGCAGCAGTGGCATGAGGAACGTGAGTTCGAAGATTAAGTGGGGATTGTCCATGCTTTTTTTAGTGGGGATCACTAAACGATAAGCTGATTGCCATTTAAGGCTAAAAAAACAATCAGATTGTCGGATAGTTAAAAAAAATTAATTGTATTACATTAAGAGGATTTTCTTTTAAAGGGCAAACTTTGGAAATTTTTGGATGAAAAGTATGGGAAGTTTCAAAACTAGGGAGAAGGACACATTTACACTAAAGGTGAAATTCAGGGGGGCCACTAACATTTTCCCATTTACACTGTCGTTTGGCCTTCTCACTAAATTTTAAACTTTCCATACTTTTCACCCATTTTTTTGTTAAGTTTGTCATTCTCCCTATTTTCCACTTACGTTAAATGGCAAAAAATTTGTCGTTTAATGCATATGGTAAAAAAACAATATAAACCCCCCACTTACCACTGAAACAGCGTGGAGGATCCATGCTTATTTTCTTCTTTATACTCTCAAAAATCCACCTTCTACTGGGTATGCTCTAACTAGACGGAAAATGAGCAGTATACACAACAACAATTCGCAAAACTCTATTCACACAATTTGCAAACAAAATTCACCAGCAACTCACAGCTAAATAAGATGATTTCAGTTTTCACATTCGCATGATTTGCCGCAAACAAAATTCATCTCAAAACAACAAACAAGATGATTTAGTTTTCAGATTCAATTTCGAAAAAGCAAGAAAAATAAAATGTGAAAACAGTACCTTAAAACTTCTATAAAATAGCTGACTGAAAGTGGGAGCAAGTCGCAAGAGGCAGTTGAGAAAGTAAGATAAGGAGATGCTCTGACATAGAGAAGGCGAGGTTTTGTTGTAGTTTCCATTGTTCGATTGATTGAGCGCGTTGGTTTTTTTTAGCAATGGTTTTGAATTTTTGAGCAGCGGTATTCGTTCTTTAGAGAAAACGTGGGTAGGGCAATTTCCCTCCCGACCCACTTATTGGGTCCGTCACTGATGGTGTTAATAGAGAAGAAGGGGTTATGATGATAGATGGTGTAAGACATGCTGTCAGGATGAAGTCATTTATTCATCTACACGGGGACTAATGACATAGTGATTATGCACAAGGGCAGACGCACGTGCATCTCGGATAAGGTAAAGGCCCCATCTAAAATTTTTATTTTACTTTATAAGTATGACTAGTATACCTTTAGGTCTTACCTAACACAGCTAGTATTCCCTATCTGACTAACTTTCCCCTCACGTTGTTTTGCTTTCACCAATTTCCTAGAAGCTACAAGTTTGTAGACTACAACAAAAGTGTATAAATTGCAAATTTTCGATGTGAAGATTTATTTCTTCCTGGTATTTTACTACAACAGCATTCTTTTTTTTTACTAATAAATATTCCTTACCTTAATTTATGTGTTGGGCCTACTACTGATTATGCACAACCAAAACATGGCCTCATGAGTCATAACTACTTTGATCAGCGACATCGGCGGTTCCGATGGAATCATGAGCAAAAGTTACGCTAAATGGTTTTGGATGAGGGTCAACGTCATGGCCAAGTGCTTCCCACTTTTCCTAACCGATGTCGCCGCCATGTGGTTCTGATAGCTAACAATTGAATCGATCAACAGTTGGAATATGTTGGTCACCCCCTTCATTGAACAGTTCAGAGCTCATATATCTCGACCAAAGAGCATCATGTTCCTTACATCCATCAGGCAACGGTCCGACGAGAATCTACACTCCTTTTAGAGGGATTCAATGCGCCTGTAGCATTGGTCGATCGACTAGAACCATTGATGGTGCTTACGGCCGCCATGGCCGGTTTCCTGGAACGAACAAATTTCAAGATTTCCCTTCCAGGGATTCCCCCCAAAGACATTGGATATTCCTATTTTGAAGCAGACATATTCCTCCGACGAAAGGATGTTAATATCAAGATGGAAAATCTTGAGGTACTTGTTGCAATGGATGAATGACCATCCACTGCTAGCCAGAACAAAGGAAAGGAAAAAGCCTTGGAAAAGAACGACAGGAATGTGCGGTTCCAGAGAGAACAAAAATATGATCGATACACCGAGCTCAATTCCTCATTAATGGATACATACCTCGATGTGTGAGGATCTCTTACTTTTCTCAAGCCCCCAGGAAGGAGCCGACCCAAAATGAACATGAATCAAGAAAGCACTGTATGTTTCATGATATGGCAGGTCATGAAACCAATGACTGCAAACATTTACGTGATCTCATCGAGGAACGGGTTAGACGTGAAGACCTACCCGAGTATGTTAAGAAAGCCGCAGCATCTGCACTGCCACAACTACACTCCCAAGCTCCTCAGATCGGTTCCTATGCTCCTCTAAACGGGAAGGATCCTGAGCCTAGCAATCACGGCATTATCATCAACTGATCTAGATTAGATCACTATGGATACACCCCATATCTTAGGATAAAAGAAATGTATTTCTGTTATTTTAAAATAAATGGCTATGTTGAAATACACACGTACATGGTTAAGATTTAATCGCAAGACGTGTTGTTGATTCAACTATAAGCCCGTTAGGATTTGTTTCAGTTTTGTAATAGCTATAAGCAACAATAAGATTTATTTCTCGAACATGGATTATGTTTGATAAATGAAATTACTTTGCCAGGCTGTGGCAAAGTTCTTAACCCAAAACCGAGCATGGCTTATTTTCGTCCTTACGGTACGGATGATACCAGAAAATATGATTTACTCATCAGGAGGTAATGAACCAAACTTTCTTTCAAACCGAGCATGATTTATGCTCGTCTCTGAGGTATGGTCGATACCTTTTCTAAAAAACTATTTGTCAAGGTATGGAAAACTTATCTCACTTCCAATAACAGTATAGATAATACTCGAACCAAACCTTGTCAGCACTTGGCAAGTAATATAACATTGAGTCTCGAGTATGTTTTATACTCAATTTCCTTTGAAAAATCACACTTCGAGCATGGTTGATGCTCAAACCTGGGTCCTTAGGCATGGTTTATGCCTAAAGGATTGAACTTTCTTACTAGGCTCAGGTGTATGACTTATACACGACCCTTAGGTATGGCTTATACCTAGCGAATCAAACTTGATTCCTTTTCAAAATGAGTATGGATCATACATGGGCCAGACTTCCAAATAACGAACTACACTTGGACAAGTCTCACTACCCTGCGAGGATGTGGCAGAAAACAGTACCGAACCTCAAGATATGGCTTATGCTCGAATTCCAGGGTATGGTTTATATCCCGCTTTAAACTTATAGGTATAGTTTATACCCCTCCTTGGCTTATCCTGTATGGTTTATACCCCATTTCAAACCTCTATGTATGAATGATACCCCTCTTTGGATTTCCAGGTATGGCTTATACCTAATACGAACCGAGCTACCTTGTCATTTGACTATAAAACTCCATCATGATCTAAGTATGGTTTATGCTCCTAACACCCAATCATGGATTATGCTTGAAAATATTGAACGACATCCTTATGCTTGAAAATATCGAACGACATTGTCAGGATTTGACATGTCAATTTTGAGCTCTTTACAGGTATGGGTTAACTTGTCAAAGCTCTGATCCTTCTGCCCTTCTCTAAGGTTGACGCGGTATGGTTGGAGGATTTCTGGAATTCTTGTTTTTCTTTTGGCCGTAACACCGTCCTCGGTGATTGTTAGTTTTCCTGTCTTAATATGATCCTTATTAGTCATTGTTTTCTGGCCTAAATATAATCATCGGTGATCGTCAGTCATTTGGCCCTTTTCATAATATAGTTCGGTGTAACCATAGCTTTTCGAAATTCTACGAGATTTCTATTCAACAACTTCATAAAGATCGAGAACATACCTCCCTTTACTAGTATGTTCTAGGGGGCTTTGACTAGCTTTTCAGTAAAATATGATCTTCTCATTCTGGGTCGACTCATGTTTGGTCGACCGAAACTTGGATCGATCTAGCTCAGCAGTTCTAAAGTCAAAGCTTTATTCTTCAAATGGGTCAAAATTCGAAGTCCCGGTCGATCGAACCAAACGGTCGACCTCCAACTCTGATGATTCGCTCCCTATGCTACACAACAAGTCCCAATTTTCAAGGTTG
Organism: Allium sativum; assembly: GCA_030737875.1. Lineage (NCBI taxonomy): Eukaryota > Viridiplantae > Streptophyta > Magnoliopsida > Asparagales > Amaryllidaceae > Allium > Allium sativum. The sequence goes on from JASFAX010000053.1 coordinate 442,805, forward strand.
ATTTATTGGTCAAACTAGGCCCGTTCAACATATCTTACTCCAGATTCCCAAATCCACGTATGCTTGGATAATCGCAAAGATGACTATTATTTAGCACATATCCCAGGTTTTAAGCTCCACGTATTCCACTAATATCGAGGAGAACTATTCGTCAGCAGGAGAATAGGGTCTGCCGCATATAATTGCTTTTTCAGATCAAGTAACACGTGGCCGACCCCGGAGCGGATGATTGCCACGTAGCATTCTGATCATCTCCTGCCTATGAATACCTCATTCCCTGAAGTAGAAAGCATGCAAAATTCTTCCACTGAAAAGCTCATGGTTGGCACTCCAAAAATAGCCTAACATACACTTCAACTCACTAACACAAGGGTTTTGTGTATAAACAACATCTTTCTCTACTTTCTTTCAATCAAAAGCAATTGTAACCTGTAATCGATAGTATAAATAGAGATTACAAAGTGGACGTAGGCTTGGTTGAAGCCGAACCACTATAAAAATATTGTGTCTTCTATGTTTACTTTCTTTTTCTTGCACTCTATGATTATATTTGTGTGTGAACAACACACTTTGGGGACTGTCAATAGAACAACTTTTGACGTCAGCTTTATTTATCAATCACGCAATCAATTTTTATGTTTATATTGTATTAACCCTACGACAAAATACTCATAATAGGCTGCCTATAAAAGGTATTAATGCCCATAAAATGAAATATACTCACATATATTCATCTCGACTTCTATCTTTATATATCCTCGATTATCCTCTTTCGATCCCCCAAGATTTGCTGCCTCCCTCCCTCTCAAATCCATTATAATTTCAATGTGAGTCAATTGCTCCTGACTTTTTTCCTGATTTTACTTACTAGGGCTTCAATCATTTTTGTTTTATTTTGGTGAATGAGGAAAATGAATTCGATGGCTTCTTTTTTACTTGCTTTGATACAGCTAGGGTTTCACCCCCTTGCCATTACCCGTTCTACCCCTAGGATATTTTAACTCTTATAATGCTCAAACCAATTTTACATATTGCACACAACATACAAACAAACATGTATATTTATTCACAATTCAACCATGCATAATTCATCCACTCATTTAATACATACACAAAGAATTATTATTTATATATTCTCCCTACATACACATATATATTTATATATATATTTACTGTTGAGACAATATTATTTTAGAGCTATAAATTTGGGTCATCGCAATTAGTTAAGAACTTAGCCTCAAAACGAGTCCTAAACTCTGCCAAGTAAACATTCTACCTACATTCTCCTATTAAATTAGGTCCCACCATTCAAGGGCCTCTCCGTTAAAATGCCAAGTCATTGCCCTACGCTTAAGCTAATCGACCCGTCGTGTAGCTTCAAAAATCCTTTTGCACTTGGTGATCCTCTCTTTAGCTTTAACGAAGTTCTCAGTTCCGAAAAATGACTTGACTCCTAAACTCATGAAAAATTTGCAAAGACGAGGGAAGTTGAGGCCTCTTTAGCAAGCTGATATACTGATTCTGTAGGGGCAAGATTGGCGGTTTGGACCTATTCCACGGTCTTAAAGTATTATTGGAACCATTCGGGCAAGTACACAGGCCTTGTCAGGTTCCCTTACTCGGGCTAATTATCGACCATTTCTACTATCTGAAAAAAAGAAAACCCTTTAGTGGGCTTCGTATGATAGTACCAAGGTCCAAAAAGAGAGAAGGATAAGGTTGCCTAGTACTATTGCTATGTTTTTTGGGGTGTAGTATGTTAGGGAGTGCAGAATGGATCGTTAAGGCAAAAAAAATACTAGAGGAGGGGTGAATAGTGTTTGTGAGAATCTTAAAAAAATAAAACTTATATGAATAACAGAATGAAACAAACATCACAAACACAATCATAGACACAGATTCAAACACAGATGCAAAATAAATTAAATTAAAATGCAGAAAAGGAAAGAACACACCGGATTTTATACTGGCCCGGAGTGCTCCTACGTTCAGTCCCGCACGATGTCGGATTGCGCATAGTTTTATTAGTATATCAATAGTCAAGTACAACCTCCTTGATTTCACGGCTATAAGAGATACCAATGATTTCTACTTCCTTGATTTTAAGGCTACAAGGAAAACACTGATTCCTACTTCCTTGATTTCACAGCTACAAGGAATACCACCGATTCCTACTTTACTTAATCCAAGCAATTACAAGCAGCCCTATAACTCTTGAATAGAACTTGATTCAGAGAGAAATGAGAAGAGAGCGTAGAGAGAAGAAGTTAGATCAAAACGAAACTGATTTCAATAGAGTATAAGTGTAGAAATCATAAAAATGATTAAGAATAATTATATAATAAAAGAGAGTGAAAGTGGAGAAGAAGAGATGATTAAAAATTCGAATTCAATCCCTTTTTATAGTGTGTGAAAGTTTGTAACATTTCTAAATTATTTCAAATGTTAAAAAGACACTTCCTTTCAAATTTAAATTTCTGATATTTATACGTCGACATAGTGTTTTATGTATGTGGACATACTCTAGTGTAAATTTGAATTTTAAACATTTTTCAAGTGTTTTGATGTAAATATAATTCTGGAAATTCTTGATTAAAAATATAGTGTTGTAAATTAGTAGAAAAGCATATGAAAACATAAATTTAAACTATATAAACATATTTATAAAATTATAATGTTTTAAACTATATAAATATAATGTATAAAAAACATAAATATATAAAACTTAAGTTTGAAAAACAAAGATAAATAAAAAAAGAAAATAGAAAAGATAAAAAATAGAGAGAATTGAGGATAGAAAATAGAATTTGAAAATCAGAGTTTGAAAATCATAATTTGAATATTAGAATTTGAATATTGAACCTGGAGTGCTATTTAGGGTCTTACAAAATCTAGACTCTATAACTATATTAATCTTGAACTCTTAAACTCCTGAAATCTTGAATGCTCATGAATGTTGAAATTTGTCTGAATTCTGAATCTCTATCATCTTTAAGCTGTACAATCTTTAGTAATATTTCCTATACATAATTTCTGCATATGTGTGTGTGTATATATATGTATATATATATATATATTCTATACAAAAAGTGTTAGCATATATTTTATAATCAATGATAATTGAAATAAGGTTGTTGTCATCAAAACTCCATTCTCCAACAATCACCCCTTTTTGATGATGACAACCTTGGTTTGTCAAATATCATACCCATATATACCTGTTGATAATGATCCTTCTAATACTCCCCCTGTATGTAAGAATCCTATAAACTATGTCTATATTTTATAATTTCTCCCCCTTTGGCATTATCAAAAAAAATTCTAAAGGTACTCCCTCTAAATTGTATACTATTGTTTTAAATTTCATTATTTTAATTTCTTATGTTATGTCTATATATATATATTAATAAATTTAATTATTTTAACTCACTTAATAAACATATGCCTAATTCTGTCCTAAATTTAGTGAACGTTGCTTTATTTAACGGTTTAGTTAATATATCTGCTATTTGTTTATCTATTTCTATAAATTCAAGTGAAATATTTTCTTTACTTACGTTATCTCTTAGAAACTGATGTCTCACATTGATATGTTTAATTCTCGAATGATGAGTTAGATTTTTAGAAATATTTATAACACTTGTATTATCGCAGTATATAGGTGATTTATTTATATTTAAACCAAAATCGTTTAAAGTTTGTTGCATATATATTACTTGTGAACAAGCTAAAGCAACAGAGATATATTCTACTTCAGTTGTTGATAAAGATACGGTATTTTTCTTTTTACTGAACTATGATACAAGGGGAATGTCCTAGGAAGTGCCATGTTCCACTAGTACTTTTATGATCGGATTTGCATCCTGCATAGTCAGCATCACAGTACGAAACTAAATCGAATGAATCATTCTTAGGATAAAATAATACAAAATCTAATGCATGCTTTACATACCTCAAAATACGTTTTACGGCTTTTAAATGTGTTTCCTTAGGTTGTGATTGATATCTTGCACATATACATACACTATGCATTATATCTGGTATACTAGCGGTTATATATAATAATGATCATATCATTCCTCTATATATTTTTTTATCAACGTCTTTTGATGTATCATCTTTACTTAAAGAAATATTAGTTGCTATAGGTGTTGGTCTACTATTTGTTGTTGTTAGATTATATTTATTAGTTAATTCTCTTGCATATTTTTCTTGATTAATAAATATTCTATTCTTTAATTGTCGAATTTGTAATCCTAAAAAGAATGATAATTCTCCTATCACTACGTCATAGATGACATACTGCAACGAAAATCAAAGGTGTTGCTAGCTACAATGCAAGGATAGCTACGCTGATTTTTATCTATTGCAATGCACACTTCAAGGTGTTAACATGGATATCAAATTGTGTTGCGGCAGCTATAGTTATAAACTTATATATTTAGTTTTCCATGTCATCAATCCGCACCTATAAAAATATGCATGCCTTTCCATCAATTTCCCTTTTAGAAACAAATTTGTAGTTAACATGTCACTGATCCATTAAAATCACACACCACGAATAGGAAATCTTCGTTCCATTCCTCTTTCTCAAACTTCTCAGTTCAAGATTCGTTCGTTCTCTCCGAATCCAACTTCATTCCATTCCTCTTTCTTCCAGCTTCTTGATATTCTTGTCGCACTGCCGTCCTCTTCGCTATCGTTGTTGTGCTACTTCCCTCTGACGACCACATGTTACCTTCTTCTTTCCTGCTGCCCCACACTGGCTGCTGCAAAGCTCTTCATTTTCCCCAATTTTTTTATTTCAATTAATGGTGTCTTACTTGAATGGATTGCCTGAACTGTAAGTCTTTCATTTGATATAACTATTATTGATTATGAATTGTAAAATCCCTTTTGGATTCACAGTAAATCAATTTGTGATTTCATAAAGGAATCTTAATGTAAATATTTCTTTACTGAAAATGAAAACCCTCTTAATGTTAATTCGTGGAGAAGATAATACATTCTATTATTTTGTGAATGACTCATATTAATTTCATTACTTAGTGAACGAATGAATTACGTTAATCCCCAAAATAATATATCCTTCGTTTTCACTCATCTCGCAGGTGCTTAATGCTAATGGACAAGCTATTATAGTATTATTTCTAAGACAAGCTATTATAATATTATTTCTAACATATATCCTTCTTTTTCACTCATCTCGCAAGTGCTTATTCCTAACATTCCAACAAAGAAATGGCCATAAGAAACTGCCTTCCATGGACTTGATTAGTTTCAGAACAAGGAAAATAAATTTATAAATACAAACTTAAATTAAATTCAGTGTGAGAAAGGAGATGTGCTACCTGAAAACCAGAAAAACCTAGATGCTGAACTTCATCATGTTGATGCTGCTATGAAGATGGTTCCTCCAATGGATGTTAGCAAGGCGACTATGCAGAAAGATAATACAAGTTTAGCGTTGCATTGAACAAACTTAGTTCCGAACAAAAGAAAAAAATAGTGATGACATGTCACATGGAGTGGGCAGTGCTAGACTGTTTATTACATGGAGTAGCAAAACAAAGGAGGATAACTTCACCTTTCAGGCAGTCGAACCGGAAGATGGCGCTGTTAATAACCTTGCAAGGTCATAATAGATGGATCAAGTCAAAAGTAAAAAAGAAGTGAAGTAATTAAATAAACAAAATGAGTTCTAACAGAGGCAATGCTTGCCATAGAAGTAGTTCAAACTAAGAAAACATACTTATGGCATTTCTTTGTTGGAAAGTTAGGAGAATGCATTCCCCCACCATGAAACTTGATATTCTGGATCATCTTTATATGTGTGGATAATATGATCATATCTCTTGTGTTGGCTAAGTCATTAGAATTCAGAGCAGATACCATGATTCATACCATTGTGTAGCTAAGCAATGCATGTTTTAAGGTATGATTATTTGTTTATTCTACCATTTCAATCGGACCATGTAAGTCTATAGCTTTGTGATGCATTGATTATGGTTTCTAAGAAGGAGCAGCCATGCAGATGTGACTGAGCATGAGTTTGCAATGCATTTCCACTTGATTTAGGATTTCTCCCTTTATTAGGCTCTTTTTCCATTGTTTGAGCTGTTCCAGTTCATTTACTATTTCTAGCACATCTTTTCCAAATTGTGGCGTAGCGCTAGGTCTACACTTGTTGTTTTGAAGGAGCAGAAAACAGGGATAACTTAAGTAATAGATTCACGGCAAATGGTATGACAGTATTATGATAATTTACATTAGTTTAATTACTGAATATGTTATACTTATAGATCAAAAATATTATGCATCATGAACATCGTCACTGTTAAATGTGGGATGACATCCAAGCCATGGAGTATCATTCATAGTGTAGTTTATATAATCATTTTCATGTATTTTTTCTTGCTTACAGTTGTATATGTGAGTCTGTAAATGAGTAAATCGAGTGACAATGTAGTGAGGAATGTATATAAATATGAATGATTGTGTAATATACCAGTAAAGTTGAAATAAAATATTTATTTGAATAAAATACTATGTTTGAATACTTTGTTATAATAACATTTATTATAATATTATGAAAATTTTGATTACTAGTAGTTGAGGTGTAATTATTTTTAACAGGTGTAAAACAAAATTTAACAACTGCTAGAAACAGTTGTAAAAAAGGTTGATTTTATTACGATTGCCAACTGTACTAGACATATTACAACTATTTTTGGCAGTTGTGAAAGGGTATTTTTTTGTTCTCGTGGTATCTGTGGCAACACCTACACTGATGTTACCATAAGGTCGCAAAGGTGTTGCCTTTGACTCTAAGGCAATGCGGCAAAAGGCAACCCCAAGAAAGTGTTACCACAGATCATTTTTTGCTTATAGCAACACTTTTTGGCACATACTGCGTCACTTCTTTGGGGTTGCCGTAAGCCATCTATGGCGTAGTGTATATGACTGATTTCAAATTCTTTGGTCAGAATATCTAAAAATTCTTTATTCATTTTATCATTTGTTGACCCAAAAATTATATCATTAAAAATATATTTGTGCTAGTTGTATATCTTAGTTATTCTTCTTGATAAACAAAGTATTATCTAATTTTCCTATTTCAAAGTTTGATTGTAACAAATAATTTCGTATTCTATCATACCAAGCCCTAGGAGTCTGTTTTAATCCATATAACGCTTTCTTTAGCTTATATACGTGATTTTGTAACTTTTCATCTTCAAATAGGGGTGGTTGCTCAACATATACGTCTTCCTTGACAAATCCATTTAGAAAAGCACTTTTGACATCCATTTGATATAATTTGAAATTATTATAGTTTGCAAAAGCTAGTAAAATTCTAATAGCCTCTAGTCTTGCTAAGGGGGAAAAGTTTCATCGTAGTCTATTCCTTCTTCTTGAGTATAACCTTGTGCTACTAGTCGTGTCTTATTTCTTACTACCTCACCGTGTTCATTCATTTTATTTTTATAGATCCATTTGGTTCATATTATTATTTTATCCTCTGGTCTAGGATCAAGTTTCCATACTTCATTCCTAGTAAAACTGATTCAGTTCTTCTTGCATAGCAAGTATCCATGATCATCAGAAGAAGCTTCATTTGTATTTTTGGGTTCAACAGTTGATATAAATGCAGTATTACTCATATTATCTAGTTGATTACGAGTCCCAAAAATAGATTCAATATCTCCTAAGATATTTTCTACAGGATGATCTCTAAGTAATCTAATTCTTTTATTCGGTTGATTATCCTCATAATTTATTTCTTTAATTTCATTTTCACAATCGTCTTCATTGTTTTGAGTTATACTTTTATAGTTTTCGACGAAAGATAGGTTAAATGTTTCTTCTAAAGTATTGGTTCGAGTATTGAAAACTCTATAAGCCTTGCTTCTTTCTGAATATCCAATAAATATTCCTTTTGTCGGATTTTGAATCAAACTTGTCAAAATTATCTTTTGTATTTAGTATTAAACATTTACTTCCAAATATTTTAAAATATGATACTTTTGGTTTCTTGTTATACAAAAGTTCATATGGTGTTTTATGAGTTAATGGTCTAATTGAAATTCTATTAATAATATAGCAAGCTGTTGCAACTGCCTCAGCCCAAAAAATCCTTGGTAAATTACTATCGGCAAACAAAGTTCTTGCACATTCTTGTATTGTTCTATTTTTACATTCAACTACTCCATTTTTTTGAAGGGTTGTTGGAATTGTAAAATTGTGGGTTATTCCCTTTTTATTACAATATTATTCAAAATTCTCATTTTCAAATTCTCCGCCATGATCACTACGTATTATTTTAATTTTTAGTGATAATAAGTTTTGAATTCTTTCATAAAATGTTTTAAACTGATTGAAAGCATCACTTTTACTTTTAAGAAACAAAGTACAAGTAAATCTAGAAAAGTTGTGAACTATTACGTACACATATCTGTTATGATTTATCGATTGAACTTGGAATAGACTAAATAAATCCGTGTGTATTAACTATAATAGTTTTGAAGTAGTAATTTCTTCTTTTGATTTAAACGAACTCTTCTTTAATTTTCCAAATTGACAAGCATCGCATAAATTATTAACTTTAAATTTCATTTTGAGTAATCCTCTAACTGAATCTAATTTAGAAATCCTAACAATGTGTCTGAAATTTATATGACCAAATCTCTTATGCCAGATCCAGGGATCACTTGTATTGGCCATAAGATATAAATTATCGCTAGAGATTTTCATACTCAATATACAGATATTTTTCTTTCTTTCTCCTTTGGATATAACTTTTGAATTCCTATTTTCTATGAAATATTTATTCTTTTCAAAATTATTTTTATAACCCTTATCGCAAAGTTGACTTATACTTAGCAAGTTGTGTTTTAAATTTCTAACTAACAAAACATCAGAAATAGTATAAGTTTCAGAATTACCGACATTGCTGATTCCAATAATGTATCCTTTTAGAGTTATCTCCGAAGTTCACCATTCCGCCATCTTCATACTTCAAATTATTGAGTAGTTCTGGATTTACAGTCATATATCTCGAACAGCCAATATCCAATATCCATTTGTCCTTTTTCATTTCCACTAATTGCTTTCCAGAATTTGAATTTTCAACAGCCATGTAGCACACCAGTTCAAGAATTGAATTTCCAACAGCCACCTTTTCAGAATTTGAATTGCCAACGGCCACTTTACCCATCTTTTCAACTTTTGAATTTTCAAAAGTCACAGAACTCATCCTTTTCTGAATTGAGCAATATTCCAGTAGATCATATGTCTCTTTATCATTACTATATGCAGACTCTTTCAACATTGATACAATGAATGAATTGACACTAGTATTAACAGAGATTCCAAGATTTTCCAATTTAAAAAAAAAAATCAAAAATCAAATTATGAACTTTTTGAATGACCTTGCTCTGATACCAATTGTTAGGGATTGCGAAATTGATCGTTAAGGAAAAATAAACACTATAGGGGGTGAATAGTGTTTGTGAGAATCTAAAAAAAAATCTAAAACTTATGTGAATAACAGAATGAAACAAACACTACAAACACAATCACAGACACAGATCCAAACATAGATGCAAAATAAATAGAAATAAAATTGCAAAAAAGGAAAGAACACGCTGGATTTTATACTAGTTCGGATTGCTCCTACGTCCAGTCCTGCACGACGTTGGATTGTGTAGAGTTTTATTACTATATCAATAGTCAAGTACAACCTCCTTGATTTCACGGCTACAACTGATACCACCGATTCCTACTTCCTTGATTTCATGGCTACAAGGAAAACACTTATTCCTACTTCCTTGATTTCACGGCTACAAGGAATACCACCGATTCCTACTTTGCTCAAACCAAGCAATTACAAATAGCCTTATAACTCTTCAATAACACTTGATTCAGAGAGATATGAGAAGAGAGTGTAGTGAGAAGAAGTTTGATCAAAACGGAATTGAATTCGGTAGAGTATAAGTGTAGAAATCATAAAAAATAATTAAGAATAATTATATAACGAAAGAGAGTGAAAGTGGAGAAGAAGAGATGATTAAAAATTCAAATTAAAACCTTTTTATAGTGTGTGAAAGGTTGTAACATTTCTGAAACGCTTCAAATGGTGAAAAGACACTTCCTTTCAAATTTAAATGTCTGACAGTTATATGTCGACATAGTGTTTTATGTATATCGACATATTCTAGTGTAAATTTGAATTTTAAACATTTTTTAAGTGTTTTTATATAAATATAATTCTGGGAATTCTTGAATAAAAATATAGTGTTGTAAATTAATATTATAAAGTAGAAAAGCATATGAAAACATAAATTTAAACTATACAAACATATTTATAAAATTATAATGTTTTAAACTATATGAATATAAAGTATAAAAACCATAAATATATAAAACATAAGTTTGAAAAACAAAGATAAATATAAAAGAATTAAAAAATATAGAGAGAATTGAGGATAGAAAATAGAATTTGAAAATCAGAGTTTGAAAATGAGAATTTGAATATTGAATCTGGAGTGCAATTTAGAGTCTTACAAAATCTAGACATTATAACTATATTAATCTTGAACTCTTGAAATCTTGAATACTCATGAGTGTTGAAATTTGTTAGAATTCTGAATCTCCATCATCTTTAAATTGTGCAGTTTTCAGTAATATTTCTTGTATATAATTCCTGCATATGTGTGTATATATATATTCTATAAAAAAAAGTGTTAGTATATATTTTATAATCAATGATAATTGAAATAAGTTTGTTTTCGTCAAAACAACATTCTCCAACATAGTACACACACATATATGTATGTATGTATATATACAGTTTTGAAAACCTTTTCAAATAACAAATACATCTCTCTTACGTATATTTCTCCTTAATTGGGTAACCTATTCTTTGGTACCAAATGTAATAACCCGAGCAAAATAGACCTTAATTCCAACCTAGAAATGGCCCATTGGAATTTAGAGTCATTTTAAATGAATTGTTGATTTCTATAAGGAAATACTAACAGATTTCACAGAGCAGTCTAAATGAAAATCAGAATCTCAGAAAGCGGAAGGGATAAAATATAATAATTCACAAATAGATGTACCATAGTAATAATAGTACTGCGAAAATAATAACTAATTCTTCATCGAAAGCCTCTTTCTCCAAGCCCTCGCTAAACATCATCAATCAACATCGCTCTCCTACTAACTTGTTTATGTTAAGAGCAGAGAAGTTAGAGCATAAAAATCAAGTGAATGAAAAAAAATATAAGTTTAGGAGTGACTATTTCCTATATTTGGCAGTGTAAATTCTTCATGTTATGTCTACGCAGCAAGCACACATAACAAATCATATGAGGCGGACATCCTAACAATCACTCAAGGCCTATATGTAATTCTAAAGGCAGACATCCTTATAGTCACTTAGTACCCCCACGAGGTAAGGTCGGACATCCTTATAGTCACTTAGTGCCCCATGAGGCAGGCTATTCCTAGTCACTTAAGGCCATTTTTTAATTTATTAAGGGTGAACTTCCCTACAATTACTTAATACCTTATGGTGGACGCCCAACCACTTAAGACCACGTCTCTAATGTCAACATCATAAATAATAACTCTCCTTGTAGGTCGAGAAATAGTAACGACCACGTACTATCAGGTTTGGGTCTGAAACACAACTTCATTTAAGAAAAACCTCCCAGTGGACCCTCTTGTTACTATCTAGCTTCCCTACGGGTGAACTCTCAGTCACTTAATACTTCCCATAGATGGTGGTTCATTAAGTCTATATATAATTCGTCCCTAGGTCATCCTTAACTAGCCCATAGATAAGAAGCAGACATTATTTGGAGAACTACCCTATTCATATGCTATTTGCTATTAAAACCATTTATTACCTTGTAAGAGGAAGGCGGACCCAATGACCATTTAAGACCTTTGTGAGGGCAAGTCCCATGACTTGGGTCCAAAACCAAGGATTGGACATTAGGAATGGACCTAGTCCTAACTACTTAATACCCAATTCAAGGTAGGTCAACCACTTAATACCTTCTCAAGGAAGGCCTACTTAACACACAAATACACACTAGACATCTCACATTAAGTCATCCATTAGTAGATGCTGAGATTATTGGGCGGTTCTGGGATGGCTTCTACTACAAACTGGGTTTAACATTGCATTTAAGTGACTAATAATAATGGCCCATGACACCTAGACATTTCACATTAACGAGTCTTACATGTAGATGCTAGATATGCCCATCGGTTCCGGACAGGCTTCTGCTACAAGTAATGGCTAACCTCGTGTCGGTGTCATTAATTATAATTCAAGTCCATTAACTCACACATATACATATAAATTTCGTTAGGGACATTCAAATTTCAAATCATAATTTAAATGTATTTACTGCGCAGTTAATACGCATTAATATTGCATTTAATTATGATATATATATATATTGATGTGAATTATGGGAACGAGAATAACATCCTAACCACGTTTCGAAATGCCAATCCCATCATCCCAATTAAGGTGTACAAGCCAATTTTTCTTATTAACTAACATATCCAACATATATATATTCACAATTTATGAAAAAAGGGAAATAACAACATATAGCATAACTTGCAACTTAAGCTTGAGTCATTACTCAAACAATAAAAATATAGGCAAGATGCAATATATCCAATTACATAAGGAAATCCTTGGTTTTTGACATTGCTTCACTTTTATATTTATGTTGTGTACCAAACTTCAAGTAATGATTGTAAATAATACGTTCAAGGCAATATATTCAGAATAGATGCTTAAACCTATTGACTTTACAATATACAAATCTCACATTTCAACACACATATGTGAATACAAAAAGTAAGAATTGAGTGACTCAAAACAAAAAACTCAAGAAATTCATAACATCCCAAGCCTACATCTCCATTATCCAAATAACACAAACCCAAAATGCATTACTTATGATTGACCATTTCAGCGACAAATAGAATATAGGATCTAGGGGTGTAAGGATTATGTTATCGTTTAACCAAATCCAATATAAGCATAATATTCCAAATCCAAATTACAAAATATAAGAAATAGAACTTAGATGGTTTCCACTCACAGTGCTTTCGAAATTAAGAACAAAAGAATTGAGTAGAATAAGACTTGGATATAACCTTTGTAAATGAGCTCTCGTTCTTCTATTAATATATATATATATATATATATATATATGTATGTATGTATGTATGTGTGTGTAGTTAATGCCTTGCTATTGCCCTGCTATGGCCCCTCTATATCCTGTAGCACACTACCACCTTCATGCTTCTCCTTAAATATGCTCTAATATAGCCTCTCCCGATATATCCCGTTATTTCCGCAATATTTTGTTATTCCCCCTATATCTTTGATGAAAGAATTGAACTTAAAAATGAAATATATGCACTAAAAGAATGTTAAATTAGTTTCTTTAATTGAATTTTTTAATATCTACTTTTAGAAAAAATACTCTAATATGCTATTGAATTTAATTAATTTAAAAGAAAGTTTATGTTTATTTGTCGAAAGTTGCACATATTTGTATTTAAAACTAAAAATGTACTAACTAAAGTTAAATAAGTGTTAGTTTTTCACTTACTTATCATTTATATATTCACAAAAACATTTTGAAGGAGTTATATATGTTATTTTAGAATCATTCGCTATATCCTGCTATTTCCTCGCTATGAATTTTTGAACCTCCATCGCATTGGATCCGCTAAACGCTTTAACTGCACAGATATATATATACACACACACACAAAAGAATCAAATGAATTAGAATCTTATTTATATAAACTTAAATCCAGAATTCTCAAACCAATATAAACCTTAGAATAAAGAGGATATGATTGAGGTTAGAGAAGGAGAAGAGAAATTTAACCTTATATTATGGATTTAGCAATGGCAGAAAGAAGGTGGAGCCGCAAGAATGAAATGAAGAATAGGGTCAGGGAGAGACTAGGAGGGTGGTTTATACAGTTGCTAGTGATAATAAAAACCATAGTGTAACAGCCCGCATTTTACATATCGAAGGATCGTAAAATATTTTTATTTCATTCTCTGAGGGTTGGATCATTCTCATCTTTTAATTTGTTGCTTATGGGGATGTGAGACATGTCCATAATTTTTACCTATTTTGTTTGTGACCATTTTGCCTCTGTCAGCATATTACATGGCATAACTTTTGACCCAGGTTGAATCAGAGGATGAGATATGTGCCATTGGAAAGGAATTAATGGTTTCCTTTCCGTAGAGTGGTTACAATAAAGATTTGGCTCAGTGTTTTGGAAGAAATCGCTGTTTTAAGGTTTTCCAGTTTGTTGTTTAGGTTTTGGAAGCCTAATGGGCTGATTTTGGGGGAGGCCCATTAGTGGGCTGGTGGAAACTATAAATAAGGGGAAAGGGATATGGGAATGGCTTTAGTTTTTCCGTTCTCTCATTCGGTGCATTGATCTCCTCCTTCCTCTAAAACCTTTTCACCATTAAAAATCCAAATCGAAAGAGGGAAATCATAGATCTACACATTAGGGGCTAGATCTACGTCAATTGAAGCAAGAGTTCATCGGGTCAAGGAGATTGGTGCGAAGCACTTGCTGTCCGGAATCTTATTGCAATGATTTTTTCTTGTTTAGGAGAATCGGTGAGTAGTTCACATCTCTCACATGGATTCAATGAAGTGTATGAGTAGTTGATCAAGTTTTTCATTAAATTCAAGTGTTTTCTCATAGATCTATGCATTGGTAAGTCCATTTTCATATTAATCACCCTATGATCTGATTTAACAAGTTTAGATAGGTAATTTCCATGATATTTCATGTGAATATGCAAGTTAAATCCATGGTTTTGCTCATATGTACATTTGTGGTGATTTTGGGAAATTTTACATAAGCACTGATTAAATTGTCATATTGGTGATGTTGTTGATTTCATATCATGGTTGTGGTCATATTTGATGTATTGGATGAGTTGGTTTCGTCAATTCTATCGTTTGGCGAAATTTTGGTCGAAATCGGAGAGGAATTGTTGAAGTGCAGGTTTTGGGTCAGTCGAGCGAGCCAGGGTGGGTCGGTCGGTCCCCAAAATGTGTCATCGAGAACAATTCAGAAGCCATGCCTGGTCGGTTGGTCTCACCTGCGTCTGGTCGTTCACGATGGGTCGGGTCAGTCTTGGTGTGGGTCGGTCGAACAGGCCTGAGAGTTATGGTTTTGGAGGAAGTTTGGGCCGGACCGATCACTATGGGCCGGGTCGGTCATCAGGTGGTCCGGACGTGTACGAGGAGGAAGACTTTGGGTCGTGCATGCAGGTGGTCGGTAGTGCACATTCCAGGTCGAGCGGCATGGGTTCAAGCAACGTTGGGTCGAGCAGGCATCAGGTCGATCGGGTCGGTCCTCCTTGGGTCGGTTTGTCCGAATGATGGAATTTCAGCACTGTGTTTAAACACGGCGGTTGATGGCCTAAGTGTCGTGATTTGTTTCCTTTAGCAAATTGATTTGATGCTAT
The DNA here is from genome assembly GCA_030737875.1 of Allium sativum. Lineage (NCBI taxonomy): Eukaryota > Viridiplantae > Streptophyta > Magnoliopsida > Asparagales > Amaryllidaceae > Allium > Allium sativum. The sequence goes on from JASFAX010000053.1 coordinate 458,358, forward strand.
CGATTATTTCGGACTGTATGATCGATGTTTTCTTCGGTTCGAAAGGGATGAAAACTTCGAAGTGAATTCCATGGGGAATGACGAAGTGAGATGATTTGTTCATCGGATGTGATGAATATGGAATCGACTCAAGGATGTATTGAGTTCATGTGAAGTGATTGCTCTAAGGTGTTCTGAGTTAATTAATAGTCGTAATTGATAACGACTAGAGATGAGAAGGCCGAGGAACTATAGTTGTCGTAGTTTCTAGCGGATCCAAAGCAGGCTGTACAACTGAAGACCAGTTGTAGATTGAGTGCCCTGGGCGTCGTGTATGGCCTAGACACGTGTTGAGTATAGCGTATGGGATTTTGTTAGAACAGGAGCATCATGTATGGTCCTTGAAAATTAATGGTAAGTTGTTAGCCAGTCATACTATAACGAGGGATCCAAAGCAAGGTTGGCGGTGATAGCCAGGTTTAGTCATGGATGTTTGAATGCTTGTCATGATGATGGTTGAGTTGCTATTGAAATGTATGAATGTTTGTCCTGGTTTCCATGGCTGAATTCTTATTCTCTTGGATGTATGGATCATAAAGGCTATCACCATCAGGTGTGGGAGAGGCAGTTGAGAGTTCTTCTCTGGAGCTGGGTAGATTAGTTGTTTATTTACCCTTTCTCATATACTTTATTGATGAAGTTTGTTAGCTGTGTTATAGTCACTAAGACTGTTGTCTGACTCAAGGTTTTATGTTTCCTATTATTAACTTGGGTTGTTCATCCAGTTGTTTGGATGGACAGACTAGGTGGCATGTGACAGGTGATTGCTTAGTACGGGCGAGGTTGTTGTTGGGTGACGAGCAAGAGGCTGGCGTACTATTTTACTACTATCTAGTGCCTTTGTTTTTCCGTTGTTTGCTATTTATCTGAGTGTTGTAGTGAGGCAAATTGTACAAACACTATTGTTTTTATCCACATGTATGGGAATTACTTTCTAGTTGCCATGAAAGTTTAGTGTTTTCCGCTTCATTATTATTACCTGTGGTATATGTTCTATTATAGTTTATCCTTGCGTTGTGAGTTTATGACAGATTTCGCCTATGTATTATACCCTACTGATCGTCTGTAGCCGCCTGGCATATCTTTCAGCGCATTATTCCTCTTGTTCAGTTGGGGGGGCTGTAGGCGGTCGTCACATTTGATATCAGAGCTCTAGTTAACAATTTTTAGCCGAAGTTCAAGGACGTAATTACGTATGACAGACGTACTTGTAGATTTCAGTTGGATGCTTACTATATATATTAGCGTATATAGTAGTAGTGGTTGTATTCTTTAGTAGTTTTTATTGGAAGTGGCTAATTATTCTAAATTGCAGATTTAGAATGAGTAGACGACTATCAAGACAATCTTCTAGGGAAGCTAGCATTGGAGGGTGAAATGGCGGTGCACATGACTACCAGGCTATGTTTGAAGCTATGATAGAAGCATGCCTTCTAAGGAACCCCACTCCAATGGCAGCTACGGTTAAAGTTGGAGTTCCAATGCCTAAAGCGGTAGAATGTGCAAAGCTATGCAAAGACTTTGCATCATTGGGAGTGAAACAGTTCAAGGGCACTGAACCAGTTGAAGAGGCTCAAAGGTGGCTGGATACGTGTGTTCGAATTTTCAAGGACTTGGGTATAGATGATGCAACAAAGAGGAAGCTTGCATCAAGGTGGTTAGTGAGGCAGAACAATGACTGGTAGAACTTTGTCACACTTGAGACTCCAGAGGAAGAGATCTCATGGGAGCAATTTCAAGCCAAGTTTTAAGAGAATTTTATCTCCACCATGCAAAAGTCAATTACGTTTAATAGATTTGTGGAGCTTAAACATAATGGTCTCCCAGTTCTTGACTATGTTTCTGACTTCGAGGCCTTGTCAAAGTATGCTCGTTCGTATGTGGATATTCCTTATCAAAAGAACGAAAAGTTTGTCTTGTGGTTGGATGAATATCTTGGGAATCAGCTTGTGGATCACCTCGATGGTAGCTTCGAGAAGATCGTCGAGAAGGCTTTGAGGCATGAAAGTTTGTTCCTTAGGAAGATGCCTGTTGTTGCACCTAAGGAAGAACAGAAGCCACAGAAGGGTGGTAATGATAAGAAAAGGAAGCAATAACAACAGAAAGGAAAAGACGGCCAAAAGAAGCAGAAGGGAGAAGTGACTTGCTTCAAATGTTGGCAGAAAGGCCACTTTGCTAGTGAATACAAGAATCTTAAAGCTGAGAAGAATTGCTTCAAGTGTAGAAAATCGGGACATGAGAAGAAAGATTGTCCAGAATCAGCTAAAGGGAAGCAAGTTGTTAAAGCTTATGCTTAGGGGTAGTGCCATCTTCTTCGAAAGCTCCTACTGCAACGGAGAAGGGAAAGGGTGTCCTGGTGCAAGGTACTCTTTCTATTCATGGTGTTTCAGTTTGAGTTTTGTTTGATACTTGAGCATCGCATTCATTCATTTGTAATGATCTTGTGTATCGCTTGGGTTTGGAACCCGAGATTTGTGATAGACCATTGATCGTGACTAATCCAGTTGGGTGTTCGTCCAGTTTGTGCATGTTGTGTCGTGGTCTAGAGTTGTCGGGTTTTGGTTGCTCTTTTGTGTGTGATTGCTTTGTTCTTAACTTCGCTGGGTTTGGGATCATCTTGGGCATGGATTGGCTCAAGAGGTATGCGGCAAGAGTGAATTGTGAGAAGCTAGAGGTGAGAATCAGGGATGTGGAAAGGCGAAAGGTATTGATAATGTGTAAGCGCGAAGAGAGTGTCTTCGTTAGCTATTTATATTCGCTTGTGATTCCACAAGAAGACTTGTCGTCTGTGCAGATCACTAATGAGTATGAGGATATATTTGATGAGGTCAAAGGATTGCCGTGCATCGAGAGATCGAGTATAGGATCAATTTGGTCAAGGGTGTTAGACTAATCGTTATGTATCTTAGGCGGATGGCGCCTAAGGAACAACGAGAGTTAGAGGTGCAAGTTCGAGGCTTTCTTAGGAAGGGATTCATTCGGAGAAGTGTTTCCGAATGGGGTGCACCAGCCGTGTTTTCAACGAGGAAGATGGCTCATTAAGGTTGTGTGCAGACTATCGTGAGCTGAATAAGGTGACTAAGAAGAACAAGTATCCATTGCCAAGGATTGATGACTTGTTCGATCAGCTTCACGAAGCCAAAGTGTTTTCTCAAATGGATTTGGCAATGGGTTTTCACCAGTTGAGGATAGCAAAGGATAGTGTGCCAAAGACAGCTTTTAGGACACCATCCGGATTCTTCAAGTGGTTGGTGATGCCATTCGGGTTAACTAACACACCAATGTAATTTGTGGATCTTATGAATAAAGTTTTCAGCGATTAGCTGAACAAGTTCATGCTTGTGTTCGTGGATGATACTCTGGTTTACTCCGGGAATAAGGAAGAACACAAGACACACTTCAGAGTTGTGTTAGAGATCTTGCGGAAGCATCAGTTAAAGGCTAAGTTCTCGAAGTGTCACTTCTGGAAGAATGAAGTGAGGTTCTTAGGCCATGTTGCCTCTGGAAATGGTATAGCTATGACAGGCCGCCCTGGACCAGCCGACATTTCTCCGAAATGCGCCGTGCCGATGCCCGACCAGCACGGGACGGTCATCAAAAGAAAAGAAGGAAGATGAAGGACTATCAAAGAACCTGTAGTATATCTCACAGCGCATGGAATAAAATATAATAATGTTGAGTCAACGGTTTCAATGTTTAATTTTGATTAATGACAAGAAGGAGTTCAAGATCGACAAAAAGAAGAATTGATGTCTTCATAGGTTAGAGGTTGATTATTTAGAGTCTTTTATGTTAAAATCTATCCTCAAATAATCATACTTCTTATCACTTTCAAAAATATGCATGAAAACTCATTTTTGGTGCATGTTGACAAAAACCTGTCAACAAGTTATTTTTAACCTGTCAACAGGATTTCAAAAGAAACCTGTATACCTGTTAAAATTAACCTGTCAACAGTTTTTTAAAAATAACAGTCAAAAATCTGTCTACCTGTAATCTTTATATGTCAACAGCTTTTCATAATAACAAAGCATCTTTTTGAAAAGTCATCTTCCTTCTTGAAGGGTTGCATCCATTTCTCTTCATTAGAAATCATTTCTTTTGATTGCAACTCTTCACCAATAATTATATCTTTTCAATCATTATAAATACATCGTGATTCATTCATCCTAATCACCGAATTTCACTCTCTATTCTCTGATCTATCTTGCATTATTACTTGGCATTCAAAAAGCACTCAAAATCATTATATTATCTTTTGAAACTCCAAGCATATTTAATACACTTGTGATTCAACGATAATCAACTTCCAAATCTTTGCAAATATCAAATTACATTTGAGGATAAGATCATAGGAAGGGTGTACTCAATTATTGACTAATCAGTGTTGAAACAAGAACACATTCAGAAGTTAAAATCTTGTAATTGTTAAAGTCCTGTGTGGGTAATCTTGTAGCCCGTGAAATCAAGTGGGTAAGCTTGTGGCCCGTAAATCAAGTAGTGTTGTATACCTGTTCCTCCGGGTAAAGTGAGGTTGTTAGTGAAAATCCGGAGAGAGGTCTGGGATTGGACGTAGGACGGTGCTCCGAACCAGCATAAAAATCCCTGTCGTGATTTTTCCTTTTTACTGCATTTACTATATTTACTTATCTGCGAATAGTTATTACTTTATACTTGAATATTGTTTGTCATATTACACGATCCTTGTGTGTATTATACTCGGCAAGTAGACGCACACATTTTTAGTTGAATATTGTTCTAAGACTTATTCAGATGGTGGCTCTGTCACTTTTGGAGATAATTCAAAAGGCTATATCATCGGCAAAGGCGATGTGAGCAATTACGGTACATCTAACTTACCTCTTATTACTAATGTCATGCTAGTTAAAAACTTGAAACATAATTTACTAAGTATTAGTCAACTGTGCGACAAAGGTTTTATCATTTCTTTTTTGGATAATAAATGTAGTATTTTAGATAAAGATCGAAATCTAGTTTTTGAAGGTTATAGAGACAAAAATATCTATATTCTGAATATGAACATCAATCATAATTCAGATATGTGTCTTGTAGCAAATGATAATGATCCATGGCTATGGCACAAACGTTTCTGTCACATAAACTTCATAACTATTGACCAGCTAGCCAAAAATGATCTAGTTAAAGGACTACACAAAATGAGCTTTACGGTTAATAATATTTGTGATGCATGTCAACTAGGAAAATTGAATAATCATCTTTCAAATCCAAGAAAGTCATATCAACATTACAACCACTTGAGTTATTACATACGGATTTATTCGGACCAACCCAAGTTCAGTCAATAAATCACAGTCGGTATGTGTTTGTAATTGCTGATGATTATTCTCGTTTTACATGGGTAATTTTCTTGAAAAATAAAAGTGACACGTTTAATCATTTCAAATCCTTCGTCAAGAAAATTCAAAAGTCAAAAGGACTTAAGGTTAAGATATAAGAAGTGATCATGGCGGAGAGTTCGAAAATAATGAATTTGAACATTTTTGTACAAAGAAGGTATCAATCATAATTTTTTGTTTCCTCGAACTCTACAACAAAATGGAGTTGTAGAACGGAAAAAACGGACTTTACAAGAATGTGCAAGAACATTATTAAATGGATCCACTTTACCAAAACATTTTTGGGCAGAAGTTGTTGCAACTGCGTGTTATGTTTTGAATCGTGTATCTATTCGACCTCTCACGAAAAATACATCTTATGAGCTATTTAATCAGAAAAAGACAAATATCTCATATTTCAAAGTTTTTGGTTCTAAATGTTTTATTTTAAATACGAAAGACCATCTGGGAAAATTTGATCCAAAATCCGATAAAGGTATATTTGTCGGATATTCGGAACGAAGCAAGGTCTATCGTATATTCAATAAGAGAACTAAAACTATTGAAGAATCACTTCATGTATCTTTTGATAAATTCTATAAGCCATCTCATAATATATCAGATGACGAAGAAAATATAGTCACTAATAATTCTACCATCACAAATAATGACTCTGACTCAGAAATTATTGAAGATATTCCCCAACCTGCTATAGCACCTTCTCCACCTAGATTTAGATCTCCTCCAAGAATTCTAAGAGATCATCCAGTTCAAAATGTTATTGGAGAAGTAACCTCACAGATTAGGACAAGGAGTCAACTTAATCAAATGGGTCATGTTGCGTTTATTTCGAATATCGACCCGAAAAATCTTAAGGAGGTTGTTACCGACGACTACTGGATCATTGCCATGCAAGAAGAGCTAAATCAATTCGAGCGCAATGATGTATGGGAACTTGTTCCAAGGCCATCTGACCAATTGGTTATAGGAACTAAATTGGTTTATAAAAATAAGGCTGATGAACAAGGGAATATCACTAGAAATAAAGCACGGTTAGTAGCACAAGGTTATAATCAAGAAGAAGGTATCGATTATGAAGAAACATTCGCACCTGTCGCAAGACCAGAGGCTATTAGAATTTTATTATCTTTTTCTTGTCATCACAATTTTAAATTATATCAGATGGATGTCAAGAGTGCATTCTTAAACGGGTTTATAAAAGAAAGAGTATATGTTGAATAACCTCCTTTATTTAAACATGAAAAATATCTGGATCATGTATTTAATCTTAAAAAGGCTTTGTACGGCTTAAAACAAGCACCACGTGCTTGGTATGAACGTTTACGAAGTTATCTTATTGATTCGAGTTTTCATATAAGGAAGGTTGATCAAACATTATTTATTAAACATTCGTAAAAAGACATATTGGTAATTCAAATATATGTGGACGATATAATCTTTGGATAAACAAATGAAAAACTTTGTAAAGAATTTGCAGATGTTATGACCAAAGAATTTGAAATGTCACATATGGGAGAATTATCATACTTTCTTGGTCTTAAAATTAAACAACTTCCGAATGGTATTTTCATAAATTAAGAAAAATATTGTGGAAATCTTGTTAAAAGATTTGGATTTGAAAATACTTCCGGAAAAACTACACCTATGAGTACATCTACTCATCTTGAAAAAGATGAAAATGGGAAAAGTGTAGACCAAAAGACATATCGTAGTATGATAGGTTCTCTTTTATATTTAACGGCTAGTCGTCCTGACATTATGATGAGTGTTTGTTTAGGTGCACGATTTCAAGCCAATCCTAAAGAATCACACTTATGAGCAGTGAAACGTATAATTCGTTATCTTAATAATACCAAAGATTTTTGTCTTTTCTATCCAAAAGATTTTTCATTTGAGTTAGTATCATATAGTGATGCGGATTTCGGAGGATCTCGAACGGATAGAAAAAGCACAAGTGGTACTTGCCATTTTATTGGAAAATCACTTTTCTCTTGGTTTAGTAAGAAATAAAATTGTGTTTCACTTTCGACGTGTGAAGCGAAGTATATATCAGAGGCTCTTGCATGTACACAAGTTTTATATATGCAACAAACACTTAAAGACTTTGGAATAATTTTATCAAATTCAATCATATATTGTGATAACACAAGTGCGATAAACTTATTCAAAAACCCGGTTAACCACCCTCGAACTAAACATATCGACATTCGACATCATTTTCTGAGAGATAATATTGAAAAAGGAAATATAAATCTTGAATACGTAAGCACAGAGAATCAACTAGCTAATATATTTACCAAGCCTCTACTCGAATCAAGTTTCATAAAATTACGTAGAGAGCTAAGCTTATTATCTAGAAAGGAACTTGAAAATTAAACTATATTTTAAACGTAGCAAAGTTCTTTTCTATCTAATACAAATAGTTATTACTTAACTATTTTCTCTCCTAAAATAAAGTGTTATTTTGTGGTGAGATTAATATGGACCTCTTCTAAAAATAGAAGTAGTCTTATATATACCTCTTCGTTGAGTGCTTTCTGAATTCATCCTTTCAATCTTCATTCATCTTGTAATGGCTCATATTTGCGACGAATGTGCTTGAAGATCACACATCACCATAACTAGCTCCAAATCAGACGAGCACTACTCCCCGAAGACACCGGAACATCCTCCTGGTTTCCATCAAAACTCACGTACACCTGGCACCACACCTAACTCAAAACGTTGCAAGAAAGCGTTATTTTGGTCTCCACGTACACGAGAGAAAATAGATGAGATACACCATTATCAAAAGCATCAAGTTGATCTCCGGAGGGAGATGTATTACGAGCAGAAGTTAACAGCTTCTCGGCTCACGTATCTCGAACAAATAGCTTCATTCTTCTGTAGCTCTAATAAGCACAACGTTCATGAGCCCATACATATGCCATCGTCATCAAGAACACCAAATACATGGGATAGGAATTTCAGTAAAAATGTAGGTGCAAACGATAAATATTCTCCTTGGGAACCTCGGAAATAAAACTATATCATATCTAAGGATATCATTTATATTGCTTTGTTATTTCCATGTGTTATTCTTCCTGTATAATTGTTTTTTTATATAATAAATTTGTTTTTTGGAGTTCAAAATACTAATGAGAAAGCTAGAAAAATGAAGAATAACAAAACCTGTCGACCGCTGAAAACTTCCTGTCGACCAGTTTTATAACATTACAATCCAGAGAGATTTTCGATTGACCACCTCCATTTTTCCTGTCAACCTAATGTGCTTTAGATTCAAACCGAAATAAAATAGGTCGACCAGTCAAAAAATTGTTGTCGACCAGTTATGTTAATCTTTTATTTTATTTTATTTTATTACAGAAACATCGGTTCATACTCCAAACTCAAACGCCATTTCATTCTTAATTCTTTTTAAACTAAAAAAAAAACCCATTCCTCTCAACCCTAATTTCTCCAATTTCAATTTCTTCTATCTCCAATGGCTCCCAAGCAAAAGAAATCAAAAACATCTTCTTCCTATTCAACCCTACAACCTATTGATTCACACATTAAACAGTGGTTAATGGATCTAATCGCTATTAGGAGAAGGAATAAAATGACAGACTATACTATTCATCAAGGATCATTTATCAAGTTCTCTGATTTCTTTCTCTACGATGTTAAGACCTTTGCAAAGAGAGTAGGTATTGATTCTCTTCTTGACTTCGAAAAGAACAACATTGAAATCAATCATATCATGATTAAGTTGTTCTACGCTATCCTCAACTTAGAGAAATTCAAACCGGAGAATTCATCAAATTGTTTCTGGTCCGTTGTGTGTGGAAAACATGTTTTTATCTCAAAAGATAGGATGGCACAAGTTCTTCGTTCTGAAAATAGTGGTGTTAAATTCTCTAGTGATTTCTGCACTGTTCATACTAGAGATAAAGTCATTCACTTGTTTATTGAAGATCACAAGCCAAGTACAAAAGGAGTTAATTTATGACCTACGGCTAGACTTCTTCATCTCTGTATCACGCATTCCTTGTTGCCAAGGACTGGAAATTTCGATTCCGTTTATAAAGAAAACCTTAAGTCCTTGTACGCAATTTATGGAGAAATAAATGTAAATTGGATAGAGATGATCTTCGACGAAATTTCAATGGTGAATAATCATTCAAGACCACATCTATTTTAAAATGAATACCTAATGCGTCTATTACTTGATTGCGATATTCAATCTCCCGAGTCCAAGGTTTCAGGGCCAAAGTGTATTAATAAAGCATCAAAAAAGAGAATGAAACTTCCTGAGCCATACTTAAACATCATTCCTTTTGAGCAATATAAACACCAAGGTCCTCCCAAAGCTTCTTCCTCACAAATTACTAGGCCGAAACCAGAAGACGTTAGGATTCCTTCACCTACTTCAACAACTAAGGAATCTCTCGAACAAATTGCAAGGAATCAATTTCTTCTCGAAGCACGACTTAAATGAACCGATAACAAGCTTGATCGTTTAGACACTAAACTTGATAAACGATTTAATAAACTTAAGTCATTCTTCGGGATTCCTTTGGATGCAATTTCTTGTGGCGCATCATCCTCCACAACACATGCTCATGACCCGGCAAAACGTCCAAGGCCTCCTACATTCACATGGACATCTTCAGAGGAGAGTACTAGCTCTGGAGCAAGTACTGAACATGGACGGGGTCGTGGCACATCCTACATTGAAGAAGGTAAAAATGAAGAAGAACAAGTTGGAGATGATGAGGAACAAGAAGGAGATAAGGAGGAGGAATCGTCAGACGAAGAAGGAAACGAAACCGATTCCGATTTACCACCTCAGTAGTTCCGTCTATTTTTTTATGTTTTTTAATCTTCAAACACTTTTACCAGCACTTGTATGTGATTTGTGCTTGGTGTGTATGCTACGAAACTTTTTTTTCATATGGTATGGTTCATATGGTCTGTAATATTTGATACACTCTGGATATAATGCTATTTCATCTAAATATTGGTGTTATATACCCTTTTTGTCGATGACAAAGGGGGAGAAAATGTTACTAACATTTCTTCTTGCAGAAATTTAGTTATACATTTCAGGGGGAGCATATATACAGGGGGAGATAGCAATGGAGATTAAAATATCAAGCTATGTTGTCATCAATCAAAAAGGGAGAGAATGTTGAGTCAACGGTTTCAATGCTTAATTTTGATTAATGACAAGAAGGAGTTCATGATCGACAAAAAGAAGAATTCATATCTTCATAGGTTAGAGGTTGATTATTTAGAGTCTTTTATGTTAAAATATGTCCTCAAATAATCATACTTCTTATCACTTTCAAAAATATGCATGAAAACTCATTTTTGGTGCATGTTAACAAAAACCTGTCAACAAGTTATTTTTAACCTGTCAACAGGATTTCAAAAGAAACCTGTCTATCTATTAAAATTAACCTGTCAGCAGTTTTTTAAAATAACAGTCAAAAACCTGTCTACCTGTAATCTTTATCTGTCAACGGCTTTTCATAATAACAAAGCATCTTTTTGAAAAGTCATCTTCCTCGAAGGGTTGCATCGATTTCTCTTCATTAGAAATCATTTCTTTTGATTGCAACTCTTCACCAATAATTACCTCTTTTCAATCATTATAAATACATCGTGATTCATTCACCCAAATCACCGAATTTCACTCTCTATTCTCTGATCTATCTTGCATTATTACTTGGCATTCAAAAAGCACTCAAAATCATTATATTATCGTTTGAATCTCCAAGCATATTTAATACACTTGTGATTCAACGACAATCCACTTCCGAATCTTCGCAAACATCAAATTACATTTGAGGATAAGATTATAGGAAGGGCGTACTCAATTATTGACTAATCAGTGTTGAAACAAGAACACATTCAGAAGTCAAAATCTTGTAATTGTTAAAGTCCTGTGTGGGTAAGCTTGTAGCCCGTGAAATCAAGTGGGTAAGCTTGTGGCCCGTAAATCAAGTAGTGTTGTATACCTGTTCCTCCGGGTAAAGTGAGGTTGTTAGTGAAAATCCAGAAAGAGGTCTGGGACTGGACGTAGAACGGTGCTCCGAACCAGCATAAAAATCCCTGGTGTGATTTTTCCTTTTTACTGCATTTACTATATTTACTTATCTGCGAATAGTTATTACTTTATACTTGAATATTGTTTGTCATATTACACGATCCTTGTGTGTATTATACTCGATAAGTACACGCACACATTTTTAAATAATAACATAACTTGATATAAAACAGGCGAGACAGTGCATAAGCTGAAAACTAAACCATCATAGCAGCGGAATCCAAAATACAGCTTATGATCCAAACCATCATTATTACAACTTCAAAATACTGTCTCTAAAGCAAAAAATGGAAAGTAATGCCCAAAGCAGTGACCGACAACAACACAGGGAGGATATATATATATATATATATATATATATATATATCATACATGGAAGCCTCCTGTTCGTCTTCGGTGCAGCTACTCGTGCAACCACCTAAACTGTATCTAGTCTACTCGTGTGAGCACCCAGAGTAATAAGAAGAAATATAAAACTCTGGGTCATACAATAGTCTGGTATGAGTGGTAGCAAGTATACATCTCTAAGATGAACTAATAACATGTATAAGAAATCATACCTGATCCTGGACCTGCAACCAAAGAGTTAGCTCAACAGGATATACAGTACCCTAAGGTAACACTAACATAAAGCGTAAAGATAATATAGGAGTGTGCATGACATGGTGATAGCAAACATCAAACATAGCAATCATTCTTACATCTCTCACTCAATGCGTAAAGCATACGATATCCACCACTTCGATCACCCAATTCTTTGCTATGATCACTTTTCCCTTGGGTGTCACAATGGCCCCATTGCACTGATCCATAGCTACTTATCCTTCTCTCAGTGGTGAACCAAAATTATGGATATCGATAACCCCTTTGCACACGTCCCGCAACAAAGCTCAATCACGAAGTTAACCCATTGGTTCCCATCTGGATCCTAGGTTCTAACTTCTCATTTAGACTACCTTTGCATCTCGGGTTTCGGTCATCATCTTGGTTCGGGTGTACTTAGTGTAACACCCCGAATTTTCTATTAACACTAAAGTTGCTAAAATATTAATAAGTGTGTAAGAGAGGGGATGTATCTAATATATATATAAAAACAATAATAAGTGTGTAAAAGGGGGGATGTATCTAATATGTACATTGTAGAAAATATATATATATTTATGACATGAATAGAAGTTTATTAATATGCTGAGTGTTTGCTGAGTCACTTCTGACTCATTGCTGAGTCAACAAGATAAACCCCATCTTGTCTGAACGGCTGCGGTTATTTCTAGGTTAAATCTAATGGCCTAAATGCATTCTAAAATCTATAAATAAGTGGGTAGACCCAAAACCTAAATCACTTGTAAAATTAGAGAAACTACCGTCATGCTGCTGCCATGGAGTTCAGCGTAGCCGTCACAAACTAAGAAGAGGAAGCCTAATCTACTACAACTAAATTCTACTCAACAAAACAAATCAAACCAAAGAACTCTCTCTCTCTAATTCTCTTCTTTTGTTGGTGAGTATGATGATTCTCACAAGACTATTACAAACTAATTTGACTCAGTTATGAATGGATCACAAGAAAGTGATGTGATTTGTAATTGTAAATTCTATATATTGTGGATCTCTTATTATGTTATTATGTTGTCGTATGATGTAAATTATATATGCTATGTCATGCTATGTTGTAAATTCTCTTATGCTATGTCGTGCTATGTTGAGAATCATGTCAAGCTATGTTATACTATCATACTATGCCATGTTATAAATCATGCTATATTATGTTGAAAAATCATGATGTTGTTGGATCATGCTTAAAGTTATGTTTTTTTTCTTAATTTAAATGGATCTTGTTTATGGGAATTTGCCTATTAGGTTAGGTGTACCCATAAACTTGAAACTATAATTAAATAAAACTTGATTATGGGAATTTGCCTATTGAGTTAGGTGTACCCATATAAAACCATGTGGTTAAAAAATTAGATGATGTTGATTCACACATGTTCATATGTAAGTTTATGAAAATTGATTGAGATCATATTAGGTGAATTTTGAACAAGTTGACACCTTTAGATCCATGACATGTATAATCTATGCAAGTTGGACATATGCAAGTTTCACCCCTTATTATGATTCATTTGGTCACATATACATGTTGTTATTACGATAATCTCTTTTATGCTATGAGTTAGGCTATTCGAGTCTAACATATATTTTGCGAATAAACGTTCAAACGTGGGGTAGGGGTAATATTAGGAATTAATAAATTGGGTGCAATTTTGTAAGATGTTGCATACCATGAATGAATGTCCATAATTGAGTCAATTATGGACATTGTTAAAAATTGGAAGTAACTAATAATTCAAGTAGGGAATTATTAAAATTGGGGGAAAGTGGATTATTATTAATAATCAATGCTTAGGACACGAGGTTGGACCCGTTTGTGATGTAAACCTGCCCGAACCCGCCCGGCAAATCCAGTAGTCACAAATGTCGGCCCAATGTGAGAGGTCCTAGGCCCAAACTAAAGCATAACAGTTGTAAAGACACGAGGTTAGACTCTTTTATGGTGTAAGACTGCCCGGACCCGCCCGGCAAATCCAGCTGCCATAAATGCCAGTCTAATGTGAGAGGTCTTTATGAGGTTATGGCCTTAATGAACTAAGAAATACTTAACAAGATAATCATGTAAGGTGGGACATGGGGGTTAAGTAGGTGCCTTGGGTGGCATGAGGAATCTGGTGGTTGCCTTTAGAGGCATTTGAAATACGATTAGACTTAACCAAACACACATGTAAATGAACATGACTAAGTGGGTTAAGTGGGATGGACTAATGGGGACAAGCTTAGGTGGAATGCTTGTGGTAAATAGTGGGGGCCCATTTCAACCAGTATCCCAAAACGTATCTTTGTGGGCTCGACCCAAGTCGAGGACGGGACACGCATACTGGGTTTGACTATAAGAGGCCAAAACAGGGAGCGGTGGCAACGCAAGTCCAACGGGTTTCATATGCATGTGTGGACCCGGGCTGGTAGGTAAGACGTTGTTGCATCGTGTAGGTATAAGCCGTGCATGTCCGTTGTATCAGGTTGCCACTTTAGGGGAGTGATACACCCCACTGTGGGGCCAGCACGGGTATCTACGAGTAAGGGAGCCGATCGAATAATGGGAAGTAGGGTACACCTAGTGGAGATAGGGGCAGGCGGCACCTATGTAGTCAGCTAGGGGTACGTAAAGCCATTGGGAAAGTTTCTAAGTGAAGCTAAGTGGGATGAATCTTTAGGGTGACTAGTGTGGTGCAGTATAGTGTTTATCCTTTAGTATTTAGGAGCGCCTATAACGTTGCCTTTAGCGATTGTCTATGTCCTTAATCTGCTCTTCATAGACATTTTCTTGTTTTCCAGCTTATGCCTTAGTCCAGTTATTTTGGTAATAGTATTGTAGAATTATCATATTCACCAGACTTTATGTCTGACCCCCTCTTTTCCATCCTTTTTCTCCCTTCAGGTCCGCAGGTTGGGCCAAGTTCTAGTGGAGTCTAGTTGGATCGCTTATCTTCTGGAAAGCTTGGACTGCTGAAGTAAAGTCCAGCTTGTTATCTTTCTTTTTAATGGCTATTCATGTAATGGGATTATGTACTTGTTTTATCAAGATAGATATTGTACTTGACATTGAATATGGTGTTATGATGTAATCAAACATGTTTTGACTTCTGCTACAATGAAATAAAGTTTTTGAATTTCCAAGTACTATTTTATATCTGTCTTGTTGTAATTTTACTGTTCTATATTCACTTAAAACCTCCATGGAAGTTAATGCATTCCCTTTGTGAGTGACATTAATGGACGTGGGGTGTTACACGTGGTATCAGAGCATAAGGTTACCAGAACAGATAAAAAAAAAAATTTAGAAAAATATTTTTTTTCTAAAGTATTTTTGGAAGAAGTGCTTTCAAAAAAAAAAACATGTTATTTAAAGAGAGTTTTTATGAAAAACATAATCCCAAATAGCCATATCCTTATCTTTATCTTTCGAATTCTCCATTTTGAATCTTTCCTTTTTCGTTTCAGCATGGCTGAAGATCTTAATCTCCCAGAAGGTGTGACGATTCCAGGGTGGTTTAGGAGATACTTGGAGGCTACGGCCACCACTGCAGGCCCAGCGGATACTCCTCCACCCCTAGTTGCACCCATTCCTCCTCCTCCTCCTCCTCCTCGTGTTGACACTTTTGCAAAGACCTGCAAGGAATTCAAGGCTATGGGAGGAAAAACTTTTCAAGGGACTGAGACGTTTGTGGAGGCCAGAGATTGGCTTAAGGAGACTGAGGAATTGTTGGATATCTTTGAAGTGGAAGATGGGAGGAAAGTCCGTTTAGCTGCTTGGTTAATGAAGGGAGAAGCCTCGTTTTGGTGGGAGGTCACTAACGGGGAACGTCCAGTTGATTCATGGGCGGATTTCAGACGAAGGTTTGAGGGAAAGTTTCTTTCAAGGGCAGAGGAGAACTTAAATATGGAAAAATTCCTGGCACTAAAGCAAGGGAGCTCATCAGTAAAGGAATATGTCAATAAATTTAATCAGTTAGCAAGGTTTGGCTTGGAGTTGGTGAACACGCCAGAGAAGAAAGCTTTGAGGTTCGTTAGAGGCTTGAATGAACCATTGCAAGGGTTGGCTATGACCCACATCCCTATGGGAGCCACCTTTGAAAAGCTAGTAGAAATGGCACTTATGCATGAGGATAAGGCAGTTGAAAAGAAAGGGGATCAGAAGAAACCCCAACAGCAAAATAAGAAGGGTGGTAAAAACAATAATGGCAAAGGGAAGAAGAAATGCTTCAATTGTGGGATGCCTGGCCATCTCAGCAAAGATTGTAGAAATAAAAAGAAGACTGGTTGTTTTCATTGTGGAGATGCGGGACATTTAGTGAAGGACTGTCCAAAGAAGGGGCAGAGGGCAGGGTCTACCTCGGGAGGACAGGTGCAGGCTCTTATGGCACCAGGGCAGGCAAGGGGCAAGTTCAGGCTATTGCGGCCCCACCGCTGCAAGAAAGAGGTAGAACAATTTCTGTTGAAAGCTTAGTTTTTCTGTTTGATCATCCTGTCTGTACCTTATTCGATTCTGGCGCATCTCATTCGTTTATCTCTGCATCATTAGTTGAATCACTGCACTTGAACACCAGTTTAGTAGAGGATCCCTTGGTCGTTTCAAATCCAATTGGGGGTTCGGCTCATTTGACCATGATATGTTTGGATTTGAAAATCTCTATACTTAGCGTTGAATTTAGATGTGATGCTTATGTATTTGGCTTCACGGGCTATGGGCTAATTTTAGGAATGGATTGGTTGTCTAGAAATAGGGCCATTCTTGATTGTGAAAGGAGAGTAGTTAGGCTTTTGACTCGCCTTGGTAATGCTCTCGACATCTTTTGTAATCCCATAAATTCCGTTATGCTAAGTTATCTTGAATCGCTTAACGCGTCTGTAGAGAACCTGCGACCGGTAGAAGTGGTCCGGGAATATCCGGATGTGTTTGAGGAGGTGAAGGGCTTACCTCCAAAGCGGGAGATAGACTTTCGAATTTATCTTGTGGATAATGCTAAACCCGTATCTTTGCCTGTGCGCCACATGGCTCCTCGTGAAAGGAGGGAACTCAATAAGCAAGTAAAGGAGTTGCTTGAGAAGGGGTTCATAAGACGTAGTATATCGGAGTGGGGTGCTCCAGTAGTTTTTGCCACAAAGGCGGATGGGTCTCTTAGACTTTGTATGGACTATAGAGAACTAAACAAGCTTACTAAAAAGAACCGACACCCACTGCCAAGGATTGACGATCTCTTTGATCAGTTAGTTGGCGCCTCAGTGTTTTCGCAGTTGGACTTAGCCACTGGCTTTCATCAACTGAGAGTGGCTGAGGATAGTATAGATAAGACTGCTTTTAGGACTCCTGACGGATTCTACGAATGGCTAGTGATGCCCTTTGGTTTGACAAACGCCCCTGCATATTTTGTTGATTTGATGAGTAGGGTGTTTAGGGAATACCTTAACAAATTCGTGGTAGTCTTTGTGGATGACATCTTAGTCTTTTCTAAGAATAAAGAAGAGCACTCCCTACATCTTAGGGAAGTGTTGGAAACCCTTCGAGCGCATAACCTTAAGGCAAAATTTTCTAAGTGTCACTTCTGGAGGAAGGAAGTACGGTTCTTAGGGCACGTGGTTTCCAAAGAAGGGATAGCGGTGGATCCCGCAAAGGTGGTGGCCATCCAAGATTGGAAGGTCCCTAAAAATGCAACCGAAGTAAGAAGTTTCTTGGGGTTGGCTGGCTATTATAGGAAGTTTATCAAAGACTTCGCAAAAATATCAGCTCCATTAACACGGTTAACGAAGAAGAACCTGGTTTTTACGTGGGACAAAGATTACGATGATGCGTTCCAACGTTTAAAGAGAGCCTTAACTTCAGCCCCAGTCTTAGTGCTGCCAGACGGGAATAAACCGTTTACCATCTATACTGATGCTTGTGGGACGGGACTTGGCGCGGTCCTCATGCAAGAGGGAAGAGTAATAGCCTATGGTGGAAGGCAGTTGAGGGTTCATGAAAAGAATTACCCCACGCATGACTTAGAGCTAGCCGCAATTGTTTTCGCGCTTAAGTCTTGGTGTCACTATCTTCTTGGTGAGAAATTCGAACTGTTCACTGACCACAAATCATTAAAATACTTATTCTCTCAGAAGGATTTGAATTTAAGGCAGCAACGGTGGATGGAATTCTTAGCCTCCTACGATTTTGAAATAGCATATACCCCGGGCAAGGGTAACGTGGTGGCAGACGCCTTAAGTAGGAAAAGGTTGTCCTTGAGTCCGTTGTTTGTTGAACGACAAAGCTTAGAATTCATCTCTATGTTTGACTTTAGACCCTCCGTTGACTTAGTACCCGGTCTGTTAGCATCCTTGGAGGTTAGACCTACACTTCTAGGACGGGTTGGTGAGGCACAGCGAGACGACCCACAGTTGGTTGAGATAGTAGAAAAGCTCAAAGGGGGGGGGAGTCGTCAAGCCATCTTCGTAGGTATACCCTAGACGGTAAGGGTTGGTTACGAAGGGATAATAGACTTTGTGTACCACAAGACGAAGACTTAAGGAAGGCCATTCTTGATGATGCTCATCGCTCAAAAATGACCATTCATCCCGGCGGGGATAAGATGTACAAAGATATGAAGCGGGTTTTCTTTTTGGGCCGGTATGAAAAAGGATGTGGCCGAGTACGTCGCTAGATGCTTGGTGTGCCAACGAGTTAAAGCAGAACAAAAGAAACCCGGTGGGTTGCTTCACCCATTAGAAGTTCCACTATGGAAATGGGAAAGCATCTCAATGGATTTTGTGGATGGATTACCAAGATCAAGGAAGGGTAACACGGGGATTTGGGTTATAGTAGATAGACTTACTAAAAGCGCCCATTTTATTCCCGTGAAAAGTAAGAGGACTGCTCCATGGTTGGCTTCTGTATACATTAAGGAGATAGTTCATTTGCACGGTATTCCTTCTAGTATAGTAAGCGACCGTGACCCCATCTTTACTAGTGAATTTTGGAAGAGTTTACAAGAGGTGGTAGGGACTCAGCTATGTTTGAGCACCGCATATCATCCTCAGACAGACGGCCAGACCGAGAGGGTGAATCGCATTCTAGAGGATCTTTTAAGGCTTTGTATCCTAGACTTTGGGGGTACATGGGAAGAGCACCTTCCGTTAGTAGAATTCGCATATAATAATAGCTTTCAGTCTAGTATTGGCATGGCACCTTTCGAAGCTCTTTATGGAAGGCCTTGCCGTTCGCCTACATATTGGTGGGAATCTACCGATAAAATCCTACTTGGGCCCGATATGGTTAGGGAAACCTCGGAGAAGATTGAGTTGATTCGAAGGAGGATGAAAGCAGCACAAGATAGGCAAAAATCGTATGCTGATAAGAGGAGGACAGATCTTGAGTTTGACATTGGGGACATGGTTTTTATCAAAGTATCTCCGTTACAGAATGTTGTTCGCTTTGGGTCCGTGGGGAAATTAGCACCAAGGTTTGTAGGGCCGTTTCCTGTAAAAAACAGGATTGGGAAGATGGCATATAGGGTGGAGTTGCCTGAGAAACTTAGTGGAGTACACGACGTATTCCATGTATCACATTTGAGGAAGTGTTTGCACAAGACCGCGGAGGTGGTAGAGCCGAGCTTGCTTAAAGAGGTGGAAATAGAGCGTGATGCAACAATTAGACGAGCTCCTACATGCATTCTTGGGTCAGAGATCAAAAAGTTGAGGAATCGAGAGGTCAGACTGGTTAAAGTGCAATGGGGAGATGATGAGAGCAACGCAACTTGGGAGACAGAAGAGAAGATGCGTTCGTTGTACCCTTTTCTTTTTGAGGGTATGTCTTTTAATTTCTCCTTTATCGCTTAGCTTATCTTATCTTATCTTTAGTATGTCCTCTCATTAGTATCTTTGACCTTTAGTTAGGATAATCCTATGGTTGAAACATGTGTTTGAGACATGTTATGTATGATGGATGCAAAATGGATGCAAGTGTTTGCTAGTGGTTGCTCGTGGATGCATATATACACACACTTTAGGCACTAGATCGGCTCAGTCACTTCATATTGCATATTGCATATATATGGATGTATTTAGTATAATGGATGTATAATGGTTGTACCATCATATGGATGCTGCATTCGGTTGAATGGGTGTGCACGCATATAGAAGTAGTATGTAAGCAATTAGGATCTTTTGCATACATAATGGATTCATGACACTTACATAATTTGCATTAAGGAGGTCAACTGAATCAGTAGACCACCTGATTTCGCATTAGGTAAGGACATGTACACACACTTGCATATGATCATAAAGCATTAGAAGTCTTTTAAGGACAATGGATGCCTGTGTATGATGGATGAGTAGATGGACGTTTGGATGGTAGGATATACATTCTTCCAGACTTGAAGATTTCGGGGACGAAATCCTAAAAGGAGGGGAGAATGTAACACCCCGAATTTTCTATTAACACTAAAGTTGCTAAAATATTAATAAGTGTGTAAGAGAGGGGATGTATCTAATATATATATAAAAACAATAATAAGTGTGTAAAAAGGGGGATGTATCTAATATGTACATTGTAGAAAATATATATATATTTATGACATGAATAGAAGTTTATTAATATGCTGAGTGTTTGCTGAGTCACTTCTGACTCATTGCTGAGTCAACAAGATAAACCCCATCTTGTCTGAACGGCTGCGGTTATTTCTAGGTTAAATCTAATGGCCTAAATGCATTCTAAAATCTATAAATAAGTGGGTAGACCCAAAACCTAAATCACTTGTAAAATTAGAGAAGCTACCGTCATGCTGCTGCCATGGAGTTCAGCGTAGCCGTCACAAACTAAGAAGAGGAAGCCTAATCTACTACAACTAAATTCTACTCAACAAAACAAATCAAACCAAAGAACTCTCTCTCTAATTCTCTTCTTTTGTTGGTGAGTATGATGATTCTCACAAGACTATTACAAACTAATTTGACTCAGTTATGAATGGATCACAAGAAAGTGATGTGATTTGTAATTGTAAATTCTATATATTGTGGATCTCTTATTATGTTATTATGTTGTCGTATGATGTAAATTATATATGCTATGTCATGCTATGTTGTAAATTCTCTTATGCTATGTCGTGCTATGTTGAGAATCATGTCAAGCTATGTTATACTATCATACTATGCCATGTTATAAATCATGCTATATTATGTTGAAAAATCATGATGTTGTTGGATCATGCTTAAAGTTATGTTTTTTTTCTTAATTTAAATGGATCTTGTTTATGGGAATTTGCCTATTAGGTTAGGTGTACCCATAAACTTGAAACTATAATTAAATAAAACTTGATTATGGGAATTTTCCTATTGAGTTAGGTGTACCCATATAAAACCATGTGGTTAAAAAATTAGATGATGTTGATTCACACATGTTCATATGTAAGTTTATGAAAATTGATTGAGATCATATTAGGTGAATTTTGAACAAGTTGACACCTTTAGATCCATGACATGTATAATCTATGCAAGTTGGACATATGCAAGTTTCACCCCTTATTATGATTCATTTGGTCACGTATACATGTTGTTATTATGATAATCTCTTTTATGCTATGAGTTAGGCTATTCGAGTCTAACATATATTTTGCGAATAAACGTTCAAACGTGGGGTAGGGGTAATATTAGGAATTAATAAATTGGGTGCAATTTTGTAAGATGTTGCATACCATGAATGAATGTCCATAATTGAGTCAATTATGGACATTGTTAAAAATTGGAAGTAACTAATAATTCAAGTAGGGAATTATTAAAATTGGGGGAAAGTGGATTATTATTAATAATCAATGCTTAGGACACGAGGTTGGACCCGTTTGTGATGTAAACCTGCCCGGACCCGCCCGGCAAATCCAGTAGTCACAAATGTCGGCCCAATGTGAGAGGTCCTAGGCCCAAACTAAAGCATAACAGTTGTAAAGACACGAGGTTAGACTCTTTTATGGTGTAAGACTGCCCGGACCCGCCCGGCAAATCCAGCTGCCATAAATGCCAGTCTAATGTGAGAGGTCTTTATGAGGTTATGGCCTTAATGAACTAAGAAATACTTAACCAGATAATCATGTAAGGTGGGACATGGGGGTTAAGTAGGTGCCTTGGGTGGCATGAGGAATCTGGTGGTTGCCTTTAGAGGCATTTGAAATACGATTAGACTTAACCAAACACACATGTAAATGAACATGACTAAGTGGGTTAAGTGGGATGGACTAATGGGGACAAGCTTAGGTGGAATGCTTGTGGTAAATAGTGGGGGCCCATTTCAACCAGTATCCCAAAACGTATCTTTGTGGGCTCGACCCAAGTCGAGGACAGGACACGCATACTGGGTTTGACTATAAGAGGCCAAAACAGGGAGCGGTGGCAACGCAAGTCCAACAGGTTTCATATGCGTGTGTGGACCCGGGCTGGTAGGTAAGACGTTGTTGCATCGTGTAGGTATAAGCCGTGCATGTCCGTTGTATCAGGTTGCCACTTTAGGGGAGTGATACACCCCACTGTGGGGCCAGCACGGGTATCTACGAGTAAGGGAGCCGATCGAATAATGGGAAGTAGGGTACACCTAGTGGAGATAGGGGCAGGCGGCACCTATGTAGTCAGCTAGGGGTACATAAAGCCATTGGGAAAGTTTCTAAGTGAAGCTAAGTGGGATGAATCTTTAGGGTGACTGGTGTGGTGCAGTATAGTGTTTATCCTTTAGTATTTAGGAGCGCCTATAACGTTGCCTTTAGCGATTGTCTATGTCCTTAATCTGCTCTTCATAGACATTTTCTTGTTTTCCAGCTTATGCCTTATTCCAGTTATTTTGGTAATAGTATTGTAGAATTATCATATTCACCAGACTTTATGTCTGACCCCCTCTTTTCCATCCTTTTTCTCCTTTCAGGTCCGCAGGTTGGGCCAAGTTCTAGTGGAGTCTAGCTGGATCGCTTATCTTCTGGAAAGCTTGGACTGCTGAAGTAAAGTCCAGCTTGTTATCTTTCTTTTTAATGGCTATTCATGTAATGGGATTATGTACTTGTTTTATCAAGATAGATATTGTACTTGACATTGAATATGGTGTTATGATGTAATCAAACATGTTTTGACTTCTGCTACAATGAAATAAAGTTTTTGAATTTCCAAGTACTATTTTATATCTGTCTTGTTGTAATTTTACTGTTCTATATTCACTTAAAACCTCCATGGAAGTTAATGCATTCCCTTTGTGAGTGACATTAATGGACGTGGGGTGTTACACTTAGTGCACCAGTCATCACTTGGGTTCGATTCGTATGAAGCAACGGTTCGCAGTTCATGCTCTTCCTCCAACCAGATCAGTTTGTGGGTCCTTGCATCGGCTCGCGACTTGCCCCCCGACAACGGTTCGTGACTCATGATCGGCTCGTGGGCCACAATCGGGTCGTGGGACCCATTTGTGATCCCTGTCCTGGTCGTGGTCTTCTGGTTCGGTCCGTGAAGGCGGCTCATGAATGGCACTTCCCTGACAACTCGTGATGTTTTGTCCAAGTCATCGGCTTGTGGTACTTCATGGTCCTCGGGTTCGTGAAAGTTGAGCATAACGACTCGTGGTCCTCAAAGTGGAGTGCCTCGTGAGTTCGGGTTATGGTCATAGGGTGCTTCACGACCGGGGGTCGGCTCGAGAGGATGCCTCACGATCGGGGTCTGGCCATTCCTATAACATTTCCTATAAGCTATTTACGCCATATGACGGCGTTTTCGACCATTCTAACTTGACTATACAATCACAAAGCATTCCAAACAATAATAATAACATGTATAATCAACCATAAACATAAAAACAACAATATAACATGTTAATATGGATCAAACATACTCAAAACCCATGTTTTCCCCTTAATCCCCTTAATCATGATTTAATCATACGATTAGCAAACTTAATCCAAATTAACCCAAATTTTTATCAGAGCCATAAAATAATATTTAAGAATTTTTACATAATTTTCCATATTTTTCTAAGTCATAATTTCGCTAATTATCACTAATCACCCCTAATTAGCCATAATTAGTGAAGAAACATACTAATCACTCACCTTAGCCACAAATAATTTATAGATCTGAAGTATCCACTGATTTGGGTCGAATTCCTATGCATCACAACATCTCCAACTCTGATTTGATGCTATTTTGACTATATTTGATGTTGATTAGCTTAATCCACTACAAGAAAAACTTCATTTGGTCGCATATATAGGCGGCGTTTGTAAATTAAGTGCATCCGAAGAAACTGGCTTCTTTTATTTTCCGCTTTTATTTCATTCCGCGCCTTTCGCGTGTGCTTGGCTGGATACCAATTCTCGTTTCCCTCCTTTGTCACGTTTCTCTTTTTACATCTCCCCCCTTTTGCCTTGGCTCGATTATCCATTACCCCGTTTACGTTTCCTCTAGCAAAACGCTAGATCCATTTCTCTGTAAACATAATCAAAATCAAGCTGAATAATATTCTTCTCCCTGCCCTCCCCTCCTTACGCTTTGCTTTCCTCTCCCTTATCTTTGAATTCTTCGCCAAACCCTAATCCACTTACAGTGAACGAATTCGTTGCTTTCCGAATTGATCTACAGGTAATGTTTGCTATGACAAAGCCTATTCAAGCAGGTACGTGGTGCATGTGATGGTTATACGAGGGGTGCTGCGGATACGATTGACTTCGTTTTGGGTATTGTTTGGGAGGATGGTCGAAATTATGATTCTTGCAAGGTATGATTTCAGTTTTATATATCTGTTTTATCTCTTGATTTTTTTTCTCCGGTAGCAAGTAATTTCCCGATGTGTAGAATGGAAATGAAACATGAACCCTCTGAAAATTTTAAGTTTATATGATTTACAATTGACGTGGTTAAAAATTGAATCATCCAAATTAGTACTGACATCGGAAATGAGAATGATAACAAGTAAGGACCTCAGTATTCAATCGTATGGATAATATCTATGATATCTTCTTCGTTACAGAAATAATTGCTTAAGTTTGCAAGAAAAATAATTTTAATTTGTGCTCCTACTTAGGATTTGTTCTTTATTCGGCTATTGTGTACACGCCATCTTCTACTAAAATGCAATATGTAAGTTGTTTTGTGTTAAATATAGGTTTCATAGTTTCATCATATGCAATTCTCCGTATATTTACCCCTCAGCACCAATTGTACAGCTTCCATTGGATCCATCAAAATTATTTCTCTATTTTCCACCTGAATCGAGAGACTCCATATTACATCAACTCTATCTTCCTTTCTTTTGCACATTCTAGTATTTCAAATTTTATGCCATTATAAAAGAATGTATAAAAGAAAAACTCTAGTAAATTCAAAATATCGAAACTAACGTATTTTGTTAGGAGCACTATTAGCTTGCAAACTTATATATCTTTCCTATGAGAAAAAAATTAAATGCACATGTGTGATGAAGTATACATGCTTGTTTATCTCTTTTCAGTAAATTTTACATGCAAGTTTACAGGAAAGAGGAAACAATTTTCTATTGTTAGTGTTCCCATAAGCAACGTCTAAGGTAAACGTCGTTCCTAATATATTTGATATATATAATATATAGTGAAAATAGCGCTAGCAAACACGACTTTAGTACTACTAACGACCCCCAATACAAAGGCAAAAATAGCGCAAACAATATACTCGATTTCAACTACAAGAAGTGAACATTTGTAGCTTTGTTTTGATGATTGATGCATGGAATGGTAGTTTTTCCACCCACTTGTAATAGTTCATCCGCTTGATTTTCAGATGGGAAATAGAAGAAATGGTGAGACGACCCAAAATCCCGTTCTCACGGAAACAAGGGTTATCTTAGGAATATAACACAGAAACAGATAATAGCAGAACAAAATTAAATAAATACACCAGATAATGGACAATAGAATATACTGGATAAAGTAATTATCAGAGTTACACAGTATACAGGATCTTACTTAGTACAAATACAGTTCAGCTATACATAAATGTCTACAGCGGAAATAAACAAAATATGTACAATAGGAGCTGAACAGCATAAAAGAGATAAATGATAGAATCCATCTTCAGCTCCAGCTATCCAGAAAGAACCAGCTAAACCTGAATACAAGGCTGCCCGTGTAGAAAAAGGGGCACCCGAGTTTGAACGTGAAACAAACTACGAGTCAGTCATGGGACTGGTATGAGAAATCTACTCAACACATATATTGTTTGGCTAATCACAGGACCACGCCACTTTCGTGGAACGGGTTTACTCCATTGGATTGCCAGTGCTTTAAAACAAATCTTTCTTTTAACCATCGCTATGCTTTTTATAAAAATGAAGTCATTATAAGACTCAGTTCCCATCACACAATGCAACGCACACCGGAGGATAGAGGTTTACCTTATAATGGCCAAAATATGCTTGATACGAATAAAACAAAGGCATCTGATATTATTACTAGTGTTTATATGTTTTGAAAACAGTTTCAAATCATAACTATCAATCATAGACGGCATGGGTACCATATATCATGTCGCCATATATATATACAATCAAAACCGCACGATGTCGTATTTGGAAATTGGATTTCCGTCATGAACCAAGGCAAAAGATAGTCCTTACCGAATTCGAGACGGCCTAGCCCGAGCCTCAGGAACAGCCGCGACTGCCCCTTGGAGCGACAGGGCCGGTCCACCGATGTGGATTAAAATTCCTGAACACTGCGTTTCCCCGCCCTTTGGGGCGTAAACGAGCCAACGAGTGACTCCATCGGACCCGGATCGTCCGATCAAACCGAGGCGCCTCGCAACAGCAACAACCACAAAGGTGAAAAGTATATAAATGTCAGGGCTGGTAGGTCACTGACACCACCCTAGCTAGGAAGAAACGCATGCCCTCCCAGAGGTCCTTCTCCCGTTTTAGGTTCATACCGGGGTGTGAGGCTCGCGAATTCTCGTTATACACAAAGCTACGCCACACAGGTGGTGCTTTGTTCATTACCACAAGACTTTGCTTTTCAACGGAAGTCTTGATCACTGCATCTTAGCATGCCACACAGGCAATTCATGCCATGCGACTGATGTCCATCGATATACAACCTCTGAGCTCATGCGTCTCAGAGAAGGGCGTTAAGCGAAAGAATAAATTCTCCGCCGCCAAACAGATGTATATTTAATAGAGATCAATCATCATAGAATAAAATCCAATGTCAGACACACAGTCCATTTACAAGTCCGTTCTGGGTCTGAACGAAACCGGAGACACTAAATACCTCGCAAACCCTTCGATCACCACGTACGCCTGGACGATCACCACTCATTATCCATATTTCGGGATGCCTCCCAATCAGGACCTCGGTTACCATCCAAACGAGGCGAAGATCTCCGGTCTTCGACCACCGTCTGCATCTTCGAATTTCAATCGTCGGTCAATTATTCGAAATGAGAATTAACTCGGCCTTTTCAAATAATTCACGCGTATTTAGAATTTCAAATCAATTTATTTCAATGGTTAAATCATTCAACAACACCAATTTTGTTCTTTAATGTAATTTTCACACCAAACACACTCAACCATCAAAAGCCACATAAATCGAGCAAATTCAGTTTATTTCTATTCCATATCGCTTATGATATTTTATAACTATTTATCGCTATTTTTATCTATTTTAAAATAGCTAATTTATTCAAAATGACGCTTCGGGCCATAAAGCGGCCGTGGCGCTGTTTTTCTTCAGATTTGATTTACACATATCTGAAAATCTAACCGTTGGATCTTCACAAAATTTACATCATTAGAAAGGTCTTTTCAAAACGAATCCAACGGTTCCAGTTTCGGGAAAATCCGACGGTCGGATCTCCCGGTACAATCGTTTGAATTTTCGATTTCAAAATACGAACTGCAGCGTCGTTATTCGATGAAATATAATTATATTTATATTTATATATAAATATAATCGCTTCTGGCGCTATTTTTCTTCAGATTTGAATTAAACATTCCAGACAATCCAACCGTTGGATTTTTACAAGGTTGGTGCCGTTGGGAAGATATTTCCAAGGCGAACCCGACGGTTGAGGTTTCGGGAAAATCCAATGGTCGGATTCCCCGCACTAGTCGTTTGAAATCACGGTTTCAAAATACGAACTGCACGGCTTCGTTTCGTTTTAATTTTAACTATATTTATATATTTATATAAATATAGTTCATTCAATGATTTCCATATCGTTTTCACTTCAAATATTTTTCTAACACCTTAAAATTTTGGAAAAATTTCGCCATAACCTCCCCTGCACCGGGAGCATCGGGAAATCGCAAATAGCTTTCCCGGTCCTTCTAATCTCAAAAAGAAAAATAAAAAGCCAAGCGGCTAGCCAACAGGCTCATAAAATCATCACCCAAACAAAACAGTAAATGTGTACCTATTTGTCGGGCACAAAATTTTATTCCTCTTCTCTAGCCCCTTTGCTATAACCTGTTCATTGAATATGCATGTACATATATATACAGTTCTTATCATTTATCATTTTCTATTCAACTTCGTATTCGATTTCTATTTGGTTTAAAAACACCATTTATCCTAATGTTACATACATTGGTGCAAATTATTTCATTAGCTAATTAATGAATATTTCAACTCATATATGTTTATTTTGAACAAGTGGCTCTTTTTAACACTTCACATTTCAACGATTTATGCATACAATAAAAATGTGATTTTTATTGTAAAACAATTCATTTCAAAACACTATTTTTCTATATAGTTCATATAGGTGACAAAATAGGATTTTTATCATAAAACAATTTCTTTTTAAAACGAGATTATTTTACACAGTTCATATAGTCGATAAAAGGTGATTTTTATTATCAAACAATTTATTTCAAAATATGAATACCATTCAACACATGAATTTCTAATCAACGAATGAATATCAATTCAACACATGAATGTTTTCTATAGTTTTTATATATAGATAAAAATGTGATTTTTATTATCAAACAATTTATTTCAAAATATGAATACCATTCAACACATGAATTTCTAATCAACGAATGAATATCAATTCAACACATGAATGTTTTCTATTCAATGAATAAATATAGTTTAAGCATATGAAAATAATTCAAACACACGAATATTATTCAAAATTTCGGCAGCATAACGGCAGGGTAGTTAAAACCGGGACCGTCCCTAGTACGGCTCCTCGCTCTACCTTAAAACCTCGCGGTTTTTGACAATGGGGATCATGCATCTAGTTCGCACGCAGGCGGCATGTATATATTTATTTCATTTCCACAAACTAATCCTATGTGGTTTCAACCAAATATTTCTCAACCACAAATGGGTATTTTTCAACCACAATCAACCAATATCAATCACAAACAATCCCAAACAATCATTCGCTATCAATCAATTTTCACAACAATTTCAACCAATAAATATCGTCCATGGTTTGTGGACGAGGGGCGTATATATATTATATATAGCAATTCACTTTTATTTCCACACACATATATATATATAGAAAAAGAAATTGAAGAGTGAGAAATTCTCACCAATAGCTATCCAATACTACGACCCTTCCTTTATAGAAATCTTCGCCAATCTCGCCTTTCGTCGCTTTCATTGCCCGTATTCTCTACATATGTAAAAATCGAATTTTTACTATGTTATTCAATATATAAAAATCGAATTTTGACTTCGCTATTCAATATACAAAGATCATATTTTAAAAATAAAGATTATATTTTTAATATTCCTATGATGTAAAAAATATATTTTTATTGCTTTAAAAATATAAAGATCATATCTTACTTCTTCTACTTAATAAAAATTCCGTCTTTTCTATTTTTAAAAAAATATGATCTTTTCTATTCTATTAATCTGATCTTTTCTATTTTAAAGTTTAAATCTTTTCCTATCCTAAAGTTTAAATCTTTTTCTTTTCAAAATTAAATCAGTTTTAAAACCTTTTAAAATTCAGTTTTAAATCCTTTTAAAATTCAGTTTTTAACTTTTCAAAAATCAGTTTTTAAAGCCTTTTAAAATCTGTTTTAAAGCCCTTTAAAATTAGTTTTAAATTCTTTCAAAAAAAACTCAGTTCTAAACCCTAAATCGAAATATTCAGATTAAAATAAAAATAAAATAAAATAAAATGCTTACATTGATCCTGCGAAGAAGGGGGGAAGAAGACGTCGGCGGCAGGGCGGCGTTGGCTTCGAGGGCGGGCGGCGGAGGCGGGGTGCTCGCGAATTGGCGTCGCGATGCTCCAGGGAGGAGGCTGCGTCGCGCTCATGCGATCTGGGGGGGGGCTTCGGGGGTTGCGCCACTGGGAGGAGGAGGGAAGCTGGACGGAGGGGGGCGGCGGATGCGTCGGTGGCGATCGCTTTAGGGTTTTTTTTTCTTTTCTTTTCTTGCCGATTTGATTTTGAAGAGGGGGGGGCAGAACGACAGATAAAGGGAGGGAGATATTATTTTATATTTTTTTTATTAATTAAATTAATTGCATAAAGTTGACTTTTACCCACGACCTCGAAACGAGGCCCATCGCCTGTCGCCCATAGCGTTTAACCCCCATTCCGAACACAATGGGATATGTATCGCAAGCTGATTTGATCGTTACAATCAGTTTCCGTTGAATTTACATTTAAATCACTATATTGAAATTTAAACGTACATTTCAAATTACCGGGGTCACATACTAACACTAAAAATTCCAAAAAAATATTTTCTAGCTTCGTATTGACGATACGATCCTAACAAAACTAGTTTCGTCGAATTCTGAGACCGTTTGAAAAATGGCCAATTTCCAGTCGATTAAAATTAACTGAAACTGGTCAAACGCGTTTTCCTTTGCCACGCTCACACATTGATTCGAAAAATTATGAAATTTGAAACCTAACAATAACTTGACACTGCGGATCCAACAAAAGTGGTTTCGTCGAAATTCGAGGTCATTTGCAAAATGTCCATTTTTAAGGGCTTGAATTCCATAGCGACTATTCAGAATTTTCAACTGGACATATCTTTTGATTCCCGCTATCAAATTTCGATTGGTCAGATTCGTTGGAAAGATATCATCAATTAGATCCTAATGTTTGTGGTTTCACTAAAATCCGGATTGTTTTGCACCCGGTATATTCAATTGAAGTTTGAAATCGAATTATCGAACTACCGCGCTATTTTCAATTCTATATATAATTATAATTAATTATATTCGTTTTCAAATGTCGATTCAAACTCAGTTTTAATCGCCATTATTTAAAATATTTATTTTAAATATTTAAAATCCATTATTTTAGCCAATTTAAAAATTTTAAATTGGTTCAGATTTTCTGGGTCGTTACAATCTCCCCCACTTAAAACTTTTCGTCCCCGAAAAGGAATAAAGTCGAAAGTGGTTTGATAAATCTACAATCACACAACACAACAACCAATCCAATTGTTTTTAACCTTTAAAAATATACTAATCAAATTTTATACCCCTTTAAAAATCCTTCAGACCATATAATTAAAAGTGCACATCTATGAAAAGAAAATAACAATAGAGTAGAGAATTGAATGGTAGTGCAAAGTAGGGTAAATGTACCTTGCACCAGAGTCAATCAGAGATATCTACTCGGCATCTAGGATAAGCTTTCCGAATGCTCTCCTCAGTTTCCCAAGTACAATCTCGCGGATCTCCACTCCATTGCACTTTGACTAAGCGAACCTTCTTGTTCCTCAGCTCTTTGGTTTCTTTGCCTATTATCTTTAGCGGCTCTCTTCTCACAGCTAATTCTGGGGTTATTTCAATGTCATGTTGAGCTGCTTCTTCCACGATCAAGTCTGGATCATGAACGTGCTTTCGAAGTTGAGATATGTGAAATACATCATGAATTTCAGGCAACCAATTAGGCAGTTTGACCCTGTAAGCGAGAGTTCCGATCCGTTCCAGAATAGGAAACGGACCAATGAATTTGGGTGCCAACTTTCCAGTTTTACCGAACCGGATAACTCCTCTCATCGGCGATACCTTCAAATATACGTAGTCGCCAACTTCAAAGGATATATCTCTTCTTCTTCTATCGGCATAGCTCTTTTGTCGGCTTTGAGTGGCGAGTAATCGCTTCTTAATAAAATCGACTTTGTCGGCAGCTTCGCGAATCATATCGGGACCCAACACAAGTCTATTTCCAGGCTCGACCCAACAAGCAGGAGATCGGCACGGTCTACCGTACAATGCTTCGAATGGCGACATTGTCAGGCTTGCCTGATAGCTGTTGTTATAAGAGAATTCAGCCAAATGTAGATGGTCTTCCCATGATCCACCGAAATCTAGAACACAGGCCCGCAATAGATCTTCTAAAATGCGGTTTACCCTCTCAGTCTGACCGTCTGTCTAAGGATGATAAGCGGTGCTCAAGTTTCACTTCGTTCCCAGCTCGACTTGAAATGCTTCCCAGAATTTACTAGTGAATATTGTATCTCTATCACTGACTATACTGAGCGGCACTCCATGCAGTCTAACTATTTCCCTGAAGTAAATCTGCGCCAGACTCTGAGCAGTTCTATTTGATCTGACAGGTATGAAATGGGCGGTCTTCGTGAAGCGATCTACGATCACCCAAATACTGTCATTTCCTTTCCTGGTTCTGGGCAGACCATTAATGAAATCCATAGAAATATGCTCCCACTTCCAACCAGGAACTTCTAGCGGTTGCAACAATCCAGCCAGTTTTTGCTGGTCGCTTTTGACTAGCTGACAAGTAGGGCATCGGCTAACATATAAGGAAATGTCCCTTTTCATCTACTTCCACCAGAAAGTGCGTTTGATGTCATTATACATTTTGCTTACTCCCGGATGGATACTGAGTTTTGACTTGTGGCATTCATCCAGTACTTCCTTTCGAAGCTCAGGAATGTTAGGAACACATATTCGGCCTTTGAGCCTTAAAATCCCATCATTGTCTACTTGAAAACTCGAGGGTTCGCCTTGTTGAATTGTCCCTCTGATCTTCTGAATGAAGTGATCATCCTCCTGAAGAGCAGATATCTTATCTAGCAATGAAGTCGTGATAATAAAACTGGCGATCATTTCATTCTTTCTGCTTAATGCATCGGCCACGACATTGGCTTTTCCTGGAGTATATATAATTTCAAAGTCATATGCTGCAAGAAACTCCAGCCAACGTTGCTGTCTCAGATTCAGGTCCTTCTGAGTGAACAGATACTTTAACGACTGGTGATCAGTAAACAGTTCAAATCTCTCACCCAGAAGATAGTGTCTCCAGATTTTCAAAGAGAATACGATAGCCAATAACTCAAGATCATGAGTGACGTAGTTTTTCTCGTGTGGCTTCAGTTGATGGCTAGCATAAGCAATCACTTGGCCTCTTTGCATTAACACTGCGCCAAGGCCTTCTCTAGAAGCATCAGTCCAGACTTTTAGATCTTGGTTGCCATCAATGATGGTTAACACTGGAGCTGTCGTCAATCTTAACTTTAGCTCTTCGAAAGCCTCCTCACTTTCCGAAGTCCATTTGAATTTAGAATGCTTCTTTGTA
Organism: Allium sativum; assembly: GCA_030737875.1. Classification (NCBI taxonomy): domain Eukaryota; kingdom Viridiplantae; phylum Streptophyta; class Magnoliopsida; order Asparagales; family Amaryllidaceae; genus Allium; species Allium sativum. The sequence goes on from JASFAX010000053.1 coordinate 491,983, forward strand.
AGCTTCGTTAAGTGACCAGATATCTTCGAAAAGTCTTTAACGAACTTCCGGTAATAGCTAGCCAATCCGAGAAAACTACGGACTTCAGTGGGGGTGCTGGGCTGTTTCCAATTCTGAATGGCTGTGATTTTGCTTGGATCCACAGCAATTCCTTCTTTCGATACGACGTGGCCTAGAAATTTTACTTCATCTTGCCAGAAGATACATTTGGAAAACTTGGCTTTTAATACATTCCGTTTCAGAATTTCTAGAACCTGTTCCAGATGCTTTTCATGCTCGGCCTTTGATTTAGAGAAGATTAGAATATCATCAATAAAAACCAGAACAAATTTATTCAATACTCCCCTAAATACTCTGTTCATTAGATCGACGAAGTAAGCGGGAGCGTTACATAAGCCGAACGACATTACTAACCACTCGTAGAATAAGTCGGGGCCTCTGAACGCTGTCATTGGAACACACTCTTCGGCAATTCGAAGTTGATGGAATCCTGTAGCTAGGTCCATTCGTGAGAATACTTGTGCTCCATTTAATCTATCTAACAAATCATCAATCCGCGGCAATGGATACTTGTTCTTTATTGTCTGTTTGTTCAGATCACGATAATCCACACATAGTCGTAGAGTACCGTCAGATTTTGGGACAAATACCACTGCTGCACCCCAATCAGAGAAACTAGGCCTGATCAGACCTTTCCATACCAGCTGTCGTGTTTGATTGTCCAATTCCTCCTTCTCTTTCAAGGACATTCTTCGAATAGCGTGAACTACCGGCCTTGCATTGGGAATCAAAGCAATCTTGAAATCTATTTCTCTCTGCGGAGGTAAGCGAACAACTTCTTCGAACACGTCCGCATAGTTTTTGACGATAGGAATATCTTTGATGAGGTCAGGAATATTCTCTGCGATTTCAGGGGCATTTTCTATTTGAGCCGGAGAAACATTTAGAGCTGCCCAGAAGTCTTTTCTATTAGCATTCTGACCTTCACACGGTATGGTTATATAACTCCCTGATTTAATCTTAGCTCTAACAACTCTCTCGGCGCATCTAACCTCTGCTTCATATTTGGTTAGCCAATCCAATCCCAGAATAAGATCGAATTCATTAAAATTCATGACGATAGAGATAATAGGGAATTTATAGCAAGAAAAGGAGACAGGTACTGCACAAATCCAGCTGAGATTGATAGAACCCCCGACCGGATTCTGGACAGTCATTGGTTCCTTGAGCTTCCTCAAATTCAAAGCTAGCTTCTTAGCTGCATCTTTCGAAATGAAGCTTCATGACGCGCCTGTGTCAAACAGTACTTTGACTGGAATGTTTTTGACAGTTAGCGTGCCTTCTAAAACATCGGCCCTTTCTTGACTAGCTGAGGGATCAGAAGTTTCTGCTACTTCATTCACTTGAACTATTTCAGTCTTTTTCAACTGCCAGCAATCTTACTTTACGTGACCAGCCTGATGGCAGAGATTGCATTTTCTATTTCCTTTAACCTTGCCCTTTGATTTAGATCCCTCCTTCTTTTTCAATTTCAAGGACTTACATTTCCTGGACAAATGACCTTTTTGATTGCAGTTTAAGCACATAGCGGTCATTGCTGATTCTTTCTCAAGTCTAGCCCTTTTCCGACTTACTTTGGGCTTCTCACTGACCTTAGACATCGTACTGCCCTCAGGATGATCAGTTTCTGACTCTGCTATGTCACTAGAACTGACTTCTTCTTCGTACTGTAGCATACCTTTCTTATCTAGATCTTCATATTGATAAGCCATATAAATCATTTCTGAAAAAGGAAGCTTCACATGCCCCAATACTTTATTCTGGTATTTCCTTTGAAGCCCATTTATAAATCTCAAATTCTTCCTCTTCGGATTTTGAATTAAATGAGGAGCAAAGTGAGAAAGTTCATTGAATTTCTTATGATATTCGGGAATAGTCATGTCTCCTTGAATCAGATAAGAAAATTCATCGCATAATCGCTCAGTTGCTTCGGGAGGAGTAAATCTTTCTAAGAAAATCACTTTGAATCTGTCCCAGGTGATATCACCTTCTGGATTATCCTTAACAACAGAATCCCACCAGAACAAAGCTTCATCTTTGAGTGCCCAGGAGGCCAGTAATCTTTTCTGGACATCCCTCAGCTTTAATGCATCGAAGATTTTCTCAGCCGAACGAATCCAAGCTTGTGTCTTCATAATAGATTCTTCACCAGAGAACGGTATTCCACCCATATTTCGATATTTGATTAATAGGGCCTCAATATCCGGTTCTGCATTTCTTCTGCTTCTGACACTCATTTTTTCTAGTACTTCTGCAAATGGCAGATCAAGTGTCAGGTCATAGAAAAGGTAGTTTAAAATATAGAAACATATACTTCTAATGTAAATGTGTCTATCAAGGTGTAATTTCATTCTGCTTTACTCATACTAGGATATTACTGATCCTATCTGTATTGAGTTGCCCGTCCTAGAACACTACTGGTTCTATTTCTGACGAGTTCGTTCAAATGTTATATTCCAGAACTAAGCTTAACCAAAGCTCTGATACCACGTTGAGACGACCCGAAATCCCGTTCTCACGGAAACAAGGGTTATCTTAGGAATATAACACAGAAACAGATAATAGCAGAACAAAATTAAATAAATACACCAGATAATGGACAATAGAATATACTGGATAAAGTAATCATCAGAGTTACACAGTATACAGGATCTTACTTAGTACAAATACAGTTCAGCTATACATAAATGTCTACAGCGGAAATAAACAAAATATGTACAATAGGAGCTGAACAGCATAAAAGAGATAAATGATAGAATCCATCTTCAGCTCCAGCTATCCAGAAAGAACCAGCTAAACCTGAATACAAGGCTGCCCGTGTAGAAAAAGGGGCACCCGAGTTTGAAAGTGAAACAAACTACGAGTCAGTCATGGGACTGGTATGACAAATCTACTCAACACATATATTATTTGGCTAATCACAGGACCACGCCACTTTCGTGGAACGGGTTTACTCCATTGGATTGCCAGTGCTTTAAAACAAATCTTTCTTTTAACCATCGCTATGCTTTTTTATAAAAATGAAGTCATTATAAGACTCAGTTCCCATCACACAATGCAACGCAAACCGGAGGATAGAGTTTTACCTTATAATGGCCAAAATATGCTTGATACGAATAAAACAAAGGCATTTGATATTATTACTAGTGTTTATATGTTTTGAAAACAGTTTCAAATCATAACTATCAATCATAGACGGCATGGGTACCATATATCATGTCGCCATATATATACAATCAAAACCGCACGATGTCGTATTTGGAAATTGGATTTCCGTCATGAACCAAGGCAAAAGATAGTCCTTACCGAATTCGAGACTGCCTAGCCCGAGCCTCAGGAACAGCCGCGACTGCCCCTTGGATCGACAGGGCCGGTCCACCGATGTGGATTAAAATTCCTGAACACTGCGTTTCCCCGCCCTTTGGGGCGTAAACGAGCCAACGAGTGACTCCATCGGATCCGGATCGTCCGATCAAACCGAGGCGCCTCGCAACAGCAACAACCACAAAGGTGAAAAGTATATAAATGTCAGGGCTGGTAGGTCACTGAAACCACCCTAGCTAGGAAGAAACGCATGCCCTCCCTGAGGTCCTTCTCCCGTTTTAGGTTCATACCGGGGTGTGAGGCTCGCGAATTCTCGTTATACACAAAGCTACGCCACACAGGCGGTGCTTTGTTCATTACCACAAGACTTTGCTTTTCAACAGAAGTCCTGATCACTGCATCTTAGCATGCCACACAGGCAATTCATGCCATGCGACTGATGTCCATCGATATACAACCTCTGAGCTCATGCGTCTCAGAGAAGGGCGTTAAGCGAAAGAATAAATTCTCCGCCGCCAAACAGATGTATATTTAATAGAGATCAATCATCATAGAATAAAATCCAATGTCAGACACACAGTCCATTTACAAGTCCGTTCTGGGTCTGAACGAAACCGGAGGCACTAAATACCTCGCAAACCCTTCGATCACCACGTACGCCTGGACGATCACCACTCATTATCCATATTTCGGGATGCCTCCCAATCAGGACCTCGGTTACCATCCAAACGAGGTGAAGATCTCTGGTCTTCGACCACCGTCTGCATCTTCGAATTTCAATCGTCGGTCAATTATTCGAAATGAGAATTAACTCGGCCTTTTCAAATAATTCACGCGTATTTAGAATTTCAAATCAATTTATTTCAATGGTTAAATCATTCAACAACACCAATTTTGTTCTTTAATGTAATTTTCACACCAAACACACTCAACCATCAAAAGCCACATAAATCGAGCAAATTCAGTTTATTTCTATTCCATATCGCTTATGATATTTTATAACTATTTATCGCTATTTTTATTTATTATAAAATAGCTAATTTATTCAAAATGACGCTTCGGGCCATAAAGCGGCCGTGGCGCTGTTTTTCTTCAGATTTGATTTACACATATCTGAAAATCTAACCGTTGGATCTTCACAAAATTTACATCATTAGAAAGGTCTTTTCAAAACGAATCCAACGGTTCCAGTTTCGGGAAAATCCGACGGTCGGATCTCCCGGTACAATCGTTTGAATTTTCGATTTCAAAATACGAACTGCAGCGTCGTTATTCGATGAAATATAATTATATTTATATTTATATATAAATATAATCGCTTCTGGCGCTGTTTTTCTTCAGATTTGAATTAAACGTTCCAGACAATCCAACCGTTGGATTTTTACAAGGTTGGTGCCGTTGGGAAGATATTTCCAAGGCGAACCCGACGGTTGAGGTTTCGGGAAAATCCAATGGTCGGATTCCCCGCACCAGTCGTTTGAAATCACGGTTTCTAAATACGAACTGCACGGCTTCGTTTCGTTTTAATTTTATTTATATTTATATAAATATAGTTCATTCAATGATTTCCATATCGTTTTCACTTCAAATATTTTTCTAACACCTTAAAATTTTGGAAAAATTTCGCCGTAACCTCCCCTGCACCGGGAGCATCGGGAAATCGCAAATAGCTTTCCCGGTCCTTCTAATCTCAAAAAGAAAAAGAAAAGGCCAAGCGGCTAGCCAACAGGCTCATAAAATCATCACCCAAACAAAACAGTAAATGTGTACCTATTTGTCGGGCACAAAATTTTATTCCTCTTCTCTAGCCCCTTTGCTATAACCTGTTCAATGAATATGCATGTACATATATATACAGTTCTTATCATTTATCATTTTCTATTCAACTTCGTATTCGATTTCTATTTGGTTTAAAAACACCATTTATCCTAATGTTACATACATAGGTGCAAATTATTTCATTAGCTAATTAATGAATATTTCAACTCATATATGTTTATTTTGAACAAGTGGCTATTTTTAACACTTCACATTTCAACGATTTATGCATACAATAAAAATGTGATTTTTATTGTAAAACAATTCATTTCAAAACACTATTTTTCTATATAGTTCATATGTAACACCCCGCCTCCGCTAGGGTCACTCGCAAGGGAATGCACTAGCTTTAGAGGGGCATTATTGGTAAACATGCACAGAAATATCACAAGACAGAACACATAAAATAGCGGAAGTAAAATCAATCTTTCATAACATGAATACATAAGGTCTAAAGCCTTTTACATCAGAGTACATCAAAACCTGTCTTGCAATAGTAAAGAAGCATAAAGACTTTTTAATAAATTATTCCCCAAGTAAAAACAGGAAAGTAGCCATAGCCAAGAGAAGTCCAAGCCATCCATGATGACCTTCAAGCAGAAGAAGTCCGAACTAAACAGCATTGTTTCCTCCCTGTAACCTGGGGGGAAACGGAAGAAAAGAGGCGAAACAAAACGGGTCAGTCAAAAAGACTGAGTAAGCCCTATCTACTATTAGTATAGAAACTAGTAAAGTTAACTGACATGAGAAACTGAGATGAACATGAGCATGATAACAAGATAGATAAGCTAAATCAAAATAACAGGATAAACTACTGAACTAAGGTATCATGATAAACTACGGTGTCATGGTAAATCAAAGTATCATATCGTCAGATTTCTGTCAAGTATACTATCCCAAGGTATCTACCCCGTCTAACATCCCACGGTATCTATTCCGTATATTCTTCCTGGTTCTAATATGTACATTTGCTCTGCACCCTCCGTACTAGTATCCCAGCCTTGTTATGTGTTAACCATGAATGTCCCTTACTCAAAGTCGTGTAATGGTCCATGTCAACCTAATATATCGCATATATAGGTTACTCAAATCATATGTTTCTTTCCATGTATTTAAGTTCAGTCCTTTGCCGTACCTCGTACGGGCTTCCTCATGTCGTATTATCCTTGAAATCGTTTGGACTGTCATCCTTGTTCTAGCTAGGCTCTTCCATATGAATCATCGTTTGAACTACTAGGACTTACGCCACCTAGCACCACTAGGGATTACGCTTACCTATTGCACGCTTTCGTATTTCGGTTTGGGTTAAACCACCTAGGCCACTAGGGATTACGCTAACCCTCAACCGCGCCCTTTTTCCCACGCATTCATCGTGAATCGTTTTTCTATAACTGTATGCACATGTATCACATCGTGCCATCCGAGTCCTGTCACAGGGCAAAACAAGAAATACAGGACTCGGTCGGGAGTTTTAGATTTATCTGCCGATGCAGATACTAAGGTCTGCTTTTCTACACGTGGCTATGGTCCCACGAGACCCCTCCCTCAACTAGTGAAAGGCAACACAAGAGAAAATCTTGCATGAGAACTACACTCCGGCCAGCCCACATCCTACGGCCTACCTCACCCATAATTAGATAGCAATTATGGTCTGTTGGGTGTTCCCTGCCTTTCCGTACGTACACGCTTGACTCAAGATGGTAGATGATCGACGAACTTGCTATCTAGGGCACTATCATGTATTCGTTGACTCACTGCTATCCATCCCAGTCTTTAGGTCGCTCGTATAGCAACCAAGGCATAATCTTGGTTCTTCTAATGCAGACCTTAACCTCTTGTGAGCCCAGGATGATCATCTGCGACCTCACAGAGGGATCCCAAGAATATCCTCACGTTCCCCGAAGCCGCTGCTTCGTTACCCAGTCCGTTGGAGCCTTTATCTAAATCAGATAGCCTGCTCCTACACGCATACTTAAACGTTGACCTAACGTATCGGGTTACTAATCTATCTAAGAAGTGGTCCAAATTTCTTTGACTAAGAATTATTACTTAGTTTCCCTTAACTAAGGTTTACCACTTAGCCTTATTTCCATTATCCTTGTTAACTAGGGTTATTTACCTAATCCTCCGAATTAGGGTTTATCTAATGGGTTAAGTGTCACTTAAGTTCACAACTTAACCCGTCTACAAAACATGTCGAAACTGGCTAAGTATCCAAGTCCAAGACTTAACCCTACAGACCATGTGTCAAGTTGGTTAAGTATATCAAGCAATCCATGACTTAACCTCGTCTAATTATCATTTTAGATTGGTTAAGTATATATTAATTTGACCCTATCAAATTACCGAGTCAAATCGGTCAAGCGTATTCGAAACGATTCGTGACTTAGCCTTATCATGTTTTTACGTTAGATCTGTTAAGTATAGGTTAACTTAACCTCATCAAATTAACGAGTTAGATTGGTTAAGTATAGGTCACTTAACCTCATCAAATCATCGTGTTAAATTAGTTAAGTGTTTAACTTAACCCCATTAAATTACCAAGTTAAGTTGGTTAAGTATGGGTTACTTGACCTCATTGAATTACCAAGTTTAAATTGGTTAAGTGTTTTACTTAACCCCATCGAATTACCGTGTTTAGATTAGTTAAGTGTGGATTACTTAACCCCATCTAATTACCGTGGTTAGGTTAGTTAAGTCTTAATTACTTAACCCCATCTGATTACCCAGTCGGATTAGTTAAGTGTAAATTACTTAACCCCATCTCCTAATCATCTTGCATGGTTAAGTGTCATTAGTCAAATTTACTTAACCTTATCATGTGGCATTAATTCAAATAATGCACTCTTAACCTCTCACATTAGACCTTGTTGTGGTTACTAGTTAAGCCGGGCTGGTCCGGGTAGATTTACACCACAACCTAGTTTAACCTCGGGTCTTAAGCGCGACATGACCAACTTCTCACATTGAGTCCTATTGTTTGCAACTACTAGTTAGGCCGGTCGGTTCCGGGTAGTTTTACGTTGCAAACTCAACCCAACCTCGAGTTGGCCACACTTATATTATCTAAGTGTCATGTTCATCATGTTTTCAAAACATGTTACAAGTTTCTCAAGCATTTGGGTAGACCTAACTTAATAGGTAAATTTCCAAAAGGGTAGACCTAACTTAATAGGTAAATTCCCAAGCTTATGTTTTATGCATACTTACATGTCAACTTTCATGTTATATTTCAAGTCATGTTTTCAAGTTGTATTTTCATGCCATTAGAAATTACCCATAACATAACCCAACGCTTTTAAACTCGCATATACGTTCGTAACGGATTAAAAGAAGAGACTTGGCAAAAGCATGACAAAGATGGATATTAAGCCACAAATTAATCATGATGGCGAATGAGGCACAAATGTGTTCATTAGCTTGCATATACCATTATTAAGCCTCAAAAACATGCATAAACCCAAACTTGGCACATAAGCGAATCATGGTGATAAACAACATGGAATGATGACAAGTAACTCGCATATGACCTCACATAAGGGTTATGGCTTCATATGCAAGTTGACATGAAGGTTATAAGGGTTCTCATGTTGCATAATGCAACATTTCAACATAAAGGTCAAAGCTTTATGACCACAAGACCAAGGTAATGACTTTATAAGCTTGCATAAGATGATAGCATGCTACATACTAATGTTTAAACCCACTTACAACATGTCATATTAAGTTTAAAGTTCATATCTAATAGTAGGAGAAGGGCTTACCTTGCTATGAAGGCCTAAATCGATTAAACCAAAGCTTATGATGAAGCCTATGCATGCCATCACCCAAAAACCCAAAGATGGATGCACCAAATCACTAAAAACACCATCTTTATGAACAAAGATCATAGCTTTTGCCTTGAAATCAACTTGAGAAGCTCTCATACTAACATAGGGACTCTCTAACACTCTCATGATCATGAAACCTCTCATAGGAATGAAGTGGAGGCTAGGATAGTTGAGTGGAGGCCATGAGAGTAGGAATTTTGCCATAGTTTAGTTACATGAGTGAATAATGAGGGTTTAGGTGTAGGTTTAGGGTCATTTTATAGAGATTAGGATAGTTTTAGGCCCTTAGATTAACCCTAGGACCAACCTGAACCGTCAGATTTCAAACCAGGCCCAAAAACCTAGCCAAGATAGAAAATAGGTGCACCAGATCAGAATCAGCCGACAGGGCAAGTCGACAGCCCTGTCGACATGCCTGTCGACTTGTCTGGGCGGGAATTTTCCCGCCTGGCCCCATTTCTGCATGTTTCGAAATTCAAATTTCCCGAAAACTTCTTTGGGCCTTAATCGGGTCATACGGACTCCGATTTTCGAAAACTCGGACTCTATTTCGCGTATTTTTCCGAGACGAACGCAATGGCATAGCCCGTTTTACTTGATTCAGAATTTAAAATCAAATTCTGCCTTGATTCTCGTTTTAACATGTTATTGAAATACGGGTTGTTACATTCTCCCCACCTTTTAGGATTTCGTCCCCGAAATCTCTAAGTTAGGAAGAACATATCCTACCATCCATCATCCATCTACTCAAAACATCATCCACAAGCAACCATTGTCCTTAGATGATTTCTAATGCTGTATGAATACATGCAAAATGGGTGTGTACATGTTCCTTAGCTAATGCTAATGATCAGGCCTGGATAATCTTTCTAATGCAAAAATATGTATAGTGCCATGAATCCAACATGTATGAAAATAGTCCTAGCCATATAGATACTATATGCGTGCACAATCATTCATTCATATGCAACAACCACATGATAACACATTCGATTTCATCCATAAACAAGTATAAATACTCGTGCATATGCAATATGAAATGTGACCGAGGCGAGCTAGTATCTAATGTGTATTCGCGCATCCACGAGCAACCACTTGCAACCATATCAATCATAACATGTTTCAAATACATGTTTACATCCATAGGGTTCTACCTAAGATTCCCTGAAACAGGGTCGAGAAGATAAACAAAACAAACTCCGTACGGGGTTTGTAACAGAGACAGGACCGAGAGGATATCCATAAAAGATAGCCTACAAGCAAGCTCAACAGAAAAACAGGGATCGAGGATATATTCCCAAAAGAGATATCATGCACGTATTTAGTCTTTGACCATCAAAGTCGTATTTCCTTGAGCTCAATTCCATTGTGCCTTGACCGTCCTTTAACTTCGCGATTTCGTAGCTTCTTGATTCCTATTTCCAAGGTGTGAGTGGAACTCATTTCACTGCCGCCTCTCGTTTCACTTATTCTTTCCCTAGTATGCTTGGCTCAAACATATCTGCGTACTCATGCAAGCTCTCCAAAATTCACCAGTGAATTCTGGATCTCGTTCTCCGATGCCAATCCATGTCGCCAAGAGTTCTTACTAGGGTGATTCCCATAACTCATGTATAATCGAAACGAACCATCCGCCTTAGCGGCGAATCCTATTTGAACGGATTACCAACAAATGCATCCCGGGATTCTAGGTAACTAACCATGACAGAACCCAAAAAGGGTTACACGAGACTTCGAGGGTATCACCAAGGCAAGTCAAGAATCCAACCACCCTCTTTCTAAAACCGAGAATGGTATCCCTTACTGGATAACCACTTTACCCGTAGAATCCATCCGCAACTTATAAACATAAGCATTATTTCCAAGCTCAACACTTGATATAGACATTCTCAAATCCAAACAAGCCATGAGTAAATGGACCGATCTTCCAATAGGACTTGAGACAAAAACGGGATCCTCTACTACGCTAGTACTAAGGTGCAGAGACTCAACTATAGAAGCGGACTTAAAAGATGCGGTGATCAAAACAAAGTCCCGACAGGATGATAGAGAAGAAAAGCTAAACCTTTAACAAGATCGTTACCCTCCTTCCGAGGCACCCTAGAAATGAGAGCGTATTACTGCCCTCTCGATGATCTTGTCCTTGTCCCATGATACTTAACTATCCGTCCCGTTCCATCATGCCAAAGGTACTCTCTCGTCATGGGTTTCATTGTTCATCTTTCTCTCTCATTCTGAGTTGAGCCATACCAACAAGTTGCTCATCCTTAAACTCGTATCTTTTATCCTCTTTCTCACTATCCTTTCTTATAACGCGGCCACTGGTCTCCCGAGAACAGCCTCCATCGCATGGAAAGCACTTTCGAAGATAGAAAAGACTAGTCGCAGTTAAAACCACTGTGACTACAGATGGAGGAAAGAAAGGAAAAGAGATTCAATCAAGGAAACCAGGATAGTGCTAATGGCCTTTGGGGAATACCCTTTTTCTTTTTAAAAGAAAATTTTCTTGAAAATGCTTCTTTATAAACGATTTTCAAATAGTTTTCAGAAGGTCTTTAAAAACTTTTGCCCAGTCTGGTAACCTTCTGCTCTGATACCAAATGTAACACCCCGCCTACGCTAGGGTCACTCGCAAGGGAATGCACTAGCTTTAGAGGGGCATTATTGGTAAACATGCACAGAAATATCACAAGACAGAACACATAAAATAGCGGAAGTAAAATCAATCTTTCATAACATGAATACATAAGGTCTAAAGCCTTTTACATCAGAGTACATCAAAACCTGTCTTGCAATAGTAAAGAAGCATAAAGACTTTTTAATAAATTATTCCCCAAGTAAAAACAGTAAAGTAGCCATAGCCAAGAGAAGTCCAAGCCATCCATGATGACCTTCAAGCAGAAGAAGTCCGAACTAAACAGCATTGTTTCCTCCCTGTAACCTGGGGGGAAACGGAAGAAAAGAGGCGAAACAAAACGGGTCAGTCAAAAAGACTGAGTAAGCCCTATCTACTATTAGTATAAAAACTAGTAAAGTTAACTGACATGAGAAACTGAGATGAACATGAGCATGATAACAAGATAGATAAGCTAAATCAAAATAACAGGATAAACTACTGAACTAAGGTATCATGATAAACTACGGTGTCATGGTAAATCAAAGTATCATATCGTCAGATTTCTATCAAGTATACTATCCCAAGGTATCTACCCCGTCTAACATCCCACGGTATCTATTCCGTATATTCTTCCTGGTTCTAATATGTGCATTTGCTCTGCACCCTCCGTACTAGTATCCCAGCCTTGTTATGTGTTAACCATGAATGTCCCTTACTCAAAGTCGTGTAATGGTCCATGTCAACCCAATATATCGCATATATAGGTTACTCAAATCATATGTTTCTTTCCATGTATATAAGTTCAGTCCTTTGCCGTACCTCGTACGGGCTTCCTCATGTCGTATTATCCTTGAAATCGTTTGGACTGTCATCCTTGTTCTAGCTAGGCTCTTCCATACGAATCATCGTTTGAACTACTAGGACTTACGCCACCTAGCACCACTAGGGATTACGCTTACCTATTGCACGCTTTCGTATTTCGGTTTGGGTTAAACCACCTAGGCCACTAGGGATTACGCTAACCCTCAACCGCGCCCTTTTTCCCACGCATTCATCGTGAATCGTTTTTCTATAACTGTATGCACATGTATCACATCGTGCCATCCGAGTCTTGTCACAGGGCAAAACAAGAAATACAGGACTCGGTCGGGAGCTTTAGATTTATCTGCCGATGCAGATACTAAGGTCTGCTTTTCTACACGTGGCTATGGTCCCACGAGACCCCTCCCTCAACTAGTGAAAGGCAACACAAGAGAAAATCTTGCATGAGAACTACACTCCAGCCAGCCCACATCCTACGGCCTACCTCACCCATAATTAGATAGCAATTATGGTCTGTTGGGTGTTCCCTGCCTTTCCGTACGTACACGCTTGACTCAAGATGGTAGATGATCGACGAACTTGCTATCTAGGGCACTATCATGTATTCTTTGACTCACTGCTATCCATCCCAGTCTTTAGGTCGCTCGTATAGCAACCAAGGCATACTCTTGGTTCTTCTAACGCAGACCTTAACCTCTTGTGAGCCCAGGATGATCATCTGCGACCTCACAGAGGGATCCCAAGAATATCCTCATGTTCCCCGAAGCCGCTGCTTCGTTACCCAGTCCGTTGGAGCCTTTATCTAAATCAGATAGCCTGCTCCTACACGCATACTTAAACGTTGACCTAACGTATCGGGTTACTAATCTATCTAAGAAGTGGTCCAAATTTCTTTGACTAAGAATTATTACTTAGTTTCCCTTAACTAAGGTTTACCACTTAGCCTTATTTCCATTATCCTTGTTAACTAGGGTTATTTACCTAATCCTCCGAATTAGGGTTTATCTAATGGGTTAAGTGTCACTTAAGTTCACAACTTAACCCGTCTACAAAACATGTCGAAACTGGCTAAGTATCCAAGTCCAAGACTTAACCCTACAGACCATGTGTCAAGTTGGTTAAGTATATCAAGCAATCCATGACTTAACCTCGTCTAATTATCATTTTAGATTGGTTAAGTATATATTAATTTGACCCTATCAAATTACCGAGTCAAATCGGTCAAGCGTATTCGAAACGATTCGTGACTTAGCCTTATCATGTTTTTACGTTAGATTGGTTAAGTATAGGTAAACTTAACCTCATCAAATTAACGAGTTAGATTGGTTAAGTATAGGTCACTTAACCTCATCAAATCATCGTGTTAAATTAGTTAAGTGTTTAACTTAACCCCATTAAATTACCAAGTTAAGTTGGTTAAGTATGGGTTACTTGACCTCATTGAATTACCAAGTTTAAATTGGTTAAGTGTTTTACTTAACCCCATCGAATTACCGTGTTTAGATTAGTTAAGTGTGGATTACTTAACCCCATCTAATTACCGTGGTTAGGTTAGTTAAGTCTTAATTACTTAACCCCATCTGATTACCCAGTCGGATTAGTTAAGTGTAAATTACTTAACCCCATCTCCTAATCATCTTGCATGGTTAAGTGTCATTAGTCAAATTTACTTAACCTTATCATGTGGCATTAATTCAAATAATGCACTCTTAACCTCTCACATTAGACCTTGTTGTGGTTACTAGTTAAGCCGGGCTGGTCCGGGTAGATTTACACCACAACCTAGTCTAACCTCGGGTCTTAAGCGCGACATGACCAACTTCTCACATTGGGTCCTATTGTTTGCAACTACTAGTTAGGCCGGTCGGTTCCGGGTAGTTTTACGTTGCAAACTCAACCCAACCTCGAGTTGGCCACACTTATATTATCTAAGTGTCATGTTCATCATGTTTTCAAAACATGTTACAAGTTTTTCAAGCATTTGGGTAGACCTAACTTAATAGGTAAATTTCCAAAAGGGTAGACCTAACTTAATAGGTAAATTCCCAAGCTTATGTTTTATGCATACTTACATGTCAACTTTCATGTTATATTTCAAGTCATGTTTTCAAGTTGTATTTTCATGCCATTAGAAATTACCCATAACATAACCCAACGCTTTTAAACTCGCATATACGTTCGTAACGGATTAAAAGAAGAGACTTGGCAAAAGCACGACAAAGATGGATATTAAGCCACAAATTAATCATGATGGCGAATGAGGCACAAATGTGTTCATTAGCTTGCATATACCATTATTAAGCCTCAAAAACATGCATAAACCCAAACTTGGCACATAAGCGAATCATGGTGATAAACATCATGGAATGATGACAAGTAACTCGCATATGACCTCACATAAGGGTTATGGTTTCATATGCAAGTTGACATGAAGGTTATAAGGGTTCTCATGTTGCATAATGCAACATTTCAACATAAAGGTCAAAGCTTTATGACCACAAGACCAAGGTAATGACTTTATAAGCTTGCATAAGATGATAGCATGCTACATACTAATGTTTAAACCCACTTACAACATGTCATATTAAGTTTAAAGTTCATATCTAATAGTAGGAGAAGGGCTTACCTTGCTATGAAGGCCTAAATCGATTAAACCAAAGCTTATGATGAAGCCTATGCATGCCATCACCCAAAAACCCAAAGATGGATGCACCAAATCACTAAAAACACCATCTTTATGAACAAAGATCATAGCTTTTGCCTTGAAATCAACTTGAGAAGCTCTCATACTAACATAGGGACTCTCTAACACTCTCATGATCATGAAACCTCTCATAGGAATGAAGTGGAGGCTAGGATAGTTGAGTGGAGGCCATGAGAGTAGGAATTTTGCCATAGTTTAGTTACATGAGTGAATAATGACGGTTTAGGGGTAGGTTTAGGGTCTTTTTATAGAGATTAGGATAGTTTTAGGCCCTTAGATTAACCCCAGGACCAACCTGAACCGTCAGATTTCAAACCAGGCCCAAAAACCTAGCCAAGATAGAAAATAAGTGCACCAGATCAGAATCAGCCGACAGGGCAAGTCGACATGCCTGTCGACATGCCTGTCGACTTGTCTGGGCGGGAATTTTCCCGCCTGGCCCCATTTCTGCATGTTTCGAAATTCAAATTTCCCGAAAACTTCTTTGGGCCTTAACCGGGTCATACGGACTCCGATTTTCGAAAACTCGGACTCTATTTCGCGTATTTTTCCGAGACGAACGCAATGGCATAGCCCGTTTTACTTGATTCAGAATTTAAAATCAAATTCTGCCTTGATTCTCGTTTTAACATGTTATTGAAATATGGGTTGTTACATCATATAGGTGACAAAATAGGATTTTTATCATAAAACAATTTCTTTTTAAAACGAGATTATTTTACACAGTTCATATAGTCGATAAAAGGTGATTTTTATTATCAAACAATTTATTTCAAAATATGAATACCATTCAACACATGAATTTCTAATCAACGAATGAATATCAATTCAACACATGAATGTTTTCTATAGTTTTTATATATAGATAAAAATGTGATTTTTATTATCAAACAATTTATTTCAAAATATGAATACCATTCAACACATGAATTTCTAATCAACGAATGAATATCAATTCAACACATGAATGTTTTCTATTCAATGAATAAATATAGTTTAAGCATATGAAAATAATTCAAACACACGAATATTATTCAAAATTTCGGCAGCATAACGGCAGGGTAGTTAAAACCGGGACCGTCCCTAGTACGGCTCCTCGCTCTACCTTAAAACCTCGCGGTTTTTGACAATGGGGATCATGCATCTAGTTCGCACGCAGGCGGCATGTATATATTTATTTCATTTCCACAAACTAATCCTATGTGGTTTCAACCAAATATTTCTCAACCACAAATGGGTATTTTTCAACCACAATCAACCAATATCAATCACAAACAATCCCAAACAATCATTCGCTATCAATCAATTTTCACAACAATTTCAACCAATAAATATCGTCCATGGTTTGTGGACGAGGGGCGTATATATATTATATATAGCAATTCACTTTTATTTCCACATATATATATATATAGAAAAAGAAATTGAAGAGTGAGAAATTCTCACCAATAGCTATCCAATACTACGACCCTTCCTTTATAGAAATCTTCGCCAATCTCGCCTTTCGTCGCTTTTGTTGCCCGTATTCTCTACATATGTAAAAATCGAATTTTTACTATGTTATTCAATATATAAAAATCGAATTTTGACTTCGCTATTCAATATACAAAGATCATATTTTAAAAATAAAGATTATATTTTTAATATTCCTATGATGTAAAAAATATATTTTTATTGCTTTAAAAATATAAAGATCATATCTTACTTCTTCTACTTAATAAAAATTCCGTCTTTTCTATTTTTAAAAAAATATGATCTTTTCTATTCTATTAATCTGATCTTTTCTATTTTAAAGTTTAAATCTTTTCCTATCCTAAAGTTTAAATCCTTTTCTTTTCAAAATTAAATCAGTTTTAAAACCTTTTAAAATTCAGTTTTAAATCCTTTTAAAATTCAGTTTTTAACTTTTCACAAATCAGTTTTTAAAGCCTTTTAAAATCAGTTTTAAAGCCCTTTAAAATCAGTTTTAAATTCTTTCAAAAAAAACTCAGTTCTAAACCCTAAATCGAAATATTCAGATTAAAATAAAAATAAAATAAAATAAAATGCTTACATTGATCCTGCGAAGAAGGGGGGGAGAAGACGTCGGCGGCAGGGCGGCGCTGGCTTCTAGGGGGGGCGGCGGAGGCGGGGTGCTCGCGAATTGGCGTCGCGATGCTCCAGGGAGGAGGCTGCGTCGCGCTCGTGCGATCTGGGGGGGGCTTCGGGGGTTGCGCCACTGGGAGGAGGAGGGAAGCTGGACGGAGGGGGGCGGCGGATGCGTCGGTGGCGATCGCTTTAGGTTTTTTTTTTTCTTTTCTTTTCTTGCCGATTTGATTTTGAAGAGGGGGGGGGGCAGAACAACAGATAAAGGGAGGGAGATATTATTTTATATTTTTTTTATTAATTAAATTAATTGCATAAAGTTGACTTTTACCCACGACCTCGAAACGAGGCCCACCGCCTGTCGTCCATAGCGTTTAACCCCCATTCCGAACACAATGAGATATGTATCGCAAGCTGATTTGATCGTTACAATCAGTTTCCGTTGAATTTACATTTAAATCACTATATTGAATTTTAAATTACCGGGGTCACATACTAACACTAAAAATTCCAGAAAAATATTTTCTAGCTTCGTATTGACGATACGGTCCTAACAAAACTAGTTTCGTCGAATTCTGAGACCGTTTGAAAAATGGCCAATTTCCAGTCGATTAAAATTAACTGAAACTGGTCAAACGCGTTTTTCTTTGCCACGCTCACACATTGATTCGAAAAATTATGAAATTTGAAACCTAACAATAACTTGACACTGCGGATCCAACAAAAGTGGTTTCGTCGAAATCCGAGGTCATTTGCAAAATGTCCATTTTTAAGGGCTTGAATTCCATAGCGACTATTCAGAATTTTCAACTGGACATATCTTTTGATTCCCGCTATCAAATTTCGATTGGTCAGATTCGTTGGAAAGATATCATCAATTAGATCCTAATGTTTTTGGTTTCACTAAAATCCGGATTGTTTTGCACCCGGTATATTCAATTGAAGTTTGAAATCAAATTATCGAACTACCGCGCTATTTTCAATTCTATATATAATTATAATTAATTATATTCGTTTTCAAATGTCGATTCAAACTCAGTTTTAATCGCCATTATTTAAAATATTTATTTTAAATATTTAAAATCCATTATTTTAGCCAATTTAAAAAATTTAAATTGGTTCAGATTTTCTGGGTCGTTACAAATGGGTGGGAGGAAATAAGATTGCTTTTGGTTATAAGTTGTATTTGTGCTTTTGTTGCTGCTTGTTTTACACTAGCTTTTCCTCTATCAAGTCATCTGTTATTTATTCTATGTGCTACTATATTTAGCTGGCAGGTTTCCAAAATTAACAGAGATGAACTTTTTTACTACCGTTATATAAAAGCAAATGCGTGTTTCAATTTTCCTTGAAGTACAAAATTTGTTATATACAAGGATTCTATAGCACGACAAATTCGAATTTCATATTTGAGGAATGGTAGAGAAACATTCAAATGGAAGACTGTATAGGATAAAAATATCATTAATTCTCAATTCAATATATGTCGGGATGGAAATAAACATTCCCATTATTGTCATTATATATATATATATGTGTGTGTGTGTGTTTGTGTGTGTGTGTGTGTATCATTACTACTTAGATAGTTATGATAACATTAATGAAAAAACAAAATACATTAATAGTGGAGGCTGATAGAAGAGAAAGCGTTCACCCTAAACTACCACAAGAGGCCTTTATATATAGGCAAAACATAAAACAAAAGACTATATTGCCCTTTAGTAGAATATTAGTTACGCTAACATCCCCCCTCAAACTCATGAAGCGATAGCAATGAGCATCGAGAGTTTGTCAGTCAAAAACCGGAAGCGTGAAGATGACAAAGATTTAGTGAACAAGTCTGCAAGTCGCAAGGAGGAAGATACAAATGGCAATGTCAATGTGCCGTTCTAAAGATGGTGGCGAGTAATATGGCAGTCAATCTCAATATGCTTGGTCCTTTCGTGAAAGACGAAGTTATTAGCAATTTGAATAGCACTTTTATTGTCACAGTACAAAGGAGTTGGTCGTCGCAAGAAAACACCCATATCAGCAAGCAACCATCGTAACCAAATAATTTCACAAGTAGTAGAAGCCATAGCACGATATTCTGCCTCTGTTGAAGACCGAGATATAACATCCTGCTTCTTACTTTTCCAAGAGATTAGAGAATCTCCTAGAAAAATACAAAAGCCAGTAGTGGATTTGCGATCAGTAGGATCACCAGCCCAATCTGCGTCAGAGTAAGCACATAACTCTAAAGATGAAGTAGAAGAAAGCAAAAGAGTCTGAAACTGAGTGCCACGGAGATATCTCAAAATGCGAATAACAGCAGCCCAATGAACTATAGTAGGAGAAGTAACAAACTGACTGACTATGTGAACAGCATATGCAATGTCAGGGCGAGTGATAGTGAGATAAACCAAACTTCCAACAATCGTTCTATAAAGACTAGGATCTGGCAATGGAGATCCATCAGTAATAGAGTATCGACCATTGAGCTCAATTGGAGTATCAACAGTCTTATTATCTGAGAGACGAGCGCGCTCAAAAATGTCAGAAATATACTTAGATTGAGAAAGAAGATAACCTTTTGGAGAAGAAGCAACTTCGATACCCAAGAAGTACCGAAGAGGACCCAAGTCTTTCATAGCAAAACACCGAGTCAACTCAGACTTCAACAAGTTAATTCCAACAACATCATCGCCTGTAATAATCATATCATCAACATAAAGAGAAAGCAAAATTCGACCAGCCGGCGTACACTTGACAAACAAAGCAAAATCATGGTTACTCGGGCAAAAACCAAGAGAAGTAATCACAGTAGAGAATTTCTCAAACCAAGCACGGGGAGCCTGTTTGAGACCATAAAGAGATTTCCTAAGTTTGCAGACTTCACCAGGTTGATGATCAATACCAGGAGGAGGAACCATATAGACTTCTTCATGAAGATATCCATTCAAAAAGGCATTTTTAACATCCATTTGAGCAATATTCCAGTGGCGAACAGAAGCAACTGCAATAAGAGTTCGAACTGTAGTCATTTTTGCAACAGGAGCAAAAGTCTCCTCATAATCCATACCATATTCTTGAGAATAACCTTTAGCAACCAAGCGAGCTTTATACCTTTCAATAGATCCATCATCTTTAGTTTTAATCTTATAGATCCAACGAGAACCAATAGCACGTTTTCCTGCAGGAAGAGGTACTAAATCCCAAGTATGAGTCTGATGAAGAGCAGTCAGCTCCTCAGCTATAGCACGTTGCCAAAGAGGATCACGAACCGCATCTTTGAAAGATGAAGGCTCAGAGAGACAATGTATAGAAGCAAGAAATAAAGAAAATGAATTGGAAAGACAAGAATATTCAAAATCAGGTCGCCTAGTAGACTGACGATTTCGGATAGGATATCGACGTTCATTAGTATCTACTGTCTCAGAAGGTGATTGTGTGGTTGTTGAGTCAATGGAAGTGTCTGGATTTTCAGCAGGAAGTAGCTCATCATCATCAACGGTGAAAGGATCAATATGAACAATATCAGACATAGATATATTATGAGTACGATCAGGAATAGTAAAATAAGGAATATGTTCAAGAAAAACAACATGACGAGAAACGTACAGCTTGTGATTGACTGGATCAAAACAACGATATCCTTTTTGTCCTGCACCATAACCAAGAAAAACACATATAGCAGACCGTGAAGTTAGCTTACTTCGTTGGTCATGAGGAAGAAGAACAAAGCACGTGGAACCAAAAACACGAAGAGAAGAATAATCTGGTGGACAACCATACAACTTTTCATAGGGGGACAAGCCAGAATTATGAGAAGTAGGAATTCTAATAATCAAATAAACAGAAGTAAGAGCTGCCTCTCCCCAAAATTCACTTGGAACACTAGCAGACAATAAAAGAGATCGAGCAGTCTCAAGAATATGTCTATGTTTCCTTTCAGCAACCCCATTTTGTTCAGGAGTATCAGTGCAAGAAGTCTGATAAATTGTGCCATCTAAAGCAAGAAGTTCCTTAAAAGTATGAGAAGTATATTCTCCCCCTAAGTCACATCTGAAACATTTAATAATAGCTCCATGCTGAGTTTTAATAAGCGATCGAAACTCATTATAGATGCCAAAAAATTCTGAACGACGTTTCATAAGATAAATCCAACAATAACGAGTGTAGTCATCAATAAAAGAGACATAATAACGAGAGCCTCCCTTTGTAGAAACAGGAGAGGGTCCCCAAACATCAGAGTGAATAAGATCAAAAGGTGCAGTAGAAACTGTATTACTTTGGGGAAAAGGTAAAGCAGAGAATTTTGCAAGTTTACAACCACTACAATCAGAAATGTCATGAGTTTTCAATTCTCCAAAAACTCCTGTAGACGCTAAGAATTGCAATCGAGACTTAGATACATGGCCCAGACGAGAATGCCACAAATAAAACATAGAAGATGACTGACTCAAACGAAAAGACGAAACATCCACACCTGGAACAGAAGCTGCAATCTCTGAGATCTTAGGATCTTTGAGCTGATCCAATACATAAAGTCCTCCTTCTCGATGGCCGGTTCCAATCACTTTCTGAGACTTTGGATCCTGAACATAACATTCAGAAGAAGAAAAAGAAACCAAGTAGCCATTATCACAAATTTGACCAACAGAAGCCAGATTTAATGCAAGTCTAGGAATGTGATAGACATTAGATAATGACAAAGAAGGTGTAATGACTGAACCAACACCTTGCACGGGCATAGATGTACCACTAGCACTCATGACAGGTACAGAAACTTTAGGAGCCAAAGAAGTGAAATCGGAGAAATTAGGTGACATATGATTCGAAGCACCAGAATCTAAAATCCAGGTAGAAGAAGATATACCTGATGAACTAGATGACAAACCTATTTGAGACGAAGCTGATATGGCATGTGGCTGAGATGCAAGGAACTTCTGAAATTGTTCAATCATTGATGGATCTAAAGCAGAATAGACAGAATTCCAATACACATAATTCTGAAATTGTTCAATCATTGATGGATCTAAGGAAGAATAGATAGAATTCCAATACGCATAATTTTTACCATCTGCTTGAAGCGAATTATCTCTACTAACTGCCATGTTAATAAATCACAAGAGAAAAGAAATTCAAGTCTCGTCTGAAAACAAGGCTTTCAAGTCCAAGGCTTTCAAATTTCGTCTGAAAAGAAATTCAAGTACCACGTGGGTCTGAAAACAAATTTAAGTCTGAATATAGGGCTCAAAAATGTCCAATACAGGTCAGCAAATAGTAATCAGATCTGGCAGTAGAAATCAATTCTAGACACTGATATTAAACTAATATGACACTGATATTTCACTGCTGCTACCCCAAAACAATTAGCACATAACATTGGCAGCCATCGCAAAGTTGAAGAATCTACTATGCAGACCAACACCCAGCATTCAACGTACACTGATTGAACAATAAACTAGAACCCCACATATTACTCAGAAAACAGGAAACAGACTTATTGGCTCATTGCGTATTGGAGAAAAAAATAGCGGACGAGAAAACCAGGGCAGATAGGTTGAGGAGTACCCACCAGGAGACGGCCAAAGCAGTGGTGTAGCGAAAGGAAGAGCAGAAGACTGACGGATCTGAGGCTCCGACGGATCTGGGTGGAATTGGTGTGCTTCGGGTCTGAGGCGGAATAGGGTGTAGGGATCGTCGGATCTGAGAAGGCTTTGCTTCGGCCTTTGGTGCGTGGTTTTGAGCGCGGTTTTGGTGGCCTTTGGTGCGTGGTTTTGGCTTTGCTTCGGCGGCTTTGCTTCGGCCTTTGGATCTGAGAAGGTTGGTTCTAGATCTGAGATTTGGTGCGTGGACAAGAGATGGCGGATCTGAGAAGGTTTTGCTTCGGATTTGGTGTGCGGATCTGAGAAGAGATGGTGTGGATTCGGATTTGGTGAGCGGTTTTGGTGTCTTTGCTTCGGATTCGGATTTGAGATTCGGATTTGGATTTGTGATTCTGGTGGCAACGTGCTTTGGTGGAAGTAGCGTCTGGGAAGGGTTCGACTGGTGGCTGAAACTTTAGGAAGTCAGAAAAGAGGTATTCCAGAGAGAGATTAGAGAGGAATGTCAGATAAATCACCAACAGAGAAGAACCAGCTCTGATACCATGATAACATTAATGAAAAAACAAAATACATTAATAGTGGAGGCTGATAGAAGAGAAAGCGTTCACCCTAAACTAACACAAGAGGCCTTTATATATAGGCAAAACATAAAACAAAAGACTATATTGCCCTTTAGTAGAATATTAGTTACGCTAACAATAGATGCTCTAAGGTGAATGTCTTTTTAGGCACAAAATTAAACAATTTTTGGCTTGTACTGGCAAAAAGATGAAACGATGTATAACATGAAGCCTAGAATTCATTGAAATATGTGTATTTATTAAACAGGTGGTTGATGTTGCATTTTCACTTGCCAAAGTTGCTAATTTGGATACAAATAACTTTTCCAAAAGCTCCAATCGTTTCATAAAGAATGGATGAATAGTCATACGCAAACCAACTTACGTTCAACAGGGTTTACAAAATTAAACAAGCTGTTTGCATGTATTATCACTTCTGTCGCTTCTACTCGTTATACTACTTGCCCATGTATGCATTGTAATGGTATTTTCTTGTCATAATAAGGACAACCTTTAACAATAAAAGCCTGCTAATGATATGAAAATACTAAAAGTCATTTTAGGCTATTTTCCGGTATCGAGCACTTTTTTAAATATGCATTCTCTGAAAACATTTATGAAGTTTTGGTATTTCTTTGAATACATATATGAAGTTTTGCCATTAATATACTCTTTTTAAACTCCAAATACATAGTTGTTAGTTTTATAGTTGACACAGTATTAAAACATCTAATCATGATGGACAGACTTCAAATAGTCAGTGTATTCAATTATGTTTGTTCAATATTTTCCATATATTCAATATTTAAAAGAAATGGGCAGTGCTGAATACACAAAGCGTAACTCAATCAATCTTTAACAACTATAATTTTTTAGTCATATATGCACTTGAATTTTTAACTGAATATTCCACCAACGTTCATATGTGTTGATATTTTGAATTTCGATAAGCATATTTTGAATTTTAGCAGTGTGGTGTACACTGCTTCAATCAAGGAAATTAATGATTTAGTTTTCAAAATTCTGGAAAAAAGGAAGACAAAAGGGCTTTTTTAGGTTTTATAAACATATATAATATGCATAGTGTTTCAAATAAGATCTACCAGACCTGAAAGAGAAAAATAAACTTCTACATCAAATATTATATTTATAGTGTTCAGACATGGTATCCACCTCAATTGGAATTCGCCTCATTTTGTCCCTGCCCCGCGTTGTTTACACTACCTCTTCCTTGTTATTTCAGCATCCGATTGAAATTTAGGGTTTCTGATTTTGGTTGGAAGTTGGATGTAGGTAGTTTTACCTTAGACTTTTTTCTTTCAGCTTTAAATTGATCATGTATTGTCGAATATGCTGATGATAGCTATTTTTACATAGTGGTGTACAATCAAAGTTATTTTTACTTCCCAATGATTTTGATTTTCAGACGAAATAAATAGGCAGAATCTTTAGATTCCAATGAAGCTTCCGGGTTGTGTAGTTCTTCCAAGGAAGAGGTATCGACTTTGCACTATTGCATTTTCCCCTGATTTTCAATATGCTTCAACTGGATTATGCTTCTAGCCAGGTTAGCTTGCATAGATTTTGTTTTAGATTTTGTTTTTTTTATTATGACATGAGTAAATTTCTTCTATTTTAGCCTCGTTGAATTTTTTTCCTATGTTATGTATTTGAATCACATGTTTTTTCAGTGCACATCACTTTTATTATGCACCTACAATGGGATTTTTCTTTTTCTTATTTCTTTGCAATGCCAATTTTGAATTTAAACTATTTATTGTTGATTTATTATAGTTCTCATGATTTCTGATTTTTCCCATTATTTTATTTACTGAGATTTAAATTTGACTTTACCGCTTATTGTTGCACAACTGAACACTATTCCAGCATTAGTCGCCTTTGATCTCGAGAGATTGTTGAGGAAGTTTCAAAATATATCACATATATCTTAATGAGCTTGAGATGATATACCCAAACAATATACTTCATATAAAAAATTATTCTAGTTGATCGATTATATTCAACAGTGCAATATTTTTACCAATGTTTTATTGAAACTGATTTTGTTCATTTGTATTTATGTTTCCATATTTGTTGTCTTCTGTTTGTTATTTAATTTTGTTTTCCTATGTTGTAGGAATGAAGATTATATTTTACCTATGTACATAAAGATCTAAATGTAAATTGATTTCATATTTGAATGTAGAACACTAAATGTGAATTAAGAGTGCTTAAGTTAATTTATCTATCGATCGATTTGACGTTTTGCCTTGTGTTTGGTTTGTAACATATGATTTGTATAATTCCAAGTTCTATTAATTATACTGTGAATAATCAATAGTGCGTGATTTATAGGTGGACCCATGTTATGTGAACAACATGTTTTCAGTTATGTCTTCTTCAAGGACCGGACTGACCATTAATCAGTAAAAGTCATTGTTATGCACTGCATATGGATCAGGTGAGAGGTAATATCTTATGCTTACTCCAAACATGTTATATGCCAACATTTATTTGTCAGGCCAACTAAAATGTAACTGTACTCATTTGGAGAAAAACTTGGCTCTATCAGCATGAGTGGCCGTTATATCAAGCATAAATTTTGTAAATATTTATTGTGCAGCCCGTTCACAAATTTTGCAAATTAATCCCTGTGGAAAAGGTATAATGTGCTAGTTTGCATAATATAATCATTTGATTAGATGAGAACATCACCTCACCGAGCTTTAGTCTTAGTGGTTTGCTCCTTTATTTAACTGCCTTTCCAATGATTGCAATGTTCATCAAGTTGTGATAAGTACACAAATAAGTTGAATTCATTCACACATTAAGCTGAAACCATATTTCGGTATAATGTTCCAAAATATAGAATTTCACTGATGTTATTTGATCCGTCTCCATTATACATGGGTTTTCCATAGTATATCTATGCAAAAGTAGAATTGTTTTGGAAAAGGGCACTAATTTGATTTTCTACGATCTAATTTTAAACGGATCGTTATACAGGTTTTAAAAAGGTACATTAGACATTCCTGCAAAGTCGAGCTGTTAAAGTTCTTTAAATATGAAAATACATCAAAGAAACAAATGTACACATGAATTTCTTTACTGTATAACTAATACTATAACAGTGTAAGATCTAGTACATTAGACATTTTCATTCTTGATTTTCCAGTAAAAAGGACCCATGAATCAAACAAAATGATATTGGTGATGAAGTTGTGATATCATTATGTTATAATCAATGTTAATTTTTTTAAATGGCTAGTATATATGGTCACTCCTCTATTAGAAGCCTAACGTTAACTAAAATTTGTCACCTAAGATTGAACTTTTTATTGCATAAGTTAATATGATTTCAATGTTCCTGGATAAGATTGTAACACAATTAGTACGAATTCCGAATTGGAATAAAATACTAAACTGGTTAGTGTGTCATTTGTTAGGTGAAAATACTGTAATTTACACTCTTTTCTTTTATGCTTATTTGCAGGTCCCTAAAATTTTCCGAAATCATAAATGTTGATGGGAGTATACCGTCTATGGTTGATAACAGTTATTCATGGACCAAGGTATATTATTTAGCATTTGTAAAATTTAATCATATTATTTTGTAAGTATATTAAGTACCATATCATTACCCACACTTTGATCAACATTTACTAGGTTCGATATTATTTCCAATTAGATTTTCAGGTTCAATATTATTTCCGTCCGCATTTATACTTTAACCGCTATTACTTAAATTTCACATACATAAGCACATCTACATGCATCTATTATTGCATTCAGGCCAGACCTGTCTTAGTCAATACACACATCTGTTTCACTTTATATCTATAAATTTCTTGTATAACTCAGAGAGGAACACAATTAGGCACAGACAGACAAATAAACTTACACTTTCATACACAGTTAGGCGTTGTTCTACCTACTAAACCACCTAACTTTATGTCAAAGTTGAAATAAATTTTGGCTGCCTCTTTTGCCTGTTACATGACAGGTTACTTCTGTAACCCACTTCTGAATTCATAAGTTTCTTTACTCTTTCGGCATCGTACGATCAATATAACATGGTTCTAAAGTTAATTTACTGTATCGACTAAGCTAAATCAACATTACATGATTTGCATGCTTTTCATTTACTATTATTAAGCAATTTCCATTAAAAGTGAAACGTATCTGCAGGGAATAAATATCCATGATAGATAGACTACTAAGTATGGATCTGAGACTCGGACTCCTCAGTTAAGTCTTATTTTTCACAATGGTTATCGTTTATCTCATTTGTTTTCTGATCTAGATAACTATTCCATTTGTTTTGAATTTTTTTCCATCAAGATCATGCAAACTGCGTGCTTCTTTTATTTTGGTTTAACAATTTTTGGTTGGTTACTGTATGTCATTGATTTATCATGTATTGTACGTCAATTACAAGTACAACTTGTTATTCTTCTTCTTTATTTTGCCTGTGTCATTCTATTAGCATTAACACTCTGCGCCCTTCTCTAAATCATACGTATGTTTGCTGCTTCAAACTTGCGTCAAGTTGGAATTCAGCAATTGGTGGCTACAGAGAAAGCTCAAAATATTTCCAATAATGCTAGAAAGGTAATTCCCGTCCTTGAATGTATCTTATGACCAATTTGCCATGCATGTCAGGAAGAAAATGCACTGCTTTCAACCTATTCTCATTACCTCTAGTTAGTAGTCTCCGGCCTGAGAATTAGCTTTCCAAAGATAATCTGTGACAAATAGCATTATGTGCATTTTGGTACAGTAAAATTATGTGCTTGTTACTACTGGTGTTATCTAGCAATTTAGAAAAGGAACTAAAGTGCACTGTAAAATGTAAACAAACATTCTGCAAGTTGTTATCATGAGTTCATATGTAGGCAGCAAAGATGGAAAGGCTGAAGTAGGCAAAAGCAGAGCCTGAGAAAGAAAAATACACAATTCCCTGCACAAATGGAAGTTGAATTCCCAAAGAAAGTAGTTGCAGTAAGTTTTATTCTTCATTTAGCTTCATTTGTACTTTGAGAAACTGGTATACATTGGTAATCTGGTATAGTAAATTTTGGAATACCCGTTACACATCCTCAACAGCAAAGGTTTAGCTTGATATTAAACATGAAAATTAGAATTGGCATCAATAACCCTCCCCCTTTTCCCTTTTCCTTAAAAAATTGGAATAAAAATGAAAAACTCAAACAATTTCTAATTCTAGAAGGAAGATGCAAGTGCTGGTAAGATTACATATGCTTGTTCAAAAGGTGCTACATTAATATAGAGAATGTAAAACAGTTTATTCATTCATAGGATTAAATAGTAATCTATTTGTCACTTACCACCGTTAACCAATGTTACATAATTTTTTTTCGTGCTTTTTTTTACCGTTGTAACTGTAGGAGTTATTAGCTGAAAAGTGTACAAAAATGGACACTTCCTCCATAAAACTGTACGTCCTAGCATGATTCCAGAATTTCTTTGTAAGCACAATTCCAGAATTCCACCAATTTCTGGCACAAATTGCGTGATGATGTGGCGGAGCGCTTGACACTTTTGGTGGGGTAGCAATTTGTATAACAGTATCACTAAAATAGTATCTTTTAAATGCTGAAATTACTATAAATAACTATCTAGCTTTTAGCCCAAAAAAAGAACTGTTTGACAGTGTAACCTAGTCCTTCTCCTCTTCCATATGTATTACTTCCAATATGAGTTAATATTTTGAACTCATTATATATTGGCATATAAGTTACATAATTATGAACATGGAAAAAAGAAAGATGGAAAACCAGGGGAAGCTTACATTAGTTACTGCAATATTATTTTCGTTCAAATCTGTAAATTGAATATTATTTTAATGCATAGTTGTTATTCAATTTCTTCGGTGACATCTTTTGTTTGTTTGTTCCAATGAATTTGGAAATTGCAGTTCTCTATTGGAATAAACTCATAGATCTAAACATGCCTTGGATCTTCCTGCTATGGCCTGTGAAAGAGCACGTCAGTGAGTTGCAACTAAGATTTGGTAGATGCAAGGTATGATATGGGATGAATCTTTTGAGCGTAAAATATTTATTTCAATAGGATTCTTCTTTAAACTCATTCGAAAATAAAAAATATTGTTTTTATCTGAATTCTTTCAAACATTGGAAACCACATACGTAAATATAATTAAGTAAATTAACAATTTTACCTTTTAAATGACGTTGGAAGTAAATTGCTTGGAGAAGTAAAATTGAAAGTTAATTAGCTGTAAAGTTTTCAATAGTTTTTATAGCATTATTGATAGATAAAATGCTTGCAACTGCTGTTCACAAGAAATTGACCATGTTTCTGGATTTTTATTTTTACTCAAATGTATGTTTCAGCGTGCAGGCTTGGAACTCATGGACATGATGTCTGTTTACCAAGGAGTTTATGAGTGCTTGTGCAGGTAACGTGACTCACTTGCCATACTTAGTGTAATATTTCTGTGCAGGTAATATTTTAGTATTACTGAGCCGAAATGGCTCAGTTACACTGAGCCGTTTCGACTTAGTTACAGTGAGCCTTAAGGTTCAGTGTAACTGAGCCTAACGCTCAGTTTTACTGAGCCTAATAGGCTTAGTTAAATTGAGCCTTCTGACTCAACTGAGCGTTACGCTCAGCTACGCTGAGCTGTTTCTCCATGGTATGTAACCTACGTGGTGTTTATATTCAGTGGTTGTATTTAGAGTTAGCATGGTATGTAACTTATGTGGTGTTAAAAAAAACAAATTTTCTCAGAGAATACATGAAGGTTCATCCTCTCTCCATAGTAAAAAAAATTAACGCTTTAAGTGTGCTCTCTTATCCAAGCCACGCATTTTATTAAAGCAATAATCAGTTTGACAAATTTAATGGAATCATCGAATTGCTCTATAACCAAATTTATTTATTGATGATTAACTGCTTTGTAGTTCTATATTATGTAAAGTTAACAGCTCATATCTACAGGTGTACATACAGCAAAATTTTGGCTATACAATGCTAACAACATCTGAATTTGCACTGCAAAATGAAGTTGATCATTTTTTATGTTATTGGAGGAAAAAAAGATTCACTTAACCTTTGTTCTAAAAATCGTAGCTGCAAGTTTAAGGTGAGTTCAATGATTTTGGATCTACTGCAAATTCTTCCATTTATTAGTTTCTTAACATTTTTCTATGCCTTATGTGAATTACAAATTTAAGCGTGAATTATAAATTTAAGCTAATATACTAAATCAAAACCATAAAAATTATCTAAAAAAATTCAAACTGAAAAAACTCAACATATGCTAAGAACCAAACAAACATATAACCAAGTTTTGTAAAACTGAGCGGTTCTCTCAATGTTTAAAAGTAAGCGTATGTTTGTTAAGTTTTAAAAATTGAGCAACTTGCTCAGCTCATAAACCGACCAAACATATGCCATGTTTTAAAACTGAGTAGTTAGCGCTAGTGAAAAGTAAGCATATGCCTATTGAAAAAGTTGACTAGTCCACAGATAAAAGTTGAGCATAAGCTCGGTTGAAAACCAAGCATAAGTTGGCATTTATTTTTTAGTGTAAATGGAGGGCTGAAAATGGGACACTACAGGCAAGTCTTCCTAATTGCACATCATTCAGTCTGCCTAGCTCAAATATAATTTATGAAATGCCCGGTATAGTAATA
This sequence comes from Allium sativum, assembly GCA_030737875.1. NCBI lineage: Eukaryota > Viridiplantae > Streptophyta > Magnoliopsida > Asparagales > Amaryllidaceae > Allium > Allium sativum. Next base: position 523,076 of record JASFAX010000053.1, read on the forward strand.
CTTAGTGATCATTTTTTATGCGTATATGCATATGCTATTATTCTAAAATGATTGTAAGTCAAACCAAAAACTTAAAATTCAAAGTGACTAGATAAATAAGGGGAATTGTGAATACAGAGATGACACTTCCTGTTTCATTGAATTACGATAATCTCCAAATTAACAATGATAATTGGTGTGCTTTGTTGGGCTTATATTAGAGATGAATAACTAGGCAATTGGTGTGCTTAGTTATATATAAATTATGCATTTTGCACATTTATGTAATTCTGACTGTTGACTGTTATACTTATATGTAATTCTTATCGTTGATCGTTATACTTATGTACAGGTAATTTGATTTTCGAAGTGAAGAAAAGCCGCATCAAAGAACCGGTGGTAATTAAGCTATGAACAAGACTTTAACTATTATTTTGTTTGTGCTAGTTGTGTAGACTTGTTTGTAAGCAGTTGTGGTATATGGATTCACTTATCTTGTCGAAATACTACTATTGAGATGATTATGGGTGTTATATTTGATATTGCGAGTAATGTATTTTTTTAAGTACTTAAATATAATATTATTGATTTTAGTTTGAAAACGATACTCATATGATTATTTGTTTTAATATTTCTATTATATATAAGCGATTTATGGAAATATTACAAGCCATTAACAGTAAATAATCGCAATTAAAATGTGGTGTGCATCAGTAAGTTTTAGTAGCGTTGAAAAAGTGCTACAAATGTAATTTACAAAAGATATTGTAGCTGAAATGAAACGCAACAAAAAACATATAGTAGGACTGAAAAACCGCTACAAAAAAATTGGGAAATGATGCAAGTATCACTTTAATAGCATTTTTAACCTGCTATCAAAAAAACCTTTTGTAGGGTTTCTAAAACGCTACAATATGTTCATTTTTGGTTGCGTTTATTAAAACGCAACAAAAACTTTTAGACTTTTAGTTGCATGTCGTATCGTAGCATTCTCTAAAACGCTACTACAAGTTATGGTAGCGTTTTTTCAACGCTACCAAAAGCCGTTTCTGGTGTAGTGATCCTTGATTAGAAAGTGAATTTGGGTGGTTTAGAAGGTGGAAACCATTGTTAGGGTTGAAGAGAAAGTTTGTGTTGGCTGAAAAATGACAAAGGGGGGGTTTCTCTAGCCCTTATATAATCCTAATCCCGAAATACCTAATGGGCCTAGCTGTAATTACCCTACTAAGACTGTTTAAGTAGTTCTTTTCCACCTTCAAACCTTATTTCTGCCATATCTCCCAACGGTAAGTCCGTTTGATTAATGTGATCACTCTATGGAAAGGTAAACAATCATCCAAATCTAATGGAAGTGGTTTTAGGTCAAAACTCCTTACCAATCAAAAATTATAGGCAAAACAGTCATCTAAAATTCAGCAAAAATCGTGAACATGGGAAATGACCCCAATGGTCGCCTCCCAAAGTTACACGACCATACGACTTCGTATGAAAATAAAATAAATATTCTATGATCCTCCGATACGTAGAATGCGGGTCATTACATTCTCCCACTCTTAAGAAATTTCGCCCCCGAAATTCCTTAACCAAAACATACAAATGTTCCCGCATGCCTATCAATCATTTGCAACAATCAAACATACATTACAAGCCTATCCTAGCATGCAGTTTACTAACAAGGGGAATTATATATCGATATTAAAACCTTACTAGGCAAAGAGTTCTGGAAATGACCTCCTTATGTTCTCCTCTGTTTCCCAAGTACAGTCATGCTCATTATCATCCCATTGGACCTTGACTAGTTTGACCGTCTTCCTTCAAAGTTGTTTCTTATCGTGTCCGACAAAACGAATCGTCTTGCGGCTCCCAAATGCCTCGGATTCTACCTCGATACCATCCAACTAATCTGGTGAAATAGTCACATTAGGGTCGTGCACAAATTTCCTTAACTAGGAAACATCTCGCAACATCTTGTTAGGCATTCCAACTTCGTACACCAAATCCCTAACTCACTCGAGAACAGGAAATGGACCTACAAACTTTGGTAATAACTTACCTCCCCTACCAAAACGAATCACATTCTTCAACAGAGAGATCTTGATAAATACTAAGTCGTTATTGGAGAATTCCAAATCTCTTCGTCTTTTATCAACATAAATCTTCTGCCTATCCTTGGCAGCCTTTATTCGTTGTTGAATAACCTTGATCTTATCTGAAGTTTCTCTTACTACTTCTAATCCAAGCACAAATTTTCTCACCAGTTTCTGTAACACCCCGCATTTCTAATGAAATTAAAAATGCGGAAATATGTATATATATTATATACATAGATATATTTAATAGAAAAATTAAATAATGACAATAAAATTGCATGTAATAAGTTCATGCAGTGAAATGAAGGAAAAAGATTAATAAAAGGGATTAAATGCAATACATGAAATGCAAAGAAATGCATGTGAACAATTAAATAGAAATAAAAAGGAAAATTTGAGAAGCTTCAAGAATTAGATCACGAAATTAGCGTCATTGCGTTCGTGGCGATTTTCTAGTCGATTTAAACCTATGGTTTGCAGAAAACCGATTTAGGATGAAAATATATTTTTTTTAATTAAATATTGCCACAAAACATGAAAAAAAGAGGAATGAGAAAAAATATTGGATACCATTGTCCTAAGTCTTATTAACAAAAGACTAAGTAGCCTAGTTGGTTAGAGCATGTGACTTGCATACAAGAGGTACAGAGTTCAATCCCCACCAGTATCATATTTTTGCTTTAGGGGAATGGCTAAAAAGTGGCTTAGTGTGAACGCAGTTCAATTAAAAACGGTTTAGTGTGAAAAGGGTTAATTGGAGGATTAATTGGAAAAATGGTTAAAAAGAAAATAATAATATATATATAAATGACATGTGGGCGTCAACACCCTACTGCTGCGCATCATGTTGCACACATGGCGCATTTTTATTGGTTACTGATCGTTTTTTCCGCAACATGGCTATTTTCTATTGGTCGGGTGACGTGGACAATTCCTATGGCTCCTGATCTAATCTAATGGCCCTAATTAACTCACTACACCTATATAAACACACCTAGACCTAAACCTAATTTCACTATGCTAATTCATGGCACCTCCATGCTGTCTCAACCTAAACTAGTCCTTCTTCAACAAATCAAAGTAAAGGAATTCTGTAAAGGGGATCGAATCTACAACAACTACAACACCTAATTCCCTTCCTTAATCCAATCTTTGTGAGTTCATTGATTATTTTTAGATTTAAATAATGCTAAAGCAATTCTGACATGTTGTAAATTGGATTTGGGAATTATACATGATAATAAGATTAAATCTCATCAATTCTATCTTAGCCTATAACATAATATTCATGATTCTTATATGCCCATGTTGAAATTATCATCAGTTTTATCATACCTTTATGATCAGTTCATACTTGTGCCTATTGTTATTATTATGCATGTTCTTTATCTTATCCCTTTCTCCTTCCCTTTTTGGTTTTTATAGCCGGGGTACTTCGAGCCTAGGCCAAATCTCATAGAGATGAACGTACGAACGGTAATTTAGGGAATGATGGGAAATTTGACATAATATACGTTGGGTTGGTTTGGGCATGACAAATGTTAAATTTGGCATAATATATGTTAATTGTTGGGCATGATATGAAATTGGGAATTTTGGGTAATTGACATAATTAGCCTAAAATTGGCATAAACTGCAAATGAATAAATTGGCTAAGATAAGCATGTTGAGACACGAGGTTAGACTCCATTTGCGATAGAAGCCTGTCCGGAACCAACCGGCCTAACCAGCAACCGCAAATGGCCAGTCTAATGTGAGAGGTCGTAGGCATAACTAAAAGATGCTTAGACACGAGGTTAAGTCTGGCTTGTGGCAGAAGTCTGCCCAGAACCGCCCGGCACATCCAGAGGCCACAACCCATTGACTTAGTGTGATAGGTCTGTGCATTAATAACTAATTAATGCTAATCAAAGATGAATATGATACCTACAACATGTTAGGTGCATGGGGTTGAGTTAACCTGTTTAAGATGACAACTTAACCAATAACACATGAACAAATTGGATAGAGTTAAGGCAAGCTTAACCAATAATGCATGTTGATTAGATAAGTGGATGCGGTTAAGTCAACTGGGTAGATAGACAACACTTAACCAATATAAGTTTATGTTAGGATAAATCCTGGGGAAAAACCTAGTAGCGGTAGGGACCCATTTCAGACAGTAACCTACTTAGTGGTATCGGGAACCCTGAGTTAGGCAGGGTTGGGGCACGCTTACTGGGCTGATTATAAGCGGTCAAATAAGAGTAAGGTGTAGAAGTGCAGGTTCCGACGGGTTCGTTAAGCGTGCACAAGGTGTTCCTGGCATTGGAATATTTAGCCACTGTACATCAGTAAGTATAAAGTTGTGCAGCCACGGGCTTCCACTTAGGGAGTGATACACCCTAAGCTAGGACCTGCACAGATATCTACAAGTTAGGGAGCCGATCGATTAGGGGTAGTGTGGGGACATCTAACATCTATTATGGGCAAGTGGACTTTAAAGGACTGTATGGGGCGGATACCTCTTACTAGATGTTACGCCTGAGTGCTACCAATTGCGATGTTGGGATTATTTCGTTAAGAATTACTAGTAGGTGGTGTAGAGAATTAAATTAAGTAAGAAATTTGGGAAGCGCACTAGACATTCCTTCATATTCATCCTGTTATCCAGCTTTACCGTATGTCATGGTTATACTTTCCATCCTGTTTATTCCTGTCATATTGCTTTACTTATTTTCATGCTAAAAATAGCTGGACTCGGCAGGCTTTATGTTTGACCTTTTTGTTTTCGCCTTTTTTTCTTCTGTTCTCCCCCCCCCTTAGGTTCTCAGGGAGGAAACACTGAAGCTTGACTTGGATTTCTTTTTTCTTGAAGCGCTTGGAGGTGTTGAGAGTAATGCTCAGCTTTATCTCTTTTTATTATGGCTATTTGGAGTGGGATTATGATTTTACTTTTATATATTCTGATAATAATTTTTTTCAAGATGGATATTAATGTACTTGATTCTAGTATGTGGTTTTGATGTTGTAACCAAACATGTTTTGCTTTTCCGCTGCAATGAATAAAGTTTGAATTTTCTTAAGTACCATCTATATATCTATCTTGTGATATTCTGTTCTATACACTTATAATACTCCATGGAAGTTAATGCATTCCCTTAGTGAGTGACATTAATGGATATGGGGTGTTACACGTGGTATCAGAGATGAAGGTTACCAGAACAGATAAAAGATTTTGAAAACCATTTTCAAAAGTATTTTTTTTGAAGTATTTTCCAAAACATGTTTTAAAGTGGGTACTTTCAAGAGAAAGGTTTTTTTATGAAAAACATAATCCCCAAAAGCTATATATATTTCTTTCAATTCTCTAATCTCTTTTTCCTTTCTTTTCGCCATAGTTCCGTAGGCATGTTAAAACTACGGCACATGTCGGAGGGCAAAGAAGTGCCCAACCTCCATCTGTAGCCGCAATAGTTTCACCTGCGGCTAACCTTCTTTCAAGCTTCGTAAGGTTTTCCGTGCGGTGGAGGCATCTTTTGGGAGACTTGTTAACATGTTACATAAGGATGGTAAAAATGAGAATGAGGAAGTTTAGGCTAAGGAGCACATCCCAAGGATAAGAAACTTATTGATACGGCTTTAATCCACGAAGAAGGTAAAGGTGAAAAGAAAGAGGTAAAAGTGGAAGAATCACAGAACAAGAAAGTAGAACCTAAGAAGGGTGGAAAGAATAATAAACCCCGAGATAAAAGGAAGTGTCATTTATGTGGTATACCAGGTCATATAGCTAAAGATTGTAGAAAGAAGAAGGCGGAAAAGTCTGGTTACTTCCAATGTGGTGAGGCAAGACATATGATTAAGGACTGCCCAAGGAGGCAAGGACAAAGGAAAGGGCAAGGACAGAGGACAGGATCTACTTCTGGAGGGTAGGTTCATGCTCTCATGGAAGCTACACAAGAGAGAGGTAGAAACATTTCTATTGAAAGTTTGATTTTCCTCATCGATCATCCTGTACGTACTTTGTTTGATTCTTGCGCTTCATATTCGTTTATATCTGCTTCTGTTGTTGAGTCTCTGCACCTAGATACTAGTATATAGTGGATCCTATCGTTGTTTACGACTCATCTTTCTATGTTATGTCGGGATTTGAGAAAATATGTGTACGGCATTGAGTTCAAATGCAACACTTATGTACTTGGTTTCACGGGCTATTTGTTGATTCTAGGAATGGATTGGATAGCCTGGTATGGTGCCATTCTCGGCTGTGAAAAGAGGGTAGTTAGACTGTTGACTAGTTTGGGTAATACTCTCGATATCTCATGCGACCCTAAGGGTCCTGTTATGCTTAGCTAGCTAGAATCTCTTGACACATCTATTGATGATTTGCAATCTATTCGACTAGTCTGTGAGTATGCAGATGTCTTTGAGGAGGTTAGGGGCTTACCTCCAAAATGCGAGATAGATTTCCGTATATACTTGGAAGACAATGCAAAGCCAGTTGCATTGCCTGTGCGCCACATGGCTCCAAGAGAAAGGAGGGTGCTTAGTAAACAAGTGAAAGAGTTGCTTGAGAAAGGGTTCATAAGAAGAAGTATCTCAGAGTGGGGTGCTACTGTTGTTTTTGCCATGAAGGCTGATAAATCACTTAGATTGTGTGTGGACTATAGGGAGCTAAATAAGCTCATGAAGAAGAACAGACACCCATTGTCGAGGATAGATGATTTGTTCGATCAGTTGGTTAGTGCTTCGGTTTTCTCCCAGTTGGACTTAACTACAGGATTTCATCAGTTGAGGGTAGCTGAGGATAGTATAGATAAGACTACTTTTAGGACTCCCGACGGTTTCTTTGAATGAGTTGTCATGCCTTTTGGTTTGACAAATGCACCCGTATATTTTGTAGGGTTGATGAGTAGTGTGTTTAGGGAGTTTCTAAACAAGTTCGTGGTAGTCTCTATGGATGATATCTTGATATTATCTAGAAGCGAGGAAGAGCATGCCCTACATCTTAGAGAAGTTTTAGAGACCCTTCGAGCACATCAACTCAAAGCTAAGTTCTCCAAGTGTAATTTTTGGAGGAAGGAGGTAAGGTTCTTTGGGCACATGGTCTCTAAGGAAGGGATAGCAGTGGATCTCGCGTAAGTGGTGGCAATCCAAAGTTGGAAGGTTCCTAAGGATGCAACAGAAGTAAGAAGTTTTCTTGGTTTGGTGGGCTATTATAGAAAGTTCATCAAGGACTTTGCTAACATATCAGCCCCACTAACACGGTTGATGAAAAAGAATTTGACCTTTGCTTAGGATGTTGACTGTGACGATGCTTTCCAGTGTTTGAAGAGGGTATTTACGACAGCTCCAGTTTTAGTTTTGCCTGATGGGAGTAAACCGTTCACAGTGTATACCAATGCTTGCGGGACAGGGCTTGGCGCAGTTTTGATGCAAGAGGGAAGGGTGATATGCTATGGTGGAAGGCAGTTGAAAGTCCATGAGAAGAATTACCCTACTCACGACTTAGAGTTAGCTGCCACAGCTTTTGCGCTTAAGTCTTGGAGACATTACTTGCTTGGTGAGAGGGTTGAGTTGTATACAGACCATAAGTCACTAAAATACTTGTTCTCCCAGAAAGATTTAAACTTAAGGCAACAGAGGGGGATGGAGTTCTTAGCATTCTACGATTTTGAGATTGCATATACCCCTGGCAAGAGTAACATTGTAGCGGACGCCTTGAGTAGAAAGAAGTTGACTTTGAGTCCTTTATTTGTCGAGCGGTGGAGTTTAGAGTATATCTCTACCTTTGACTTTAGACCCTCTATTGATTATGTACCCGGTTTGTTGGCATCGTTAGAGGTACGACCTACGCTTTTGGGACAGATAGGTGTGGCACAGCGAAATGATCCACAGTTGATAGAGATAGTAGACCAGCTCATCAGAGGGGAGTCTTCGAGCCATCTTAGTAGGTATATTATCGATGATAAAGGTTGGTTGCATAGGGATGGGGGACTTTGCGTATCTCGAGACAAGGGTTTGAGTAGGACAATCCTTGAAGAAGCACGTCGTTCTAAGCTGACCATACATCCCGGTGAAGATAAGATGTATATGAACATGAAGCGAGTTTTCTTTTGGGCCGGAATGATGAAGGATGTGGCTGAGTTCGTTTCTAGATGCTTAGTATGCCAACAAGTCAAGGCTGAGCAAAAGAAGCCTGGTGGTTTGGTTCACCCTTTAGAGGTTCTGAAATGGGAAAGTGTTTCCATGGATTTCGTCGATGGGTTACCGAGGTCAAGGAAGGGTAATACGGGGATTTGGGTAGTAGTAGATAGACTTACCAAAAGCGCCCATTTCATTGCCGTTAAGAGTAAAAGAACAGCATCATGGTTAGCACATGTTTATCTCGGAGAGATAGTTCGTCTACATGGCATAACTTCTAGTATCGTAAGCGATCGAGATCCCATTTTCACTAGTGAGTTTTGGAAGAGCTTGCAAGAGGCGGTAGGAACGCTATTGTGTTTAAGCACCGCTTATTACCCTCAGATGGATGGCCAAACAGAAAGAGTGAATTAGATTCTAGAAGATCTTTTGAGGTTATGCATCTTGGACTTTGGAGGGATGTGGGAGGAACATCTTCCATTGGTAGAGTTCGCCTACAACAACAGCTATCAGACTAGTATTGGCATGGCACCTTTTGAAGCTCTATATGGACGACCTTGCCAATCACCAACTTGTTGGTGGGAGTCTACGGATAATATTTTGCTTAGGCCCGATATGATCAGGGAAATTTCGGAGAAGAGGCGATAAAAGGTACAAAGTTTGAGATATTGGAGCCAAACTTGCGAGAGGAAGTGAAAGTAGAGAAGGAAGTAACGATTGGACGAGTTCCGACTTGCATACTCGGATCGAAGGTTAAGAAATTATGCAATAAAGAATTGAAGCTAGTAAAAGTACAATGGGGAGAGGACCGCCAGGAAGCTACTTGGGAGGCTGAAGACAAGATTCATGCTTCATATCCTTTCCTTTTCGAGAATATGTTCTTAACTTCTTTTTCCAAGCTTCGAATTAATACTTGTATATATCGTTTGAATACCTCCTATCGATCGAGCCTTTAGGTAGGGAACCCATGGATGTAAACATGTGTTTGAGACATGTTATGTTTGATGGATGCAAGTGGATGCAAGTGTTTGCTAGTGGTTGCCTGTGGATGCATATACACACGCATTAGGCACTAGATCGGCTCAATCACTTTCATACTGCATATGGATGTGTGTGCATTTTTCTTTCTTTAATGGACGGAAATGGATGTATTAGGATATGGATGTTGCATTTGGACGAATGAGTTTGCACACATATAGAATTCATCTGTTATAATATGATTATTTGCATACATGTTGGATTCATGGCACTAACATACATTGCATTAAGGAGGTCAACTGAATCAGTAGACCGCCTGATCTTCGCATTAGTATTGGGACATATACACACACCTCTGCATATATTCATAGAAGCATTAGAAATCTTTTAAGGACAATGGATGCTTGTGGATGATGGATGAGTAGATGGATAATGGATGGTAGGATACATTCGTCTTAACTTGAAGATTTCGGGGACGAAATCCTTTGAGTAGGGGAGAATGTAACACCCCACATTTTTAATGAAATTAAAAATGTGGAAATATGTATAATATTATATGCATGGATATATTTAAGAGAAAAATTAAATAATGGTAATAAAATTGCATATAATAAGTTCATGCAGTGAAATGAAGGAAAAAATTAATAAAAGAAATTAAATGCAATACATGAAATGAAAAGAAATGCATGCGAACAATTAAATAGAAATAAAAAGGAAAATTTGAGAAGCTCCAGGAATTAGGTCATGAAATTAGCATCATTGCGTTCGTGACGATTTTCTAGTCAATTTAAACCTATGGTTTGCAGAAAACCGATTTAGGATGAAAAAGATATCTTTTAATTAAATGTTGCAACAAAACATGAAAAAAAAGAGGAATGAGAAAAAAATAATGGATACCATTGTCCTAAGTATTGTTAATAAAAGACTAAGTAGCCCAATTGGTTAGAGCATGTGACTTGCATACAAGAGGTACAAAGTTTGATCCCCGACAGTGCCATATTTTTGTTTTAGGGGAATGGCTAAAAAGTGGCTTAGTGTGAACGCAGTTTAAAAAGCGGTTTAGTGTGAAAAGGGTTAATTGGAGGATTAATTGGAAAAACGGTTTAAAATAAAAAATAAATATAATATATATATATATATATACATATATATACATATGACGTGTGGGTGTCGACACCCTGCCGCTGTGCATCTTGTTGCACACATGGCGCATTTTTATTGGTTAATGATCTTTTTTTTTGTTGCAACATGGCTATTTTCTATTGGTCGGATGACGTGGACGATTCCTATGGCTCCTGATCTAATCTAATGGCCCTAACTAACTCACTATACCTATATAAACACACCTAGACCTAAACCTAATTTCATTACACTAATTCAGGGAGCCTCCATGCTGTCTCAACCTAAACTAGTCCTTCTTCTTCAACAAATCAAAGTAAAGGAATTCTGTAAAGGGGATCGAACCTATAACAACTACAACGCCTAATTCTCTTCCTCAATCCAATCTTTGTGAGTTCATTGATTATTTTTAGATTAAAATAATGCTAAAACAATTATGAAATGTTGTAAATTGGATTTGGGAATTATACATGATAATAAGATTGAATCTCATCAATTCTATCTTAGCCTAAAACATCAGATTCATGATTCTTATATGCCTATGTTGATATTATCGTCAGTTTTATCATATCTTTATGATCAGTTCATACTTATGCATATTGTTATTATTATGCCTGTTCTTTATCTTATCCCTTCCTCCTTCCCTTTTTGGTTTTTATAGCCGGGCTGCTTCAAGCCTAGGCCAAATTTCATAGAGATCAATGTACGAACGGTAATTTAGGGAACAATGGGGAATTTGGCATAATATACGTTGGGTTGGTTTGGGCATGACAAACGTTAAATTTGGCATAATATATGTTAATTGTTGGGCATGATATGAAATTGGGAGTTTTAGGTAATTGACATAATTAGCCTAAAATTGGCATAAACTGCAAATGAATAAATTGGCTAAGATAAGCATGCTGACACATGAGGTTAGACTCCGTTTGCGGTAGAAGCCTGCCCGGAACCAACCGGCTTAACTAGCAACCACAAACGGCCAGTCTAATGTGAGAGGTCGTAGGCATAACTAAAAGATGCTTAGACACGAGGTTAAATCTGGCTTGTGGCAGAAGTCTGCCCGGAACCGCCCAACACATCCAGCGGCCACAAGCCATCGACTTAGTGTGAGAGCTCTGTGCATTAGTAACTAATTAACGATGATCAAAGATGAATATGATACCTAAAACATGTTAGGTGGGTGGGGTTAAGTTAACATGTGTAAGATGACAACTTAACCAATAATACATGAACAAAGTGGATAGGGTTAAGGCAAGCTTAACCAATAATGCATATTGATTAGATAAGTGGATGCGGTTAAGTCAACTGGGTTGATAGACAACACTTAACCAATATAAATTTGGGTTAGGATAAACCCTGGGGAAAAAGCTAGTAGCGGTAGCGACCCATTTCAGATAGTAACCCATTTAGTGGTATCGGGAACGCTGAGTTAGGCAGGGTTGGGGCACCCTTACTGGGCTGATTATAAGCGGTCAAATAAGAGCGAGGGTGTAACAATGCAGGTTCTGACGGGTTCGTTAAGCGTGCACAAGCACATCCAGCGGCCACAAGCCATCGACTTAGTGTGAGAGCTCTGTGCATTAATAACTAATTAATTATGATTAAAGATGAATATGATACCTAAAACATGTTAGGTGGGTGGGGTTAAGTTAACATGTGTAAGATGACAACTTAACCAATAATACATGAACAAAGTGGATAGGGTTAAGGCAAGCTTAATCAATAATGCATATTGATTAGATAAGTGGATGCGGTTAAGTCAACTGGGTTGATAAACAACACTTAACCAATATAAATTTGGGTTAGGATAAACCCTGGGGAAAAACCTAGTAGCGGTAGCGACCCATTTCAGACAGTAACCCATTTAGTGGTATCGGGAACGCTGGGTTAGGCAGGGTTAGGGCACGCTTACAGGGCTAATTATAAGCGGTCAAATAAGAGCGAGGGTGTAACAGTGCAGGTTCCAATGGGTTCGTTAAGCGTGCACAAGGTGTTCCCGGCATTGGAAGATTTAGCCACTGTACATCAATAGGTATAAATCTGTGCACCCACGGGTTGCCACTTAGGGAGTGATACACCCTAAGCCGGTACCCACACAGATATCTACAAATTAGCGAGCCAATCGATTAGGGGTAGTGTGGGGACATCTAGTATCTATTATGGGCAAGTGGACTTTCAAGGATTGTATGGGGGCAGATACCTCTTACTAGATGTTACGCCTGAGTGCTACCATTTGCGGGGTAGGGATCATTTCGTTAAGAATTACTAGTAGGTGGTGTAGAGAATTAAATTAAGTAAGAAATCTGGGAAGCGCACTGGACATTCCTTTATATTCATCCTGTTATCCAGCTTTACCTTATGTCATGGTTATACTTTCCATCATGTTTATTCATGTCATATTGCTTTAATTATTTTCATGCTAAAAGTAGCTGGACTCGCCAGGCTTTATGTCTGACCTTTTTGTTTTCACCTCTTTTTCTTCCGTTCCCCCCTCCCTCGTTCTCAGGGAGGAAACACTGAAGCTTGACTTGGATTTCTTTCTTCTTGAAGCGCTCGGAAGTGTTGAGAGTAATGCTCAGCTGTATCTCTTTTCGTTATGGCTATTGGGATTATGATTTTACTTTTATGTACTCTGATAATAATTTTGTTCAAGATGGTTATTTATGTACTTGATTCTAGTATGTGGTTTTGATGTTGTAACCAAACATGTTTTGATTTTCCGCTGCAATGAATAAAGTTTGAATTTCCTTAAGTACCATCTATATATCTGTCTTGTGATATTCTGTTCTATACTCTTATAATACTCCATGGAAGTTAATGCATTCCCATAGTTAGTGACATTAATGGACGTGGGGTGTTACAGTTTCCAATTAACATGATGGTGAGTTGTACGGTCTTCCGTACAAAGCTTCAAATGGAGTCATACCAATACTGGACTGATAACTATTATTGTATACGAACTCAACTAGATGCAAATGGTCATCCCCTGACCCTCCAAAATCCAACATACAAGCTCTCTAAAGATCCTCTAATACACAACTCACTCTCTCAATCCATTAACATTGGGTGCAACCAGTCTCATTGAGCGATAAAACAGTTAACTAACATCATCAATAAAGTATACGAGAAAGGCAGATTAACCATCAATCTACCAATCACGTTACTAGAGAAGAACTCCAAGTCCAACTCATCACATTCGACAGTGACATCCTTTATAACAAAACATTTCAACCTCACATCAAGATAAAACCAGAATGACTATTCAATCCTAGCAATCAAAAGCAACCAAACAACATCACTCATTACGTCCAGTTTATACATCTCACGTGAACCATCCTAACCGAATTCAACATCCCTCAAGTATAAGCCCCCGAGGCCCAAACCAATATCAGGAAAGCACCTAAGAAACGTCTCCTTCTACATTGGACAATCCACGTGAGACGGTTCAACAAAAAAACCAATCACTCATAACTGACTTTATCCATCACTGTGAATCCTGCTTTGAAACCATCGTTAATCGTATGACTGGCTATGTCACCATATCATCCGTCAAGGAATAATGATGACCCCTGTTCTAATCAGGCTACTGCACGTCCAACGTACATTTGCCTACCAAAGACAACTATACCCATCTAATAGGTCCAGGGTATTCGACTAGTCTAACTTGTCATGCCCCTACCGTACCCTTGCTTTGAGCCCTTAGAACTTATGACAACAATAATCCCTTCATAACTCTCGTCGGCATCACCGACGACTATCCATAAACTCAAACCCAGTCTCGATTATCTGTTACCCACTAATTCAAGTCCAATATGAGTCATCTTCCTACTCATTACATCACCAAGATCAACGAACAACCATTATTTACGAGTTTATGTCTTGAATCGTCCTAACCTTCATTGCATCTCCACGACCAATGAACCCCTCTTATCACTTCGAGAATTCCCCACTGAATTCCCTTCGAAGTTATTACCATTCTTGAATCAAAGAGAACATCAACATAAGGTCCTAAACAATCCATAGAATTCATTGAATAAATCCTATCTATCACCTATTAAAACCATGAATACATTGATACCCATATGACTGGTCCAACCAATCTCAAGGGCTAATGGAAGCCCCACCTCCAAACGGACTACCGTATGTCCAACGTACGTTTATCCCCCAAGGATAACTAGATCACGTCCAACGGATCCAAGGTAAACAGGCGCCCCCAGATACCCCGGCTTCGAGTCTGCTTAGAACACTCCAAACTATCGACGATTCCTTGGCACTCCATTAGAAGAGCTATCCAAAATTCCATCTTCATACTCGATTCCTAACCAAGTCAATCCATTTTCTTACAGCCTTCTCGAGTCCAACTCGAGTCATCTCATAGCCCTACCGAGTCCCACTCGGGGCAGCTCATATCATCGAACAATCTTATCCTGTCACGACCTCACATCACTCCTCGAGTAAACTAAGATATCATTCAATGGAAGTCATAACAACTACTTATATCTCTCAGCCTCCCTAACTCCAGCTATCATCACCATCACTAAGTAGGTACCCAATACCACTCTATACCTTTGGAGCCAATTGACTTCCAAAATAACGTCAAACTCAGTAAAGCCCAAAACAAAGCAATCACAAGCAAGCATACATCCATGACCCGACAAGACCAAATTACGACAAATCATACAAAGGCTAGTTGAACCACCAATTAGGTTCATCACAACCAAAGGTATATCGATAATCTTGGGTTCCAATCCCAACCTATCCACTAGGTCACTAGATACGATGGAATGGGATGCCCCGCTATCAACAAAACTCGGACAGAAACTTCATAAATAGTAAGCATATCTTGAATAACGACACCCTTTCCCTTCTGCGCCGCAGTTGGGGCATTCAACAAAGAAGGAACAGCGTTGATAGCAAATGCTTTCACGATCTGCTTCTCTTTAGTGGGTTGCGGAACTTTATCCTTGTGACGTCCCGCTTGGCTGCAATTAAAGCACTTCCTTTCCCCAGGCTTTTCCTGACAATCTCTGGCATAGTGGCCCTTCTTGCCACAACTAAAGCATTCGCCATCTTTCTTACTCTTCTTTTTCTGACCATCCTCGGTTTGGTCTTGTTTCCTCTTATTCTGGGGATTATTCTTGCCTCCACCGCTTGCCTGCGGCTTTGGCTCCTCTGCAGATGTAATAGCAACCTCAGTCTTTGACTTAGGGTAAAGACTCTCTAATCTCAATGCTTTCCCTACAATGGATTTGAAAATCTCGTCAATGTGGTTTATAAATCTTTCTCCCAAGTACCCATCTAAGCCAGTTATGAACTTCTCGTTCTTCTTCTCGGCAGTATCAATAAGAGATAATCCATATTTCGATAAAGTATCGAACTCAGCAATATATTCTAAGACTGCCCTACCACTCTGCTTAAGTTCCAAAAACTTCCTAAACAATTCTGATTTCTGAGCAACTGGGATAAATTTATCACTGAAGTGAGTCCTAAAATGATTCCAAGTAAATTAATCCTCGGGAATAGCTGCTTTAATAGCATTCCACTAATTCATTGCTCGTCCTTGAAGTTAATGAGATGCAAGTTTTCTCTACATTGCATCTTCAATTCCCAAATCCTAATAAATGCGCTCACAACTATCAAGCCAATCTTGAACCTCTGTTGCAGATTCCGTTTCGTCCCACCAGACTAGTATAATCCTTGTTAAGCTTGGCGATATTGGCTCTAAGCGCCTGCACTACTACACCACCACCGTTAGCAGAATTAGGAACTGCTCCTTGAATATCCCTAAGCATCTCCCTCATGAAAGTGGTAAACATCGTCCTTATATCAAGAACATCCCTATGGTTTTCTCCTGAACCCATTCTCCTCGTATATCGGCTTGTCGTTCAATCTGTAAAGAGAAAACGATTAACCATCTCCTTAGTGGTGTCCGTGCAGTGCGACTTCTTCCTTAGATATACTAATAGTATGTATATATAACTTTTGAAAACCAAAATATCATAAATACGTGCTCTTACATACGTATACTATCTCTCCCTGATGTATTCCCCTCGGTTAACTACGCAACCTAGAGCTCTGATACCAACTGTGACGACCCGCCTCGGACCAACTGACATTTCTCCGAAATGTGTTGTGCCGATGCCCGACCAGCACGGGATGGTGGTCAAAAGAAAAGAAGCAAGATGAAGAACTATCAAAGAACCTGTAGTATATCGCACAGCGCATGGAATAAAATATAATAATAACATAACTTAATATAAAACATGCGAGACAGGGCATAAGCTGAAAACTAAACCATCATAGCAGCGGAATCCAAAATACAGCTTATGATTCAAACCATCATCACTACAACTTCAAAATACTGTCTCTAAAGCAAAAAGGAAAGGTACACTACTAATGCCCAAAACAGTGACCAGCAACAACACATGGAGGATATAGATATATCATACATGGATGCCTCCTGCTCATCTTCGGTACAACTACTCGTGCAACCACCTAACCTATCTCTAGTCAACTCGTGTGAGCACCCAGAGTAATAAGAAGAAAAATAAAACTCTGGTTTAGACAATAGTCTAGTATGAGTGGTAACAAGTATACATCTCTAAGAAGAACAGATAACATGTATAAGAAATCATACCTGATCCTTGACCTACAACCAAAGAGTTAGCACAACAGGATGTACAGTACCCTAAGGTAACACTAACATAAAGTGTAAAGATAATACGGGAGTGTGCATGACATGGTGATAGCAAACATCAAACACAACAATCATTCTCACATCTCTCACTCAGTGCGTAAAGCATACGATATCCACCACTTCAGTCACCCAATTCTTTGCTACAATCAATTTGCCCTTGGATATCACAATGGCCCCATTGCACTGATCCATAACCACTAATCCTTCTCTTAGTGGTGAACCAAAATTATGGATACTGGTAACCCCTTTGCATGCAGGAGAACCCCTTTGCACACGTCCTGCAGCAAAGCCCAATCACGAAGTTAACCCGTTGGTCCCCATCTGGATCCTGGGTTATAACTTCTCACTTGGACTACCTTTGCATCTCGAGTTTTGGTCATCATCTTGGTTCGGGTGTACTTAGTGCTCCAGTCATCACTTGGGTTCGATTCGTATTTGAAAGAGGAGAACAACAAAACAGTGGTCAGGGGAAACGAAGGTAAGAGGGTCGTGCACCCTCTGGAGGTGTTGGGTGACAGATGGCGAAGGAGACACTGGTGGTTGCGCTGAGGATGGTGGAGGCAAATGCTGGAGGGGGATGGATTTGGTTTGGGAAAAATTGAATTGGGGAAAGTTTTTGTTTTGGGGAAGAAAGTATCGGCCGATAGAAGAAAATGAGGAAAGCTTGTTTTGTGCAGAACAAATGAATGAGTACGTTTTTTTATAACTCAAACGGAGGAGACCACATATAGAGAGAAAAAAAACGTGTCAAACAAAACAGAGCGGCAAAGACAAGTGTAAAAATTATTCAGCTGAGTTCAGTCAGGTGTTAGTTTAACAGAAAAATGGAGACAAGTGGAGAAACGTCTCAGCAGCCTAACCTTTGGGTGATATTGTAATAACCCGGAAAATCTGGGCCAGTTTAAAATTTTTATTTTGGCAATTACCGCGAATTTTCTATATTTAAAATGAATAATTTTAAATAATATCGACGTAAAATTTATTTTGAATATAGAATCGACGTATATATTATATACGTCGTCGTTAGAATATAAATAATTATATATAATTATAATAGAATTGAAAATGGCGCGGTAGTTCGATAATTCGATTTCAAACTTCAATTGAATGTACCGGGTGCAAAACAATCCGGATTTTAGTAAAACCAAAAACATTAGGATCTGATTGATAATATCTTTCCAACGAAGTTAACAAACTGAGATTTCACTTTATAAATGATGAGATATGTCCAGTTGAAAATTCTGAATAGTCGCTATGGAATTCAGGCCCTTAAAAATGGACATTTTGCAAACGACCTCGGATTTCGACGAAACCACTTTTGTTGGATCCGCAGTGTCGAGTTATTGCTAGGTTTCAAATTTCATAATTTTTCGAATCAATATGTGAGCGTGGCAAAGGAAAA
The DNA here is from genome assembly GCA_030737875.1 of Allium sativum. Classification (NCBI taxonomy): domain Eukaryota; kingdom Viridiplantae; phylum Streptophyta; class Magnoliopsida; order Asparagales; family Amaryllidaceae; genus Allium; species Allium sativum. Next base: position 541,464 of record JASFAX010000053.1, read on the forward strand.
CGCGTTTGACCATTTTCAGTGGATTTTAATCGACTGGAAATTGGCCATTTTTCAAACGGTCTCAGAATTTGACGAAACTAGTTTTGTTAGGACCGTATCGTCAATACGAAGCTAGAAAATATTTTTCACGAATTTTTAAAGTTCGTATGTGACCCCGGTAATTTGAAATGTACGTTTAAAATTCAATATAGTGATTTAAATGTAAATTTAACGGAAACTGATTCAAACGTCCGAATCAACCTACGATACATATCCCATTGTGTTCGGAATGGGGGTGAAACGCTATGGACGGCAGGCGGTGGACCTCGTTTTGAGGTCGTATGAAAGAGTCAAATAATTAAAATAAAATAATTAAAATAAAATAAAAAAATAATAAACCCTTTTCTCCTCCTTAACCAATCAGCCCCCCCCCCCATTGACCAATTCAAACCGATTTATAAAAAGGAAAAAAAAAAAAAAAAAAGAAGAAAAAAAAACCACACGATCTCGTCGGCCGCCCCCCCCCAGGATCCGTCGCCAGAGCCACCCAACGCCGCCATCGCTGGCATACCCCACCTTCCGTCCTCCGCTTCGCTACAGCCCCCCCCCAGAAGCCGCCTCTTCTCCAATCGACCGCCGTATTCCCCCAAATCGCCACGAAACCCTAGGCGCCGCGCTCGGCCACTTCCGCTCCCCGTTGATGACCCCCTCCCTCCTAGCAGCGAGAAAAGGTGAGTTCTTCTGATTTTTATTTTACTGTAGAAAACTGATTTTTAGTTTACTGTTTTGTTTTTTCTTTTTCCTGATTTTTATTTTACTGAAAAAAAACTGATTTTAGATTTGTTTTTTTTAAGATTTATAAACTAATCTAATAATAATGCAAAAACTGATTTTTAAAGAAGTAAATACTGATTTTATTAATATGTTATTTCTGTTTTTATTGATAAGTTTAAATACTGATTTTTATATTTTGATTAAAACTGAGTTTTTAAAAGAAACTTAAAACTGAATTTTTAAAAGAAACTGAAAAACTGATTTTTAAGATTTAAAAACAGATTTAAAAGGAATTTTAAATTTGATTTTATTTTAAAGGTTTAAATTTAAAAAGGCGTAATTTTTATTGAGTAGAAGAAGTAAAAATATAATCTTTACTATATAGAAATATTAAAAATAGGATTTTTATATTTTTAAAGTATTAAAAATATAATCTTTATAGGATAGAGAATATAAAGATATCATCTTTGTGTATGTAACGAAATAAAAAATCTGATTTTTATTTTATATACGTTGAGGTAAAGTGGTGATTTTTATAAGGAGAAAACCATATTTTTATAAAGGCGAAAACTTTATTTTTATAAAGGCGAAATCTTTATGTGGAAAATAGCATGATAAAAATATAATTTTTATCTATTTGACGTAGCAATAAAAATATGATTTTTATATATTGAACTTCGAACTGAAAATTCGATTTTTATATATTGAACTTCGAACTGAAAATTCGATTTTTATATATTGAACTTCGAACTAAAAATTCGATTTTTATATATTGAACTTCGAACTGAAAATTCGATTTTTATATATTGAACTTCGAACTAAAAATTCGATTTTTATATATTGAATAGCGAAGTCAAAATTCGATTTTTTTATATTGAATAGCAAGGTAAAAATTCGATTTTTATATATATAGTGAATACGGGCAGCGAAGATGACGAAGACGGGATAACGAAGAAGATTTCTATAAACGAAGAGTCGTGGTATTGGATAGCTTTCGGTGAGAACTTCTCACCTTTCAATTTAATTTTTCTAGTTATATATATACTAGGATGCAGACGGTGCTTAGTAGCACCCGACACAATCGTCCACAGACCATGGACTTGTTTGTTTGACTGTTTGGTGATTGTTTGCGATATTGGTTTGAATGTGGTTTGAGGTGTGAAAAATCGAATCGATAAATTGATTAGGATTAGACGTGCGCCGTTATAAGGCGAAGGAGTAAGGCTAGGTTAGACCCTTACTCCAAATTTTGTGGTTTGCATAACGAAAGTGGATTTGATTGATGTGTGAATGGCGTGGGCCTTCACTAGACCGGGGATAAGGCTAGGCCTTGTCCCGTTTCTAGTATCGTGCCGTTATGCCGCCGAAATTTTCTAAAATATGTTAGAAAAATAAAAATATCATTTTATTTAAAGAATAAACTGAATAGATATTCATATGTTAAAAATAAAATGTTTTATCGTTAAAAATATAATTTTTAACGTGAAGTGAATAAAATAAAATATTCATTTACAAACCGGACGGTTTGTTTATGCACACTGATTTGACTGACATTGATTGGGTCGATAAATTTTACACATCGCCCAACTGCACAAATAAAATCTGTGTTTGATTGTTTGAAACCCCACACGGGTGTTGGGGTGAAATTTAAAGTTCACTCATCCTGACTGATTAAATATGTCGATCGATTGATTGACAGGCTGTTATAAGCGTTAGATATCTATATTTGATGCTTATACAGTGTAGTGCACTTTGGTTGATGGTTGATTATTTTCAATGCTATTAAATACATGTGTTGTATGAAAATCCATATAATTAACGTTATATGGTGATTGATTGGGCCTCATTCCAATTTGAAAAATAAACAATATAAAATAAAGGTTCATGTGTTGACTATATTCATCCGTTGATATTAGTCATTTGTTGAACGAATTATTTTTATAATAAAATTTACATCTTTATCAATATAAAATAAAGGTTCATGTGTTGACTATATTCATCCGTTGATATTAGTCATTTGTTGAACGAATTATTTTTATAATAAAATTTACATCTTTATCAATATAAAATAAAGGTTCATGTGTTGACGGTACTCATTCGTTGAGATTAGTCATGTGTTGAACGAAATAATTTAACCAAAAATAGTCACACATGGACGGTACTCATTCGTTGAGATTAGTCGTGTGTTGACAAAAAGAAATATTTGAAATAGAATATATAAAGCCGTGTTGAATAGTGATGCGCCATTTTGACGCGAACGATAAATATAACGATTTCGATTTGAATTGAATATAAAACGATTTCGAATTTGAATCGAATAGAAAACTAATTTGATTTCAAATTGAATATATAATGAACTTGATTCAAATAGAAAACGAAACGAATTAAATTTGAATAGAAAATGAATTTGAATCGAATAGAAAACCAATTTGAATTGAATTGAATTGAATTGAGAAACGAATTCGAATTGAATTTAAAATGAAGTGAAATGAATTCAAATTAAATTGAAATTTGAATTGAATAGAAATGAGTTTTAAAACGAATTTATAAAGAAGAATTCGATTTTGATTTGAATTGAAATGGAAGTTGAATTTGCTTTTGAAACGAATTTAAAACTATTTATATAGTTCGTTTTAAATAGAAATCGACGAAATATATATTATATATATAATATAATGGCCTGAATAGAACGCGCCGCGCCGCGGCAGTTCGTAAATTTCGACCATTTATTTCAAACGGACATTACGGGAGATCCGACCGTCGGATTCTCCTAAAACCGGAACCGTTGGGTTCGTATCGAAAAGAGCTTTCTAACGAATATTAGAAATTCAAAATCTAACGGTTGGATTTGGAGATACGTCCAAATCAAATTCGAAAAAGGTCGCTGTAAGTGCAGTTCGATGGCCATTGTTGGAAATCGACTGTACGGGCCTTGATAAAATTATTAAAAATATCAATAATTTGTGTAAAATCATAAGAAATGATTTGGGAAAAATTGGGGTGAAAAACTCCATATTTGAAAAGATAAAAATAGATTTTTATCGAAATGAACTAGTTTTGAACTAAATTTAAAACCAATTTATTTTTAAATAAATGAACAAGATTTAAAAAGGGGTTTTAAATAATCGAATTTCTAATATATTTGATTGAGTTTGAAATGGGTTTATCGTGAACTGTGTTTTAAATAACACCTAGTTCTTTAACCCAGTAAAAGGAGTTTTAACGAATCTGCAATTAGATTGAAATGTGAATTCGTAATCTAAATTTCCAAATTTAGAAAATGAGCGGGAATGGAGTATTACCAGTTTTGCTCCAAAGCGATAGTTAAATCTTTAATTAGATTTGAACGTGAAATGGTAATCAGTTTTACCGATAACACAGTGGTGTTAGATATGGAGTATTACCAGTTTTGCTTCATGGGATGAATAGGTTGGGATTGGGAAATAAAATAAATAACTACTTCGTTACGGTTCGCTAATCTCGACTAGTTGGAAAAACCATAATTTGGTTTTAAATGTCATCCAAAGGAAGATTTCAGGATAAATTTTAAAGAATTTATCTTGGATAAAATTAATGGGGACCTTTCCCTAAGAATGTGGAATTTAGAAACTAGCTGTAGGTTGGCTAAGAAGAATGGTTTCCTGGGTATTGACCTGATGTTGGTTTCGGCCTTCGGGGTTAATGTTTGGGAAATTGTTCTCTTGCTAATTTGCGGTTAGTGACTAATGAATTGGAATGAGGCGTATGTTGTGTTTGTGTAACATTTGTTCTCAATATACGCGGGTTGTTCGGAAAGACCGGGTTTACACCCATTCTGAATAACCGATTCGACGATATGTCGAAGATGAAGACGGTGGTTGAAGACCGGAAGTCTTCACATCGTTTGGATAATTACTGACGATCCTGATTGGGCAGTACACCCAAGAGGATGGAAATAGTTGGTGGTTGTCCAGACGTACTTGGGGATGGATGGATATGCGAGGAAAGTGCCTCCGGTTTCGTTCAGACCCAGAACGGACTTGTAAATGGATTGTGTGTCTGACATTGGATTTTATTCTGTGTTGATTGATTTCTATTAAATATATATCTGTTTGGCGGCGGAGAATTTATTCTCTTGCTTAACGCCCTTCTCTGAGACGTACGAGCTTAGAGGTTATATATCGATAGATATCAATCGCATGGCATGAATTGCCTGTGTGGCATGCTGAGTTGCATGGATCAAGGCTTCTGTTGAAAAGCAAAGTCTTGTGGTTGATGATCAAAGCACGGCCCTTGTGGCGTAGCTTTGTGTATAGCGTGTATTCGCGAGCCTCACACCTCGGTATGAGTTAAAAACGGGATACGGGCCGTTGGGAGAGCGCACGTTTCTTTCTAGCTTTGGTGGTGTCAGTGACTTACCAGCCCTGACATTTATATACTTTTCACCTTTGTGGTTGTTGGAATGAGGCGCCTCGATATAGGTCTGTAAGGACCGGGAAACGTGTGTTCAGGAATTGCCAATCCTCTAACGTAAGTGAGGACCGGCCCAACCGATCCAAGGGTTACCCAGTGTGCGTAGTCCTGAGCATTTGCTAGAGTGTCTCGAACGCGGAGAGGAGCTTGCCCCTTGCCTCGACTCATGACGGAAATCCAATTTCCAATACGTGTATCGCGGTTTTAATTGTAGAACTAGTATGGCGACATGATATATGGTACCCATGCCGTCTATGATTTATACTTATGATTGAAATTGTTTTGACACTATACACTTATTATAGTATCAAATGATTTGTTTAAAACGTACCAAGCATGTTTGGCTATTATAAGGGAAAACCCTATCCCCCGGCTTGCGTTGCATTGTATGATAGGACCTGGGTCTTATAATAGCTTCATTTTTCGAAAAAGCATTGCGTTGTTTATTCCATGCACTGGTATTCTTGGGAGGAAACCCGTTCCGTGTTATACGGCGTGGTCCCTTGAATTACTCTCTTTTAAAATGAAGTTTTAATAACTGTTTTAGTTCTCACACCAGTCACATGACTGACCTGGAGTTTATTGTTTTAACCTAAACTCTGGGTGCCCCTATTTTCCGCACGGGCAGCTAGTAGTTTTGGTTTTGCAGATTTATATTCACAGGATCCTGGTTTACAGCTGGAATGATATCCGGAAAGCTCTGTATCCGTATATCACCTTCAGTTGTGCTTTGTATTACTTTCCGCTGCTATGTAATTTATTGTAATCTCTGATATTTATCGAATGTTATTTATTCATTTATACTCTGTATATTCTTGTAATCTGATGCATTGTTGTAATATACAATGAAATGTTCTTCTGTTTGTGTTCTGATTTGTCATGTTCTCAACGTTCAGGGGTTTCGAACGGTCTAGATCGGTTTAACGACTGATTCAGATCGAGCGAAATTCCAGGCCGTCACATTTGGTATCAGAGCTTTGGTTTACAGAGCTCGAGAACAAGACACATTAGAACCATACGAAAGAATTCATCAGATATTGGATTAGCAATATCCAATTAGAATGACTCGTTAGAGATAGGATCAGTAGTATCCTAGAACGAGTGTGAAGAGTATATTTTTCAAATGAAAACAATTTTTGTTTTGAAAATTTAAACCATTTTATACGTATTTGATCATTTATTTATTTTGAATATGGACAATCCAATATATAAAGGTTTTGCATATACGCGTCATGAACGTATATTCGAAGTTTTAATATACTGGATAGATATAGAATCATACTTTAGTGGCCCGAAGATGATTCTGATGATTGACTAGTCGTCATTAGTATTCATGTTCGAGTAACGAAGGTGTGATTATCTATATATTTCCATTAGACTGGTGTGAGAACCAAAACTAATATAGCTAGAACACTTTGTTGTGAATTGGCATCAAAAACAAGATTTTCTGTATATATATCAAATTTTATGGATTTGAGAACTCTAATTCACTAATTGATTGATGTTTGGGTTGTTTGTTTATTTGTTTGCTAATTTTATCCATTCATGCCTAAGTAAACTAATAATTGAATTATATTGAAATTGGTCGCATTTGCTTGCATATACATATACTTACATTGAACAGGTCATAGCAAGGAGGCTAGAGCCAGAGAATAAAATTTGTTTGCCCGACAAATAGGTACATGTTTACTACATAATTTCCTGCTTTGTTTGGGTGATGATTTTGTGAGCCTATTGGCTAGCCGCTTGGCTTTTTCTTTTTCTTTTTTGAGATCTGAAGGACCGGGGAAGCTATTTGAAATTCCCCGATGCTCCCGGTGCAGGGGAGGTTATGGCGAAATTTTTCGAAAATTTAGGGTGTTAGCCAAATTTTTGAAGTTTTGAAAATTCTCAGAAACTAAAGAGTTGGAGAATGGAACCAGATCGATCATTGAATTGAATAATCAAACCACTTTCGACTTTGTTCCTTTTCGGGGACGAAAAGTTTTAAGTGGGGGAGATTGTAATAACCCGAAAAATCTGGGCCAGTTTAAAATTTTTATTTTGGCAATTACCGCGAATTTTCTATATTTAAAATGAATAATTTTAAATAATATCGACGTAAAATTTATTTTGAATATAGAATCGACGTATATATTATATACGTCGTCGTTAGAATATAAATAATTATATATAATTATAATAGAATTGAAAATGGCGCGGTAGTTCGATAATTCGATTTCAAACTTCAATTGAATGTACCGGGTGCAAAACAATCCGGATTTTAGTAAAACCAAAAACATTAGGATCTGATTGATAATATCTTTCCAACGAAGTTAACAAACTGAGATTTCACTTTATAAATGATGAGATATGTCCAGTTGAAAATTCTGAATAGTCGCTATGGAATTCAGGCCCTTAAAAATGGACATTTTGCAAACGACCTCGGATTTCGACGAAACCACTTTTGTTGGATCCGCAGTGTCGAGTTATTGCTAGGTTTCAAATTTCATAATTTTTCGAATCAATATGTGAGCGTGGCAAAGGAAAACGCGTTTGACCATTTTCAGTGGATTTTAATCGACTGGAAATTGGCCATTTTTCAAACGGTCTCAGAATTCGACGAAACTAGTTTTGTTAGGACCGTATCGTCAATACGAAGCTAGAAAATATTTTTCACGAATTTTTAAAGTTCGTATGTGACCCCGGTAATTTGAAATGTACGTTTAAAATTCAATATAGTGATTTAAATGTAAATTTAACGGAAACTGATTCAAACGTCCGAATCAACCTACGATACATATCCCATTGTGTTCGGAATGGGGGTGAAACGCTATGGACGGCAGGCGGTGGACCTCGTTTTGAGGTCGTATGAAAGAGTCAAATAATTAAAATAAAATAATTAAAATAAAATAAAAAAATAATAAACCCTTTTCTCCTCCTTAACCAATCAGCCCCCCCCCCCATTGACCAATTCAAACCGATTTATAAAAAGGAAAAAAAAAAAAAAAAGAAGAAAAAAAAACCACACGATCTCGTCGGCCGCCCCCCCCCAGGATCCGTCGCCAGAGCCACCCAACGCCGCCATCGCTGGCATACCCCACCTTCCGTCCTCCGCTTCGCTACAGCCCCCCCCAGAAGCCGCCTCTTCTCCAATCGACCGCCGTATTCCCCCAAATCGCCACGAAACCCTAGGCGCCGCGCTCGGCCACTTCCGCTCCCCGTTGATGACCCCCTCCCTCCTAGCAGCGAGAAAAGGTGAGTTCTTCTGATTTTTATTTTACTGTAGAAAACTGATTTTTAGTTTACTGTTTTGTTTTTTCTTTTTCCTGATTTTTATTTTACTGAAAAAAAACTGATTTTAGATTTGTTTTTTTTAAGATTTATAAACTAATCTAATAATAATGCAAAAACTGATTTTTAAAGAAGTAAATACTGATTTTATTAATATGTTATTTCTGTTTTTATTGATAAGTTTAAATACTGATTTTTATATTTTGATTAAAACTGAGTTTTTAAAAGAAACTTAAAACTGAATTTTTAAAAGAAACTGAAAAACTGATTTTTAAGATTTAAAAACAGATTTAAAAGGAATTTTAAATTTGATTTTATTTTAAAGGTTTAAATTTAAAAAGGCGTAATTTTTATTGAGTAGAAGAAGTAAAAATATAATCTTTACTATATAGAAATATTAAAAATAGGATTTTTATATTTTTAAAGTATTAAAAATATAATCTTTATAGGATAGAGAATATAAAGATATCATCTTTGTGTATGTAACGAAATAAAAAATCTGATTTTTATTTTATATACGTTGAGGTAAAGTGGTGATTTTTATAAGGAGAAAACCATATTTTTATAAAGGCGAAAACTTTATTTTTATAAAGGCGAAATCTTTATGTGGAAAATAGCATGATAAAAATATAATTTTTATCTATTTGACGTAGCAATAAAAATATGATTTTTATATATTGAACTTCGAACTGAAAATTCGATTTTTATATATTGAACTTCGAACTGAAAATTCGATTTTTATATATTGAACTTCGAACTAAAAATTCGATTTTTATATATTGAACTTCGAACTGAAAATTCGATTTTTATATATTGAACTTCGAACTAAAAATTCGATTTTTATATATTGAATAGCGAAGTCAAAATTCGATTTTTTTATATTGAATAGCAAGGTAAAAATTCGATTTTTATATATATAGTGAATACGGGCAGCGAAGATGACGAAGACGGGATAACGAAGAAGATTTCTATAAACGAAGAGTCGTGGTATTGGATAGCTTTCGGTGAGAACTTCTCACCTTTCAATTTAATTTTTCTAGTTATATATATACTAGGATGCAGACGGTGCTTAGTAGCACCCGACACAATCGTCCACAGACCATGGACTTGTTTGTTTGACTGTTTGGTGATTGTTTGCGATATTGGTTTGAATGTGGTTTGAGGTGTGAAAAATCGAATCGATAAATTGATTAGGATTAGACGTGCGCCGTTATAAGGCGAAGGAGTAAGGCTAGGTTAGACCCTTACTCCAAATTTTGTGGTTTGCATAACGAAAGTGGATTTGATTGATGTGTGAATGGCGTGGGCCTTCACTAGACCGGGGATAAGGCTAGGCCTTGTCCCGTTTCTAGTATCGTGCCGTTATGCCGCCGAAATTTTCTAAAATATGTTAGAAAAATAAAAATATCATTTTATTTAAAGAATAAACTGAATAGATATTCATATGTTAAAAATAAAATGTTTTATCGTTAAAAATATAATTTTTAACGTGAAGTGAATAAAATAAAATATTCATTTACAAACCGGACGGTTTGTTTATGCACACTGATTTGACTGACATTGATTGGGTCGATAAATTTTACACATCGCCCAACTGCACAAATAAAATCTGTGTTTGATTGTTTGAAACCCCACACGGGTGTTGGGGTGAAATTTAAAGTTCACTCATCCTGACTGATTAAATATGTCGATCGATTGATTGACAGGCTGTTATAAGCGTTAGATATCTATATTTGATGCTTATACAGTGTAGTGCACTTTGGTTGATGGTTGATTATTTTCAATGCTATTAAATACATGTGTTGTATGAAAATCCATATAATTAACGTTATATGGTGATTGATTGGGCCTCATTCCAATTTGAAAAATAAACAATATAAAATAAAGGTTCATGTGTTGACTATATTCATCCGTTGATATTAGTCATTTGTTGAACGAATTATTTTTATAATAAAATTTACATCTTTATCAATATAAAATAAAGGTTCATGTGTTGACTATATTCATCCGTTGATATTAGTCATTTGTTGAACGAATTATTTTTATAATAAAATTTACATCTTTATCAATATAAAATAAAGGTTCATGTGTTGACGGTACTCATTCGTTGAGATTAGTCATGTGTTGAACGAAATAATTTAACCAAAAATAGTCACACATGGACGGTACTCATTCGTTGAGATTAGTCGTGTGTTGACAAAAAGAAATATTTGAAATAGAATATATAAAGCCGTGTTGAATAGTGATGCGCCATTTTGACGCGAACGATAAATATAACGATTTCGATTTGAATTGAATATAAAACGATTTCGAATTTGAATCGAATAGAAAACTAATTTGATTTCAAATTGAATATATAATGAACTTGATTCAAATAGAAAACGAAACGAATTAAATTTGAATAGAAAATGAATTTGAATCGAATAGAAAACCAATTTGAATTGAATTGAATTGAATTGAGAAACGAATTCGAATTGAATTTAAAATGAAGTGAAATGAATTCAAATTAAATTGAAATTTGAATTGAATAGAAATGAGTTTTAAAACGAATTTATAAAGAAGAATTCGATTTTGATTTGAATTGAAATGGAAGTTGAATTTGCTTTTGAAACGAATTTAAAACTATTTATATAGTTCGTTTTAAATAGAAATCGACGAAATATATATTATATATATAATATAATGGCCTGAATAGAACGCGCCGCGCCGCGGCAGTTCGTAAATTTCGACCATTTATTTCAAACGGACATTACGGGAGATCCGACCGTCGGATTCTCCTAAAACCGGAACCGTTGGGTTCGTATCGAAAAGAGCTTTCTAACGAATATTAGAAATTCAAAATCTAACGGTTGGATTTGGAGATACGTCCAAATCAAATTCGAAAAAGGTCGCTGTAAGTGCAGTTCGATGGCCATTGTTGGAAATCGACTGTACGGGCCTTGATAAAATTATTAAAAATATCAATAATTTGTGTAAAATCATAAGAAATGATTTGGGAAAAATTGGGGTGAAAAACTCCATATTTGAAAAGATAAAAATAGATTTTTATCGAAATGAACTAGTTTTGAACTAAATTTAAAACCAATTTATTTTTAAATAAATGAACAAGATTTAAAAAGGGGTTTTAAATAATCGAATTTCTAATATATTTGATTGAGTTTGAAATGGGTTTATCGTGAACTGTGTTTTAAATAACACCTAGTTCTTTAACCCAGTAAAAGGAGTTTTAACGAATCTGCAATTAGATTGAAATGTGAATTCGTAATCTAAATTTCCAAATTTAGAAAATGAGCGGGAATGGAGTATTACCAGTTTTGCTCCAAAGCGATAGTTAAATCTTTAATTAGATTTGAACGTGAAATGGTAATCAGTTTTACCGATAACACAGTGGTGTTAGATATGGAGTATTACCAGTTTTGCTTCATGGGATGAATAGGTTGGGATTGGGAAATAAAATAAATAACTACTTCGTTACGGTTCGCTAATCTCGACTAGTTGGAAAAACCATAATTTGGTTTTAAATGTCATCCAAAGGAAGATTTCAGGATAAATTTTAAAGAATTTATCTTGGATAAAATTAATGGGGACCTTTCCCTAAGAATGTGGAATTTAGAAACTAGCTGTAGGTTGGCTAAGAAGAATGGTTTCCTGGGTATTGACCTGATGTTGGTTTCGGCCTTCGGGGTTAATGTTTGGGAAATTGTTCTCTTGCTAATTTGCGGTTAGTGACTAATGAATTGGAATGAGGCGTATGTTGTGTTTGTGTAACATTTGTTCTCAATATACGCGGGTTGTTCGGAAAGACCGGGTTTACACCCATTCTGAATAACCGATTCGACGATATGTCGAAGATGAAGACGGTGGTTGAAGACCGGAAGTCTTCACATCGTTTGGATAATTACTGACGATCCTGATTGGGCAGTACACCCAAGAGGATGGAAATAGTTGGTGGTTGTCCAGACGTACTTGGGGATGGATGGATATGCGAGGAAAGTGCCTCCGGTTTCGTTCAGACCCAGAACGGACTTGTAAATGGATTGTGTGTCTGACATTGGATTTTATTCTGTGTTGATTGATTTCTATTAAATATATATCTGTTTGGCGGCGGAGAATTTATTCTCTTGCTTAACGCCCTTCTCTGAGACGTACGAGCTTAGAGGTTATATATCGATAGATATCAATCGCATGGCATGAATTGCCTGTGTGGCATGCTGAGTTGCATGGATCAAGGCTTCTGTTGAAAAGCAAAGTCTTGTGGTTGATGATCAAAGCACGGCCCTTGTGGCGTAGCTTTGTGTATAGCGTGTATTCGCGAGCCTCACACCTCGGTATGAGTTAAAAACGGGATACGGGCCGTTGGGAGAGCGCACGTTTCTTTCTAGCTTTGGTGGTGTCAGTGACTTACCAGCCCTGACATTTATATACTTTTCACCTTTGTGGTTGTTGGAATGAGGCGCCTCGATATAGGTCTGTAAGGACCGGGAAACGTGTGTTCAGGAATTGCCAATCCTCTAACGTAAGTGAGGACCGGCCCAACCGATCCAAGGGTTACCCAGTGTGCGTAGTCCTGAGCATTTGCTAGAGTGTCTCGAACGCGGAGAGGAGCTTGCCCCTTGCCTCGACTCATGACGGAAATCCAATTTCCAATACGTGTATCGCGGTTTTAATTGTAGAACTAGTATGACGACATGATATATGGTACCCATGCCGTCTATGATTTATACTTATGATTGAAATTGTTTTGACACTATACACTTATTATAGTATCAAATGATTTGTTTAAAACGTACCAAGCATGTTTGGCTATTATAAGGGAAAACCCTATCCCCCGGCTTGCGTTGCATTGTATGATAGGACCTGGGTCTTATAATAGCTTCATTTTTCGAAAAAGCATTGCGTTGTTTATTCCATGCACTGGTATTCTTGGGAGGAAACCCGTTCCGTGTTATACGGCGTGGTCCCTTGAATTACTCTCTTTTAAAATGAAGTTTTAATAACTGTTTTAGTTCTCACACCAGTCACATGACTGACCTGGAGTTTATTGTTTTAACCTAAACTCTGGGTGCCCCTATTTTCCGCACGGGCAGCTAGTAGTTTTGGTTTTGCAGATTTATATTCACAGGATCCTGGTTTACAGCTGGAATGATATCCGGAAAGCTCTGTATCCGTATATCACCTTCAGTTGTGCTTTGTATTACTTTCCGCTGCTATGTAATTTATTGTAATCTCTGATATTTATCGAATGTTATTTATTCATTTATACTCTGTATATTCTTGTAATCTGATGCATTGTTGTAATATACAATGAAATGTTCTTCTGTTTGTGTTCTGATTTGTCATGTTCTCAACGTTCAGGGGTTTCGAACGGTCTAGATCGGTTTAACGACTGATTCAGATCGAGCGAAATTCCAGGCCGTCACAGATATTCTCATATATGGGTTAGAAATAGTCATAGGGCTGAACAATGAAAATGGTTTGAACGCTAAATAAATGTACACAGTTGAACGAACATTACTACCGAGCGGCTTAAAAACAACAATGTTGTTTATGCGGTTTTAAACTTTAAAATTAATACAGTAATTGTCACCAAAAAATATATTTGCTAACCGAACCCAAACAACGTACAAATCAAACAAGTGTTAATGTTATAAATTAGGACTTCTTTCAATTTTAATTACACCGCTCATATTCCATAATTCATTCTTTGTTTTTAATACATCAATCGTATTTTGAATATTGTCGTATTGAAATAAATTTAACATTTTATTTGAAACAAAATTGAATAACCATTTAAATTAAATCTAAACTTTATATTCAAGGTCAAGTTTTAAAACAATTTAGATTTCTACTTCAAAATTGACTTTTGTTCACAATAATTAAATTTTGCATATCCAAAAGAAATTAACAACGATAAGAATGCTTGTTTTTCTAAAACAACAAAAGAATTGCGATGTTAAATATTCAAATTAGTCAATGCTAAAAATCTCATTTATTAGACAATGTTCATATTAAAATTAAATTCACGAAAAGAATGCATTTATAAGCATATTCAAAACTACATTCAAAACAAATAAAATTCCAATTTTTTATATCGAAATCCCAACATAATATTCATTTTACCCTAAATCTTGATTTATTTTATATTTTAGACGTCAAAATTTCTAGGCCGTTACAAATCGTCGGATACGACAACGCTAAATCAAAATTGTAGGGTTCAATCAAGATAATATGACAAGGCACACAAGGAAATACCTAGGTTAGAAATCTATCGATTGCGCTCATGGGTTGATGGTAACGCATAGCTACAGCTACCGCCTACCTCGAAACAACACTCCCAAATCAAGATGCGTATCAAATCAACCGAGGAATTATAATGATCTGAGAAAAAGTGTTGCCGATAGGGGTAGCTAACCAACTTTCTCATGGTATAGCTCCTGTTTTAGTCATTTCGATTATGACCCGAAGGTAAACGGTGTCCATCATCATTCTCTTACTTCATTCCAGTAGCTTTCTCCAAACTAACCTACTTCATTCTGGATTCTCCACCACGTACACAGTTATTAAAGTAGTTTTCGGCATTGGTAGAGAGTAAGACAATATCTGATTAGTCTTTTTAACAACCAAATGTTTACAATTTTCACGCCGATGGTTCTTTACATTTCAAAATGGTTATACTTCATGTCAAAGTATCGGATTTTGCTTTTAAAACCATTTCATATTCAAAATAGAATATGCTTTCTTAATAAAATCTCTATTTGAACCAAACTTGAAATATTGAAACAAATCCAAATTTTAAAACAATTCGAATATTTAAATTTGTTTATACATGAAAATAATTTAAATACATTTGAAATAGTTTGAAAATAAATAGCTAGCATATAAAAGGTTTATATATATAAATAGTTTGGATTAAAAAAAGGATTTATCAAAATAGTTGATTTCCAAAGTTTTTTATTGAAATAGTTAATATATAAGTTAAAATAAATAGTTTATTGTTAACCGACCTTTTGGTCTAGTTCCCAAAAGCATACCAGGCCGGCTCGGTCCGTCACGTGGCACTAAAGCTTGAAGTGTTGCCAAAGTACTCAGGACTCAGGCCCGGAAGGAGTCGTGCAACCGTTGGCCTTACAACACCTCATAACCATCATTTCGCATCCCTGAAGTATGGCCCACTTCCTAAATTCGCATCTCGTGATTTCATATCCCTCAATCGCTGGATCTCCCGAGATTTTGACTACCCTCTCCTTCGCCTCCCACATTTCGAATCCTCCTTCTCACATCCAGATCCCCACGCATCCATGGCTTCGCATCCCTCTTAAAATTCGCATCCCCAAATCATGTGTCGCACTCCACATCGTATTTCCTGGGATACGAATTTCGTATCCTATGGGTGCACACATCATATCCCCAAAGGGATACGAGATCATTGTATCCCCACTGGGATATGATATTTCGTATCCCCCATGGGATTCAAGATCATCGTATCCCCATGACATATAAAATCCTTTGTTATACAATGAAGGGATGCGAAATTCATGGTGCCGCTTGTTAGGGATGCGAAATCAGCTGTTGTGGTCCACATATCTCACATATTTCCACTAATCCACTACCTATAGATAATCCCTTCCTCATACTTCAAAGGGGTTGGATTTTTCATGATTTGAGAGCTTTACAAGGACTTAGAACATCGTTAGTGGCTGCCTAGGACCTGAGGAAGAAGAACATATATTTTCTTCTAGGACTTTTCATATGCAAAATACGACTCTCAAAAGCTTAACCAAAATTTGTATGATGATGCCTACAACTTGTAACCTTCAGTAATCAATAAAAATCTGTAAACGCTTCGTAGTGGATGTAGGCTCAATCCGAGTTGAACCACTATAATTCTCCGTGTCCTTTGCATACTGCACTTTTATTTTCCGTACGTGAAACACTATTCTCGTGTAATCGGGAATCTTTGGGTGTGACGACAATTTTAGCCTGTGTTCCCTCCTTCTTCTTGAAGGCCTCATCGTCTACCTTCTTCTTTCTAGCTTCGTCATCAGCCCTTCTCTTAGTAGCTTCATCATCGACTTTCTTCTTCTTTTCTGCATGCACCTTAGTCGTAGCCTCATCCTCTGCCTTCTTCCTAGCCTTCGGCTGAGCTGTTTGCAGGGTCACGCTGTCTACCTTTCTCTTCTCTTCCTATTCCTCGGACTTAGGGAGCGGTTGGCCTAGGGCTGGCAATTAGAACCGAGAACCCGAATCGAACCGACCCGAAAATACCCGAACCGGAATCGAACCCAATGGGTCTCGGGTCGGGTCTAGGTGATGAAAAATACCATCAAGACCCAATCAAACCCGACCCGCATAGACCCAACCCGAAAGAGCCGACCAAAAAACATTGAAATATATGTATTTTTAGTGTTATTATTCAATCGGACCCGAACCGACCTGAACCGAGCTTCAACCCAACCCGAACCGAAGCTCGGGTCGGGTCGGGTCTAGATTTTTGAAATGTATAGTTTAGACCCGACAAAACCCGACCCGCCTAGAGCCGAGACCCATTGGGTCGAGTCTGGGTCTGGGTCCGTTGGGTTGGGTCTAATTTCCACCCTTAGGTTGGGCCTTTTGTGCCTCCACCAAATCGTGCATCATCTGCACTTCCTCCTCCACCGGCACAGTCAATTGGACCTCTTGTCCGCCCTTTCTCTCCCCTAGCTCCTCCGTGAGCAAGTCCTTATAAACCTCAAGATCCACAGCAGAAAATGTATCCAAGGGACCGCCTTCTTCTCCAAACTGTGCTCCTGCATCCACGCACCAAGCTAGGGTAATAAATTAAGTGTTTGTGCAAAGCCCATTGTTACTTCTGCTCCATCGAGGCCTGCACAATGAAAAAGAAGGCGAATTAGTCTACTTCGACTTAGTGCTTACGTCCTTCCAAGCACCAGTGATACTAAGACTTTACCTCCCGACACTTGCGGCGTAGTCGCGACACGAATAGTGCTCTCGGTTGCTGGTTGACAAGAGCCTCCCAGTCCCAACCCCAGGAAGTCGGGGTCATACTTGGTTGTGACGGAATCTGGGACCATCGAAACGCTAGTAGAGGCAAAAGGCATAAATTGTTATTGTTGGGAACTGCCTCCTACAAACTCGTGAGCGACTATCACGCTCTCGGTAGCCACTGTCTTTCCTTTTGCAATAGTAAGTTCCGCCATCCTTTCGCTCTCAACGTTAACTCTTAACAACCTCCTCCCTTCTTCCAACACTATGCGCTCCTCCTCGATCAGATGGTCAAACATCAACTTATGCTCATCTACTGTCTCTACCTGTTGCATCTGGGCCTCAAACTCTAATAGCTTATCCCAAGTCTGAGCCATAATCCAAAGGTAATCATCAACCCACGAGATTCCGTGGAATCGAAGTGCTTCGACATAAATCCCCTAGATGTATGGCTCTAAAGACTCTTCCACACTGGCCTCAACATTCTCAATATTTGCCTTGAGCTTCTCCACCTCAGCTTGGTGCTCAATCTTTATACCCTCCACTTGAGCCATCACATCTTTGCTTATAGTCTCGTCGTTGGCTTTTTCTTTCATGGCTTGAGAAAACTATATATTTATCAACTCATTCTCTTCCTTCATCCTCTTGTTGTCTACAACGAGAGCCTCACTATCTATGCGGAGCTGGTGCAGTTCCTCATTCTTCTTCTCCTGGTCGAGGTTCCTCTCCGATAAAGATTCATTATCCTGCTTGAGAGCTGTATTCTTTGACAAGACCCCGGCCACCCTATCATGTACGACTTTCGAGCCTGCTTCATCTCCTCTTCAACCTTCTTATAGTCCCACTTCAATTTTGTTGTTTTGGCAACAGAGAGTTTGCATATAAACATGTTACTCGTATACGCATAAATAGATACAACTTGAGAAGTCATCTTACCCAATTCATCATCCCTATTTTGGATGCTCTCCTTCCAGGCTTTGCCAGCCAACTCCAGGTATGCATCTCTACATTCTTTCTAAATATCAGCTCCGAGAGGTGCTTAGCATTCCTGTGCATTTCCCGGTACTGGAGGAAGACGTCGAACATCTTATCACATATGTCTTTTCCACATTCTGGGGGATTCGGTGAATGTTTGGTAACCACTTAAGCTTCTCAAAATAAAACCCAAGGAATGCCTCCCTCGGTATCGCCTTCCTCCGCTCAAGAGTGAGTCTGGGATGCTTGACATGTCAGACAACTACGGGCCTTTCTTTGATGCTCCTTTCTTTTCGGCTCTACGATCCGTAGGCGCCAACCCTATACTTCCAGATGTGGCCATAGGCGCCATGGGTGTAAGTAGGGATTGTCGATGATTGTTGCCTGGTGCTTGCTATATCTAGCCTTGAATTTGTATCATACGATAAAGTGACGGGTGGTGGCGATTCCAATTGAGGCTGATCTCTATAATGATGCTTGCCGCTGCGGTCATGGGGAGCGAGTGGAGGGTGTAAACAAGTTTGTGTCTCTTCTAAATCCACTCATACGCTCGCTCTTCCCAGGTCGGCGGCACTAGAAGAAAACATTCGTTTAGTCGCATTTATTAGCGGCATTTATGGTGTAAATGCAACTCAATATTATCCTTACTTTGGTTTTCGGGGACTTTGGTTACATTCTATTCTAATTTTTATGAAATTTTGGCGGTCGTTACTTTAATTTTTTTTCCCCTCGTTCCCTCTATTTACTTACTTTTTCCACTTTAACAAAATTCCTTTTCTTGCTTCAACTTCTTCTCGCTTCAGTAAATTTCGGCTTTGTACATTTATTTTTCTATAAAATTTCCACCTTCAAATCAGATCCGTTGCTAACGTTTTCCTTTTTAATGTCGTCGACAAATCAGATCTCCTTTTCTTTGAGGATTTTCTCTTGAACAACTGATTCAAGGTATGTAAATTGCTTAAAAATTGATTTGCTATATTGTATGTTTATCATCATCAAACCCCTCTACACGTTTATTGTCGTCGATGGGTTGAATTTCATTCTGAAAAATTATTATGTTAGTCGGTCTAAGGATCATATTAATTAGAGTTGGGATGTTAATTTCATTCCAAAAAATTAATAAACATGAATGGCAATACAAAACTATATTTTATTATGTTACATATGCATGATAAGGCATGGTCTTACTATGGAATCGCCTTGGATTTGAATCCCCTTACTACTGATGTTGATTCCATCAGTGTATTTTGAAGATTGAATTTTTAATACCAAACAAATATTTTTATGTTACAATTAGCCAACAGGTAACTCGGTTGTCACTCCTTGCTCATGTGATCTTAACCATTGTATGTTAACTATTGTGTATCGATCGAGTAAAATAATTAATGGGAAATAAAACCATGTTATATGGTGAGTTATTTTTGGAGCACAAAGACATTTAATTAGGAGACAAAATGGATTTACTCATCATATTTAATGTACTTGATTTCCAGTCAACAATGGAGAAAATAAACCTGCCCACTGAATTTGCAGATAACTTATAGAGTTACACTGCATGTTGGAAAATAATGTGTTAAATATTTTTTTATAAAAAGTTAGTTGTAAAATAATGTTAGTAGTCATCTTTTATTTTGATGCAATTTGAAATTTTATTTTGCTATTTTATATGTTTGTTTAAAATAAAATCATGCTTGATACGAATATGCGGAATTTCTTCTTAATACATTCATGGTACAAGAGTACTAAATAAAACAAAGTAAAACATTGAAAAAAATCACATTCTTGTAGATGGAACTATAGGATCACCTTTAGTCAGTGTGGATGGTGTGTTCGGTTGTGGATTTGGATGAACTAAAGGCAGCGATTGCTGTAGATTTATTGTTTTTAAGAGGTGGTTATTTGTATTCAGGCCTTGGCTTTCGGTCGGTGCATTTTATTACGGTGAAAGTGAGGTGCTTGTTGTGACAATGGTTGATCAACGTGCAGTTTTATCCTGCATTATTGAGGAGGCCGGAGTTTGTTGTAGGACTTAGGGTCGGAGCTGCTAGGGTTTAGAAGTTTAAGTTTACTGCATAATTATAGCCATAGGTCATGTTAGATACTAGGTGAGTGTAATGTTGGTGAAGCAAGGGCGAGTTTGGGTTGGAGTTGAAATTGGAGGCAACTGCTCGATTAGTCAGGGTGAGAGAGACAAGGCAGGCTAATGTGTTGTTGGTGATTATGATTAAATGATGTTGTTTGTTGTTTAGACTTATTTGTAGTGAAAGATGACAATATTAGATTAGAATTGGGAAATTGTGGAAGGTGCAACATAAAAAATGGTGGTTAAAACAAAACAACTAACATTAAGTGTACTGCTGACACTCTCTGTGAATCTACGAAATACAACAACTAACATTTGGTTCATCATGTAAGCTGTGTGTTCTTTAATATATATATTCACATCAAAAATTGTGTCATGTCAAGGAATATTCTATTTCATTACTATAGGAAAATTCATTTTTATATGTTTTTCTGGTTTATAAAAGAAATCAGTTTTAAATAAGTATTAAGTTCTAATTTTTAAAAGTAACATTCTATGGGACCCGCGCTTAGATAACAACAATATTATTCTACTTGGAATTTGACAAAAATGAAGTATAATAAAGCATATTTCAGAGTGGATTAATAAATGAAATGAACAATCACTAGTATTTTAAAATTAATTATTAATGTGAGTTGTTTGGATATATTAAAATGCACAAAACCAAAATCAATTGAAGGCTTGAAATTTACATAGATGCATACCTACTAAAAATATTCATTTGGTAACTTTACATGGAACTTAATGTGCTAACAGAATATAATTTTTTGAAATATCCAAATATGAGCATATTTCAACCAAAAAACAGTTTACAATAGGTTTCTAGAGAAAACAAAAAATTCCAGTATTTAAAAGCTCACTTTGCTCCGCAATGGATAAGAGTACGTCAGTTAGTCATCTTATCCCGATAAGTGGAAGCTCAATACTATTCAAAGTAAAATGTTCCGAATATGTCAACGTCAAAGATGATATTAATATAGACTTGTTTTCAGTGGTGATTAGGCAGTTCAGTACTGTTTTCAGGACATCAGTTGCAAATTTAAAGCAAGATGATGGATGTATAAGGGTAGAAGATTGTTTTAAGATGAGTACGAAAACAACTAAGGTTGTTAATGCAGGTGGTGGGTTTGGGTTTTGTAGTGACTGGAAGAGGTCTGTAGTCATGGGCAGGGGAACCATTGGTGGTGTTCACACCATATTGTGGCATGTCTCGGCCTCAAACAGTAGCTGCATACCCCTCTTTTTTGTTGTATGTCTTCTTTGTCACGTTGCATTTTCAACTTTTGGTGGCATCCCCTTCACTGGCACATTTCCCCTTATAGCTTAGTCTGCTCATTACTTACAACTTGCCTCCCACAACAAGGGAGTGTCTTCCTTTATGATATTTATGTCCTCTTCCTCTTTAGGATTCTCTTCTATCTCTCCAGTCCCTTATGGTAATGCCGGCTCAGCTGGATGCTCGGCCGTTTGTTGTGGTTCTTCCAACTTCATACCCTGGTCGGGTGCTTTTGGCGAGCCTATGGGCTGGGAGTAGATGGGCGCTTCTGAAGCCTCAAGCTTGTTGTCCCGTAAACCAGTACTAATTGACGGCCCAGACCTATATGGTGAGTGTTCCAAAGCTTTGGCTTCCAAAACCTGAAGTCTCTTGAAAGATCTTATTTCCATTGCTAACTATACTTCTAACATAATCACATTAGATATTGCATTGAATAACATGTACCTCTCTTGTTGGTGTAAACTAACAAGAATGTGCAGTGTGATGAGATGCTAATATGACTATAATAAAAGAACTTGGGACACAACGATGATCACTAGTCCTTAGAACTATAACCATCATCGTCGCCGAACGATATCGCTGGGTTCGCGTAGAGTCGTGGCTGTGTCATGATTGAAATCGAAAAACGAATCTAAAGGTCGGTAATTCAGTCATATGTTAGTAGTTCGAGTTTACGCTCTAACCTTATGTGCAAGTCTGAATTATTGGCTCTCGTTCGAATGCGAGGGCACTTTCAGTCATTATGTTCAAACCCAAGTCCGATCAATCATGTAGCGTCGAAAAAACGACGTAAATCAAGCGACATTCCCCTTGGGATTCAAGTTTTCAATAAAGAACAAGGGATGGACTGAAAAAGGGGTACGAATTTGCCTAAGTCCCTGGGATGCGATATTCGCATCCCTAAGACTTAGCAAATTTACTTCCCCTTGATAAATCTTGCATCCCCCCTTTTCCTCACGAAAAATCGCATCCCGCACTTCGTCGAAGTCCGACCCAGGTTCATCTCGCATCCCATACAAGGACGCAGATTTCACATCCCTCTGATGCAAAAATTGCATCCCATAGGGTGCGAGATTTCGCATCCTACGGGATGTGAGATTTCGCACCCCTGGATGCGAAAAGTCACAACCTTAGAGGCAATCCGAAGGGAACCACCCTGTCGTCCTTCTTCTTCGCCAGTATCCACTCTCCTTCGCCTCCGCTCCATCTCCATCTCCTCCAATGCACGAAATCACACCCCAAAAATTTCATCCCTTCGAGCTTCGAAGTCGAATTCGATTCGAATGATTAAGGGAATCACGAGACAACAAATCAAATTCGATTTGAATTCAAGGCACGTAAATCGAATTTGACTCTACTGCTCACCACTAAAAGTTTGAGTTCGAGTACTGTTGTCATGGAAAAAATATGTAAGTCCTAGGGATGCGAAAAATTATGCTAGATAAAGGGAAGAGGTAAAATCACATTGCGACTTTTATATGAGGCAGAGGGAGAAGGAGAAGGGGATCAGTCCAGTGGAAGCATCATATCCCCTGAGCATGCAAAAACTTGCGTCCCACCTAGGATACGAGACTCCGCTTCCCTTTAAGATGCGAAAATTTGTATCTCCTCAGGACTGCGAAAATTCGTATCCCCCTAGGGATGCGAAATCTCCCACTATATTCAAAAAAAAAGAAGGGAAAAAGAAAAGCGATAATGGAATTTCGAACATCGAGAAATTCTTGACTCACCACTCAAGTTACGAGCGCACATACGCGATTTTGTATTTTTAATAATCGATACAATTCGATTCACCAACCGATCGTATGCTTATACGTTTAAACGATGTAAGAACGTATGACAATTGACCGAGTTCACAATTCGATATCATTTTCGGAAACCAACTCGCGTGGTCATACGTTAACATATTTTATTGTTTATGTTCTATTTCAAACTTCAATCATATCGCATGAAATTACGTGAAAACATGTAAGTGTATACGCGATACTACATCGACGATGACTCGTTTATGCTTCGACGTAAGCAAGAGTCAACGACTGACGTTTAATTTCATAAGTCGACAGGAATTAGATGTTTAAAGAAGCTACTAGATAGTCGTAATTCTCGACATGCTCAATAGAATGATCGCGACCAAGCATCCCACACGGCTTGGAGATCTTTCTAGCTCTCAGAGATGATTATTTCAACTCAAAGCATATCATGTAAAGATATGACGTACTTTTGGAGGCAAGTGTTAACCGGGCTTTTGCCCCGGTTCCCAAAAGGCCTACTTGACTCGGCCTATCGTGTGGCACCAAAGCCTGAAGTGTCGCCAATGCACTCAGGATTCAGGCCCAGAAGGGGTCGTGCGAGTGTTGGCTCACAACCCTCAAAACCATCATTTCACATCCCCCAATATGGCCCACTTTCTAAATTTGCATCCGTTTATTTCATATTCGTCAATCACTGGATCTCGATTTCGATTCCCTACTCCTTCGTATCACCAGGTTTCGCCTCCTACATTTCGACTCCCTCTTCTCGCATCCAGATCGCCATGCATCCATGGTTTTGCATCACCTAGACATTGCATCCCTCCTAAAATTTGCATCCCATAATCGTTTTCCCCTCCCCACTTCGTATCCTCGGGGTGCACACCTTGTATCCCTACAAAGGTACGAGATTTCGTATCCCCCAAGTGATATGAGATCATTGTATGCCCATGGGATACAAATTTCGAATCCTTTGGGATGTGAAATTCGTATCCCCCAAGGGGATACGAAATCCTCTGCTGCGCCATGAAGGGATGCAAAATTTTGGAAGTCACTTGTTCGAGATGCGAAATCAGTTGTTGTAGTCCCCAAATCTCACCTAGTCTTACCTAATATACTATCTATAAGTACCCCCTTCCTTATACTTCAAAAGGGTTAGATTTTGCATGATTTGAGAGCTCTACAAGGACTTAGGACACCAGTAATGGCAGCCTAGGACCTGAGGAAGAAGAAGAACATATATTTTCTCCCAGACTTTACATATGCTTATATGACTCCCAAAAACTTAACCAAAATTTGTATGATGATGCCTACTACTTGTAACCTTCAATAATCAATAAAAAATTGCAAACGCTTCATAGTGGATGTAGGATCAATACGAGCCGAACCACTATAATTTTCCATGTCTATTGCACTTTTATTTTCCGTATGTGAAATAGTATTCTCGTGTAATCGAGAATCTTTGGGTGTGACGACAATTTTAGCCGTCGACATTTATAAAGTTAAATAGTTATTTAGGAAATTAGTTTATATAATGGGTTAAAATACTATAGTTTAATTAAGAATTGTTTCTTCTAATTTTATATAAACCTGAAGTCATTTTCCAACTTCAAATCAATTCGATTCAATTCTAATCTTTTAGTAGGAATCAACTTCCATTTTAAGTTCAGTTCAATCAATTCAATTCAAATAGTTAAGTTTCTAGTTAGAATTCTCGTTTTGAATGATTTAGATTTACAACAAATATCGAGTTCATAATTTAGGTATCACTTTAGATAAATGTTAATTTAAATTAAATTTCAAAGGTGGATAAAACTATTCAATTTCAAAATATTCAATTCAATTACATTTTGACTTCAGTTTACAACATTAAATAACTTCCTTTAGCATTATATTTCAAAATCCAAAGTTCAAATTCAAACGAACTCAATTTATAAAATATCTTTTATATTGTCTTTAAAATAATATTTCAAGATTCAAGGTTAAAAACAAAATTTTATTTAACCAACCAGTGTCCGTATATAATTTCTATCATATGGCTTAGTGATACTTAAAATTTAGTTTTAGCGGTTCAGGAATGGACATATATATATATATGTGTGTGTGTGTGTGTGTATCATTTCAATCCAAATCAGGGGTCATAGGTATTTATCATTTCAACCTATGTTCTTAATTCATTTTAATGATTAATCCCGGATTTATTTAATGCCCGTAATATCTAGGGTAAATGGTTGGGATTACTCAGCAAAAACAACAGTCATATATAATTAAGGTGAATAGCAGGGTATATCACACAATTAAACGTCGATATATCAAACATATCAATCCAACGCATCCATCAAAATCAATCCACCTAAACAATTCAATATTACATCGATTTACTAATTGTCCGGTGTTAGGTTTAAACTAGAAATTAAATTTCATTTAACCCAACTGTAAATTTTAAATTAACTGTTAAATTGAATTATACTATCGATGCAAAATCAATATAAATATTCATTTTGAACTACCAAATATCTTCCAACACAATCATATCATAACATTATTTTAATCTAACTAATAATCAAATATTTTAATTAAGCATGAGTGAGTTTAATTACTCATCTTTGACTTCGAACGCGTTTGAAATCCAAAAATAGGCCCAAAACATAACAATATCTGAATTTGACCAAATTTGCTCCATGTTGTCCGCAATTTCGATATGGACCCAACAGAACAAGCCGCGCGTCAATCTCAGTTCATATGAGAAAGTTATATGTGTTTAATCACTTGAATTTCAAAGTATATAAAATAGTTTAAAACAATTCACACCTATCACCTACTATCAAGTCATCATTTCCACTCCCTCCTTCTTCACATAATTATAGTAAAACCCATAACCTAAACTATCTACATCTGATGATTAATGCATCATCCTACGCACCACCAGACCTAGATCTAATAACATCATCGGATCCAGCACCCCAAGCTCCACTAACGCCAAACATACGACCTCCTTCGGCGGCCTCCTGTTGACCCAAACTCGCGCGTGCTTCATTGTAGATTTCTAGCGATTTCTGATCCAAACGACTAACATTCACCATATGGATTTGTAGCTCTCTCATGATCTATAAATTTGCAACTGGAATTTCGTTGAATCACTGCACGGATTGAAAGAAAACAAGGGACGAAGTCGTGGATTTTCTGGCCATCGAAAAAAGTAGCGGCCATGGAAAGGAATTAGGGTTTTGATTGTTATTTTGATATTAAATTAGCCTTGATTTAAGTGAATTTATGCCGACAATGAGCCGGAGTCCAAATTAGACCCACTAACAGGTGATCTGTAGGTTTAAAGGGCTTCCGGCACAATGAAGCTAGTGACATGGTCCAATTCCAAAGTCTATAGCAGTTGCTCTCAAAAATCTAAATTACACAAATAACTTCCTATGAGATTTAAATTCGCACGATCAAGCGACAAATCCGATGGCTATGAAATATGAAATCTTACAATAATTTAATATTTCAGATTCAATGAACTGGTTTCAAGAAATTCCAAGATAATTTGCCAAATGGTTGTTTTAGCAGGTTCATTAATATATATCATATTCAGTTTTCGTTTGTTCACTTTTTAATTCAATTCAAAAGTTTATTAACTTTATTTCAAATCAAAATAGAATTCAAATTAACTTTATAAATCATATTTCATTTATTTTGAATTCCAATTTTGATTATTTACCAGATACAAATTGGATATCAACTATAAATTAATTAAATCAATTTCATTCAAATATTTTAATATTAAATCAAATTTTCATTTTTTTATCTATGCAGATTAAATCATGTTTTCATTTACAATCAATATAAGTTATCATTGTTGTAATTAGTTGAAATTCATTACATAATCAATTTAATTAAGTTTACATCATAAAATTACATAATTTAATCATTCAATTTATGTATAACCATAATAATGTTCAAAAATCGTATAAAATTCAATGATTAAAATAACCGAAAAATAAGGGTTGTTACAATTTATTTCATGTGAAACCTAACATGGAAAACCTTGGTAAAACAAGAGTTAAAACCTCTTAATTTGTTAAGTTTTAAAAACTGTTACATCAAGGCTATGACAATGGAAAATTTTACCATTATAATTCTTTGTTGTTTATCACTCCTAAAAACTTGCGTTTTTAAATCATTCATCTTCTGTTTTCTCAAAATTTATATTTCTAATTTGTCTATCAGAAGATGGTAAATTTTTATAAAGCCTTCTAAAAATAATTTATTTTTGAAAAATCTTATTTTTCAACTTCTTCCTAATTAGGAAAAGTTTCATAACTTAAGATGTCTACAACAATGTTTCACATTTCCCGGTATTATCAAGAATTCATTTATGTATCTCGCAAGTACACGCTAAGGAGTACGAAAGATGAAGTAACCATCCCCCCTACAATTTAATAATGAGGAAAACATTAGGTGTGTGGAATATAGGAGGTTGGCACAAAGACACCAAACTTGATCGGCGCAAAATGCTCATAGTAAAGAATAAGTAGGTTACTAGCCATACTTGCCAAACTCAACCTTGAATTGACTCAACGAGCTTCTAGATATATAAATCCTTCATGGCATCATCTCCGTAATCTTGCTGAAGCCTCTTATGGTAGAGTATTGATACTCTATAACCCCTCTGTAATCCAAATCAACCCAATTCACTCCTGTCCTCAAATGATCCATTGTAATGCCACTTTTTTAACAGACCAAAATCCTTTCCTTTTAACTATAATGTATGCAGCCAATTCCTTAAATGCAAGACAAGCACTTCTTGATGAAATTCCTACTCTTTGTCAGCCAACCGATTTACCCTGGTTCATCATGGGAGATTTTAAGTGTTACTATGATGTCAATCAAAGGATAGGT
Source organism: Allium sativum (assembly GCA_030737875.1). Taxonomy (NCBI): domain Eukaryota; kingdom Viridiplantae; phylum Streptophyta; class Magnoliopsida; order Asparagales; family Amaryllidaceae; genus Allium; species Allium sativum. Next base: position 569,902 of record JASFAX010000053.1, read on the forward strand.
GGTAATCCTTTATCTCTCTCTGAAATCACTCTTCTAAAAACTGCCATTGAAAATGCCAATCTTGTTAATATCAAATGCTCTGGTTTACCTTTCTCATAAAACAACAAAAACATAACGGGCCCTAGAACTTACTCCTTAATTGACCATGCTTTTTTTAATCCTTTAACCTACTCCATATCGCCTGCTCTATCCTGCAACCAACCTCCTCCATTATTATCAGACCACTCATCCATCATCCTGTACCTCAGTGGGATAGACATGAAGAGTGCCTCTAGTTTTAATTTTTTTAATAAATGGGCCAGTGAGCCTAACTTCTTTGACACTGTTAAAGTAGTTTGGGGAGACCAGTATATGGTAATCCTATGTTTATATTGTAGAAAAAGTTGAAGGAGACTAAAGAGAAATTAAGAGTTTGGGCAAAAGAAAAGTATGTAAATGGTAAGAAGCAATCTTCTTTCTGGAGGAGCAAACTTAAAGAAATATAGACTGAAATCATGTTGGACCCCTCAAATGTTGTACACTCTAGCATGGAGACCTTTATAGAAAAACAATATCAAGATGCACTGAGCACTGAAGCTGTAATGACAAATCAGAAGACTAGACTTAAATGGAAATTGGAAAGAGATAGCAACGGTGCTTTTTTCCATGCTTCACTTAAAGATAAGCAATGCAAAGAGAATCTGGAACAGTTGTGGACAAGTATGGTAATATTGCTAATACTCAGACTAGAGTTGAAAATGCTTTTATTACTCATTTCTCTGAGTTATTAGGGAACAAAGATGGGTTTGAATTGAATATTGATATTATTAACCCATATACGTTACCTAAAATTTCCAGTTAGGATTATCTTACTTTGTGTGATGAAGTAACAGTTAATGAGATTAAAGTTCCAATGTTCTCACTTAATTGCAGCTTCTCTAATGGTCCAGATGGTTTTAATGCATTTTTCTATCGAAAATGTCGGAGCTTTATACAATTGGAGGTGTGCAAATCTGTAAAACACTTTTTCAAAAGAGCCCATATGAACTTATCCCTTAATAATACTAACATTACCCTAATTCTAAATAAAGAAGAATGTCACTATTTCTTCTGATTATAGACCAATCTCTTGTTGCAACACAATCTATAAATGTCTCTCAAAGATAATTACTACAAGGCTGAAAGTTGTGCTCCCTTCTATAATTTCTCCCAATCAAGCAGCTTTTCTCCCTGGTAGGAACATACTTGATAATGTGCTTTTATCTCATGAATTGATTAATGGTTACCCTAACATGTTAGTTTCTCCTAGAGCTATGTTCAAATTTGACATAATGAAGGCTTTTGACATGCTTCAGCGGGGCACTATAGTCAGGGTGATGGGATACATGAACTTCCTACCCTATTTCATAACTTGGAACTACTCTTGCATTTCTACTCCTAAGTTTTCCTTGCTGCTAAATGGCTCTACAATTGGTTTTTTTGAGAGTAAACAAGGGATTAGAGAGGGTGACCCACTATCTGCACATATTTTCATTCTTATTATGGAAATGTTGACCCAAATGTTGAATAACAAGATTGATAGTGGTGTGTTTCAGCTGCACCCAAAATGCCATGTACCAAGAATTTCCTCTCTTATGTTTGCAGATGATCTTGTGATCTTTTGCAACACCGATTATGGTACTATAGACACAATATTTGATATTCTTTTGAGTTTATATGAGATGACTGATTTGAGAGTAAATATTGAAAAATCTGAAGTGAAAATTGTTGGGCTTTCTGAATCTTTTGTAAATGATCTATGCAATAGAACTGGTTTAACAAGAAGTAGTGACACTATATCTTAGCTTGGGTTACCTCTCACTACAACAAAAATAACAACTAGCCAATACATGCCTCTTTATAGCAAGATTATGGCTAGACTCAATAACTAGACCAACAAATTATTGAGTCAGGCTGGAAGACTAATTTTGATTAAATCAATGGTTTTTTCGATGCAGGTTTACTAGCTGAAAACCTTCATACTCCCCACCAAGTTATCACTATGATTAGATCTGCATTCATGAAGTTCTTATGGAAAGGAAAAATGAATGGAGATACCTTGCACCAATAGCTTTCAAAGTGGTTGAAAAACCAATAAGCAAATGTGGATTAGGTATTGTGAATATGTCAACATGGAATAAAGCTTCCTTCATAAAACATATTGATAGTTTTATCAATAGAAGTGTTAACGTTTGGGTTGCTTGGTCTTGGAAAGATGTCATCAAAATCAAGCGTTTATGGACAATGCAGCAACCCCAGAAATTAAGCTGGACTTGGAGGAGTATATTTAAACTAAAAGACCTGATTCTTCCCTATTTCAAATATAAAGTGAGCATTCCCCCCTTAGTCAACTTATGGCAAGACCCATGGTTGAAGAATGGTTTTATTCTTTGTAGAGAATTAAGTAACCTTGAGACTGAGGTGACAGGGATGAGTAGGAATTCAATTGTGAATCAATTTATTCACGACAATGTCATTTGTATTCCTGAGACTATTGTTTCAAGAATTAATCAATTTTGGAGAACAACGCATAATCTGAAGGTAGTTAATGTGAATGAAGAAGTTACACACTGGGCAAAGATGATAAACCTTACCAGATTAAGAGAATGCACTCTAACCTCTATGGTTATGCTACAATGGTTAAATGTAATTGGAGCAAGAGAATTTTGTTTAAAGATAATTGTACAAAACAAAATCTGTTGCTTTGGAAAATTATTAAAAAGGCAGTGTTAACAAAAGACAAGTTGTATAAAAGGGGAATGCAGACTGATATGTTATATGTGGAATGCAAAATGAAATCAGAATCTCAAAGCGGATGGAACAAAATATAATAACCAAAATAAATGTACTCTTTCATAAAAACAACAATAATGTCGGTTACATCAAAATTTCCAAATGTCATAACAAGGTACATTAATAATATCCCATAAATACAGATAACTTCTAGACAAAATAATAAACTAAGATAAAATCTCCAATGCCAAGCTCCAGTCTTCATTGCATCATCAATTAAGAATACGCACCTACTAACTTGTATTGTTAAGAGGAGGGGATCAGAACAACAATGTTCTAGTAAATGAAAATCAAATAAGTTTAAAGGAATCTATTTCCTATAATTGACAGTATAAATTTATCAGGTTATGTCTAAGCGAATTAAACACACAATTCAATATGACGTACACATGCATTAAATAGGCGGACTTATCCAATAGTAACTGAAGGCCATTATGTGTGTATAAGGGCGGATTCCTATGATCACTTAATACCATATGGATAGAATCCTATGATCAGTTAATACCATATGGATAGAATCCTATGATCACTTAAAACCCTATGAGGCGGACTCTCATTTGATTACTTAAGATTTTCTTACACATTAATTTGTGGGTTGATTCCTACGATCACTTAATATCCTATGGGAGAATCCTTTTGATCACTTAAGATCCTATGGCAGACCCAAGTCACATAATACCTCATTTAACGTCATCAAATATTCTTCCAATTGCAATGCAAGTAGTAATCTTCCACTTAATACCGGGTGAGAGTGCACATTCATCAACATTTAAGACCCCTCCACCGTAACCACGCAATTCTATTTAACTGGTATTACGCGTGAACTCCTAGTCACTTAACACTTCCATTAGATAAGCGGTTCTTTTACATGGTCTTTAGAACTCTTATTAACCTAGCTCTAGGAATGCCCTGGCATAACCCATAGATAAGAATCGAACAACTTCCGGAGAACTACCCCACTCATACGTATATCTTTTTTATTTAAGACCATTTAATACCTCATAAGCTTATAAGAGAAAGGTAGACCCAATGACCACTTAAGACCTAGTAAGGGTGAGTCCTATGACTTTAGTCCAAAAACAAGGAGTGAACCTTAGGAACAGACCTAGTCCTAACCACTTGCTAACAAAACAAGGTAGGTCGGCCACTTAATACCTTCTCGTGGCAGGCCTACTCCACACAAGTATATATTAAACTAGACATCCCAGATTAAACTGACTACTTATAGACGCTGGATTTGTCGGACAGTTCCTGTCAAACTTCCACTATAAGTGGGCTTAACCTCGCATCTTTGTGTATTTATTATGATAGTACATAACATAAGACATCTCACATTAATCCGACTTCTTATAGATACTGGATCATACAGGATATGTCGGTCGGTTGCGGGCAGGCTTCTACTATAAGTAAGGTTAACCTTGTGTCCATGTGTCATTAATTAATAATAAATGTCATTAATACTCACACACATTCAAATTTTCCTATGGATCATTTAAATTCGAATTTCTACTTAAACGCATTTAATACGCGTATATAGTATGTTAATTACGTGATTAATAGTAATAAATAAAATATAATTAAAGCATGCATAAAGAAACATCATAAAATGTAGAAATGCCAATCCTAACCAAAATTAAGGTTCACAAATTTATTTCCCTAACTTCATCAACGTAACATATAATGTTTATTCACATTCAAATCAATAATAGGGAAATAACAGATATAAAAAAAATAACTTGTCATCTAGGTTCTAAAGATTATTTCAATAATAAAAGAAAGGACAAGGTGCAATATGACAATAATATGTATAACTTTTTTTGGTATTGCATTACTTTTTATATAAGATTTGTACAAAAACTAAGATTTTAGTAACATGTGTTTTAATACATTTGAACTAATTATTTTATAAGAAAATTTGATGTTTAAACATATGTAAGTTACAGTACCAAGATCCGTGGTTTCGCATAAATCAATATTTGCAATAAAAGTGAAGATAAAGTAAATCAGACCAAATATCAAAATTCTATAACACCAAAAAATCAAACCTTTTATTATATTCATAATTTAAAAACCAACAATATCACATGATTGACCTTATTTGAATTAAAAAAGAGATTTATGGGATATTTCTATATCATGTTTTCGTAGGAATCCCTAATCTTTTTTAGGCATAAAAATCCAAATTCTACACTACAACAACAATAAATGGTGACTTAATATAATCCCTACTTACAAAATTACAAGGACAAGAAAGTAGAACTAAAAAACTAAATTGTTTCCTCGAAATAGCGTACTCCAAATATTCCACCTAAAAATAATATATACATACATATATATATATAAGAATCAAAGAAGTGTCTTATATATATATAATTTCTAATTCCATATTAAGAACTAGTTTAGAGAACTTAGAAAATAGGTTAGAGAAGAAGGATAAATCAAACCTGGCTTAAATTTTGGAATATAGAAAAATGGAAGAGAAGCAGAATGAACGCGGAGTTGAGAAGCAGAATGTAGGATTTGGGGGAGAGGATAAGGCATTATTTATACTTGCTGGAGTGTATGTGGTCCGTCAGATTAGCTTTAAAAAAATCTGAATAGTCCATTCCAACAAAATACAAAAAAAAAATCCTTAAAAAAACAAGCCTCTACCCACCCTCGTGCATTAAGGGTATTCGACACCCTCCCTAGGAGGCGGTCGAACCCCCTTAGGATAGGGCATAGAGAATTTAAGTCTCCTGTTCATTTGATTTTATATTAATTCCTTATTAATGCTTATTAATTTTTTCCGTTTATTACAAACAGTGTCCTTGCCTTATAAATTTATATACACACACAAAAGTTTGAAATCCAAAAGGAATATTCTATTATGCTATAATTATTTATTTTTATTCCAGTTTTACATTTATAATTTGAATTTCAAATGTTGTATGCATATTATTTTCGTACATTTTGTTTTATTTGTAGTTTATTCATACGAACTCCATTTTCAATAAATAAAATATGAAAACGGAATAGAATCTCGGAATATAATGGTAATATTTTAATGACCAAATTCTCAGTAACTAAATATTCGTTTTTTCAACCTATTAGTATTTTATTAATTATTACTACTTATTCTTAATTTAATAGCCTATGCCTATTTATGGTATATTTTACAAGATGTTACAGATCACATACGCACTGAAGAAAATTTGACAGATCCTTTGAGAAATGATTGGCCAAAGAGAAAATCTTTATGTAACTACCAACTTTTCTGTACCCTTTGAGTTGACAATTACAACTCAAGTCCAACCCAAATTGCATGGAAAAGTGAATAGTTATTCGAAAGAAATTAGAGAGTGAGAAAAGAAATAAAAAAAATTAGAATAGAAGAAGAAGATCAACAATACATAGTCTCATATCGCAACGGAATAAAATATAATATCGAAATAAATCTTTATTAAGAGCTCGAAAAATAATACTTACATCCATAAGAGTAAAGCAGACAACCAATACGTCTAGACAGTTATAATAATCTATCCTTGTATACAACACCCAGCGACATAAATACTAAATACGTCTGGACTCCTCCAGCATGTCTTCAGATATTCGTATCCTCTTAACCTGAACCTGTAAAAGCTTGGTCTGACCCGAGCATTACAAACGCCACAGATCGGTCTGGTGAACCAGCGTGAGAAAACTCACTAAGTTTAAGTAACATCCAACTTGCTTAACTTTAGAAAATCCTTCGAAGGAACAGATAATCGCAAGATCAGTCCATACATAAACATGAATGGTTTTTACCTTACGATAACCCAAAATATTTTTGATATATCAAAATCCAATGATATTGTAATAGTGTCTATCAAATCACAAATAAATAACCATATAGCAGAACACTTGTATCTCATGCTCTACATATATATATTACATAATCAAAACCCGCATGATGCTTATTGGAGAATAGATTCCAACTATGACAAGTTATGGGACCACCTTCCGAAAGTGTAACTCTAGAGAGAAATACACTAGGGTTCAACAAGAACATTTTGCAACCCAACCATACATGATCGGCAACTCATTCAACTTGAGTGTACCGAATATATTGTCACTCTATGGTTTTATGGGCCCACCGTACTTCCCGAAAGATATAAAAAAAACAAATAGAATTTTCTCTAGATGGCGACAATACACACTAATGGGAATGATCCACTTAGCCATGTTGTCTGCTTAATTTCTGTTATTTCCCGGTTGATGAGGTTTGAGATCACGGGTTATCTTCCAAAGAACATATCATCAATTACTTTGAATGCCACATCGTCAAATCACTAATTGACGTCCACAAATACACTCACGGTGTTAAGCTAAGAGAACGTGTCGCTACTACAAAACAAGTCATTCGCATCGGTTGTCAAACCCCTGCTGTGTCGGTTGTTCAACCGATGCAAATGAAGATAATGCAACAAACAAATTTCTGTTGCGTCAGTTAAATGACTAATGCAAATGATAATGATTTACATCAGTTTTTTGATACAACCGATGCAATAAAGCAAATGCAAATGACTACATTTGCTTTTCAAGGTTGGGTGTATTGCATCGGTCTTTTTAAACAGCCGATGCTACTGAACAGATACAAAAAAAAACTGGATTCGTAATGACCTTGATGTATTGCATCGGTTGCTTCTTCTGTTACAACTGATGCAAATTTAATCTGTAGCAAAAAGATAAATATTTCCACTATTTCAAGTTTTTAAATCTAAAAAAATATCGGTTGGAATTTAAAATTATGCATATGCATTATTGCCACGAATCTGATCAAACAATAATTGTATTATCAGTCAACATAATTCATGTGTACAAACCCAAAAAAAGCATAAATACACACTTTGTCCAAAAAAATCAACATACATAACAAAAGATCAACTACATTCAGTTATACATGATATAATTGACTAAGTTATCTTGAACCTCGTTTATTTCTTGTTGGTTTTATGAACCACGTTGTGCAAAGTCTTGCAATTTACAAGAGAATACTATATCAAAATGTATATGACTAACATATAATAGCTAAGGAAAAAACAAATTAAAGTAGTGCCTATTGTAAATCGATGCTTTAATCGTGGTATTTTACTTTTTCATGCATATACATCATCATATATTGTACACAATACGTGGCTTCAGGTTGTTGCTAACACGGACAATATTACAAGATAATGTGATAGTTAATTTAAAATGAATAGGAAAAAGAGCACAATTTGAACTTTAAAAAAATGGAAAGATTATATCTATAGAACAACAGAATTAACTATATATCAGCAACATTAAATAACAATTTGTATGTTGGTGGAGCTAAGCTTTCATTGATAATATAAAAGTTCAACATTCATAGAACAATCAATCCTAACCCATATTTAATTAACATCCAAATATATGCTAAGAAGCGATCACGGAAAAGTCAATGAAAAAGGAATATTACCGGTTATTTATCAGAACTGTAAACAGGTAATTGTAGTTATCAAAACAACTGAAATAATGTTTTTTAGTTAATAAGAATATCATGTTTTTTTTAATTCAATAGTAGAACGGTGTTTGATTCTGCTAACCGGTGTCATTATAATTACTTAATTAGGTTCAACCTAATAATATTAAATGCGTAACTAATATTTTACCCATATTTTATGTTGAACCAAAATTGTCAAATGATATTACTAACATTTTCTATTTATCTCTATGAACATAAGGCCGAAAGCCGCTGGTCAGGGGACAAAGTACTTACAATTGGATATCACCAAAACACGTAGCAGAGGATGGTGATCATGTTGCACAACACACCTAATGAGAAAATCCTGTACCATACAGGATGCACTTAACTGGAAAACCCGAATTCATGATCGTCTAAGTAAGGAAAAGAAAAGAACTAGAAGATCCTCTACCATATGCATATGTATTGAAGAGACTCTGCAGTTATTTATTTGTGAGACACCATGAATGAATACCTTTTCCAGTTGCTACCAATCTACATTGTTTGGAAACCATTTAGTGCAAATACAACAGTATGCTTAACGTATACCAAACCAGTCACAGTAGTCCTAGCCTCCTATGGCCACGACAGCAAATAAATGTTCAATAGATTCCGCAGCAAAATTGTTTTATGAAAGCCAACAATGATAAGAATGGCATAGAATGTCAATATTTAATCAACTCAAACTAGTCTTACTATTTTGGTCCAGCATGGTATGTTACGCATTCCTACATAGATGGTTACCACTGCATTAAGATTTTATATGGCAGTTAAATTCTTGATAGCAAGATGCATATTATGGAAATGTCAGATGAAGAAATCATGTTGGCAGGCTTATAGTTAAATGAAATATCTACAAAACTATTCATATCAATTGTGTATAATCCAAATATCTTTTAATCACCTTATTTTATAGTGCATATTTCATTTTGTTCCTCCGGGTTGCTATGTTACAGCTAATCATTCTGCTTCAACAAAAATGACATTTAATCATCGTGGAGTAGTTATTGCAACCCAATTATATTAGATATAACCATTATGCTTCAAACCACTATTACATTCTTGTTTTAGCACATTTTTCCAACATGTTATATATTGCATTTGTCCATAAGATTGATGTAGATGCAACTGTGCAAGTTCCAAGTCAAATTTAGGTGTTTGTTGAAATTCTCTTTCAATGTATATTTTGTCACTTAATTATATTTTATTATTTATTTTCGGAGAAATCTCCAAGTGTTACATACATTAAAGCTTGTATATATATAAAGATACGCATGAAGTGCAAACATATTTATATATTCTTTTATATATAATAAAACATACATATTTTATGTATATATGGAGACATAATGAATGAAAAGCAATCTGCATGAACTGGTGTTGTGATAAAAGAATGTAATTTTCCAATCACTAATAACATCGTTATGACCCCACCTCAATACATTCCACATGATATAAGAGGAGGGACATATTACAAGAACAGAAGTAAATGGTACATATCATCTCACTCATGCTCTACATTGACATGGCAAATAGATATTGCATTTAACTATTAATATCAAAAAATTATTTGATATTGCATTAAGAAACCATATATTCAGATTATGAGAAGATGGAGAACGGATTTACCCTTAAGCGCATTGCTCTGCTGGTACTCCATTAAACTCTGTTAGAGGAAGAGAAACTGGAATGACAATACTTATTTTAAGTGGAGAACTTCTTTGGAATTTCTTTTGCCTTACTTCCTTTATGACATTCTAGTTTTCCCTTACAAACACAACCAAAATGACCACATATATATAGTGGATTACATACCCTACAAATAGACATGGCTCATTGAATGGACACAACTCTTCACTGAACGGGCATGACTCTTCGTTGAACTGACACGACTTTTCACTTGAACGGACACGACTCTTCACTGAACGAACATGTCTCTTCATTGGATGAACATGACTTTTCACTTGAACAGACACTTTGAAAACATGAACCAACATAAAACATAAATAGCAAAATAACATTTCAAATTATATTCCAACACTCCCTCCTAATTTGAAATTTTCTTTTTTACTCTTTTTCTGTTGAGTGGCTCGAGTTTCATAGGTTGTATCTTCTTTCTAATCAAGCTGTTTCCTTTCTCATTTTCATTTTCATAATACTTCACGATATTCTTCACATCATTACAAACAGATTTCATAGTTGGCCCAGCGTCCAGCTCACCTTTTATGGACTTGCATGATTTTCTCATTTGTTCAACTATCAAACTCAACTTTCTATTTTCAAAAGAAACACATGTACCACAGCCCATAGGAAAATCATGAATAACTGACAATTCCCCTTTCCTTCCAAATGGAACCTTATGTAACAACTTAATCTCACATGGCTTCTTTCGTGCTAGCCTGTAACCCTCTTTGGGTAAATCCTTCAGCGGGTTATCGAATCCCTTCTCAACAACAAAATTCCTTTCTGGCTCTTTTTCGATGACTTCAACCAATCTTTCCACTAACTTTCTCTCTCTAATAGGACTTTCAATCAAAGGAGTAGGAAAGCTTAGTATCGCCACTTTTGGTTTTTTCGCACTCTCTTTCTTTTCCTCTTCTTTTGGTTCCGCTTTCTTGTCTCTTGCTCCAGTTCTTTGCGAAAAATTTCTCCTACTTCTAGATCTCTTTCTCGTCCTTGATCCTTCATTTGTATCCTTCTCATTTTTTGTAATTTGGTTTCTTTATCTTCTGGATTGTCCTTTGCTTGAGCATCTTCAACTTCAGTCATTCTAGCATCTAATTTTTCATTCTCGCTTTTGTCTTCTCTTTCCACATCCGTTTTTACTTTAATTTTCTTTTCTTCTATGTTCTTCATCTCCACATCATCCGCTTCTGAATTGCTCTATTCACCTCCTTTCTTATTTTTGTTTGTGACATTCTAATTTTTCAAATCTTGTGCAATGTTGTTCTCTTCCACTTTGTTAGCATCGTTTTCATTTTCCAAATCCTCTTTGAGGTTTACATCGTCATATTTATCAACATTTTTCTCCTCCATAATATTCTTCGTGTTTTGTTTGTCAACAATCAAATTGTCTTCTTCTATCAATTTTGTATCATCCTTTGCATAGAACTCTTTCAATAATTTCCATGATACTTTTGCGGATCTTTGTCCATAAATACGATGATATGCTTCTTCATCGACATTCTTACCCATCACAACACGAGCTTGAAGATCTTTCCGTCTCCAACTTACAAATGATTTTCTTTCTTTCTCTGTCATATTTCTATCTTTTGGCTTTTCGTAGTCACTTTCAACTATTTCCCATAACCCTTTGGAAATTAGCTCTTCTTTCTTTATATTACTCCATTCTTCAAAATTTTCTTTTGTGAGAACAGTGTGAAGAAACAATGGAAGAAATAGATGTCGATGCACCATACTTTCAACCAGCCACTTTTTAGAGGAAGAGAAACTAGAGGGACAATACTTATTTTAAGTGAGAACTTCTTTAGAATTTCTTTTGCCTTGCTTCCTTTGCGACATTCTAGTTTTCCCTTACAAACACAACCAAAATGACCACATATATATAGTGGATTACATATCCTACAAATAGACACGACTCATTAAATGAACATGACTCTTCGTTGAACTGACATGACTTTTCACTTGAACGAACACGACTCTTCACTGAACAGACATGTCTCTTCATTGAATGGACATGACTTTTCACTTGAACAGACACTTTGAATACAAGAACCAACATAAAACATAAATAGCAAAATACCATTTCAAATTATATTTCAACAAACTTTGTATTTAACCCTACGGAACACTGTAGAGTTCTCAGTAGTAACCAAAGGTAGAGCAGGAACTACAACGGTCTCCATGGACGGAGCTACAACGGATACCACCAATATTCATGTACTTTTCCATTCATTGCTGCTCCATGTAAAACGCTTTTGCACTTCCTATTTCTAACTATCTGCAATAAAGTAGAGTCTGGTAGGGTAATAGTAAAAACAAGGGTACACATACTCACCTTGACAATGCAAAGAACATCAAGTTATGTGTTCCTCCATTTGGTCTGTTGTGTTGATGAGAAAAGAGTTGGGCAAGGGTTTACCTCACACCCATTTTCCTGCAATAGCATATCTGCAGCACTCCATACTTCATACGTCACATCACCACACTCCACCATAGCCACCAGCCCCGTACTTCACAACACCCAAACCCACAACTTCAACAAACACCCAATCTCAAGCCACCCCCTAATACAACTTTCTCACTTCCTTCCAGCTAAGTGCTAATCCAAACAAATGTCCTATTTCTCCAGATGAAGAGAGGGCGTTGTTAGTGAATTCCGAAGAGGAGCTTCGGGACTAAACATAGGACGAGAAGTCGGAACCAGTAAAAAATTCCTGGTGTCACTTTACTTACTTCTTTTACTTATTTGTGATATATCTATACCGCTTAGTTTTATTTGCATAACTATTGTACTATACAAGCTAGTATACCATAGTCAATCTCGCTTAATTCAATTTGGGTAAACAATACATATATATATATACATATATATATATATATATATATGAATAAGATAAACAATGACATACAATTTATGTAAAGAATCCAGTTGGATCCCTCCAACCTGCTTTTCCCTGCATCTAAATAGGTTACCTCAAAATAATCATTTCATTTCCATATAATGGTATATTTGTCAAAATATACAGTCAACTAATAAATTCAATAAACAACCAATAATAGCAATCCAAGCAACCAACTATAAATTTTATACGTTTATTTTATTATAAACGTAACCAATAAGGTATGTTACTTCAATGGGAAATAATCATTAAAATAACAGTTTGGTTTTTAGTTAAATTAAACGAACATTTGGTTTAATCAGTTCAGTCAATATATAAATATAGACTTAGCAATCATCCAACAATAAACATCCATAGCACACAAAAATAAAATCCAATTTATATAAAATATAAGTGGGACAAACTGACTGAGTTATACTCACTTTGATTCCGTTGTCGCTAGAGTAGTTCGGTTTTCGTTAAATTGAACTGGCGTTTAATTTAACGAAAAATCTCAACTATCTCCAGCTTTGACCAAAATAGTTCCACAATGTAGCGTTTGAAAATACAATCCCAGCGTTCCATATTTGGTTCCATTTTCTAAATTCTGGTTACAACCCTAATTGATAATTTCCACGCTCCTTTCATTCGTTCGTGTTTCGTATGCTTCTGTTCAAACTGCATGAATTAAAAATATCATAGGTGTAGGATTTTAAATAAACAAAAATTCTTAATTAAAACTAATTACTTAGTTACATCATTAATTACCGTTTTAATTAGACTGATTCTTCTCCCTTCTATATTGTTGTTTTCCTTCATTCCTGCTTCAAAACTTACGTACGACATTGTCGTTCACTATGCCTAACTCGTCCACTAGACGTTGATCGGCGGCCACCGAAAGTCACGCCATAACCGCCTCTGTCTTCGGTCCAAGTTTTGAATGTTCCGGTGCCTCCCTTTGCGTGTAAGAACCCACAAACTGCCATCCATTCTTGCATTGATTTCGGTCATTACGCAACTCTAACTCAGATCTTCAATCTTGGATAGATAAAGCTCATTGAGCTCTAGAGTCTTGTAGTTGTAAGTTTTTAATTTAGAGGGGCGGATCACTAGATTCGAGAGGAAGAAGATGGTGGATCTTAGGACGTTCAGAATGTAAGTGAGTGTGGAAACGGCTTTGACCACGCGAGGACACGTTGACGAGGGTTAGGGTATCTTATGGGTTTATATAATTGGGGAATATTTTTATTTAATTCTTTACGAAACTTACGGCGTAAGATTCAAGCAAAAAACCATCTCATATGACCTCCATTTGCGATGAAAATTGACACCTTAACATATTTAAATATTCCGGATACGTTTGAACAAGTTTTGTTGAATTCTGAGCTCGTTTGTAAAAAAATTATAACATCACAATGTGAATCGATACGTGCATAAATTACGCACAATCACATATTAACTCCAAAAATCTTGAAACTTGAAATCTTACAATAATTAATCACTACGAATATAATAAAAGTAGTTATGTTGAAAACCGAGTTCATTTGAAAATTGGTTATTCTTAAGATTTATATTAAATCGAATAAACGATTAAGTAAAAATCTAGGCGTTTATCATTCCTACGATCAAACGGCAAGTCTGATCGATATGAAAATCAAAATCCTATAATAACTCACTAATACGGATCAACGGAAAAAGTATCATCGCATTCTGAGACTGTTCACACGGAATGATATTTTACGCATAAAACGATGCTATAATTGGACATCAAAATACATGGTCTCCAAAAATAACGAATTATACATATCCAGACTCTAAACGTCATTATGAATCCAATGGGACAAGTCTTGTGTCTTAATTTGATAATTAGCTCAAGTTACAAATAAATTTCTTCTAATTAAATTAAATTCATTTAATTAAACGTTACGTGAAATAACTATGCGTTTACGGCTATTAAAGTCACGTATGATATCAAATCACCACGAAATTTATTTTCATACAATAATTTAATACTACGAATCCAATGAAACTAATTTCGTTGAAAACCGTGATCCTTTCAAAATCAGCTATTTTTAACTGTATTAAATTAGTATAAAATTCCTATTTTCTGCCAATTCAACATTAAACTAAACATTTCAAAACTCTACTCACTTCTATTTTACTTTAACTACATATATAACTATCCAGAAATCATTTTAATCAATTTCGAGGTTAAAACAGTATTCTGTTTATTAAAAATCCATTTATTTTATTAAATAAAACGTTATAATTTATAAACAATTCCATGGAGAATATTTGAAAATTTTAATTGGACATAACTCAAAATCTATAACATGAAATATCACTTTTTGTCTTTCATTGGAAAGTTATAATCAAATAGATTCAGACGATCCTTGTTTTAAAGAACTCCGACTTAAAATGGATTTTGGATATTCAATTGAAGTCACTACAAGAAAATGGGGTTTGCATGGCAATATGGAATAGCGTTCCCGTATTTGGATATTTAATTGCTTTGAAATTGAAGGATCTCAGCGCTATTTGGGATACATGCCGTGTACAGAACGCTATCCAGAAAGGGGAGAGGTGGGAAATGAATTTCTGTGTGCGGGAACTAAAGTAAAACGTTATTTTTCCCTTCTCTCGAGGAAAATCTTTCTTTATTCACATCATCGCCTCCACTTCCAAAAGACAACCGATCCAGCATCTCGGATCTCGCAGCTCTCCAAATCTCCGAATTGCTCCATAAATCAATGGTCGATCCAGCATCTCTCCAGTTGACCCCTGTATCCTCTACCCAAATCGTGAACTGAGAGTAGCAAATCCAAAATGGCGAACTGGCACTACCGGTACTACAGATTTTATCATATATTTTTCACTGCTCATCTTTGCGGTACTAAAATTATTTATTACTGAATAATAGTTTATCAAAGACTCGATAATAGCAATTTATTGTATTATCAATTTGAAAATTGTTTATGAATATAATTTAGATATTTGACTAGTATATAAACTATGAAATAAACCTTACTGCTTTCCTAGTGATTGTTTCCAAAGTTGTTGGCTTATAATTTGATTAACACAAACTGCATAAGTAATACATGAGTACTATTATGTTATTATTTTTGTTTATGGATTAATAATGTCATACGTTTTCTAAGTAGTTGTGAATGTAAAGCAGATCTTCTTCAGAGAATACCCATGCTAAATTTTATTAAATTTTGTGGTTAACTAAATTTTATTAGTTTTCAAAGAAAAAATAATGCCCATGCTAATGATTTTCTTCGGAGAATGATGTTAATACTCTGTTAGATAACCAAGCCTGCTCAGTTTTGCAGCTGAAACAGAGATCGTTTTTTATTTTATTATAACACGCACATGAAGTAAATAGTAAATGTCATAAGAAAAAGTAAAGTGTAAATGTCTTTTGAATTATAACAGCTGTTCAAACGACATTTGGTAATAAGTTGTTATAAAACCAACTTATTTAGTTCTTACAGCTCTTGATAAAATATAGAATTATAACAGCTGCTCAGTTTTGTTGTAGAGACATAACTTCATGAATTGCAAATAATTTTTGGTTGTAGATCATTGCCTTACTCCAAAGTTGAAGGGTTGTGATGCCAAGCCCAATGTGGTGCTTTGGTAATTGGATTTCGTGATATGAAATAGGAACACTTATTTTTGAAAAAAAGATAATCATGCCATAATAATTGATTTAATGCACCATTGATCATGCTTAAGAGGATATAGTGTCTAGACCAATAAGATGTTACTTCAATTGTGAAAGATTAAACAATAACCATCCTGCCTGGTTGAGTGAGTTTGGGGTTTGATCATAGTGATAGTTTTGCACAGATCATTCTGTAGAGAGGAAGGCAATGTGCTTTAGTAATATACGAAGTGATTCAAGGAAGTCTAAGGGAAGATGAGTTAAGTGGCATCTCTTTAAGTCATGATTGACTTATAATTTTCTCCTTCATGCTACCAGATATACCAACTATAAGCATGTGGGATTTTTGGAGACTGATCTTAAAACAAGTAATCAGATGGAAATTATATATTATGTCAAGGATAGAGTTAATATTTTTAGCTACAAGCTTGTAATGATGACAAATTCATCAGTAAAGAAGAGATGAGTAAACAGGTGCTTGCATTTGTGGTGAATATCTTGTTCCTTAGCATCAAATTGCTTCCAGAATTAAAGCATTAAGGAAAACCATTACATTTATGAATAGAGGATGATATAGGGTCCCCTTGATCTATGCCTTCTCTACCTTTGAAGCAACCATTTGGACAACCATTTCTAGTAATTGAAAAGTGTAGGTTGGAAATACATGCATATAACTTGGCTAACATAGGATTAGGGAAGTTCATACGAGATAAAATGGCTATAATAGAACTCTAGGAGATATAATCAAATGTTTTATGTAAATCTTGTTAAGCATGCATCTACGGTAAATATTATAATTTCTATAACCTTTTAGTAGCTCTTGGGTAAGTTGGATTTTATTACTTATGTTTCTATGAGGTGCATGCGATCAGGATAGGGTATATGTAGGATCGATAATAACCCTAGAGGGGGGTGAATAGGGTTTTAACAATAAATTAAAATAAATTCTGAGATAAAAAAAATAATGCAGAAAGAAGAATCACACGCAAAGATACCCAGCTTCGGCAAACTGTGCCTACTGCTGCCTTTCTATGATTTCTACTAGGAGATACAAACAGATCTCGCTTACAATCCTATGTAAACTTGCAACTCCTGCTCCTGTCTGACCCTAAGCTTAAAATCCTAGACTGGTCAATGAACTCTAGACCAGATTTTCCCAGACTACTATCCAGTAATCTGTATCCTAGTTTTACAGGAAACTAGAAAACAAGAAATTCCCTCCTTTAAAAAAAACTAAAAACAATTACAAAGGAAATTCAAAAGATAGGAGAACAAATTAAAAGCACCCCCTTTAACAATCCTGGCTTAGCCAAGCAAACAAAGGGTCGGCCCACTCTCTTTTATTTGTGCAATTCTCCTTTTACTTGATAATGGCGGCTCCCAAAAAACATCGTGACTAGGGTTTCTGAAAGAAATGAAATTTCTTGGCTTGCGAATCTGAAAAATACTGGGCTTTGATTTGCTGCTTGTTTCTGCGACGTGCTCTTTCTTTCTCTCGATCAATCAAGTAAGCAATTCTGATTTTTGCAATTAGGGTTTCGGTTTTTCTGTGTATATTTCGATGATGTCTGTCGATGATGTATGGTGTGTTTATATAGGGTTTTAGAAACCCTTACTCTCTGATTTCGCATTAGAGACTTGCCCCCTTTTGATTTGCTTTGATTTTGACTTTCCTTGAATCTGATATGGATTTCTCGGCTTGAATGTTTGTGGCCCCTTGCTATTTGATTTGCTGTTTACGGCCTTGATTGAAAAGATTCCCTGGCCATATATGAGTGATTGTTGAATTTGTCCCTTGCTCCTGATTTTCACTGCATTGATAAATGAGAGATTTTGGAAAATTTTGATTGCCGCCTTTACTCAAATAGCAGATTTCTTGTATGCAAATTTCTCTTTTGATAGAATCTGAAATCTCTAATTAGAGAAGTTGAATTGTTTTCCCTTTTTGGAATTGATCGGTTTCTGTTTTGAATTGTTGCCAAAAAAAATATTCCATACTGTAAATCTCGACCCTAATTTGATATTGCAATACTGAAGCAGATTATTTCCCCTTGCCAAAAATAACACTCTGATTTATTCAAAATTTCAATTAACACTTTCCTGAAAACGTGATTGAATGAAAATATAACTTTCCCAAACTCAAAACACTTAAAAAACTGTAATCTTTGAAAGTGAACTTGAATTTCCACATCAAATAAATTCACTGATTTGTGAGGATTGTTTTGAATTTAGATTCCTTGCCATAAACTAATTTCCAACTTTGATTTACTGGATTCTTTTGCATGATTAATTCTGCACAATTATTTCCCCATTTATTGTAAATCTGAGCTGCATCGACTTGTGTATTTAGGCTTTAATCTGGAATTGATCACCATACTGTTTTGGTCTTGCTGTGTACATTTTGCACGACTTGTGACTTGTATTTGCATACATGATCACCATGTTGTTGTGATCATTTGAAACTTGATCTGTCTCTTGTCATTGACCATGTCGCACCCTATTCTGCCTTGTTCATCTTGCTTATTTACTGAATATGCTTGTAGTTTCACCATTGATCATCCTATCACTTGTACATGCACTCAAGTTGCACTATGTAGTTGAGCTCGGCCATTCCTGCTTGCTGTTGTGTTCACTGCAGATTCTGAAATTTGTGATCTGCCAAGTAATTCTCCTTGATCTTGAACTGATTTTGCTGTTTAAAAAACTGCTGATTTGCATGACCATGACTCGACCAATTTGCATGTTTGCTAACTCATCCATATATACCACTGATTCTCCTTGTACTTTGCTGCTTTGACATGCTCTGTCATATGTACACATGCTGTTGCAAACTTGAGTTGTATTTGTACACCACTTTGCATTTGTTTCATTACTGCCATCTTGTCTTGGGTTTGAAAAACATTCTTTGTTCTGTTTGTTCATGATTTTCAGTTTGTGTGTTTTTTTTTTTTTGATCTAAAGGTTTGCACTTCCATTTCTCTATTGATTTTTGACTTGTGACCCTGACACAACAAAAAAAAACAGCAGTCAAACTGTACTGAGTTGAGGCTGGTCAGAATCAGCTGGTTCTGATCAGCAAACCAGTATGGTTGTGGCGTGGCTGTGCAAGTCTGAAATATGATGAGAAAAACACACAGAAAGCTGAGACAAAAAAATCTATAAAATTTTATTTGTTCAGTGCTTATTTTTGTTCCAGTGTACTTGTGTGTATTTTCTTTTGTGTGGCAGGTTTTGAGAATGATGCAACCAAGGCAGAACAGAAATTTGGACAGTAAGAGTGTGCAGTACAGAAATTGTTTAGCAGAGAGATGTGTGTGAAATGTAAAGGGATTTGTAAAGACATTTGTACTGAGTTCATTTGTAAAGAAGTTGAAAAGTCATGTAAAAGAATGAGTGTCTCAAGAGAAATTTGTATATAAATGCTTTGTGAAATAAAGTAAATATTATTGAATAAAAAAATGCTTGCATAAGTTTCCTGTATTCTGTGTACAGCATTATTAAGCAATAATACTTATTATTTCACTATCAAACACATCAATAAAAATCTATTTGTTATCATCAAACACAACCATATATTCAACAAACTCCCCCTTTTGATGATGACAAACAGACTTAAGATTTTTGAGAATGACACAGGACAGGATGTGTTTGAAATGAACTCCCCCTATATTTGTGCTCCTCCTATCTGTTGTAAACAGACATAAAATAAGAAGTTGAAAAAAAATAGAAAGTAATTAAACGCTTAGCATTAATGGCAAAATAAAATCTATAGATGTCTGTAAACAACACAAAATCTTAACTCCTTCTCCCCCTTTGTAATCATCAAAAGATGAACAGTTCTGAACATTTTTAAAGGATATGGACTGTAGTGAGAAAACAAGACATTTGACAGAATCAGAGTCAGAAAACCCCAAACAATCAAATAAAAATCATAATAATTCGTAAAATAGGAACACATTTCACAAATCAGAGAATGAAGATATATATATATATATATATATATATATTTTTTATTTTTTTTTTCAATTCAAGAGCACACTAACCACGCATAACCAGAACTTGGATTTTTAAATGGGATTAGTTGCAACATGAAAAAAAAAGTCTCATGACCATGCATAACCAGAACTTGGATTTTTAAATGAGGTCAGAGTAATTATTTGTGTATAATTTTTATAATAGATGAGAGAAGAATGGTAGAGACAGAGATGGATGTGAAAAAAGTTCCTAATTTACTCATATTATAAAGAATATTCAATCACATCAGAGTTGCAGACAAACTTTCAGCCATCTCATATTCTGAAATCTTACATAGTCACAATTTTATCAAAAAATTGTCCAAAACAAAACTGTTCTTTTCTTGATGGTTTGAAGATTGGATTATTTGTCAGAAAATGATATTGATAACAGAACATCTCAAGAGAAAATTTACCCAAAAATGCAAAGAGATTAATTTATTTCTATTATTCCCAAATCCAAACGCAATCTGCAAAATCTGTCTTCGGGAAGGGGTTTTGTGAAAATATCAGCCAGTTGAGATTCAGTTGGAATAAATTCAATACAAACATCTTCACTGATAATATGATCTCTAAGAAAGTGGTGTCGTACATCAATGTGTTTTGTGCGTGAGTGATGTACAGGATTATTTGATAAATCAATTGCACTCTTACTGTCGCACTTTAAAGGAACTTGTTTATAGCAAAGCCCAAAGTCAGACAGAGTCTGCATCATCCATAAAATTTGTGCACAACAACTTCCTAAAGCAATATATTCAGCCTCAGTGGTGGATAAAGCAACACAGTTTTGTTTACGACTTGACCATGAGACAAGTGAATGACCAAGCATGAAACAAGTTCCACTAGTACTCTTCCTATCAGTGAGTGAGCCAGCATAATCAGCATCGGTAAATCCAACTAAATTAAAGTTATCACAAGAAGGATACCATAAACCAAGATTTGGTGTGTGTACCAAATATCTCAGAATTCGTTTTGTGGCTTTTAAATGAGATTCTTTTGGATTAGATTGAAAACGAGCACACAAACAAACAGAAAACATAACATCGGGTCTGGAAGCAGAAAGATAAAGAAGTGAACCAATAATACCGCGATATTTTTTTTGGTCAACAGCAACACCTTTTTCATCTTTGTCTAGCTTGATTGTTGGACTCATTGGTGTTTTCATCGGTTTTGCATCTTCAACTCCAAATTTCTTCAGTAACTCCATCACATACTTTGTTTGAGAGATAAAGATACCTTTGCTGCTCTGTTTGATTTGAAAGCCAAGAAAATATTTCAGTTCTCCCACCAAGCTCATCTCAAATTTGTCCTGCATCACTTTTTCAAACTTTTCACACAAGACATCATTAGTAGCACCGTATATGATATCATCAACATAGATTTGAACAATCAAAAAATCATCACCGTCATGTGAAAGAAACAGAGTCGTGTCAGCACACCCCTTTTTAAAACCGTTTTCCAAAAGATAAGTACAGAGACAGTCATACCAAGCTCGAGGAGCTTGCTTAAGGCCATACAATGCTTTTTCTAGTTTATACACATGGTTTGGAAAATCGTGACTCTCAAAACCAGGGGGTTGTTCAACATAAACATCTTCTTTTAGTTCTCCATTCAGAAAAGCACTTTTCACATCCATTTGTTTCAGTTTAAATCCTTTAAAACAAGCAAAGCTCAACAATATTCTGATTGCTTCTAATCTAGCAACTGGGGCAAATGTTTCATCAAAGTCAATGCCTTCGATCTGATTGTACCCCTTAGCAACCAACCTAGCTTTGTTTCTAGTTACATTTCCAGACTCATCAAGTTTATTTTTAAACACCCATTTGGTTCCAACTACTGGATAGTCTTTTGGCCTAGGTACCAAGTTCCAGACTTTGTTTCTCTCAAACTGGTTAAGTTCTTCTTGCATAGCTAACAACCAAAATTCATCATTAAGAGCAATATCATAAGAACTGGGTTCTATTTCAGATACAAAAGCATTATGTATACAAAAAATACAAACATCCTTATTGAGAGAGGAACGTGTACGAACACCAGCTGTTGGGCTTCCAATTACCAAATCTGGAGGATGATTGGGCTTGAATTTCAGTCTTTCAACATTTGGAGCTGCTTCGGTGGCTTCTTCGTTGCTTGCCTCAACATCGTTGTTTTCTTGTTCAACTTCTTGTGCACCACCATCATCTTTATCTTCTTCAGAGACCATATCCACATCTGTTTCATTGAACTTTACATTGACGGTTTCCACAATTGTTCTTGATTGTTTATTGAAGATTCTGTAAGCTTTGCTTCTTGAGGAATAACCCATGAAAATCCCATTAATCGTTTTTGGCTCAAATTTCCCAAGCTGTTCTCCTGTGTTCAAAATATAACAAGGACATCCAAACACTCTAAAGTACGAAATGTTAGGCTTTTTGTCAGACCAAAGTTCATATGACGTTTTATTAAGTATTGGTCTAATCATAACTCTGTTCATTACATAGCATGAAGTATTTACTGCCTCAGCCCAGAAGATTTGAGGCAAATTATATTCACATAACATCGATCTAGCCATTTCTTGTAATGTACGATTTTTCCTTTCAACCACCCCATTTTGTTGAGGTGTTCGAGGAGCGGAAAACTCATGTTTAAAACCATTTTCTTCACAAAGTTTTTCAAAGTCTAGATTTTCAAATTCACCTCCATGATCACTTCTCAGAGTTTTAATTGAAAACCCTTTTTCATTTTGAACAAGTTTTGAAAATTTTGAAAAATAATCAAAAGCTTCAGACTTTTTGGCTAGAAAGTAAACCCATGTAAATCTAGAGTAATCATCAACCAATACATAACAATAACGTTTACCATTTAAACTAGCCATGTCAGTAGGTCCAAACAAATCCATATGAATCAATTCAAGCACGCGTGACGTACTAACAACATTTTTTGGACGAAAAGATTAGCGACTAAGTTTTCCCATAGTACAGGCTTTACACACTTTGTAATTTTTGAATTTCTGATTAGGCAAACCTCTGACAAGTTCGTTTGTTTCCAGTCTTTCAAGCAGACTCATACTTGCATGTGCCAGCCTTCTGTGCCATAGAGTTGCCTCCTCTCCCGTTGCTATCAAGCACCTAGAAACAGTCACATCATCGAAAGAGAGTGTGTAGACATTTCCTCTTCTTTTCCCTGTAAAAACAACCTTTCCAGAGGATTTTTCTATGATTTTGCAAACATTACTATCAAACACAACATTCATTCCTTTATCACAGAGTTGACTGATAGAGATAAGATTGTGAAATAGACTATCAACATATAAAACACCGGTTAAGGCAAAAATACTGTTACCTACTTTTCCTTTACCAATAATTTTACATTTGCTGTTGTCACCTAGAGTCACATTCCCACCTTTATGTTTTTCAAGGCTAAGGAACAGTCTTTTGTCTCCTGTCATATGTCTGGAGCAACCTGAATCCAAATACCATTTCTGTTGCTCCTTAGCCCGCCAACATACCTACACAAACAGAGAAGAGGATGACCCAGAGAATCTTCTAGGTCCAATCATATCAGTAGTAGAAAAATGATAGTCATAAGACTCTTTTGGAGCCCAGATTTGATTTTTTCCTTTATTTGTGTTCCAATCATTACAATAATTGTGTGCCAAGTGTTTGGGAACCCAAACCTTTTTGAACTTTTGAATTTTACTACCATTCTTGCAGTTTTCATGATTGTGACCAATTACTCCACATTTTACACATTTGGGAAATATACCTCTACCTTTAGCACTGTCAATCCTAGTCACTTTTTCTTGTGTCTTTCCATACCCAAGTCCTTTTCTATTATTTGCAAATAGTTGGTTTCCAAGCAACATTTTAAAAGACGTTTGACCAATTGAGAATTTATTCAAAGCAACTTCAAGATCTTGAACTCTCGTTCTTAACATTGTGTTTTCATTTATCAAAGAAGTGCATCGTTCAACATAATTCTTTCTTTTGGTGTCATCATTCTTTTTAAGAGTCGAATTTACTTTTTCAAGATTCTCAATGGTGCACTCGAGTGTTAAAAGTTCTAGATTCACATCCTTACAAATTTCACAATCTAGATTATTGATTTTTGAAGCATTTTTAATCTCAGATTCCAACTTCTTATAACTGTATACCTCAGTGGTTTCCTCGTCGGTATCTTCTAGGTCTGATTTTGCCATGAAGCACAAATTGCTTTCTTCCTCACTGCTGTCTGAATCTTCTTCTCCTTCCTCGTCATCCCAAGTTATGGCAAAAGCTTTCTTTTTCTTCTTGTTTCTTTGGAGAAGTGGACAATTTGGTTTTATGTGCCCAGGCTTTTGACAGTTGTAGCAGAGTGGTTCGTCTTCTGAATTGTTGGTCTTTGGTTTATTTCTCCGAGGTTTGAGTTTGCTCCACTTCGTGAGTTGTCTGACTGCCATGGCAAGCTGTTCAATAGGATCTTCACTATCGCTGGTGACAGTGTTGGACAAGGCTATTGACTTCTTTTTCAGATCTGAGTTGTTGCGATCTTCTCTTGCTTTTAGCTCCATTTCATATGTCATTAGATTCCCGATAAGCTCTTCCATGCTTAGCTTGCTCAGATCTTTAGATTCTTGAATGGCTGTGACTTTTGCTTCAAAGTTCATGGGCAGAACACGCAGAATCTTCCTCACGAGCTCCACTTCTGTATAGACCTTTCCAAGGGCTCTAGCATTGTAGACTAGTACGGAGAAGCGACCATACATGTCCTTGATGCTCTCGTCCTTCTGCATGTTGAAGTTTTCATATTCATTACTGAACATGGCAAGACGGGATTTTTTAACCTGAGAAGTTCCTTCGTGTGTGACTTCCAGAGTATGCCAAATTTCCTGGGCGGTATTACAATGAGAAATTCTGTTATATTCTGTTTTATCAAGAGCACAAATCAGAGCATTCATAGCTTTAGAATCTATAGAGTATAGTTTCTTATCATTTGCATCCTACCTAATTTTTGGTTTAGGTGTTACAATTCCATTAACAGTTTCAGTAGGAGGTTTATATCCAGTTTCAATGATATCCCAGACATCATAATCAACAGACACAAGATAGATTTTCATCCTAGCTTTCCAATACGCATAATCACCACCATTGAACATGGGTGGTCTAGCAATAGATTGACCTTCAGAAAAAGCATTGTTCATTGAAGTCATGATTCTAGGGTTACACACTGGCTCTGATACCAATTGTAGGATCGATAATAACCCTAGAGGGGGGTGAATAGGGTTTTAACAATAAATTAAAATAAATTCTGAGATAAAAAAAATAATGCAGAAAGAAGAATCACACGCAAAGATACCCAGCTTCGGCAAACTGTGCCTACTGCTGCCTTTCTAAGATTTCTACTAGGAGATACAAACAGATCTCGCTTACAATCCTATGTAAACTTGCAACTCCTGCTCCAATCTGACCCTAAGCTTAAAATCCTAGACTGGTCAATGAACTCTAGACCAGATTTTCCCAGACTACTATCCAGTAATCTGTATCCTAGTTTTACAGGAAACTAGAAAACAAGAAATTCCCTCCTTTAAAAAAAACTAAAAACAATTACAAAGGAAATTCAAAAGATAGGAGAACAAATTAAAAGCACCCCCTTTAACAATCCTGGCTTAGCCAAGCAAACAAAGGGTCGGCCCATTCTCTTTTATTTGTGCAATTCTCCTTTTACTTGATAATGGCGGCTCCCAAAAAACATCGTGACTAGGGTTTCTGAAAGAAATGAAATTTCTTGGCTTGCGAATCTGAAAAATACTGGGCTTTGATTTGCTGCTTGTTTCTGCGACGTGCTCTTTCTTTCTCTCGATCAATCAAGTAAGCAATTCTGATTTTTGCAATTAGGGTTTCGGTTTTTCTGTGTATATTTCGATGATGTCTGTCGATGATGTATGGTGTGTTTATATAGGGTTTTAGAAACCCTTACTCTCTGATTTCGCATTAGAGACTTGCCCCCTTTTGATTTGCTTTGATTTTGACTTTCCTTGAATCTGATATGGATTTCTCGGCTTGAATGTTTGTGGCCCCTTGCTATTTGATTTGCTGTTTACGGCCTTGATTGAAAAGATTCCCTGGCCATATATGAGTGATTGTTGAATTTGTCCCTTGCTCCTGATTTTCACTGCATTGATAAATGAGAGATTTTGGAAAATTTTGATTGCCGCCTTTACTCAAATAGCAGATTTCTTGTATGCAAATTTCTCTTTTGACAGAATCTGAAATCTCTAATTAGAGAAGTTGAATTGTTTTCCCTTTTTGGAATTGATCGGTTTCTGTTTTGAATTGTTGCCAAAAAAAATATTCCATACTGTAAATCTCGGCCCTAATTTGATATTTCAATACTGAAGCAGATTATTTCCCCTTGCCAAAAATAACACTCTGATTTATTCAAAATTTCAATTAACACTTTCCTGAAAACGTGATTGAATGAAAATATAACTTTCCCAAACTCAAAACACTTAAAAAACTGTAATCTTTGAAAGTGAACTTGAATTTCCACATCAAATAAATTCACTGATTTGTGAGGATTGTTTTGAATTTAGATTCCTTGCCATAAACTAATTTCCAACTTTGATTTACTGAATTCTTTTGCATGATTAATTCTGCACAATTATTTCCCCATTTATTGTAAATTTGAGCTGCATCGACTTGTGTATTTAGGCTTTAATCTGGAATTGATCACCATACTGTTTTGGTCTTGCTGTGTACATTTTGCACGACTTGTGACTTGTATTTGCATACATGATCACCATGTTGTTGTGATCATTTGAAACTTGATCTGTCTCTTGTCATTGACCATGTCGCACCCTATTCTGCCTTGTTCATCTTGCTTATTTACTGAATATGCTTGTAGTTTCACCATTGATCATCCTATCACTTGTACATGCACTCAAGTTGCACTATGTATCCATTAGTTGAGCTCGGCCATTCCTGCTTGCTGTTGTGTTCACTGCAGATTCTGAAATTTGTGATCTGCCAAGTAATTCTCCTTGATCTTGAACTGATTTTGCTGTTTAAAAAACTGCTGATTTGCATGACCATGACTCGACCAATTTGCATGTTTGCTAACTCATCCATATATACCACTGATTCTCCTTGTACTTTGCTGCTTTGACATGCTCTGTCATATGTACACATGCTGTTGCAAACTTGAGTTGTATTTGTACACCACTTTGCATTTGTTTCATTACTGCCATCTTGTCTTGGGTTTGAAAAACATTCTTTGTTCTGTTTGTTCATGATTTTCAGTTTGTGTTTTTTTTTTTTTTTGATCTAAAGGTTTGCACTTCCATTTCTCTATTGATTTTTGACTTGTGACCCTGACACAACAAAAAAAAAACAGCAGTCAAACTGTACTGAGTTGAGGCTGGTCAGAATCAGCTGGTTCTGATCAGCAAACCAGTATGGTTGTGGCGTGGCTGTGCAAGTCTGAAATATGATGAGAAAAACACACAGAAAGCTGAGACAAAAAAATCTATAAAATTTTATTTGTTCAGTGCTTATTTTTGTTCCAGTGTACTTGTGTGTATTTTCTTTTGTGTGGCAGGTTTTGAGAATGATGCAACCAAGGCAGAACAGAAATTTGGACAGTAAGAGTGTGCAGTACAGAAATTGTTTAGCAGAGAGATGTGTGTGAAATGTAAAGGGATTTGTAAAGACATTTGTACTGAGTTCATTTGTAAAGAAGTTGAAAAGTCATGTAAAAGAATGAGTGTCTCAAGAG
Organism: Allium sativum; assembly: GCA_030737875.1. Taxonomy (NCBI): domain Eukaryota; kingdom Viridiplantae; phylum Streptophyta; class Magnoliopsida; order Asparagales; family Amaryllidaceae; genus Allium; species Allium sativum. Next base: position 598,192 of record JASFAX010000053.1, read on the forward strand.
AAATTTGTATATAAATGCTTTGTGAAATAAAGTAAATATTATTGAATAAAAAAATGCTTGCATAAGTTTCCTGTATTCTGTGTACAGCATTACTAAGCAATAATACTTATTATTTCACTATCAAACACATCAATAAAAATCTATTTGTTATCATCAAACACAACCATATATTCAACAGTATAAGGTATTATGAAATATTTATTTTAATTATAATAAATGTCTAAGTAAATATATATAATATAGGTCTATCCACTACAAAAAGTAAATATTGACATGTATGATCATAACTTATGTGTTAAATATATTGACTTCGTGATATAAAAAATCATTTATTTATTTATATGTATTAAATGTTAAATAAACCGCTACAACCACTACATTTATGTCCATTACATTTTTGGTGGGTGAGAAATAGTCATTTGTGTCGACATCATGAGCAGTGTATACTCGTCAATGTTAAAAACCTCTCTTTTGTTAATAAAGGTTTTACATTTTCATCCATGCTTTGCAGTTTACAATTTTGCTTTGTCCTTAAATTTTTGCGTTGAATCTTGTTCTAGGTGAAATGCTGCAGATGTGGAAGTATCATAGAGATTAGATGAATTTGGGTCTCTTATGCTCAGCAAGTAGTTTGGGTCAAAAGGATTCATCTTGTTCCAGGTTAAATCTGATCTTTTACACTATTGTTTATTTCCTAGTTGAGTTAAAAAGGCAGTTGTATAATCCTTGTTGAGAAAATGAGAATGTGTCTATGCAGATTTTCATCTTTTATAACATGTACATTTCTATGTACATGCTAGAAGTTGTAACACAACACAACAGTTTAAAAATTGATAGTTTAACAAGCATTAAAAAAAAACTTAAGAACAGCTAAATTATCTAACATTTATCATAATAAATAATGATGTTAATGTTACTATAAAAGATGATGTTAATAATAATGATTTTCATCTTACAACTGAAATCTAATTTTTTGGCACAAATTATGTTAGCTTTCCTAGTCAAAGCTTTTTTTTGCAGCTAATTTGGATGTTGATCGGCTACTTGCTCATTTGTTTCAAGGCTGTCATATTCTTGCACCTAATTAGAAGGTCGGCATCGGTTAAGTAGTTATCCTTGCAATTTGTTGTATTTTGAATTTATCTCGATCACACATTGTGTTTCTTATCTGGTAAATAACTGGAAAAAAAGCCATACACTGGTCAAACTTAATAAAATTTTTTGACAAGGTCGGTGAACACTCTCTATTTTTGCATGTTGCCACTATACTTCAAAGTTCGAACATTATTTATAGTTTGTAGTTATTTCCAGTAACACCATTAATTGGTTATCACTTTCTTACAAACAAATGATAACTATATTTATGTCAACTGTGAATGCATTGGAGGTGACTCAGTGCTTCTGTCAACGATGGGTAATAATGTTTTTTGGTTCGGTAAAATCGCCTAGGGTTCACCAATCCACCTAAAAGGTATGGAAGAGAGGCCTGCTTCTTGAACATACACATTCTCTTGAAACCAATCACTTAACAGCAGGTTGACCTCTTTATCATAATGAAATGGTTCCTTTTTGCCTTTTGGTAAACTTACTATAAGAGACCTAGATAATCCTGTTGCTTTCTTTAGACCATATTGCCCAATGTAGAAATATGTAACCACCTACTTATTTCAATAAAATAAATAAATAAATAAAAATCTTCAAATAATGATATATTACGTTTTTGCAGCAGGTTTGCAAAGATAGATGGAAATTAAGTGTAATTTATTTTAAAGGAAAAAACAATGTCAATGTTTTACATCCTATAAGTAAATCTTGTTCATCGTTTATCATTTGACCCAAACAAATACTATGTAAATGCTAAATAATTTAAATTGTTTATCTGTCTGTATTATACTTCCACCAAATCAGAAGTGGATATTTTAGAAATTAAAAGACAATGCAAAGGGAATAATGTTAACGAAATAAATATTAGATTAATGCTACTTAGTACTTACCTTGTCAACTATAAACCTGTAAGTAAAAGTCTCTCCTAGATTGATTGGACATTGAGAGGTAAAGGCTGTTCTGGCTCCTGGAGTCCCAAACTGTAGTCAGTACTTCAGAATGTAATGCATGTGCATTAGTGTATATGTTGGTATTAATTATATATGATCATATTTTGAAATAATATACAAAGGTGACCATGTCTAATGCTGTGCAGATATACGAGTTGAAATGATTTCGTATATAGAAGAATTATGCGAATTGAGCATGTACCCTTCGTCGTTCTGTATTAAATGTAGTTCATTGAAAGTCTGAAATCAATTAATTTTCTTATCTCGATGCTTCTCGGCTGATCTAAAAAAAAAAGGAATGAAACAACACTTGTGTGTAGTAGTTGATATTGAAAAGGCAGCTACTGAATTGAAGCATCAATGATCAAGTGTAAAAAGTAGATATTGAGATTTTACAGGAAGAAGATTTTAGATTTTAGGTGTAGTTGTTGAATGTTGATTTACAAACCAAAGCTTTAAAATATCATAAACTTGGATCTCTGCATAACTTATACTATATCAATTGTGTTATATGTAGCTTAATTTCATGGCTCATTTTTTATGATAACTATGGTAGCTCTAGCAGCGATTTTATTCTATGAAGATGATAAATATTTGTTTGTTGTCATCAACTTTCATACCGTTAGTACAACTGTTTATCTGCAATTTTGTTAGTTTGACTATTACTATAATCATGATGTGGTATTGTATTATATTTTGGTTTAAATTAGTTATCAAACGTTCAATCATTTTATTTGTTCCCTGAAATATGTTTGAACGATCACAAAAAATTAAAAATGCCTGTAGTTTCATTTAACATTTTGTCATATTTGTAAATAAATATTCTTATATAATACAAAGTAGAACTTTTTGCTTAAGTTATATTGAAATCAATTCTTTTTCTGCAAATCTGATGGAGATCGAATTGAATTCATTCCCTTTGACTTCAGGGCTTGTACAAGGCTTTTCATTCTCCAAACGGCTCGATTCCAATGTCGGCAGATAGCAATGGTGCTCTCAATGAAGCGTCCACACTCAGAACGAATTTTGGTTGGGATTCCTGACTTAGGAAACCACTGCTATGATGCCATGTAAGTATGAATTCACAAAGAACTTTCAGGTGATAATATTCCCATCGTTTTAGTTTCTTTTCCATTTCATTGTTTGCTCTTGCATAGGCTAAAATATTATTGAACGTTTATTCGTCATGGTAACTTGATGGCTAAGATTGACCTCCCAATAAGAACTTAAAGCTTCGATGAAATGGTTGTGTGAAAACTTTCAATGATCTTTTAATAAATGGATTCCAAATCTACCTGTGGTAGCTACACCATGCTAATGGAACATGGGGGTTTTTAATAATACTAAAAAGATATATTACCTTATAGTGTGTTGATGTAGGTTCTTATAATTTAGATACTATCAAATTTTCTACACGATTAAATTAATTTGGTTATAATATTAACTTGCTATAAGAGCACGTATGCATTTGGGAACCTAGAGGTTGAATTAATTCCGTTTGAGATAAATATTCACTATAGGGCAAATGTGCCACATGACAATTGTTTCTTTCTATATGATGTTTATTTTATCTTTTGAAATAAATGTTATTTACATGGTAGTGTGTTATCTATCAACATATGGATTTTCTGCTAAAACATTAATATTCTCATGTGGTTTTGTTATATAATATTGTATAGTGTTATGGTTGTGATGTATGCATTAGTTACTTTTGTGCTGAACTGGTAACTCAATGTGGAGCTACATGTACTGATGTCACTATGTCAGATTGTGGTCAACTGCAGTAGTCTGATCATTTTAAGTTTTATTTTATTAAAATATGGATCAATTCATGAATATTTAGTGTCTTCTGAACACAAACAATTTTGCTAGTCAATGTATCAGTGTGTTTCTCAGATGGATTAGCTGCCAACCATGATACTGCTTCTTTTCATTAACTAGAGCTCCTCTATTCGATAAGTGAATAGACCCGTTGAAGTAATTAATTCGGTATGCAACTTTATCAGTCCTTACTATAACAAAGCCTCAATGTGCTACATATTGAGAAACATATACAGGAACTTACACAAAAAGATCTTGTGTTGAGACTTGGAAACTATCTTGTTTCCGAATAATTTGATTTAATTAGCTGATAGGCTTATTAATTGCTTGTCCCTAGTGCTAGTTAGCTGATTTAATTAGCTGATTTGTTCTGACTCGCAGTACTTCCCATCTCTCGCTAAACATTCCAATCCTCTGGTGCTAGGTTCAGTCTTTCGCGACTTCTTGCTTTCCTGCTCCTGGTCTTCGTTTCTTGCCTCAATAACCGAAAGGTAGTTCTTTTCTTTTTGCTTATGGATATGGATCAAATTTTTCTTCAACGTACTGATTTTTTGGTGCAGGTTTTCTGTTCCTCTATTTGGGTTCGACAAGTGAGATATAGTTGGTGGCTGTCTCACTCTATCATGTCTGTTTTTGGGTAGTTATGGAGGTGAGTCTCGACTTGGGTTACTATGGTTTTGGTTTGTTCTTTATCTTCCTGATTTTACTTGGAGGATTTGTGTTAGTTCTTATTATGTGTCTCTTTGTTTTGGAGCATTTTCTTCCTTGTTAGGGTTAGAATTTTTGCTGAGAGTTCGTTTTACATGTATTTGGTGGCTGCATTTTATTTTGAGTTTGCAGTGCGGCGCGTTCATCTTCTTGGTGATTGTATTGGCAACAAGAAAGTACACTGTTGTGCTCTATTCTTATTTTGTGCCACCTTCTAGTTAGCTCGTCAGCTTCGTGTGATTTTTCTATGTAATTTGATAAGGAGTTAACCTATTGTCATGCTTGTTGCTGGTGGTTCGTAGCTTTTGCAACTGTTCCGGCCAGTTCATCGAGGATGCTCTGATGCAAATATTTTTTCATTGAAGTACTATCATGGCAGTTTTGTACCATTCTGGTACTATGTGCGCACTATTCAGTATGGTTCCTATTGTTTCACTAGGTAGTGACTTTAACATGTGATTGGGCGGCTGTGTTATGCATTGATAGATGTGAAGGTACCCTGTGCTTTCCATGCTTTTGTGCGGCTAATGTGAGGTTAACATGTGAAATGTAGCTTTGTTGCTGTACTAGCATGTAACTTCGTTTTAACTTATATTTTGTGTGAGTTATTACTTTGTGTTATATGTTTTTCTAGGAAAAATAAATAAATCGCTTGTCCCTTTTTATGCATAGGTTAAGATGTGATGTAAGAAGAATGAGACACGGGATAATTCTATTGGGCGGTTCCAAGACAACAAGATATTAGTTTATTATTCCAGTTATCCCAATTTAAAAATTGTTGGGTACGTTTTTAACTTAGATTTGTATATTCGATGTGTATTGTTAGTATACATATCTATCTTTTCCTTTTTTGGTTCTTTTAATACGTAGTTTTTTTTCAACCTACCATAGTTATTTAAATTAGTTTAGAGGATTTTTCTCCCAGTATGCCAAATTATTTTAAACATAGTGCAGCTAGGCTATGTTAGTATTACATATTTAAAGTAAAAATGTGCCGAATTATCAAATTGGAATTAAAACGAAAATTTTGAAACAAAATCTCTACCACTGAACGAAACAAAAATGGAAACAAAATTTTAAACATTGGTTTGAAATGGCAATATATGCAACAACAAATACTCTTTGAAGATGGTAGCGAGTTAGGTGATAATGGTCAAAATAATGAAAAATAAATTTAAACCTATTAAATATGTGGTCAAAACATGCCTTTATATAAGCAAGTGAATAAAAGAGAAATGTACATTTTGTAGTAAACAAAAATGCATGTAGATATATTTAATCTATTGTTTTAAGAATTAAGTGTTGATACGTTCAAAAACTCATTAATACTATTAAGTACTTATAGCATGAAAGACAATATGCTTACCCACTATGATTTCATTAAAAATGTATTCACTAGATGGAACATTTGATCCTCTATTAGCAAGGTCAAAAGAGTATATCCTTGAGATATTTTTTTTATGTCTAGTAATATTTCTTTTAGGTGGATAATTTCGTTAACAAAGATAACAAAACACTAATGGAAAGCATTTGAACCTTTTCTCGATAAATTTTCATATTTTATAGGATTATGATGAGATAATTTATGGAAGATTTTCAATACTGGGTGAAAGGTAGTATCTACACTAACTATTTTAAATGAGTCATGGTACTTACACTAAAGTACATATGTCGTGACATTACAATGACAATCCCTTCATAGCGAACGACCATAGAATGGAGATCAAATCCAAATTATTGAATGAAAAATAAATGGATAAGGATCATTTACCATTACCTATGCTAGATGATTGGCATTTTATTGTCATTATTTAGAATATCGTCATTGACACCATGAGCTATGCTAGATGTTCATGTTTCTCATGGCTATATAATATGACAATCATTGTATTATGTGCACAATATTTGTTTCCATTTGTTATCTAATACAATAACTAAATTTATGAGAACAATGAATACATCGAGTATTTTGCGCTTTTGTGCATACCATACTGCTACAAAATGTTGTTAGTCTACACTTAAATTAGTCTATGGTTTTGTAGATACCACACCGCTTTTGTACATATTATTACTCCCTTGTATAAGTGCATCATATTTTATGTCCTAGTCATATTTTTTTCTACTCCTTTTAGTTTCTTTTACTTTGAGAATGTTCGATATAACAGTTACTAACACCTTCTCCGTTTGTTGGATATTAGCAGGATCACAATTGTTGATGTTTAGGAGAAAATATGAAAAGCAAAACAAGATTAAATTTATCGTTTGCCCGCTTTGTAAGTAACTTATTGATGCAAAATTGTATCATATATAAACATGGAAAAGTTAGTGAAACAATGTATGAAATATTAAGTTTGAGTATGTGAAGAGTTGTTTGAATGATGTGCATGCAACACTAAGCTTTGGTATATGAAAAGTTATTTGAATAATATTTGTTGTAATTTGCTGTTTGGAAAAATACGTTTGTGCACACACACACACACACACACATACACACACACACACACACACACACGTATATGTGTGTGTGAAAAATGCTGAAATGACCAAAAATAAAATTTATAAATTAATATTACATTCAATAGCGTTTTATAAACGCTAGTGAATAAAAATGCTATAGAAACACATGTTGGGATGTTATAGTGTAACTAAAGAAACGCTATAGAAACATAGATAAAACGCTATGAAAACATACAAACAAATGCTATGGAAAGTAAGCATGGATAGGATATTATATAGCGTTTTTGCTGGATAGCAAACATAAAACGCTATGGAAAATTCACTTTTCATAGCGTTTTTATTTCTGCTATTTAAATCTGAAGGTCTAACATAGCATGTCGTTACATGGCGTTCTCTGAAACGCTATATTAAGCTATAATAGCGTTTTTCAAACGCTATAAAAGGCCCATGTTGTTGTAGTGAGTTCAAAACTTAATATACGAACTACCGCGATGTCACGAGCTCGTTTATAATTTAAAAATAAACTATATGTTCAAACTTCATTATAATTAATAGATAAAAATCCTTTTATATTTCTAAATTAACATTTAAAACCTAATTAAATATTCAAACAAAACAGTTAAAAATCTGGGTCGTTACACTTTAGAACTTGTAAAAGAGTGCGACTATTGTCCTTAGATTGTAGAGTCATGCACAATGGTGACTCATCTCTAATGAATGAAGATCTCAAGGACTAGGTTAAATGTGTAAGAACAAGTTGTAAAGTGATATTTGTTGAACAAGGTATTTTTATATTAAGAAGCATGTACTTCTGAAGTGATTAGAGGATGAGTAAATAGAAAAATTTAATGAGATCCATACTCTATTTAGACTGGAGTCTATCTTCAGAAGTACTCTTGATAGACTTGCCTGTGTGAATGTGAAAATATTGTCATTTCCTATAGAGGGTGTTGCTGCGGGAAATTGTCTCTTTATTCAGCACACGCAAACACCTAATGTGTATGAGTAATAGAAACACAATAATCCAAAGATGGAATCAAGTAAATGCAAGAGACACAACTTTTTATAGTGGTTCGGCAATAATGCCTACATCCACTTTATAGTAATCATTCATCATATATTTGTTGATTACAACGTTATACAAGTTCAGACAATATTTAAGTACAAAGCGTTACAATAGAATATCAAAATAATTGTTAGTTCTAAACTTTGACTAAAATGCTCTTCTTCTTCTTCGTTGAGTGAAAGCTAAGTTGACTTGGTCAAGTATGTCAAAAACGTAGCTTCAATGTCGAAGAAATCCAAAGATGTCCAATTCAGTCCAAAAACAATGCAATTATGCTTGTAGATGTTCAAAAAGTGATGGAAAACGTTTGTGTAACATTTTAGTGGTTCATACCATGTCCAATGGCCATGAAAAAGGAGGTGGCAGCCATTAATGAAGGTTTTGGAGCTCTCTAGGTCCAATAGTTGAGGGAAAAAGGTATCCAAATGAAGGCCAATCCTTGGGGTATTTATAGGTGAGAGGTGGGAGTAGGTAGGAAATGGAGACCAGAAGCTAGAATTTCGGGTCCTTGAAGAGGTGCGCCCAGGAATTTTCGACCCCTCTTATGAAGCAAAAATTTGGTATCCCCCTGAGGGATACAAAAATTTGTATCCCTCTAGGGAATACGAATTTTCGTATCCTCATGAGGGATACCAAAACTTGTATCCTTTAGGGGATACGAAATTTCGTATCCCCTGGGGGATACAGAGAGGAGAAACGAATCGGGTTTCCCGGAGGGATTTGGAAGCGACGATGCGAAATTCTGGAATGAGGTGAGGTTTGAGGAATTCGAAATTCCTCGAGGTGAGAGATCCGAAATTCCTGAAAGTAAGGGATCCGAATTTTCTACACACATTCATGGAAACGGGTGTAACTTTCAAAACGTAAGTCAGTTTTGGCCAAACGAAAGTTGTACCTGAAGCTAATTCAGATGGCTATAAGAGTTATGGTGCTGAGCATGGTAATTGATGCTTTCGGGCCCAAAAAAAGGTTATTTAAATGGGTTTTTGGCCCTTTTTATGTTTGCGATGCAATTTCAACCAAATCACTTTGCGTTTTCTGATAACGTTCTCAATGCTTGAGTGTGTTGCTAACCAAATACTTGACGTGTTATAGCTTTGACTAAAAAGCGTGTCAACATTTTCCCTCTAAACCATATCTTGCTTGATCTATGCAAGGTGTGATTTTTGAGGAGAAGAGAACTCCAGATATCCGAAAACCAAAGGCAAGAGAAGTCCGAAGTGAACTTTTGTATCCATAAACCCAAAGAGCCACAATTGTGTCGGATAGTATTAATCCAGAAACCCAAAGACGATAAACCAGAAATCCACAATCGTGCCGGATCGTATTACCCACTAACCAAAAAACCAGAAAGCCCAAATCCAACAAAAGCCGATGATCGCCTTAGATTGTTTTGAGAAATAACTAAGATAACCATATAGCCAGATATCCAGATGAATCGCCTAATTGAGATGATCCAACAGCCAAACGAGCAGGATCTGTTGACCAAACGTACAAGATTATAGGCTCGCCACGAGTCAAGGTACTCTTGTCGACTAGTACGAAAAAGAGGCCAAGGAAGCCATGAGTGGATAACCTTGTCGCGTCACTGACAAGTCCACCTGATATAATCCAAGATCGTCTTGACAGGAAGACCTAAACCAAATGAGCAGGGTCCACCAACCGGGCGTGCAAGATCTGAAACTCGCCACAAATCAACGCAATCTCGTCGAAGTAGGACGAGAGGCCAAGATAGCCATATGCTGATTATAGTTCTCAATCCTGTTATCAATTTCATACCTCGTAGGCAAGCGTCCTTACTCTACGAAGTAATTTTATTAAAGTTATAAAAGTTGGGGATTTTTAATAAAGCTAAAAGAAAACTCAGCGGTTCGTCATCCATAAAGAGCATGCCTAGGGAGCTGGCTTGCCCCGGGGCATGGGTAGGTGGACTTGGCCATTTTCTGATTCCAAATTTGTTCGAGATGGAAAGAGAACGGTTTATTGTTCGTAAAGAGCATGCCTATGATCTCCCAGGCTCCTGTTACGTGGGTAAACAAACATAACCATTCACAATTCAAAGACCGGAAAAGTAATCTTTCCATTAATAATCAAAGGGATGATGGTGTGTTGTCAAACAAAGAGCATGCCTAGGAATTATAACAACTTCCATACATGGGCATGCTGACTCAACCACCTTACAACCATAATAACCAAAAGGAAGGATACATCCAAAGGAGCAAAGTCCTTAAAGCCAAAACCATGGGCCGAAGCCCAAATAACCAAGTCCAGAGAAAGCCGAGAGAGCCGAAAATAAGAAAGCCATAAGTGAGGAGCACATTATTCGAGAACAGCGAAATGTAGAAGACAAGAAACCAAACAAAACCATATTCGAAAACCGGGAATCCACAGAAGACCAAAATCAAGGTACCACAAAAGCCAAGATCAAGCATCCATAAGAGTCAACTCCACATCTAGAAGACCAAACAAATCCAACAAAGTTGAAAGATGAAAGCCACAAGCTGCAAGCCACAAAATACTGATGCCAAGGTGACTTGCATCCAAGACATCAGAGCCAATAAGAGGTTAATTATAACAATGCCCCTGGGACGATTGTTGGTCCTGGGCCTACCCTGGCACCGCAGCCATAGTTCGAACAAACCATGCCAGATCTCCACATTTGATATGCTCTTCTATCAGGTCTCGAAGATGTCGGCAATCGTTCGTATCATGACCATCAACATCGGGAAGCATGCAATGTATACCAGAATCCCTTTGTCTTTGAGTTGATTCCCTCATGGGAGGCCTTGGGAAAGGAGCAGTGGGATGGACTTATCAAAAAATCTCCTCGAGGGTATGGGTGAGTTCAAAGTAAGATGGGAACTTGAGTCACCTCCAAGCCTAGTTGCGACCATCCCCCGAGGAGGGTTGCTTAGCGGTAGTAGAAACTTTAGCTTTCTCAGAGTCGAACGGTTTCCCATCCATAGCAGTATTAAAACCAAGGACATTTTGTTGTTAGCCTTCGCATCCACTTCCAAAAGGAATCTTTTAGCTTCGAAATAGAACTCGTCAAGGTCCCTCGGCGGGTCCTGATGTAGCGAAGTCTTGAATTCAGATTTATGTAGAACACTGGATATTGTGGTCGTTAAAACCATGAAAGGGTTAGGTTTGTCGACTGAAGCGACCACAACATTGACCATTTCAAAAATTTCTGCAGAGTCCTGTTGTACTACTGCTTAATGTCATTGAGAGTCATGACGCTTTTCGGACGAGTTATGTTGACTCTAAACTATTCCACAAATCGGGTAATCAAAGCGTTCCAAGAAGTAATGGAGTCTGCTTCTAGCTTCCTGAACCACATTGCAACTATATCTATTAAGTAAAGCGAAAAGCACTTCAGCATGATGTTCTTCGAAGCGAGAGAACTTCCATATGTCAAATGTATCTCATGAGGTGAGCGGTCGGATCCTTATGACCAACATAGGGGTCCAACACCGGTAGCTTGAAATCAGGTGGGTTACGAGAGTTCCTGATATCCAAAGAAAGCGGATTGCGAGTCACACAATCCAAGTCTGTAGAAGAGGCACCGCCTCGAGTGAACCGACAGATGACATTCACGGTCATTGACCCATTCCCGAAAGCAAGCAGCTGATTTAAATTATCCAAAGCAGCACTGGTGCCCCCTGTGTTTAGGTCCATATGAGGGATCAGTTGATTGAGAAGAATGTCTGGTTGAGTTCCAACCCGAGGAGCCGCATCAGGCGTAATCCAGACTCCCGGAACCGTAGTAGCACTGCCATCCAAAGCTGCATGCATCGGCGCTTGAGCAACATTACCAATTGCGGAGCCTGCAACCTGACCTACCAAAGCGTCACGGGCTAGAGGGATGTTGGGATTAGGGGTCCCACAAGTGTAGCGGGACCGCCACTGTTCCGAGGAGCGGCGTCGGCCTACTGATTAGTTTGCGGGGTTTCCCCCAAGTCCCGTGTCGCAAGTGGAGGAACGTTGGTACTAGTTCCAATAATGTTTGCCTGGCCAATCGGCCTTGAAGTACTTCTTATCCTGTCATCAATTCGAGCAAGGAAGGTATTGAAAGCTTCTTCTTGTCGCTCAAGTCGAGCGTTCGAGGTTCTTAATCATTCCGTCGAGGTCTTCTTGAGTGATGTAATTCAATGGAAGTCAAGTTGAAGAAAGTTCTTGACTTCCTTTATCCTCGGCCACCTCTTGAGTTTCAGTGATAACTTGGAGCTTCTTGTGCTTAGTCATGGTGAAAAGCGAGTAAAGTTGAAGTCGAAGACGAGATCTGAATGCAAATCCGAGTAAATAATCCAAAGCAGAGGTCAAAGCCGTGTGCCCCCGTTCCCGGCACGCCAAAATGTTGATGTAGGGAATTATCGCTTTATTCAGCATACGTCAACACCCAATGTTTATGAGTAATAGAAACACAGTAATCCAAAGATGTAATAAAGTAAATGCGGGCGACACAACTTTTTATAGTGGTTCGGCACTAATGCCTACGTCCACTTTATAGTAATCATTCATTATATATTTGCTGATTACAATGTTGTACAAGTTCGAACAATATTTACGTACAAAGCGTTACAATAGAATACCAAAATAATTGTTAGTTCTAAACTTTGACTAAAATGCCCTTCTTCTTCTTCGTTGAGTGAAAATTGAGATGACTTGGTCAACTATGTCCAAAAAGTAGCTTCAATGTCGAAGAAATCCAAAGATGTCCAATTCGGTCCAAAAACAGTGCAATTATTGTTGCAGATGTCCAAAAAGAGATGGACACAACGTTTTAGTGGTTCATGCTTTGTCCAATGGTCATGAAGAAGGAGATGCATAGCAGGCATTAATGAAGGTTTTGGAGCTCTCTAGTTCCAAAAGTAGAGGAAAAAAGGGATCCAAATGAAGGCCAAGCCTTGGGATATATATAGGTGAGAGGTTAGGTAGGAGTAGGTGGGAAATGGGGACCACAAACCAGAATTTCGGATGTAACAGCCTAAATTAAAAATCGGGTATGAAAAAGTTTCTAGAATTTTTGAATATATTAATTCGATCCAATCAAATATTTAAGTACAATGAGTGCATACATACATATATACATAGCTTTTAACTAAAATACAAATTGTATATGTGTATATATTCTAGAATATGAAAATTGGCTTAAAATGATAGGGACACGTGTCATCAAATGAACGATACATATGTCTTGTAAGTAAATAAGATAAAGGCACCTAAACACATTACACCTAATATGTAGAAACATCTAAAGACACCTAAGGAGACATGTTTCTACATCCTAAAGCTTGCATGAAGATAAGGAGGACAAGTGTCCAAAACTAAATTACCAAACTAGCCTTGAAAAATACTATATAAAGGGTGGAAATGTTCACTTCTGTCATGCATTCACAAAACAAAAATAAGATAAGATAATGAGGAGAAGTTTAAGAGAAGCCAAGAGAATAAATACAAGTTCAATCTTTAATTCTAAGGTGAGAAAAACTAGTTAAGTTCATGTATTCATTTCATATTTTGAAGAAAAGTTGTCAAATTTATGAATGAATGATTAGTCTTGAACCCCTGTAAATGACGTTTGGTATTTTGGCCATAATTTTTGCAATTCTTAATGAAATTTCGATTTCTTTATCAATCTGGAAAGCTAACTCAAAGGCCTACAATTTCACTTCACCACTTTTTCTAATTCGATCATTTGTGTACCTGAAAACTAGATGCAAAGTCAGGTAAAAATCTGCCCTAAATGACATGTTAAAAAAGCCTTCTGATTTTGAATATTATTTATTAAATAAATGACTTAGAGGGTTTCTTTTCGTGGTAATTAAGTAGACTAAGGAAACTTCTTATTTTAGAAAATTTGAAGTTAAAAACTATATTTATCATAGAGAAATTGCATCAAATATTTTGCCGAAAAACTAGTCAAAAAGCTGTTTTTCAGAAATATGAAACACTTCTGGAATTTGAAACACTTTTTAAATGTTGCTAATACTGAAGTGTTTCAAACCAGAGCTTTCTGTACATTTCCAAAGCGCTGTAGTGTCTACAACCATTCTAAACCACCTAGAGCTTTCTGTAGCATTTCTGAAGCGCTGTATTTTCTAAATTGATTATAAAGTACTCTAGTAAGAACAGAACTTTTCATAGCGCATCTGAAACGCAGTAATCTGTTTTGAGCAACTACCCAGAACTTTTTATATCGCATCTGAAACGCTGTAATAAGCTGTTTTAAGCCTGAAACCATTATAATTCACCCAGAACTTTTCATAGCATTTTTGAAAACGTGTATTTTCTCTGATTTATTTGTAAAACACTCTAATAAGCCCGGAACTTTTCATAACCTTTTTCAAACGCTGTAGTTTTTATTTTTTTGATGTTGAAACTTTTTTAGCATTTTTGAAATGCTATCTTTTCGTTTTCTTTTGGATTTTTAAAATCTTTATGAAGTGGTTTTGAGGTTCTTCTTAACATAGATTGGAATCATTTTGAGGTAATTTTGGGTTTATCTTAAACCCTTAAAAATATGAATTTGAAAAGTAATTTAAGATTACTTTTGAGATACATTTTCTTAATTATATTTCTTCGATGGGGTGCGATATAAGACAATAGATCTTGTGTAGTGCACTATTACTCTATGTTGGTATTGAGTCGAGTAGAGTACGTCCCTACTTAGTAACGGGACGCCAATCGTAATAGGACAACATATCCTAAAATCTAAACTAAGTCGAGGGTGTGGTTTAGATTCATAAATATATATTTGATAAATTATGGGTTTTGATGGAATGAAGTTATTATAAACTTTTTTGATTTAATATCTTGAAGTCTTCCTTCATTTTTGTTTTAAACTTTGGATTGACAAAACATTTGAAGAGAAGAATCAGGAGGAAACTATAATACAACTGATTAAGAAATGACTTGAAAACTAACTTACATAGCTATCTCACTGGGTCTGTGTTGCTCACGATGCTACACTTAAAACATTTCAGGTTAAATGGTTAGTTGGAAGCCTTGAAGTGAAGACTTTTATTATGTAGATTATCTTTTTATGTACCGCTATGTATAATTATTTAATATTTAGTCTCTTGGATCTTTGTAACCATATTCTACGATGGGATGATTGAATAATAGCTCTTCCATTTAAAATTGTGTACTATGAACGACTTTATATTCCGATAAGCTTTTATTAAGTTGTGATATTGTTCTTTTAACATCATGTCTTATATGTAGCACCGCCGCTTCTGGATATGTGTACCAGAGTGGGGGTGTTACATCAGATCCCCCCTTATGAAATAGAAATTCGGTATCCTCCTGAGGGATACAAAATTTCATATCCCTCTAGGGGATACTAAATTTCGTATCCCTCTGGGGGATATGAAATTTCGTATTCCCCGTAGGATACGGAAATTTGTATCCCTTTAGGGGATACGAATTTTCATATCCACATGAAGGATACGAAATTTCGTATCCTCTAGGGGGATACAGAGGGGAGATACGAATCGTGTTTCCCGGAGACCTGGAAGTGAGGGATGCAAAATTATGGAACGAGGCGAGGTTTGAGGGATCCAAAATTCCTCGAGGTGAGGGATCCGAAATTCCTAGAGGTGAGGGATTTGAATTCTCTGTACGCGTTCACGGAAACAGACATAACTTTCAAATCATAAGTCCGTTTTGGCCAAACGAACGTTGTACTTGAAGCTAATTCAGAGGGCTACAAGAGGTACCGTGCTTTGCACCGTTTTGATGTTTTCGAGCCCAAAAAGGTCATTCAAAGGGGTTTTCGGCCCTCTTTATGTTTGCGACGCGATTTCGACCAAATCCCTTTGTGTTTTCTGACGACAATCTGAATGCTTGAGCGCGTTACTAACCAAATACTTGATATGTGACAACTTTGACTAAAAAGCGTTCCAATAGAGGGCAAAATTCCTACAACATTCACTAAATTGCATTAGATGTGCATGACCATAAATCCACTGTCTTATTGGTTTGCACATCAGGAAGATTATGTGTGGTCTGATGTTAGGAATATAGCTCAAGACTATATATCACTTTTCATTCTAGTAAAAACCGAATTTTATCCACTATACAAAGGTATAAGTAGAGAGACATTTTTGTTTATGCACAATCTTATATTTTCAGAAACTGCTCAATTTATTATGTCATTAGTTTATATATACGGTCTAAATTATATTTTAATATTGTAGATGGAGGATGCTAACCAAACCGAGTCATGTTCAACTGTCTGTAGCTTGATAAGTTATTAAGGCATGATTGCATGCATGTTTGATCAACATGTAGACCTTCTAATAATTTTTTGTTTCATCGTTTGTTATCACGATCATGAGGTGTGTTCTATATATTTTTAACTAATACATAGGATACACTATAATTTTCGTTGGTTTTCTTTTCTTATTAAATGACACTTTAATTGACATGTATGAACTGTAAATTCGTAAAGGTCAATTATTTATACAAGCATAAGAAACATCAACTAATATAAAACCACTCAGGTCCACATTATTGTGTGTTTACATTATTTCATCTGATAAGTTTACATAATTACTACCAAATTCTCATTGGGACGATATTCAAATTCGTTTGTTATTTCATTTCTTTGAGATTACTGTTATGACAAGTATTTGAGATTATGAGAAAGTAGACGAAGCTGAATTAAGAGTTTAAACCGACTAAGTATCAGGCTATGGCTTAACATAAGTCACTTGTTTGTATGTATAACATTCCTGGGTTACTATTTAGGATTTTTTTGTCATTAATTTTGGTTTTGGCCTTAGTAAAACCTTTCACATACGTTTTTGTTCAATTATTTTGCAATATTATAACTCAAATAAAAATACTATTATTTTAATTTGTGTACAAAATTGAGAATTTAAAAAATGTTATTATATTGAAACTTCAATGAAAGTTTCACTCTTTTGGGTAGGTGTTAAACTTCATGTACTATCAAATATCAAGTTGTGCTGCTGTTTTTTCCAATGATCCACATGATTTGTTTCTAACTATACTGAACATATTTTCTGTAGTTTTTTCTAGTAGATATCTCATAGTTTGAATTAACCCATGCTTAAGATTTGGACTTGAAATTTCAGTCTGTGATTATTACTTGAGGTTACTGTGCATCTATGTTTATTTTAATAGTTGTTAATTCCATCAAGGTGGTTTATTTTTTGGAGCAGATATTCTCATATTTTCTACTAGATCATGGAGTATAGAATAGTACCCAAGGATATTGAGGTTGAGGATACACTGCAATTAATTCTTTCAGTCTACATCTATATTTTTCTAGATTTTTTATAATAACAATATGATATGATGTAATTATATTGTTGCACTGGAAAATTACATATTATTATTGCAATATTAGAAGATAAAAGAAAAATATATAATAAAACTGGTTTTTGTATTATTGAGTCACAAGCAAGCATTTTAAAAAATTGCTCATTATTTTGCTCAAGTTCGTTTATAAGATTTTTCAGTGAAAGCACATGCATAATAAGAAAACTACAAAAGTTAAGTTTCAATCTTCTACTATTCGTGTTGCATTGGAAGTTCAAGATATAACATGAAAGATCGTATTTAATTAGTCGAGGATGGATGGTTGTTTCAACCAGCTTTAGCAGTACAAATAAATAATATTGTTCGCTTTGTTTATAATTAGTGGATGATCTATAAAAGAAACACATAGTTTTTAAGTGTTATTATGTGATTAACTTTTGGTTCGGATCACATTTTAAAATAAGAATGGGCAAGGGAGATGGCTAAATGCCAGTAGACGAAATTTGGTTTGAGAACTTAGAATGACATATTGGACCATTAGTGTAGGACTTAGAATATGACAAATCTGAAGAATAAAATTGAATTAATATTATCTTTAGCCTCCGCTTGGGAGTTTTGAGGTACCGTTTATGAGAAGTTTTAAGACTATCGATTTTGATCGCCAACGACCATAACGGTTTTGGTTGGTTTACATGAGGTGTTGTTATAACCTATCATTGCATGCTTGAAAGTTTAGTATACACCGGTTTTGAGAGTTTTTCACAAAAATAACATGGCATTTAAATTTTTTATATTTATTTTGTTTATTTTATGAAAGTAATTTTATAATAATATCAGTGAAGGTATAACCCAAAAAAAAAAAAATATATATAACCCTTCAAAACATCCCGATTTGATGGGTTAAAATTGACACTAATATTACACTACATCGGTTAACCAACGACAACTGATGTAAACAATTTTTTGCAAGCAAGTGTTATGATAATACATGAAATACAGAGCCGTCCAAAACCACTCAAAACCGATATAAAATAAACTGTCAAGTGAATCCTACATGCATGTTTAGAAGGATATAACATTGATTTTTTATAACAATTTGACGTTGGAGTCTTCCGCTTTGACTTTCACAAAGCATGCACACTGCCACACATTACTTCGTACATTCTTATTATTTCCTTCGATTTATGATAGCAATATTGGATAAGCTAATAGAGAAATATCGACATTAGTTGCTTTCTTCTTCTCTATATGAATTACAAATTGATGTATATCCTTTTTTTCTTTTAATAATAAATAAAGAAAACTTATTTTGTTTCTATATAACTGGATTATCGTTATATTTGTAAAAGTCAATACATTTATTTATCTAAAATGATAAATTTGAAACCTAATTAAGCGTATGTTAAATAATCATAGATGCATTTCATATTTTGAATTATCACATCGATGTGAAATAACCATCAATATTATTTCACTACCAGTGGCGGACCCAGAAACAAAAATCAATAGGAGCAAAAAATGTCAGTGGAGGCAAAATCAGTGCTAACTAGTTACCTATTTCAACAAAAAAAGAAAATAGCATGAAGAAAATGCAAGGCAAAGCAGGAAAAGTTTTTGTCTTCTGAATGAAAGCAGGTAAAAACCGACCAAGGTAAAAATCTCAGTGGAGGCAGCTGTCCCCACTGGTCCCCATGTGACTCCACCACTGTTCACTACTCATGATGTATAAGTATATTATTATTATTATTACTACTTCGTACTCAAAATGGTTTTTGTGCTCGTTGGAAAATCCAACTAAATGAAGGTTTGCGGTACCATAATGTGAAGGCAACCACAAAATTCTTGATCTTAGCCCGATTACAGTTAGCTGTTCTGGATTGCTCCTCAAAATATTTTCCTACCATTTTATCAAAAAAATTGCATGACTGCTAAATGCAATAAAAACTTTCTCCATACAGTAAACGACAATTACAGATTAGCCCTTGCTAACATAAATGACCTGATGGCTCATTATTGGAGTAGACAGCTGAGCGACACCATTTCCCAGGAAAGACACTGATAGTGATTACTGCATGGAGGAATTTTTTACTGCATTTAGCAAGGGCACAGAAAATAAGTGAAGGATATTACAGTAAATTAGACCAATTTTTGATTACTGCATGAAGGAAATTTTTACTGCATTTAGCACCACCCAAAAATTGGGGTTACTCACCGTGTTTCTGGGTTGGGTTGAATAGAATTTGCCTTTTTATCTTATACCGTTTCTTGCTCTTCCCCCGAATACTCTCGTCCTGTCTTATTCCAAATCAGAGGATAACCCAAATTTATTAGAAGGGTCCGGCTATTGCCACCCCATTATTTGCTCTTCACCCTCCAGTTAAAAGTTTAAACTTTTATTTCCAGTTTTACCCTTTATTAGTAAACTATATATCTTGTCTAATGTTACGAGACGATTAAAAATAATAAAATCAACCACATAGTATGTTTGAGGGTAAATTACAAACAATATTTAAAATAAAAAACCACTATTGTATGTGATTTCAAAAAAAAAAAAAAAAAAAAAAGATAGAAATTACAAACAACAATTAAAATTTGCAAATAATTATTAAAACTCAAAATTGGTAAAGTCAACAGTGTATGTAATTATGTATTTGGAAACTGAATAGATCGACAGTGCACAACAATTGCAAATGCCTAAATTGCAAATAAATAAATTATCACTTTAGTAGGCGTTAATTTAAATAAATTAACGCTCGGATGAAGTGTTAATTACCATAATCAACAATGCCGTCTACGAACGTTAATTAATTTGATCAAGATTTTAAGAAGAGAGTTGTACAAACTAACTGCAAGCTTGAAATAAGAAGTAAAAAAAAAAAAAAAAAAAAAAATAGCAAGGACATTTTTGGAATAAACGGGTGGGGTTTGGTTTTGAAGAGTATATAGCGGGCTGCCAATACACGAACCCTTATTAGAAAAAACCCTAATCAGAATCACCCCTGATAACAACTCCGAATATCAATACCCCGAATAACCTCGTTTTGGGCAACCAATTTCTAATTTCTCAGCGAACAAGGAAAAAGCTGAACGAATAACCCTAACCGCGAAGCCCTTCGCCGTCACTAATCGATGTAGCAGTATTGCTCCAGCAAATTACTGCGCTGCACTACCTCAAGCCAGTCGCTGCCAATAATCGAGCGTATACTTGCTCTACGCCTCTGCCTCTCGCTACCCTGTTTGGCTGCTCGGAGATTGCTTCCGTTGCCTCCTCGCAGACTGAGCTAAATTGTTGAAGGTATTGTCATTGACCTTTTGTGATTGCTTGATTTGGATTATTATCCCACTGTTTGCGCCATTGATTCTATTGATACTTAATGTGGATGCTGCTGCTTCTTTTGTCAAGAAAGATTTCAATTTGGAGATTTGAATAATTGGAGAAATTGGGACAAAGTTACCTAAATTCAACTGTTTGCCTATTAAATTTCAGTTTCTTTTTTGTTGCAATTAGGTATATCAAAATTAATATGTTTAAACTGTTTTTTTTTTTTTATTTTTTTTTTATTTTTTTAATTCGAAATGAGAATGTATAGGAAATATGATGAAGAATGAAAATGATAAAAATGTTTGTTATTTTTTTCAATTGACCTGATTTGCTGCAATTTATTCTGTCATTGTCTCTCCTGATTTTTGACTAAAATGTTGGTTTAGGTGTTTTCAAGTCGGAGTTAATTGGAATCAATTCAGATAAATCTGAAAGATGGGTGAAAGAAAGGTGCTGAATAAATACTACCCACCGGACTTTGATCCAGCCAAAATCCCCAAAGCACAGCGGCCTAAGAATCAACAAATTAAAGTGCGCATGATGCTTCCAATGAGCATACGGTGCAATACTTGTGGCACGTATATTTATAAAGGGACAAAATTCAATTCAAGGAAAGAAGATGTTGTTGGAGAGGTATAAATAATATTTTTACTGTTTTTTTTT
Organism: Allium sativum; assembly: GCA_030737875.1. Taxonomy (NCBI): domain Eukaryota; kingdom Viridiplantae; phylum Streptophyta; class Magnoliopsida; order Asparagales; family Amaryllidaceae; genus Allium; species Allium sativum. Next base: position 619,574 of record JASFAX010000053.1, read on the forward strand.
TATAACTAAACTATAGTCAGGTTCCCCGTATTTATTATGCTTTTCTTCCTTTTAAAAGCAATTGTTTCTTTCCGAAAGAACCAACTTCAAATGTTTGTTTTTGTCGACTAATCAACCAAATGCTAGATTAGATAAAGTACATTGAAGGATCAAAACCAATATGGTCTTCTGACTTTGCAGACCATGTTTCTGGGGTACGATTCTATAGTTTATGCATAGTCATGCCATATGCTATGTGAATCTTAAGTATCACACAATTGTCTAAACAATAGCATGGACCATTACATAGAACTTGTATCAAAATAATAGTATTTCGTCAAGCAAATTTTTGGCCATGTAGCTTTTTATGTGTTTATAATAGTCGATTTGTTATCCTTGGTTTAATGAATGATTTGTCTATTCAAAAGACAATTACTGTTTTTATTAAGAAGGCTGACAATCGGATACATATAAAAAATAACTTCACCAGCAAAATTTATACCTCACATGGATATTCAAGAATTATATAACATATGAGTATCAAGCATACACGGGATGTGAATCAGAAGACATTATCGTAACATTTTGCGAGGAGCATTGACCATTGCATGCATATGTCTAGGCAACAACTTAGAAATGCAAAGATGTTTCAAAAGTCACAGGGTGTACATTTTCCATTTGCTTTGTTCTCAATAGTAGCATCTTTCTCATGTGTTGCTTATAGTTATACATGGCATCTATGCAAGTTCTGCACAGTAAGCTGTAACTTATGTTAGAGCATTTTTTTGAAGGAAAATAAGTTGCTATAGAATCTAACTATATATATATATATATATATATATATATATATATATATATTATTCGGGTTAATGGCTCACGGAAAATCCACTGCCCAAACACCTGTTCCATAAAAATCATCATCGCAATCTAACTAATATGTGTATATGTATATATACATATACTTATGATTAGCGTCCCTGTGAGTGCAGATATATTCAAGCATACTGAACCACTACAAAAGCGGTTGTTACATAGAACATAATTAAATACGCCTAAAGAACGAATAAGGAAAATCCAAAGATGTGCATTCACATGCACAAAAAAGGATGGAGGGATGGATTTATTATCATTAGGCTTTAATGAAATATAATCATAGTAGTTAAGGTGTGCCTAAGGCGCAGGCGCAAGACCTGCGCCTTGCTGAGGAACAAGGCGCCTCTGTTAATGGAGGCGCACCTAAAGCGCGCCTTTGTGCGCTTATCTTCGAGGCGCCAGGCACAAAAAGCGCGCCTCGAGAAACCCTCCAAGGCCCTGCGCGAATTTGGACCCAGCCCACGTCGGTTTGAGAAAAACGAAGCTGCTTTGATCGATTTTAGGGTTTCCAGCTTCAAGACTTTGATTTTGACGCCTAAAAAAAAGCCTCTACACCCTCTAGCACCGCCGCTGCAGCCTTGCCGCGGCCGCTACATCCTCTGCCGCGCCTCCTTCTCTGCCACCGCTCCTCTCCTTTGCTGCAGATTTTTTTTTTATAATATATGCAGCGCGCCTTTTTTCAAAAGTCGCATAAAAAAGCCCAAGGATCAAAAAAGCCCGAGGCTCAAGCCGTGTGCTTTTTTGCGCCTTAGCGCCTTAACTACTATGAATATAATATAGTATCACGAAGATAGTATTTGAAGTGATAAATAGTTTTTGTTTATGTTAATTAATTTAAGTTTACGAAGCTTCCACGTACAAATAAAGTAATATATATACCGTCCATTGTTCAAGAATTCGGTTTCGATCTCGGTTTCGGTCATTTGAAATTTTGTTAGTTTTGGTTGGTTTCGTAAATTTCGTTAATTTCAGTTTTGTTTTGGTTTCGGTCTAGATTTCGGTTTCTACTATTTTTATAAATAATGAACAAAACAATGTAATAAACTACTACAAGCTATTAACCCAGGTCATAAACAATTAGATTTATTAACCCAGTTTCATAAATAATGTAATAAACATGGTCAAACACGCAGCCCAATAGAAAAGAAAAAGATCCCACTGTTTCAACTTTTCAACACGTAGCTTCAAGACAATTTCAACACGCCTTGTACTAAAAAAAACGAGCCAGGCAAAACCCAAACAGTTCAATATGCAGTCCAATTTTGTCCAAAGATACTTCTGCAAGTGAATCAAATCGACCAAAAAAAAAAAAAAAAAGCTGCTCTAATTTCACAAAGGCGAGACAAAATCGAATCTAGCTAATAGAACCAATCGAACGAGCTAACAGAAAAGGAGAGAAGAAACAACTCACGAAGATGATTCTGAAGACTGAAGTGTAATTGCTGCTGGAATATTCCGATTTGTTGTTGTAAGTAAGTTCAAATTGCTGCTGAAGAGATTCGATTTTTTTTCTTGCCCTGAAACCGAAACTGGTTTTAATGGACGGATTCGGACCGTCGTTCACCGGCACCGGTCCGGTAACCCTGAAATTTCGGGGTGCTGGACGAAACCTTGAACCATGATACCGTCATATATACAACATCTAGTGTATGCCAATAATTTTGAGATCCAAACATCTCGTCTTCTTGTAGCATGCCCATTCAAAAACCGGGTAGAGTTAATGAAATTTCCTAACCGCACAAGGGACAAAAGCAACATATATATGATAAGCTTACTTTTTCTTGTTACCTAAGCATTTTAGCTCAAATAATCTACTATTATACCATCGTAAATTGCAACAGATGATAACTTAGCCGATAGTTTTATAGATTGTTACAGCACGAGTCTGTTGTAAGTACCTCCTACATCATGATCTTTTCAGCAAAGCACCACTGTACTATACTTAGGTGCTATTTCGTAATAATGCAATTTAGGGGCATGGTAGATTACCGACTTTCTACAAACAGTACATTTAGTAAAATTGGTATAGAGTGGGCCAATAACCATTGGTATATTGATTTGCTTGGAATTCACGTTTAAGCAATCTATATCCCAAATGAATACAGAGAGCAAACTGCCTGTACATACAAAATATGGATAAATGATAAAAATGAACTGTTAGTACAGTTGTTTTGAAATTAAATCTTTAAGCAAATACATGCACCAACAATTATTTACTATGTAAAACACTGAAAGTTGGATGAATGCAAGAATATTAGATGTGTGAACGAAGCTAGAAATTTCAGTCTTGCACGCTACATTTATTTGTAAGAGACAAACTTTGTAAATTCGTCACAAGGAATAACATTAAGTGAAAATATGTCCTTGAGAAAAAAAATTCTAAGGGGCCATGTTTTATCTCTTCCAAGAAAAGTCAATTATAGGATCAAACAAACAAAAATGTTAAGTTGTCTGATCTATTATTCAAATTCTATGTAACTTCCAAAAGATTAGAGTAAAAATGGTAATACTTGGCATTCAGTTGGGGGTCACAAATAAGTATAGTCATATCAAGCAATCATTAAAGAAAGAGGATGCAAGAACCAACAGCCTATCACTTTCCCAAGAGCTCAACAATCTGATCAGCCATTTAAAATGATAATCCCTCCTTGTTAGTGGAATACAACCAAAATATGGTGAAGTGGAATACAATCAAAATATGTTACTGGAACCGACAACCTATCACTTCCCCAACAGCTCAACTTATCACTATATTCGTATGCAAAAATTCTCGTTTTCTTCACAGTGGAATACAATCAAAATATGTTAAAGAATGGAAATAAAAAAACAAAATACAATCAAAACTAATGACTACACAACTCAAAATATTCCCCTGAGTATTTTTACATAATTTTATCAAACAAACATGTTGAAAAAGAGTGAAAAATTTAGTAATTTAACCATTCAAATTCGCTATTGTGTTAAATTTTGAAATATATTAATGTTCTCTATATGTGGATCAAACAATGGCCAATGTTTTGCAAGTTTACCAAACAAATTTATTGTAAGCACATCAATTGTCCCTCCAAATTTTACGTTCGACGTTATCTTAGCACAATTTTTCATCGGTCATATTTAAAAGATCGCCTCATGTTTATAATCTAGATTTCATTCGTTGTTGTCGTAGTTCTAAATGCTTTATGCATCACTGATACTATGTCAAACACAGACCTATAAAAAGATTCATGCAATTGAAATTAATTGCATTAGTGTACCTTCACTATTTTTCGTTTCAAACGTCCTTAAATTGGATTAGTATCTTGGTATCATGTATGATCTAGTTGATAAGAGGGTTTAAGATGAGTATTAAAAAGAAAATTGTTAAAAAAAAAAAAAAATCTCTTACATTCCGGGTGAACCCTTTTCTTAAAAGAATCATCATAGGAAACAAGAATCGTCATAAAAGGATATTTTGCCAAATAAATTATAGTGATCAAACAAAATATAGAGTAGACAGAAAATACAAAACGAATATCAATCAATTGAATGCATTGTCTTCACTGGTGCATTTGTTCCACGTCATACTGTAGTCCATAGAAAATTATTGTTTAACTTGACGGTCCAACATCACAAACTTCTAAAATGTAAGATTTTAAGCAACTATAGTAGAGTAAAATTTCTGAAATTAGGGATTCTGATTTGTATAATAAAACTGATTTAAGAGAATAAAGAGTGCCTTAAAGACGTGAATACTGATCAGAATAAATTTACCTTAAGAGGGAAGGAGCGTGAAATCAAAGACCATCCACCTGCTCGAGGTTGACTTGCATGGTGGTGAGAGGCTATGGCGACTTATATTGAGAAGATTAGTGTATTATAATTATTTTATTTTTCGAAGAGGGCTTGTTTGAAATGACGGTTCACCTAATTTGGGAAATGTATGTTAAAAGATGAGAACACGTGGCAGTATTTCTACACTAACAGGTAGCAACACAGAATGTGGTAAGAAATGAAAAAGTTGAGGAGCAAGGAGAACGTAGAGATGAATACGCGTTATTAATAGTATGGTATAGATATGTTCTTTAAAAAAGAGACTTATTCCATCACATGTATTCAGTGGTATGTAAAGAATAATTTTGGTGGTGACTAATTCATAGACACGCTGAAAGATTGATGCAAACAATAATACTCTTTTTAAAATTGCAATCCCAATATTAATAGTATGGTACGTGTGAATATGTTTTTTGGGTTTAACTCACTTAGTGGCATATAATTCTTAACTTTGTTACATTACCTAGCTACCTTGCTCACTTTGATATTATGATTTAATTTGTCAAAGGTGTATTAGTTGTTGGTGTGAAGATTAACTCTCAAGCTAACCATTGATCAATTAGGATAGCATTTTGTTCCTGTATGAATCTATCTGTGAAAAATACATCTAAATTACCATTTTGGGAAAGAATAAAATTGAAAAAGCCCATCTGGAACGTGATTTCTGTCTTCATATTTTAACCTGCATTCATATCAACATCAGTGAGCCCTAAATCATTTTGGAAAATCTGTGTTGAAATAGAGAAGATAGTTATATATTTGGTAGTTGTTTAGTATGGCCCTTAGATTACATGAAACATAACAAATTTCTAAACTTGATAAATGCAAGTATGGTTTCAATTATTTACAGTTAGTTGACAATAATATTTTATTATATGCGTGGAGTTGTGAAATGCTTCGATTATAAAAATTAATCTCGCCTAAAATGACAATTGCTAGCTCTTCAATATGGACTGCCTAGTTTTACATTTGACTATTAAGCTTCTTCATGTTACACATTGGCCAAGATGGAAGAGTCAGCATAGCTATTTGATTCTTTGTGTTTTTAAATTAGAACACATTTTTTTATTAGAAATATGTTTGTGCACTTCGGAAAGGTGTGCAAGTACAAGAATGTTGTGTAGGGAAGACTGACCTATTTTCGTAATAAGTTTCAGATGATGTCTGAAATTGAAATAGTTTTTTCGTCATGCCTCAAAATGAATTTTTTCCGTCATATGTGTGTGTGTGTGTGTGATAGGACACCCCAAACAGTGCAATACACTTATGGGCCATGGCCCTCGTGTTTTCCATCACATTACTGTTTCTCTCTTTCCGTTAACTTATTAAATTATGAGTGGTCTAAAATGGGGTGCAAAAGGGATGCTACCATATATATACAGTAATGTGTGCGTGTGTGTGTCCCTCATAGCACCTTTGTTTTGCATCATCCCTCTACACTCTAATAGTAGGGGCGCTTGGGTGTTGCAAAGGAGAGTGTTGTGGAACACGTCTCTGTATGTATGTGTACGTGTGTATATATATGAATGCTTAAACTATCCACAAAAAAAAAAAAAAAAAAAAAAAAAAAAAAAAAACTTTGAAGTAAAGAATAAAGTTCAACGGAAAAAGTGATAAATGTCGTAACGATTTTAACAGTATAGTCAAGTTGGTTGTTCTATACATTGACCTTGATAAATAACTTCATTTCATTGGTCTAGTAGCTCTAATAGCAAAACCTATTTGTCTTAAGCACCAAATAGCATTAGAAATTCCATATGTTTGAATCAAACATAACATACATTTCCATAGTGATTGTGCTAAGATTAAGTGTAATAGATTACGGACTTTGCAATATGCTTCTAATATTTGCACCTAAGTAGCAAGCTCCTTCTTCTTCTTCTTCTGGAATATGTTCTTACATCCTGCAATATTTTCACCATCATGACAATCTATCTATATTAATAATGAAATTCATTTTTCATGAATAGTGACCCAATAATACGACATAAATTAGCGCGACATTGAAGATATCACAAACAATATGCTGGATGGAAGAAGATAAGAATAATGTGATTAAATGCAGTAGCTGATGTCATTGTGGGAGAGAAAAAACATAATGTGGTAGTTTTTTTCGAAGCACATAGTCTTGATTTATGACGGAAAGATGACTTATACTCATGAGTACGGCAAAAGTGAATTAGCATCATTATGCATATATATATTTATTTATATATGAACTAAACATGGCACTTTAGAAAGTTGTTTACCAATAAATCAGGTGTTGTAGTAAAGCTAGACAATGTGCTTCCACCAGTTTTGAAGTTTGTTCTTGAGCATAACCTAATATGTATATTTTCATTTTAAAATAAATCTATTTTAAATGGTTAGCGGTTTAATAGTGCAATTTTTGTAGAAATAAACTCCAATTATATATTACAGCAAAACATGGAGGTTACAAAGGTCTCAAACTCTTTTGTTTAACCCACTCTAACAAACAATTTAGATACACTTAAATGGGCGTATGGTCAAACTTTCTACTTCATAATCAATAATAAATGGTAAGTTTAAAAGAGGAATCCCATATTAGAGAGGTGTATGTATGTGTGTGTGTGTGTCTATATATATATATATAATGTAGTGCTAAACATATAATACAAATCAAATCTCGTGTCAAAATCAAACATTTACCGATACGAATGACTAGAAGTTATTCTTCACTGTAACTTAAAATAGTCATGGAATTCTTTGATAACTTCAGATATGTTTTCATTGTGACAAATTCAAAATGGCGACAATTAGCAGAATTGATGAAGAATTCTAGTCAAATGTTAAATATCATCAGTAATTCATTATACTGGTGATAAATACGTTGCTGAATTGTGGTTCATGCAAAAAGTCATCTGGCAGATTCAGCAACACAGAAATTTAAATGTTTTATTTGTGAAATATATGTTTTGTTACATATTTTTTGTTCCAACTCTAAATATAACACAATTTTTCAATAATGGCATGAACCAAATATAATTGAAATAAAATCAAAATAACACATAACTCGAAATGATAAACTGTAAGAAATCAAACCCGTGGAATCAAAGTTAATCAAAATTTACATCGTCGAAATTTCCAGACATGTCGGAAAATCCACCATCCCAAATACACTTTTTACTGTTTACTGTAAAAATAAAATTCATTGCAATTAAAAATTGAGAAGAGTAATCACAAATATGTAAAACAGTCGAAATTGCTGAAAAGAGAAGTAATCAATTTAAAAGCATACTGAAAAAGAAGATATCAGTAGGCATTGATTATTCACTGGATAGATTAGGAAAAATTAAGCCATGGTTGAAATTTTTGGAAGATGATAATTAATTGGGGATCTCAGGAAGAGAAGACCTGTGTTTGCGAGAAGCGAAAGGTCAAAATTTGGAAAAGTATTAATCATTGGCTAGTCAGTGAGTACGAATATTAATGTTTGGGCACGTGTAAGAATACTTATAAGTGGATTCTACTTTCGTACATGTAATAAATTATATTTTCTCAAATAAAAATAGGTTTGAAGTTTTTGAGTTGATTATTTTAGTGTAGTTATAGATGCTGTTTTAGTTGAATTAGGTATTGAAATATCTTATAGATGCTGTCAGTGAGTACGAATATTAATGTTTGGGCACGTGTAAGAATACTTATAAGTGGATTCTACTTTCGTACAGGTAATAAATTATATTTTCTCAAATTAAAATAGGTTTGAAGTTTTTGAGTTGATTATTTTAGTTTAGTTATAGATGCTGTTTTAGTTGAATTAGGTATTGAAATATCTTTCTTATTCAAAATACATTCCAGTGAACTGTGTTCTAAATGAAAAACAACTCCATCCAAACATGTTGTCTTGATAGCGAATGGCATATCATAGGATATTTAGCAATATGACGGCTGACCACCAGTGTTATTAAGCCTACACGCTGGTGGAGGGATATTAGTGATTTTTTCTAGTGCAATACACACTTTCTGATTTTATTCAAGGTTCAAGCGCGTGCACATGCGTATATGTACATAACCATAAATTTCTTGTAGTAAAATGGATGCGCAGTGGGTTGTGATAGCCCACAAAGTAAACATTTATTAAGTGCAGTCATTTCATGTGTGATTTTGACAAAGTAATTTATCAACAAGAACATATATTTACATGAACATAGAGCGGGCAAAAAGTGAAGTTTATGGTCATTCCTTCTTGCTACAAGTAGATAGATCCACCACTCGGAGAGAAGTCTTGTCAAATACTTTGGTAATTGGAGGAATAAAATCGTAATTTATTGGTCCAGTCCATCATGTTTTTGACAGAGTTGCTCCACGCATCCTTCTGTTTTCATCAGTTGGATGGATATAAGATATTAAGTTAACTGGTTTCAGTGTACTGGAAGAGCTTGTTATCTTATTTGCAGAAATAAGCACCATCAATTTTTTTAGTATTGTTGTTAAAATTTAATCTGAACTTCTCATTGAGTTCATCTGTTGAAAGAAATTTTACTGATTCTACACAAATTGATTATGCAGACTTATCTGGGGATCCAAATATTCAGGTTTTATTTTAAATGCACAAAATGCTCGGCAGAGTTAACTATAAAGACAGATCCTCAAAATTCTGATTATGTTGTAGAATCGGGAGCAGCCCGGAATTATGAGCCTTGGCGGGCAACCGATGAGGTGAGAAATGTTATTTGCACTTCAGCGTTTTGTTCATATGGATTCAGTATCTAACATGTGTAATTTCAGGCAGTAGAAATTGAGAAGAGAAAAAGAGAAGCGGAAGAGTTGGGAGATGCGATGAAAGCATTAGAGAATAGGTCACTAAATTCTAAACAAGATATGGACATAATGGCTAGCCTTGAAGAAATGAGATCACTGAAGGTGAATGTTCTAAGATCAATGCTAGAATTTGTCTGTGACTTTCAGTCTTTGCAACCCTTATATTATACTAACTCATTGATGTTTTATTCATCAGTCCAGACATGCCACAGTAAATATAGATGATGTGCTAGCAACATTGCATCGTATAAAGCAGGAAAAGGTCAGTATATCTTTATTTTTCTCGTCGTTTTGCTTTGTTAAGAGTTCATCAATCCCTTTATTATCACAAAACTAATTGGCAATGTGATGGGGTAACTCTTAGTTTATATCCAGGATCATGGTTGACATATTTCCCGATACGCGACTTATCCAACACGCCCCTCACATGTGTAGCACATCGCTATCACATGGAGATCATAGGATGATGTATGTCGGACAAGCAAATCATTCCCATCGGATCCAACACCCCCCCCCCCCCCCCCACACACACACACATGTAGCACACCGCTTATCCCGTGGAGACAATAGCGTGGGACAATCAAGTCAAACCGAATCCATGGCTCCGATACCATGTTAAGAGTTCATCAATCCCCTTATTATCACAAAACCAATTGGCAATGTGATGGGGGTAACTCTTAGGTTATATCCAGGATCATGGTTGACATATTTCCCGACACAAGACTTATCCAACATGCTTTTTATATACTGCTGTAGCATTCATTTCCTTTTGTGACAATTGATTGATGGCAGTATTTAGGAACTGATAGCTAAACTAGCATAATATGCTAGTGTAATACCATCTTGAATTTTAATGAACGAACTAGTCTTTCCAAACCAAAATAGACTTGTAGTTTGCTAGATTGATTATGTATTTGCCATGTTGGTATCATTGAATGACGTGCTTGCACAGATGATGTGCTAGTAAGTAACAATGCACTGCTGAAGTATTTTTTTTGTATGACAGTTGATATCTAAACTTCCATCTACAATTAGGAACTGAAAACTGACCTGACACATATATTAGTATGAAATATAAAATTGTAATAAATGCTACGGTTTATGGGATCGATCAAGTATTTGCCAAGGTGGCTTATAAACTTCTATATGGTATGCAAGATGACATAGTCCCAATGGTTTGGACTTTTGAGTAGTTTGTAAAATTAAAAAGGTATACGGCCATGTTGCATAAAACATGAAGGGAAGTATATTTGCTGACAAAACAAAATATAAGGCTATAACGGACATATGTAGATGTACATCTAAATTGCTAGCAAGCAAGATTTGATGAGTGCAAATAATTTTTATATGGTAGATTATTTAGACAATATCACTTAGCACAAATATTCTGTTATCTTTGCTGAACCCCTTTACTTTTCCAGGAGCAAAAGATGATGGATGAAATAGATAAAGCAGATGAAGAAGTTATCAAATCAATAGTATTTCCTGTTAGTCTATGTTTCATATGTTTTTCTCTTCTTCCTTTTCTTCTTAAAAAAAGTCGGTCCATTATTATTCACTAAATGTTATGATTTGCTAAACAAAACTCATGTTTGCAGGGTCATAAAGAGTACATCAGAAGAATCGAGGATGAGGATGAGGATGAAGATGATTTCAACGAGAAGGTAATGATTTTGCGTGCTATAGCTATATTGATTTTATGTTGATTTTTCTCATCATTATATCCTTGACCATTTACAAATACAGACATTTAGTAATCCTGAATTTCAGATTTAGATAAAATTTCAGTTTCATATTATTGACGTGTTTGTTAGAAATATTTAATGAATATGTAAAGTAGATAGATCCCTATTTGCCAAAAACACGGAACACAAACCAACTTACGCTTTTTGGAAGCTCGTCTGCACATTCTGAAAAGTTTCCTAAAAATTCTGTGAGATATTCATAATGGTAAAAACAATTTTGTTTGGTAAAAAACATACTTAAATAACAAGTATACATGTCCATGAAAATCGCATACCAGTTTATTTATGTTAATTTTTGAGTGAATTTCTGGAGAATGCAATTTAGTTCACGACTTATGTTTTTCAAAAAATAGGTATTTAATTTACATATTCACTGGCATTCGTGTGTGTGTTTTTTTTTTTTTTTTTTTTTTTTTTGGGCTACTGCATAAAAAACAGGGACTGGATAAACAAAAGTCCTCTTCTGATGTAATTATCACTTGTAATTGCAGGGGAAAAGTGGAGTCGTCCCGAGCATAGTGGAGAAACCCACGGACGCTTTGAGTAAAACAAGCATCTTTAATAGCTCTAAGAACACTGAAGGTTGTAGGTTATGTTGAAGGGTTTGATTTTGTCTTTCCCTTCTGTTAAAATATTGTTTTAGTTTAGCACTTTCTGATTGCTACTTCAGATCAAACTAAATTTGTCAATGAACATAGATATTTGTGTTCACAGATAGCCAATGAATATTGGATACTATCCTATCCATGGTCATAATTAGGGAGAAGTATAAAGAAACAAAAACTAAACAAAATAAAATGATAAAATTCTGTCTTGAACGGTGATATTTTTCATTATTATACTATCATATACATAATATAATTATATTTTCTACAAGAAATAAGTGGATACAACATGGATGTTTTCATGTTCTCCTTTATTCATTTATATTGTTTTAGTTTAGCATTTCCTAGCATTTGTAATAATCAAAATTCATAAATAAAAAATCAGGGAGCAGGAGTGGACCATCTAGTATGAAGCCCATATTCGTTGTGAAGAGAAAGTCGAATATTCAACCCGTAAAGAGGCTTTGCGTCGAATCTGGTACCGAAAATAGCAAACCAACTGTTACTACAGATGGAATCGAAGCTGAAAAAGGACTTCTTTCTCTTTGTCAGAATTATGACAGCGATAGTGAATGAGTCTAATGCTGGGTTTTGATTGTTTTTGGAAATGCTGTAAAGTATATCACAAAGGATCGTATGTGTTCTTTGTGTCAGTGATATGTGGTGAATAAATCCTTTGGCAAAGATGGTTAAATAACTATTCATTTCGTTAGAAGCTATTTGTTCTTAAGCTGTGATAGTTAATTGCTGGCCTAGCCTTTTCATTTTTCAGAAACATTATATTTGTTTGTTAAACAATTAGCGTCTTGTGTATTTTGATATGATATTAATGTATGTTTTGTTAAAGAACATTAACTATGCTTGTTTTCGCTTAAGCTTAAATGGAAAATATAGTGATAGGAGTAAGCAGCAATAGTTAGTCGGTAAGTTTCCCTCGTGTCATTGGTGTTCTAAAGAGCTAGATCGTAAGTATAGGCTCTACCGCTTTATGCAATCAACCGGAATTAATGTAGATTGATGAAAAAAATGAGAAACCGTCTAATTTGAAAAAGGATTTGAGTTTTGTGCTTTCAACATGTATTTGGAAAAGGTGTGATATCCGCGACGGCACGAGAAAGATTGAAGGGCGTAGCTATGTCGGGAGGGGAAAAAAGAATAGGATTGGAAGCGGCAAGAAACAAAAGAAAAACAATTGTTTTCAATTTTATATGTTAAAATCAATTTTTAGATTGATCACTTTTTAAATTCCAACGCGTATGAAACGAAAATCCAAATTTCAAAGTTACAAATCAAAGTAATACTTAATATTTCTACACGAATTAATTACTGAAAAACACAACTACTCGTTACTACGAAAAATCACTGTAATTATTGCAAATTTGAAAATGTAATTGTGTCATCTAAAAAACAGAAAGTTATTTCTTAGCGATAAAAAATGTCGTAACACACAAAGATTCTCATTTACTTAGAGAATTATGTTTCGCACGAAAAAATAAGTGCAGAAAATTGTAAATAATACAGTAGATTTATAGTGGTTCGGTCCCGTGAGGGGCTTACGTTCACTTTGAAGGCGTTCGTTGATGTTTTGTTCACATTAATGGGTTACAAGCTTTGGACATCACTTATGCATTCGATTACAAGCATTTCCATATAAGTTGAAGTCATGATTGTCATATATAAGCCTTGGGAAAAAGTGACTTTTGTGCTTCTTCTTCCTCAAGCGCTAGGCTGCCATTAATGAGTTTTTGGAGCTCTTAAGAAATGTCAAATCAGCAAAAATCCAGCTCCTTTGAAGTGTGAGCTTGAGGGTATTTATAATGGAAGGGTTAGGTGTGAGTATGTAGGATTTGAGAACCACAAGATGCATTTTCGTATCTCTGGGAGGCAGCAACTAGAATTTCGACTCCATCCATTGTATTCAGAAGGAAAATTGTATCCCTTTTTTGGGATACGGAATGGCGTATCTCCTAGGGGATACTGTAATTCCGTATCCCCAGGGGATACTGTAATTCCGTATCCCCAGGAGATACGAGTTCTTCGTATCCCACAGGGGGTACGAACTCATACCCCGAGGGATATGTTATTTGCATTGTGTAGTGGAGTCGAAATACCAGGATGGAGGGGTACGAAGCTTTGTGGTTTGAGGGAGTCGAGGGTTTCTGGTGCAAAACGGAGGGAGTCGAATTGGAAGGGTTCGAAACTTCTGGCCTCAGAGGGGTTCGAAAGACGAGGGTTCGAATTGTTCTATGGCGAGGGACCCGAAGTTTTAGGTGCTGAGGGGTAGGAAAGAATAGGGATTCGTAATCCCTATCATGAGGGATATGAAATGTGATTAGCGCGCGGTTTTGAGGCGTTGTGAGGCTCTCGTTCGCACGACTTCTGTTAACCGCCTTTGGGTCCAGTTACCAAAAGTACACAAGACAAGCTCGTCTCAACATATCGTGTGATATTACAGCCCGAAGGCGTCGTCAATATCATCTGGGGTCCAGTATCAGAAGACTCGAGTCTGGCCACTAGCAGGATGTCGCATCCCTCGAACGCGACCTCCATCAGTATCCGTCCACATCCGAGCCGAAGGCGAACCGTCAAGCGGGTCCGGGCGCAGCGCCGGTGGGGGTCCGGGGGCCCACAGTCCCGCAGCGATCGACCTAACCGGTTAGGTCGAAACTCTAGGTACCGCCCGATTCATCTGATTTCCGCCGACAAGTGTGTTGCCCAGAATTACCAGATCAGCTCAAAGTCAAGATTCATCCAACAACTTCAGTGAGCCTCGCCGCTCCTCCAGCACATTCCCGAGCCAAGGCCTCGACATCCCCGGACGCACCGACCAGGATTTCGAGCCTCAAGCCACTCCGACAGACCTCGCACCTCTCAAACAAAATTCTCGTACCGCCAAGAGGTGCGAAATTCGTAACCTATGGGATGCGAATTTCGCACCCCCAGGGGGTACGAATTTCGCACCCCAAAGTGCGAAATTTCGCACCTTGGCCCAGGTGCGAATTTTCCGAGGCCGAGGGCTGCAGGCGCGAATTTTCTGTAGATGGTCCCCATTTCTACCTACTCCTACCTAACCCCTACCTAACCACTTCCTATAAATACCCCATGGCCTCACACTTCAAAAGAAAGAGATTCTTGAGCTTTGAGGCCTTCATAGAGCTTCATTAATGACATCTCCTCTTTGAGGAAGAAGAAGGGAAAAATTGTCCATTTTACTATTTCCTACAAATGACTATTGTAACTTCATGTAGCATAGTTAACAAATGTAATGAGAGGGTCTCAACCTTGTAATCTTTTAAGTGATCAGTAAAATTCCAACAACTCTTCAAAGTGGACGTAGCCCTCACTGAGGCCGAACCACTATAAATCTCGTATTATTTACTGTTATGTTCTATTTTATGTTCTTATCTATGCAACCATATTTATAATTCCTAGTGATTGGGAATTTTTGGTGTTTACGACATTTTTTGCCGTTAACATTTGGTGCTTTCACTGAGAAAATTCGTATTTTGCGCCTTTGTCGCACGTTGTCATCTCGACCCTCGATGAGCTTAAGGTTCCTTGCTAAACCCACTGTCGAGTCCGCTCACGATGGCAAAGCGACCAAAGGACGCAATGATCGGCTCTTCAGCCGCAGCCGAGGCCGGGACATTCCAACGACCTCAACCTGCAAACATCCCGGCCACTAACGAAACCTTCCCTCCTATTGTAGACCCCGAAGCGCCCGCAACACAAGCTCAAATCCGCGCGCTTAATGAAAGATATGAGAACAGGGATGTCGAGCTCAACCAAGCATTAAGGAATAACATCAACCTTATGCGACAACTTCAAGAAAGTCAGTGCATCATCGCTCGACTTCAACTAGCTCGGAACAACGTTCGACCTGGATCAACTGTCTCAGAAACTTCCTCTTCCGAGTCGAGGGCCTGCATCGAAGAAGGAGGTTTAATCTCATTAACAACATCATCACTCGTACCAACGCCCTCGACAACGGCAATGGGAACGACAATGGCGACCGGACTACAGTCATGTACAGCGAAGGGGCACAGTACCAAGGTCGCTCTCGCTTGATTATCAATGACGGACCAGGTCCTACCAACCAACCTCTTCCTCAACACAACCCAACGTCCTCTAATCAGGATGATGGCCCCGCTAGTCCAGTGGCCCGCGCTCCTCTAGATTAGGATCCGCATCAACCCGCTCCTTACCAAGATCCGATTCTAGATGTCGAGGACATGGAGGAAGACAATCCAGACGTCCATCATAGAAGACGTCCTCGCAACAGGACCGCGAAACCTCGCCAAAACCCATGGGACCCGATGGTGGATCCCCATCTAACTTACCTTCCCGACATGGTCCGAAGGATCATGAGGGAGAGGCGAGGAAACATGCATGATTCATGGGAAGCGTACATTAGGCGCAACCCCTCATAAGAAGGGTAAACAAAGCTGAGTGGCCACGACGCTTTAGCATGCCACATATGCCGCTCTATGACGACACAACCGACCCCTGTACCTTCCTGAACCAATATGAATGGCAAATGGACTCGAGCCGGGGCAACGATCCGGTCAAATGCAAGTGCTTCCCAACCTTCTTATCAGGAACCGCTTTGTTATGGTTCTCACACCTCCCACTTGATTCCATTAACAACTTCGGTCAATTAGTAGCAGAATTGGTCAAGCAGTTTAAGGTGCATATCCCAACTCCCAAGAGCTCCCTCACCCTGTCCAACCTATACCAAGGGCCCGTTGAGTCGCTTAAAAGCTACGTCTCTAGGTTTAACGTCACCCTCGCCGAGGTCGAAGATTCGGACCCTCGCATCATGCTCTTTCAGCTAGCAAGGGGTGTCCTTCCTACTTCCAAATTTGGAGCATGGATCGTCCGGAAGCAGCCAAACAGCCTCGACGCTTTCTATGAAAAGGCTGGGCAATACTTATGTCAAGAAGAAGCGAGACGAAACCGACTCTCCAGGGTCAGTCTTCCCAACAATCCACATGCGAATACCATCAGTGAAAAAGTCAAAGGGAAACAGATAGGGAAGCTCTTTGACAAGGACAAGGGGGCAGGCCCCTACAAACAAAGATGAATAACAGTAGGCAAGGCGATTGCAACAACGGCCAGGTTTCTATAGAACCCAAAAATCCCAGCTCTCGGTGGACATACGAGATCTACACCCCACTGAATGAAGACTTGGAAACAATCTACGGGAAAATGTGCGACACGCTTCAGTACAAGAAACCATACAACAGGGAATCCACTAATCATGAGAAGAAGAGCGACAAGTACTGTGGTACTACGACATATACGAACACAATACCAATAATTGCCGTCAATTCAAAGACGTAATCGAAAAGCTTATCCACGAGAAGCGCCTTGAGCAGTACGTCTGATAAGCATCATGCCTCTCACCATCCCCGAGCGACAGAGGACCCGCTGGAAACGGATCTCCTTCCACTTGTGGACCCCAAGCTCCTGCGACTCAAGCACAAATTCACACGGTTAATAAGGAGTATAAGAATGCAGCTCTTGCGCTAGGCATTGAAGGCTAGCTTCAACCTTATGCGCCAACTTCGAAAAAGTCAACGCATCATCATTCTACTTCAGCTTGCTCAGAACCGCGCCTGCTCGCGGCACACTGCATCAGAAATTTCTTTTGTCGAAGCTAGGGACCCACGTCGAGGAAGAAGGTTCAACCTCATTAAAAACATCGCTGTCCGCTCCAACACTCGTACAACGACATCAACGACAACAGAAATAGGATGACAATCGAACCATCATCGCTTAGGGCCAAGGAGCGCAATAACAAACTGGGTCCAAGTAACCAACCTTCTACCCGGAAGAGCCTACTTGTCGCCACTCAGAACCGGAGTACTCCCGGACCAGGGTGCACATCAGCTCACCTAAACTCGACAACCATACCAAAACCATACCATCCATGACATAAAAGAGAGTGAGCCGGATGTGTACAATAGAAGACGTCGACAGAAGGGAACTCCCGAAGTCCGCCAAAGCTAATGGGTTCCATTAGAAAATCCCCCTTCAGCATATCTCCCTAACGCTTCTACATGTCAAGGGTGGCGTCCTATGACAGCACAACCGACCTCTAATCTCTACAATGTCAGAATCGCCATAAGGAATGGAACGCGTTATCCCAGCTGCCCCTCGGCTGTGACGCTCAAGCCTCCGCTAGGCGGACTCAAACTGTTGTGAGTCCAAACTTACCGCCTACGCTTCTAGCGTCCAACTGGGCTCAAGTTCACTTCAACCGACTTCCACAGAATCATGCAACCAAAGTTGGAATACCTTCTTCCAAGAAGGCGTGCTAGGCTCCAAAGTCCTAGACTAGATCACGACCTCTATAATGAGGTCAGAGCCCGACTTCCAATTATCGCCGACACGATCCATGGAGTTGTGAAGAAACCACGGGGGCACGCCCACGACATCTACAAAACCAGTATAAGGCACAACCCGTTCACTTCGACTATCCTTACTACTGAATGGCGCCAGCACTTCAACATGCCAACATTTACCACATACTTAAAGAGGCCATGATTCTCGAAGCTTCATTAGCTGCCATGAATGTCACATGGATTCATCACACGACGCTAATGCCGTCAAGTGCAAGTGCTTCCCCATCCCTATCCAGGTCGGCGTTATACGGGTTCTCTCGACTTCCACCTTAAACCATCTCAACTCCTGACCAACTAGCCAAGAGATTGGCCATACAGTCCAAGATGCACGCCGTAACGCCCAGAGATATCCTCTCAGTCTCGAACACTTATCAACACCTCCGAGAAAATCTATCATGCAACCTGCAATTACCAACCATGCAAAAGTCCAAGACCTAAAAGTCCGACGAGCATACCAAGGGACTCCACAGGATATTGTCGGTTCTACAGCATCCGCGGACACAACACTCATCAAAGACTCCCACTGCATGGGATTTCTGAGCTACTCAGTGCTCATCAAAGTTTCCCGCTAAACACGACCTCGAACAACAACTAATCCCTCAAGATCGTGCCCCCACCTCATCAGAACTACAGCTTCCATGGCGTAGTTGACCTTAGGTTGTCATCAGAAGTGTCAGTTTGCAACTCCTCCCTACCTCTGCCTCCCTCAATAAAAGTAGAACATAAACTAAAAGCGAATTTTCTCCCATAAAAGACACCTCCTTTCTGTTGCGTCATGGCCCCTTGTTATCTTCCATGCGGCACTCCCGATCAGTAGGGGCACGCTGGAAGCAGTGCCAGAGGAACATTCGGAAGCGAGCCCGAGAATTCCAGTCCTCTACCATCCCCGTGACTATCATCTACAATACAACAATCCCCGAGGTTATCATTGGAGATATCAGCCATCGACTCATTAACACCATCATCTCGCCCATATAAAAAAAGAGAGGAGGCGAGAGAGATGATTCAATAGCATAAAGAAGGCATACGCATTAATGTTTAAAGGTCAAAAAATAGTACTTTGAGCACAATTGCCAACGGAATTGTCTGTGGGTAAAGTGTCGCAACCTTTCCAATAGTCGTTACTGTTGCAATTCAAACAGAACCATCCATTGACGGATAGATGCCTCATTCCGGCCAATATATATAGGCCTACAAAAAATGATGAAAACAAGAAGCAAGGCTCGTTCTCCAAGACACACCTCCTCTTTGCTGTATCATGACCATCCTCCTCCAACTAATTCTCCGACCACTTGGGGGCATGACTGGAAGCTCAACCAATGGCCCGCTCGTATGCACATCGGCAGCCTCGACTTTAAACGGGCCTTCCTTCACCTGTAGGCCTCGCTCCTTGTCAGGGAGGCCCATGCCCATACAGCGGAAGCTCGGCGATGGAACTTTCACACTCTCAACCATAGACGGAGCCAAACTACCAAGAGCATGGAACAATGAACATTCTTACCTCTACTCTGCATAACCTAGTGTACAATTAATTCACGCACTCCAACGATGTTTTGTTTTCCTGCAATTCAAGGCATTGTAAAGGCTATCACTACCAAAGTTATCCTTAGAAATGATGTTCATTTTCTTGTCTCCCTTCCATGTTTGCTCCGTGCATGATGTTCATGACGTGTTTGATCAATCCTGACAACTAGATTGCATACAAACTTTCGATTGTCGCACCGACGCCCCAAGCATGGGAGTCGGTGCCGCCTTCTCAGACTCGATCCGACATCGAGGCCAAACAACATTGGCTATGACCAGCACCCCGAGCACAAGAACCGACAACGCTACTCGAGTCGTCGTCCCATGGAGCGATCGAGTATAAATAACTACGAACTCGAACCTCGGCCCCGTGCCGAGGCCGAGGATAAATCGTTCCGCGCCTAAGTCCCAAGCAACTTGGGGCCACCCAACATACAGCCGGGAGCAATGTAAACTTCCCCTGGCTATGGGTACCTGTCGAATCTCAGCACAGCACCGAGACTGACATTAAATCTCTTCTCCCCGAAGCTCTAAAGGCTTAGATGCAGCTCATGGCCACAATCGGACCCTACGGGCTGATGATCGGAGCTTTTCTCCGGCAAATTAACGACGCCGTCACTTGCTCCAACCCGATGAACGACGAGAAAGCCATAAACCAGATGGACCGCATATCGCGACGTCAAACGCCTCTGCTACACTTGGGATTAACCCCGGGCAACCTAAGTACACAGCAGGCGCTCAGCCTGGCTTCGCAAACTACGGGTTTCCTGAGCTAAGGGAAACTTACTAGAAGCCTTTCACTCAATCACACCCCTCTGGAATAATCAACCCAGAGCGCGGTGTCCGATCGCATTTCTGTTGGCGTAACAACAAGTACGCTTGTGCGAGTACGGGACTTCGGAAAACATGAGAAGAACGTTCGAACACTTAACACGAAACACGATCTTTACTAATTCATATTCCATTTCACACACACGCACACACGTTATACATAGCACGTGTCTAACATCTCTTCTCTCTGATGACAGGGTATACATGAATACCACACCATGTCTTTAAGAACCAAAAGCGAGGACCGCACTCGCATATACAATTGGTTTACTAACCCAAAGTATCTTCAATTCCTTTAACAATTGCTGATGCTACTCATCCTTTTCTTTTCTTTTCTTTTGTCTATACAGGTTCGACACAGGCAGGTCACCATCCCTTTTCTTCCAGAACTGCTTCAACCTCCTCTACTCTACATAGGAGTAATAGATACATGAGGCACTGATGCGCACCTTCCGCCATCATCCTCGCCGCTTGTAATCATCATAACCTCCCCGATAGAAATACATGGCAACGGCTTGGGGACGATGTAAGAAGCAAGGACTAATGCAGCCTGGGTTCTCCCCAAGCCTTCCTGGCGCCCAGCTCTGCTCTCTTCTCGGCATCCTAGGAGGATTTTAGATCAGTTGGCTCCCTGTCCTGGAATTGCATAACTACATCCACTTCAAGTTTTCTTAGGGTCCTCTTTCCCTCTTCTGGTGGGCATCATTGATAGCTCTCCTTTTTTCTAGCCTACTTAGAGGCCCTTTCCTTCTTCGTCTCAGCATCGGCCTACCTTTTCGCCACCACAGCTGTAGATTTCTCCTGGGCATCCCGACTAGCCTTCACCCAAGAATCTTGTATGGAAACCTCATCCTATCCCTCTTCCCCTCCGGCTCCTCCGAATTTTCCACCAGTCGGGCTTCCTGACCTTCCATTGTAGCTTGCTTTGTTTCCACACTTACATCAGCTATGCCCATCGCATGAGCGCTTCGTCTAGCCAAAGCTTCTCCTCCTCCAAGGAGGCTCATATAAATATGGGATCTCGAAGCCATGGGTTCTCCTACTACTCCAGGTTGTTCACGCTATAACTCCAACCGGGACTCGGACACTTGAGGAATCATGGGGGAAAAGCCTGGCATCGCCTCCGCTCCAGGGGGCTTCCCAGCAAAAGAGGCAACTATTTAACCTCTGAGGGTTCATCGCCCACATCCTCTTCAGTTAGCAAGTACTCGAGTTTGGGGGCAGTCCCCCGCCTATCTCCGAACCAGCTTACTCATCGCAGGACCTGAGGAGGATCTCCACCATGCTGGCATTTCTGTCACCATAGCCATCGGGGCGTAGAAGCCTGCACCAAAGGACAGAGGGAGCAATATAACCATCGTTTCCCTGAAGAACTAGAGAACTTAGATAAATTCCCAATACGCAAAATAAAAAATCCATATTTCATTGCAAATTCTCGGGTTTCCATGGCCGGTTCATTGTGTTCGCAAAGTCTCAGCGCCCTGCCAGCAAACTCATACTTAAACACAATATAAAGCTAACTCACACCCCTCGATGCATACCTACAAGCGCATCGAAACGAGACAACGACATTTAGTTTGGATAACTATGGCAGTGATTACTGTTAAACGTCAGCACCATTTTCGGATCGGATAATGATCCCTAGGTAATTGGGTTGGAGACTAATGACTCGACCGTATGCCCTCATCTTGCGCGCGTATCCGAGCGGTCAGTCCGAATAAGTTCATTTCCAGAATCATTCTCCATCCAATTGTGTTACGTTCAACTCCAATTACCGATAAGACATGAAACATTGAGCAATGGTCCGAGCTTGCTAGCTCGTCTCTGACATCGAGCAGAATCAAGCAGGTACTTGGGCCTGGGGGCACCCCTCTACGGGTTATCGCACCGGCCTGGCAATCTCAAGACCCGATCAGATCCCGTTAAGTCTCTGCACTGGCGTCATCTTCACAGCATCCTACGGAGCCATCATCTTGAGAGCACCTTCACCTTGCAACGAAGGAAATCCGGAGCCAAAGTTCAGGCCCTGTAGGCTTCTCGACTTCCATCAGTACCCGAATTCCATAAAAAGCTGACACTCCGGAACATGGTGGCAGCCTTTAGCCTCAGCAACTAGCGCCACGGCCATCACCAACCGCCAGTGCAACACCTAAGTCAAGATGCAGCCGCATCATGGTTAAGTTATTGATCGGATCCCAAGACTAACAGCTCGACTATGTGTCGATATCTTACATAAGCATTCAAGTTGACAATCCAAGCAGGTCCATTCCTTGAGGAACGCGTCGCGAGACCAAAAATCACTAATCACTGTCTGCTCATATGGCGCCATGCAAAGGTTCAAGTTTACAAACTCAAGATCGAAGACAGGGCTCGACAAAGTCATGGGAGTGCAAAGTTATGTCCCGTACTCCCGCGCGCCGTCTTAGTTGTCATCTCCTCAACCAAGATTCGAACTCCTTAAGAGCGTGAAAGATTTAATAAGAATTTGGGACGGAAAGCCCAATCCCGTATTCACACATGCTTGGCGACCTTTATTCAAATTCCTAATCCCGTTTCCCAAGGTCCACCACTCCACGTTTTTGAATACCAAATCCGAAAGCCCTCTTACTTACCATATCTCTCTTCCCTTCTCCCGAAAACCTAACAACACCTCGAACATCCAAAGTACAAAAGAAGTATTTTGGCATCCTCCATGCCTTAGGATGATTTTCTATCCGGAGAATAGAAGAAAGGAAACAACTACAATCAGGTGATCGACATGCCCTAAACGAACATTCCAGGATCAGAATTCGGGATCGTACGCCAAGCTACAATCATATTCATTTAACTTCGAAGCTCCAACTACCAAGTCAATCACGACTCAACGACCACCTGGGTACTCACCAAGTGCTCAATCATCAAAGCGCCCGCGCTCAGCATTTCGGTCCGACCTTGCCTCAAAGGAGAATCCATATGAATCCATGCCACGACATACGACAAGTATTGTCCTAACAATGGCATTCGCATACACGAGTAGCCGAAACTTTGATCAATGGGACTAGCTTGGATCGTTGAGCGACCTTGGCTTACCTAGTCCAAGTCATTCAACAGATACTCCAAATAATCAAGCTCCATCCCAACAACGTTTCAGCAACCACTTAGGGCAATCATGCACCTAAGCCTTGGCAATGACCATGCCTACATGCTTTGGGAATCTTAACTGAGAAGACCAACTCGATTCAAATGCGCGCCCACAAGCCTTAAGGGTTCAAGTATACACACCAAACAGTCGGCTCTCGATCCAAAAACTCTTCGAAAAGCTAAAATTGTGTGATCATAAACCCAGAGCATACAATTAACTTTCATATTACCTATTCTATCTCGAATCGCATCGCGCAAAACCACGCACAAATTTGCAATTACATACGCAATTAAAACCTAGTAATGAACCATTTGCACTTCGATGCAATCGGGAGTCGGCAACTAACTTTTATTGTCTTTAATCTACAAGAAGTAGGCGCCTTAGACATGTACCAATCCAAGCCGCCAGACTCAAGCGAGTCAAAGCTCTTAACAATGCTGGAATCCTAAGCTCACACCCACATATTTCAACAAGGCGTCCCAACCACTCCAAAGCAGTGCACTCTCGACATACAACACAAGAGGAAGGTCATAACCGATCGCTAAGCACCGCATGGAGGTGTTTACGCCCATATCAAACTCATCTCACTTCAAAGCATGTTTTGTTAACACAAAACATACTTTGAGGGGGAAAATGTTAACCGACCTTTTGGTCTGGTTACCCAAAGTACACAAGACACGCTCGTCTCAACATATCGCATGATATTACAACGGAGGCGTTGCCAATATCATTCGGGGTCTAGTACTAGAAGACTCGAGTCTGGCCACTAGCAGAATGTCGCATCCCTCGAACACAACCTCCATCATCACCCGTCCGCATCCGAGCCGAAGGCGAGCCGTCAAGCGGGTCCGGGCGTAGCGCCGGTGGGGGTCCGAGGACCCACAATCCCGGCGGCGATCGACCTAGCCGGTTAGGTCGAAACCGTGGGCACCGCCCGATTCTTCCGATTTCTGCCAACAAATGTGTTGCCCAGAATTACCAGATCAACTCAAAGTCAAGATTCAGCCAACAACTTCAGTGAGCCTCGCCGCTCCTCCAGCACATTCCCGAACCAAGGCCTCGACATCCCTTGATGCACCGACCAGGATTTCGAGTCCCCAAGCCTCTCCGACAGACCTCGCACCTCTCAAACAGAATTCTCGTACCCCCAAGAGGTGCGAAATTCCGCACCCTTAAGGTGCGAAATTACGCACCCTCGAGGTGCGAAATTTCGCACCCGCAAGATGCGAAATTTCGCACCCTTGAGGTGCGAAATTTCGCACCCATGAGGTGCGAAATTCACACCCTACCCTATAGGGTGCGAATTTCGCACCCTCAGGAGGTGCGAATTTCGCACCTCCGAGGTGCGAATTTCGCACCTAGCAGGTGCGAAATTTTGCACCTTGGCCCAGGTGCGAATTTTTCGAGGCCGAGGGCTGCAGGCGCGAATTTTCTATAGATGGTCCTCATTTCTACCTACTCCTACCTAACCCCTACCTAACCACTTCCTATAAATACCCCACAACTTCACACTTCAAAAAGGAGAGATTCTTGAGCTTTGAGACCTCCATAGAGCTTCATTAATGGCATCTCCTCTTTGAGGAAGAAGAAGGGCAAAATTGTCCATTTTACTATTTCTTGCAAATATGGCTATTGTAACTTCATGTAGCATAGTCAACAAATGTAATGAGAGGGTCTCAACCTTGTAATCTTCCAAGTGATCAATAAAATTCCAACAACTTTTCAAAGTGGATGTAGGCCCTCACCGAGGCCGAACCACTATAATTCTCTTGTGTTATTTACTGCTTATGTTCTATTTTATGTTCTTGTCTTTGCGACCATATTTATAATTCCTAGTAATTGGGAATCTTTGGTGTTTACGACATTTTTTGCCGTTAGAAACTTCTTCTGAGCTCGCAACCTTGGCTTTTTGCCGACACTTTAGGCTCTATCGTCACGCCATGTGTTGAGTCGAGCATGTCTGATGTACTTTTGGGAACCTGAGCAAAAGGTTGGTTAATAATTCCCTCTAATAGTACATCTTGTCTTGGCATGATGTGTTTTGAGTTAATAGAGTTTTTTTTATTGAATCGTCTAGTTGTTGTTAACTCATGAATGTAAATGTTAGTCGTCGACTTTTGTTTACGTTATAACGTAATCAAGTTGTTGTCGACGTGACGTCACGCGTTCGCTCACACATTTTTGTGTGGCTTTGCGCGATGTGACGAGAAGTGAAAATGAAATATGACGCATGTATACGTGTGAGTGTGAATATGTATGTGTGTGTGTGTATATATAAGTTTACATGTGCGCATGTTTGATAAGTTGTATGTACACAACCTTGTTGTACATACGCACGTCATACATGCTCACTTACGTTTCATATATATATATATATATATATGCATAATTGTATATATAAGATCATGTGCGCACACACATCATTTTCTTTTATTTTTAAAATATTTCGTACCTCCTATAAGGGACATGGTATCTCGTATCCCTACAGAGGGGTACGAAACCTCGTGTCCCAGCGAGACACGAAATTTCGTATCCCACTGGGATGTTAGATTTTGTATCCCCTCGTGGGAAACGAATCGACACTGGGCCGAGCCCAATTGTCCTCTTCCTTATAAATTCGAACAGCCCTCCCCTTCTGATCTCTTCTTCTTTTACCTTTCTTTCCCACAATTCGAACCCAAACCCTAGAACTCGAAGATCTTGAATATTGAAAACACAGGTGGGTTTGGATCCGACCGTTGATAGTTGTACTTTGATGTGAGCCTAATGCCAGCCACTGGATTGATTTCGAGGTGGACCTCGCCATGACTCGAAATCGATCGGAATTCGGGAAGCTTGGGAACGGTTTTTGGGATGAAATCGAGGTTATCCCCTGAGGTTGAGCTAGACATTCGCATCTAGTTTCGTGGTTAATGAGGAAGAGGATTCAGGGGAGGTGGTATTTTTAAGGAGAAGGATTTTGGAGAAGAAGGGGAGGGGAGTCGAGAATCGGGTTAAGCGGTGGATGAAGGAACACGACGTTTTGGAGGAGCAGACGAAGCTTGGGCCTTGTAAGAAAGAAATTCGTATCCCTCTATGAGGGATACGAAATTTCGTATCCCTTCTAGGATACGAAATTTCGCACCCTATGAAGGGGATACTAGATCTCTTTGTTGATCCAGGCACTTCATGCTCTGTTTTTGCAACATGTTGTGTTTCTCGTTCAAGACGTTGACTTTTCAGCTCCCTACTTTGGGATTCATGTTGTTTTCGCGACATTGTGCAACTGAACCGAAGCTTAGGTTAACTGTTACTCTATTGACAGTTTAGCCTTGCACATAGGATTAGAGCATACACTTAGACTCTGACTGAACTATCGGATTGTCAAACGTATCTTTTCGGCTTCAGTCGTAGCGTGGTCACAACTCGACGTGAATTTGGCAACGTTGGATGACGACGACGATGGTTACCGTCTTTAAAACTTGTGATCATCACCATGTCCTAAGTTTCTAAGTTGTAATTACATTAGCATGACATCGCACGGTACGTACATATTAGTTTACACCAATAAAAGGGTACAGGTTATACAATATGATGTTTAACACAAGTGTATTGAAAGTATAGGTAGCAATGGAAACAAGAAACATAAGACTTCGAAAGATGAAGCTTCTCAGCACTCGTTAACTCATTCTGAGTCATCAGATCGTATTGCCATAGAGGGAAGCAAGCTTGAGACCCATGTAAAGTCCATTACTTCCTAACCACTGGGCTCGTTTAAAGCCCGATCAGGAAGTGCGGTCAGAAGATCTGCAATTGACGACCGAGCTTCCGGTGAATCGACAGCGTAGGGAACACTTGGAGGGTCCGGGGAGAATCCTGGTGAGGAAGAGCACATAGATATTATCGGGGGAAGCACTTTGAAGGCATCGGATATGATGGAGAGCGTGGTTATACTTGAGAACTTGCCGGATTCGATGCCTACGTGCATGGGTGAGATTACGATAAGGCACATATTAACGTGGTTCGGTGTTTTCGAAGGAGATGTTTGCATGCACGGAAAGGACGATAGGTCCCACACACCTCCAGAAGGGTACTCTGCCTGGAACAGACAGACATGCATTACTGGGTGTGTGCCCCTAGCTAACACCTTTATTTGAGATATAGTAAACTATTTCCGCCTAGCACCGATGCAGCTTCATCCAAATGCATTTGCTTCCCTCATAGGTACATGTGCTCTCTTCAGAGAGTACCTGCATTTAGAGCCCACCGGAGAGGACATCTGTGACGACCGCCCATAACCCCCGCACTATACAAGAGAAATAGTGCGCTAAAAGATGTGCAAGGCAGTCATGGACGATCATCAGAGTAAGTAAACACAAGCGGAACCTGTCGTAAACTCACAGCGCAGGGATAAAATATAATAGAACATATACAACAGGTGGTAATAGTGAAGCAGAAACACTGGACTTTCATACAACTAGAAGTAATGTCCACCAACTTGGAAATAGTGTTTATACAAAGTTGCCTCACTACATCACTCAGAAAAGAAAACAGCGGAAATCCAATTATCAGATAGTAGTAAAACTGGTAAGTGAGCCTCCTGCTCGTCATCGATCAACAATGTCGTCCTCACTAAAGCATTACCTGTCACCTGTTAGCCTGGCCATCCAAAACTGGATGAACAGCCCAAGGTAATAAGAGGAAACATAAAACATTGAGTTAGACAACAGTCTTAGTGAGCGATAAAACAGCTAACAAACTTCAACAATAAAGTATATGAGAAGGGATAGATAAACATACTAATCTACCCATGACACCAGAGAAGAACTCAAACTTATCTTCCCCACATCGTACAGTGATAGCCTTTACAATCTATTCAACCAAAGGAATAACAATTCATATATGGGAACCAGAACAAGCATTGATCACATTCATAGCATCCAGATTACATAGGTCTCACGTAGGCAACCCTAATCGAGTTTAACATTCCCCAAGTACTCTCTTGAGAGGCCTAAACCAATATCAGTTAAGCACTCAAAGAACATCTCCCTCGACTTTGGATAATCTATATGAGATAGTACAAACAAAATGACCAACCATCCATGACCGACTCTGGCTATCACCGCCAATCTTGCTTTGAAACCATCGCTAATCGTATGACGGCCAACCTTGCCATATGTCAAGGGCTAATGGTAACCCCAGTTCTAGCATAAACTCCATATGTCCAACCTTGACAATGTCCAACCTTGATAACTAGGCCTTTCAACGATACCCAAGGTACTCGACCAACAACCTTCCAGTCTATTGGGTGCCCACAATGTACCCTTGCTTTGAGCCTGCTAGAACTTACGACAACGATGACTTCTTGGCCTTCGCATCTCTAGCCATCCAACCTTGACGACGTTGCACAGCTCAAGCAACCTTCTCGAGCAACCATTATCCACCAACCCACGACCTTTGAGTTGTTATTTCATTCGGTGTTTTACTCCGATCAATGAACACCTTTCAACACTTCGAACTTTCCTACTTGAATTTACTTCGAAGTCACACCATCACCGAGCTAATTACTTCACTGTGCTGCGGCTAGGGTTCGGGGGGTTGCCCCCGAAAAATATTTTTTCAGACCTTTTCTCCAAATCTGAGTATACCCGAAAAACATACTTTTTCACAAAATAACCCTATTGGAAACAAACCATAGCATCATCACTATCAACCACAACATTTAAAAGTGCTGCTAAAACATGATCGATCCACCCTCTTTCAGACTGACCCGACTCAAACTAGGTCGATCCGAACCAAGATGATCGATCCAATCCCCTAAATGACTGATCCGAACCATGATGACCAATCCAATCCCCTAAATGACTGATCCAAACCAAGATAACCGATCCAACTCCATTTTGGTCCAATTTCTGGACGATTCAACCTATGGATGAGCCAACTCCTGGCTGATTCAGCCTATGGCCGAGCCAACTCCTGACCGAGCCAATTTCTGGCCGATTCACTCTATGGCCGAGCCAATTCCTACATATTGCAACTAAACTCCGATTTCGACCAAAACTTCGCCAAATGACGAATCCGACAAAACCAACTCAACCAAAATCATCGAACACAATCAAAAACATATCATAACATTACTAACCACATGAATATGACGATTACCACAAAATAATGTAAATCTCACCAAAAACCATTAAAACGAACATATGATCAAAATGAGAGAT
The DNA here is from genome assembly GCA_030737875.1 of Allium sativum. Taxonomy (NCBI): domain Eukaryota; kingdom Viridiplantae; phylum Streptophyta; class Magnoliopsida; order Asparagales; family Amaryllidaceae; genus Allium; species Allium sativum. The sequence continues at coordinate 649,454 of JASFAX010000053.1, forward strand.
CTAACTAACATAAACATGTAATATGACATGAAATCAACTAGTAAAACTTGTTAGATTTGGTCATAGGGTGATGCATATGAAAATGAACTTGTAATGGTGTAACTCTATAGTAAAACATTCCAATTTGATAAGAAACATGCACAAACACTCATATACTTCATTGCATTCGTGTGAGAGATGTAAATCACTCACAGATTTGCCGAAACAACCTAAAACGATAGAAATAAGAATCCGAGCAGCGAGCACTTCGAATCAAACTCCTCGATCCGATGAATTCGCCTTTGAAATGATGTAGATCTTGCCTTGGATGGTGTAGATCTTCGATTTTCCCTTGGATTTGGATTTTTAATGGTGGAAATGTGTAGGAGGAAGAAGGAGATCAAATGCCTTCAAATGAGAGAATAGGGAAAGTAAACCTTTTCCCTCCAATCTCACCCCCTATTTATAGGATTCCACTAAGGCTCCAAAACCTGAATAGCCAACTGGAAAACCTTAAAACAACGATTTCTCCCAAAGCGCTGAGCCAAATCCTTAATGTAACCACTCTACGGAAAGGCAATCATCAATTCTTTTTCAATGACGCAAGTCTCACCCTCTGATTCGAACTGAGTCAAAAGTTATGCTCTGTACAAGGCTGACAGGGGAAAAATGGTCACAAACAAAATCAGTAAAAATTACGTACATGTCTCACATCCCCATAAACAACATATTAAAAGATGAGAATGATCCAACCCTCAGAGAATAAAATAAAAATATTTTACGATCTTTCGATACATAAAATATGGGTCGTTACAATATCCGGCTCTAGTTCCGGTTGAAGAGGAGAGCTAATGTTGCGCTCTCTCAGTATTTTCTGGAAGCTCTGCCTAGCACTAAGTTCTTTGATGGTAAGTGGGGCAAGTTGAGTGTGCACGAGCACGAGTGGTTCTATGTGCGCTGTCCTCTCGGATTTGCGAGGAGGTGGTTGGAAGGAAGTACCTCAAGTCGTCCTGATCTTTAAAACCCCGTTGAGTTATTGGTCAGGAACTGACTTTGTTTTGATGTAACAGGAAAACCCCTGCACCTACAGATCCCGTATATTAACGTCTTGAGTCCTTGTTGGCTATTCCAGCTAGAGCTCGGTCAACCGAGAATATTCTGGACCAGGAAAGGCTTCGCCGTGGGCTTACTTCCCGCTGATCGCGTGATAATAAGACCGGCCATTAGCGGGGCTAAGGGAAAAATGGATACTGAGGGAGTGGGAAGCTCTCCGGGATGTAAGAGGAATGGATCTTCTATCGTGTCTGAACGACGCAAGGTTGCTAAGACTCTAGAGGAGGCTAGTGGAGATGGATCCGGCGATGAGAAGGAGGTTTCTGGGGACGAGGTGTTGACGACTAATACTGCTATGCTTGCGACAGATGAGGCAAGGGTAGGAGTGTCGCTCGAGCTGGAGTCTACTATAACTACCTCATGGACCGCCGTCTTGCTTGAAAGCAAAGGCCAGTTTGATGAGTTATACGAACTCCCACTTATCACATTTCCTTGGCCTAGCACCAATAGTTTGGAGGAAATAAATCTATTGCTGGGGATTTTACTCATTCGGGCGGACTGTTATCTAGTCTGTTGAGAGAACACTTAGGATACATGCACTCATAAACACTGCATGATACAACATTCGTTTATGTGCATAGGGTGTTCGAGTCTAATCTTGAATTTGTTACTTTGATAGGTGATATGGCTAAAGGAGGGAGAGGTCGAGGTTATGGATTCAGGGGACATCGACCATCGAGGAGCGCATTTGTAACGACCCGTATTCTACGCATCATAGGATCGTAGGATATTTATTTCTTTCACATACGAAGTCGTATGGTCATGTAACTTTGGGAGACGATCATTGGGGTCATTTCCCATGTTCATGATTTTTCCCGATTTTTAAATGACCATTTTACCCCTAGTTGGCACTGTTTTGGCCATAACTTTTGACTGGAAAGGAATTTTGGCCTGAAACCACTTCCATTGGCTCCGGATGATGGTTTCTCTTTCCGTAGAGTGGTCACATTAGCCAAACGGACTTACCGTTTGGGAGATATGGCTGAAACAAGTTTCAGATGGCCAAAAACAGCTTAATTGGGCTTAACCGGGTGATTAGCAGCGAGGCCCAGAGGGGAATTTCGGGTTTAGGGGTATATAGGGGCTGATTAGGGTTAGAAAACATTTCTTTAGACATTTTCCAGCCGCCACTTTTATTCCTCTTGACCTAGCCATGGCCTCCACTCTCTAAATCTCTCTAAAACACCCAAAAATCATTTTCTAATTGAAGATTAGGCTTAGCAAACACCAAATCAAGGAGTATTAGCACAAGAACCGAGGTAGAGCTGCTGTGTAAGATTGGGAACAGCGCCAAATCAGAGAATATTTCAGTTTTGGGGTTTTAATTGTGGCAAAGGTGAGTGATTTGCATACTTTTTGCACTAATTACGGTAATTAAGGGTAATTAGTGAAGATTAGCGAATTTATACACTAATAAATTCTGGGAAAATGTTTAGAAATCCTTAAATAATGTTTTATGCCTCTGGTTGAAATTTGGTTCGATTTGATTAAGTTTTGTTAACCTTATGATCAGTTTTACTTAAACATGCTTAAGGGGAAATAAGGAGTTTTGGCCATTTTTGGATCCATTTTGATTCATTTGAATGGTTGTTTGCTGTTGTGGTTGCTATTACATGTTGCTATGACTCTATGGTGTGTTTTATGATTGATTAGAAGTGTTAGATTTGTCAAAAACGCCGTCGAATGGCGTAAATTGCTCGCTGGAAGAACTGCAGGAAATCATCCGAACCGGACCGGATCGGTGGAAGTGAGGGCAACCCGATCCGATGGTGCGACCCGATCCGATGGTGCGACCCGATCCGTCGATGGCTGAATACCCCGATCCGATGGTGCCGATCCGATCCGATCAAGACTTCGCGAAACGACCAGTGTTGCTACATGAAGAGGTGACCCGATCCGCCCTACCTTTCACGAACCATTTCAGCTTGGGTGTCACGATCCGCCTGAAGGAACACATCACGAACTCAGCAAGGTGGCACGACCCGAACCAATGTGTACTCACGATCTGACCCGGAGCTCGTAGGGCGACCCGATCCGGTGCATTTGAAGCGATGGCCGATCCGATCCAGTAAGGGATGAAGAGAGCCGATCCGAACCGATGCAGCGCCACGATCTGATGCTGCGGGACATGCACGACCCAAATGATGGAGACCGATCCGGATGAAGATGAAGACTATAACCCGAGATGCAAAGGAAGTCCAAATGAGAAGTTAGAGCTCAAGATTCAGATGGGAATCAACGAGTTCGCTTCATGGTTGGGCTTTGCTGCGGGACGCGTGCCAAGGAGTTATCGATGTCTATAGCTTTGAACCACTATGGTAGGAGGTACGAAGACGGATTCAGGGCCATTATGGCATAGGTAGGACCAAGGGCTACAACCAATGAAGTGGGTCATTGAAATGCTTGGTCATGACTCCATATGTTTAGCTTGGTCATAGTAGGGTTTCTACAAGTCGGGATTCGTCGTTACCTCAGTTTGTCTAGTGTTCCAAAGTGGTAGATATCGTACGCTTTAGGCACTGAGTGAGAGATGTGAGGATGGTTGCTATGGATGATTTGTTTGCTATCATTGTGACATGCACACCCCACCCCCGTATTCTTACACTATTTATTATGGCACCTTGGAGTATTGTACGGTATGTGGTACTAACTCTTTGGTTGCAGGTCCAGGTTTAGGTATAGCTTAGTATACCTGTTATTATTCTGTTTAGATGCTTATCGCTCATACCAGGCTTTATGTATGACCCAGAGTTTTATGTCCCCTCTTATTACTCTGGGTGCTTACACGAGCAGACTAGAGACAGGTTAGCTGGTGATACACGGGTAGATGATCCGGAGACGAGCAGGAGGCTTCCACGTACTATATACATAATATTCTCCCTGTGTTGTTGAAGATCACTGCTTGGGCATTGTTGGTGTATCTTCTACTTTAGCTTTCTTTTGTTTAGAGACAGTAAATTTGGAAAATTGTAATAAGCTGTATTTGGATTTCCGCTGCTTTGATGATTGATGTTGACTTTAGTTATCAGCTTATGCACTGTCTCACCTGTTTTATGTCAAGTATGTTATTATTATATTTTATTCCATGCGCTGTGATACATTCTACAGGTTCCTTGATTAGTTCATTCCCTTCTTTCTTTTCTTCCGACGACCGTTCTGTGCTAGCTGGGCATGTGTACAGCGCATTTTCGGAGGAAATGCAGGCTGGTGCGAGGCGGGCCGTCACACTTGGTATCAGAGCTCTAGGTTGCGTAGTTAACCTAGGGAAGTTATCAGGGAGAGATAATATACGTATACTAGAGAGCGTGTTTGTGATTACTTTGGTTTTTAAAAGCTATATATATACTATTAGTAGTATAAGGATGAAGTCGTACTGCACTAGCACCACTATGGAGTCGTTAATCGTTTCCTTTTTCAGATTGACGATGAGCCGGTATACTAGAGGTGCTGGTCGGGGAGCCAACAATGGGAATGCTGTTGACATGAGGACGATGTTTACAGACCTCATGAGAGAGATGCTTAGAGATGTACAGGGGGCAGCTCCCAATGGTGGAAATGGTGGTGGTCCAATAGTGCAGGCGCCAAGAGTCGACTTCGCCAAGCTGAATAAGGATTATACTAGCCTTGGTGGGAAGCCGTTCCACGGAACGGAGTCGGCTACGGATGTTCAAGATTGGTTGGATAGTTGCGAACGCATCTTCGAGGATTTGGGTATCGAGGATGCGATGAAGAGAAAGCTAGCGTCCCGTCAGCTGCAAGGGCGGGCAATGAATTGGTGGAATGCTATAAAGGCAGCTACTCCCGAAGATCAGATTACTTGGGAGCAGTTTAAGGCTCGCTTTAGCGAGAAGTTCATTCCAGCTGCTCAGAAGTCAATGCTGTTTAAGAAATTCTTGGAGCTCAAGCAGAATGGCAGGGCTGTCTCGGAGTATATTGCTGAATTTGACACTTTGTCAAAATATGGGTTATCTCTCATTGATACTGCCGAGAAAAAGAATGAGAAATTCATAACTGGTTTGGATCAGTACTTGGGGGAAAAACTTATTAACCACATCGATGAGACGTTTGAATCGATTGTGGGGAAAGCGTTAAGATCAGAAAGTCTCTACCCTAAGCCGAAGACTGAGGTTGCATCCGCAGATGAGCCAAAGCCACAAGCAGGTGGTGGAGGCAAAGGTGGTTCCCAGAATAAGAGAAAGCAGAATCAGGCTAAGGATGGCCAGAAGAAAAAGAATAAGCAAGATGTGGAGTGCTTCAGCTATGGTAAGAAGGGCCATTATGCTAGTAATTGTCGGGCCAAGCCAGCGGATAGGAAGTGTTTCAACTGTGGCCAAATGGGACATCACAAGGACAAGTGTCCACAGCCCCCTAAGGAAAAGCAAATGGTGAAAGCATATGCTCTTAATGCTATTCCTTCTTCGTCGAATGCCCCAACTGCGGCGGAGAAAGGAAAGAATGTCGTCATTCAAGGTATGCTTTCTGTTTATGATGTTCCTGTTAGAGTTTTGTTTGATACCGGAGCTTCCAGTTCTTTAATATCTAGTAACCTGGTAGATAGGTTGGGATTGGAGCCTGAGATTGTCGATAGACCTTTAGTAGTGACGAACCCGATTGGTGGTTCGACTAGCCTTAGCATGATTTGTCATAATGTGGTCTTATCGAGTCATGGATGCATGTTTGTTTGTGATTGCTTTGTTTTGGGCTTTACTGGGTTTGGCATTATTTTGGGAGTAGATTGGCTCCGAAGGTATAGGGTGGTGGTAGACTGTGAGGGCTTTTTGGTGACAGCTAGAGCGGATGATGGGCGGAGGATAGTGTTTGGTGGTCTACCCAGTAAGGGGGTATTGGCTAGTTTTCTAAACTCCCTCGACATTCCGCATAGTGAGTTGTCAGGTTTGCCCGTGGTTGGCCAGTATCCGGATGTTTTCGAAGAAGTGACCGGACTTCCACCACACCGAGAGATTGAGTTTCGTATTGATTTGGTAAAAGATGCCAGACCTATAGTGATGCCACTTCGTCGTATGGCACCAAGGGAGCAGCGAGAGCTCGAGGTGCAAGTCAGCGATCTTTTGAAGAAGGGATTTATCAGAAGGAGTGTTTCTGAATGGGGAGCACCAGTTGTGTTTGCTACCAAGGCGGATGGTTCCCTTCATTTGTGTGTAGACTACCGCGAGTTGAATAAAGTGACGAGGAAGAATAAGTATCCTCTACCACGGATAGATGATTTGTTCGATCAGTTGAGTGGCGCAAGGATATTTTCTCAGTTGGATCTCGCGACAGGTTTTCATCAGCTTAGAGTGGAAGCTGAGAGTATAGCTAAAACGGCATTTCGAACGCCGTCTGGATTTTATGAGTGGTTGGTTATGCCATTTGGGCTGACTAATGCCCCAACATATTTTGTGGATCTTATGAATAGGGTATTCAGAGATCAGTTGAATAAGTCTGTCCTTGTGTTCGTTGATGATATTTTGGTCTATTCGAGGACAGAGGAAGAACACAAGGAACATTTAAGAGTAGCGATGGAGGTGTTGAGAAAACACCAATTGAAAGCAAAGTTTTCTAAGTGTCACTTCTGGAAGAGGGAAGTGAGGTTCTTGGGCCATGTTGTATCAGAGAATGGTATTGCCGTGGACCTAGCAAAGGTGGCCACGGTACAAGATTGGCCTGCGCCCAAGAACGCAACAGATGTAAGAAGTTTCTTGGGATTAGCTGGATATTATCGTAAGTTTATCCAAGGTTTCTCCAAGATAGCAGCACCATTGACCCAGTTGACCAAGAAGAATCAAGCTTTTGCCTGGGATGAAAGGTGCGAGAATGCATTCAAGATTCTAAAGGACAAGTTGACAAGCGCACCAGTGTTAGTCATTCCTAAGGGGGATGAAGAGATGACGGTATACACGGATGCCTGTGGTACCGGACTGGGTGCTGTATTGATGCAAGGCGGTAGGGTTGTAGCTTATGCAAGTCGGCAATTGAAACCGCACGAGAGAAGATACCCTACCCATGATTTAGAATTGGCAGTGATCGTGTTCGCGTTAAAGATGTGGAGACACTATCTCTTGGGAGAAAGATTTGACCTGTTTACAGATCATAAGTCGTTGAAGTATCTATTCTCCCAGAAGGATTTAAATCTCCGTCAGCAGAGATGGTTAGAGTTCTTAGCTTCCTATGATTTTGACATCGCATACACACCGGGAAAGGGCAATGCGGTGGCTGATGCATTAAGTAGAAGACATGCCAGCTTAGGGGCTATGTTCCTTGAATGGAAGCAACTGGAGTTTATCGCGGGGTTTGATTTCAGACCAAAGTGCGAATTGGATCCAGAAATGTTAGCAAGTTTGACGATCAGACCCACTTTGATTGAACGGATCGGCTCTAGTCAGAAGGACGATCCTAACCTATTGGAGATCATCTCCAAGTTAGAGATGGGTATCGATGAGGAGATGAACAAGTATGGGCTTGATCGAGATAGATGGCTTAGAAAGAATGGAAAGCTTGTTGTACCTAATGTCAATGGATTGAGGGATGAAGTGCTTAGAGAATGTCATCACTCAAAGCTGACCATACACCCCGGTGGTAACAAGATGTATCGAGATATGAAGCAGACTTACTACTGGGAAGGGATGAAAAGAGACGTTGGGAAGTTTATATCCAAGTGCATGAATTGCCAGCTAGTTAAAGCCGAGCAAAAGAAGCCTAGTGGGTTGTTACAGCCCTTAGAAATTCCCGAATGGAAATGGGAGCAAGTCTCGATGGATTTCATCGATGGGTTACCAAGGACTAGATCGGGATATGACAGCATCTGGGTAATTGTAGATCGACTGACTAAAAGTGCAAGGTTTATACCAGTCAAATCGACTAAAACGGCAGCTAAGTTAGCAGAATTGTATATGAAGTGGGTAGTGAGATTTCATGGGGTACCTAAAGGCATTGTGAGCGACCGAGACCCGTTGTTCACTAGTGGGTTTTGGAAGAGCTTACAAGAGGCTCTAGGGTCAGAGTTACATCTCAGTACCGCATATCATCCTCAGACCGACGGTCAGACGGAAATGGTGAATCGTATTTTGGAAGATCTCTTGAGAGCATGTATATTGGATTTTGGTGGATCATGGGATGACCATTTGCATCTAGTAGAGTTTGCATATAATAATAGTTACCAATCCAGTATCGGTATCGCTCCATTTGAAGCTTTGTATGGAAGACCGTGCAACTCACCATCATGTTGGATAGAGACTGGCGAGAAGTTTATGCTTGGACCAGATGTGGTGAGGGAAACTTCAGATAAGATCAAGATCATTCAACAACGAATGAAGGCAGCCCAAGATAGGCAGAAGAGTTATGCTGATAAGAGGAGAAGAGACCTAAAATTCTCCGTTGGTGACTTGGTGTTTGTCAAGACTTCTCCGTTGAAGAGCGTAATACGATTCGGCAGGAGAGGCAAGTTGGCACCAAGATTCGTTGGCCCATTCCCTGTTCTTGAACTAGTCGGGGATTTGGCATATAGAATTGACTTACCAGAGAAGATGGCGGGAGTTCACAACGTATTTCATGTTTCCCAACTAAGGAAGTTCGTTCACGACTCAGATATGACTATTTCACCTGATCAGTTAGAGGACTTCGAAGTAGAACCCGAGGCGGTTGGGAACCGCAAGCCGGCCCGTATTGTCGCGCACGACATGAAGCAACTTCGAAAGAAGGCGGTGAAGCTAGTCAAGGTACAGTGGAGCGAGGACGAGAATGATTGTACTTGGGAGACAGAGGAGAACATTAGGAAGTCGCACCCAGAACTCTTTGCCTGGTAAGATTTTGACTTCGATTTAGTTTTCCGCATGCTAGGATAGGTTTGTTTTGCTTGTTTTGCATGTTTGATGAATATATGTGGTTGTTAGGCATGCGGGGTCCTTTGTATGTTTTGGGTTAAGGAATTTCGGGGACGAAATTTCTTAAGGGGGGGAGAATGTAACGACCCGTATTCTACGCATCATAGGATCGTAGGATATTTATTTCTTTCACATACGAAGTCATATGGTCATGTAACTTTGGGAGACGACTACTGGGGTCATTTCCCATGTTCATGATTTTTCCCGATTTTTAAATGACCATTTTACCCCTAGTTGGCACTGTTTTGGCCATAACTTTTGACTGGAAAGGTATTTTGGCCTGAAACCACTTCCATTGGCTCCGGATGATGGTTTCTCTTTCCGTAGAGTGGTCACATTAGCCAAACGGACTTACCGTTTGGGAGATATGGCTGAAACAAGTTTCAGATGGCCAAAAACAGCTTAATTGGGCTTAACCGGGTGATTAGCAGCGAGGCCCAGAGGGGAATTTCGGGTTTAGGGGTATATAGGGGCTGATTAGGGTTAGAAAACATTTCTTTAGACATTTTCCAGCCGCCACTTTTATTCCTCTTGACCTAGCCATGGCCTCCACTCTCTAAATCTCTCTAAAACACCCAAAAATCATTTTCTAATTGAAGATTAGGCTTAGCAAACACCAAATCAAGGAGTATTAGCACAAGAACCGAGGTAGAGCTGCTGTGTAAGATTGGGAACAACGCCAAATCAGAGAATATTTCAGTTTTGGGGTTTTAATTGTGGCAAAGGTGAGTGGTTTGCATAGTTTTTGCACTAATTACGGTAATTAAGGGTAATTAGTGAAGATTAGCGAATTTATACACTAATAAATTCTGGGAAAATGTTTAGAAATCCTTAAATAATGTTTTATGCCTCTGGTTGAAATTTGGTTCGATTTGATTAAATTTTGTTAACCCTATGATCAGTTTTACTTAAACATGCTTAAGGGGAAATAAGGAGTTTTGGCCATTTTTGGATCCATTTTGATTCATTTGAATGGTTGTTTGCTGTTGTGGTTGCTATTACATGTTGCTATGACTCTATGGTGTGTTTTATGATTGATTAGAAGTGTTAGATTTGTCAAAAACGCCGTCGAATGGCGTAAATTGCTCGCTGGAAGAACTGCAGGAAATCATCCGAACCGGACCGGATCGGTGGAAGTGAGGGCAACCCGATCCGATGGTGCGACCCGATCCGATGGTGCGACCCGATCCGATGGTGCGACCCGATCCGTCGATGGCTGAAGACCCCGATCCGATGGTGCCGATCCGATCCGATCAAGACTTCGCGAAACGACCAGTGTTGCTACATGAAGAGGTGACCCGATCCGCCCTACCTTTCACGAACCATTTCAGCTTGGGTGTCACGATCCGCCTGAAGGAACACATCACGAACTCAGCAAGGTGGCACGACCCGAACCAATGGGTACTCACGATCCGACCCGGAGCTCGTAGGGCGACCCGATCCGGTGCATTCGAAGCGATGGCCGATCCGATCCAGTAAGGGATGAAGAGAGCCGATCCGAACCGATGCAGCGCCACGATCTGATGCTGCGGGACATGCACGACCCAAATGATGGAGACCGATCCGGATGAAGATGAAGACTATAACCCGAGATGCAAAGGAAGTCCAAATGAGAAGTTAGAGCTCAAGATTCAGATGGGAATCAACGAGTTCGCTTCATGGTTGGGCTTTGCTGCGGGACGCCTGCCAAGGAGTTATCGATGTCTATAGCTTTGAACCACTATGGTAGGAGGTACGAAGACGGATTCAGGGCCATTATGGCATAGGTAGGACCAAGGGCTACAACCAATGAAGTGGGTCATTGAAATGCTTGGTCATGACTCCATATGTTTAGCTTGGTCATAGCAGGGTTTCTACAAGTCGGGATTCGTCGTTACCTCAGTTTGTCTAGTGTTCCAAAGTGGTAGATATCGTATGCTTTAGGCACTGAGTGAGAGATGTGAGGATGGTTGCTATGGATGATTTGTTTGCTATCATTGTGACATGCACACCCCACCCCCGTATTCTTACACTATTTATTATGGCACCTTGGAGTATTGTACGGTATGTGGTACTAACTCTTTGGTTGCAGGTCCAGGTTCAGGTATGGCTTAGTATACATGTTATTATTCTGTTTAGATGCTTATCGCTCATACCAGGCTTTATGTCTGACCCAGAGTTTTATGTCCCCTCTTATTACTCTAGGTGCTCACACGAGCAGACTAGAGACAGGTTAGCTGGTGATACACGGGTAGATGATCCGGAGACGAGCAGGAGGCTTCCACGTACTATATACATAATATTCTCCCTGTGTTGTTGAAGATCACTGCTTGGGCATTGTTGGTGTATCTTCTACTTTAGCTTTCTTTTGTTTAGAGACAGTAAATTTGGAAAATTGTAATAAGCTGTATTTGGATTTCCGCTGCTTTGATGATTGATGTTGACTTTAGTTATCAGCTTATGCACTGTCTCACCTGTTTTATGTCAAGTATGTTATTATTATATTTTATTCCATGCGCTGTGAGACATTCTACAGGTTCCTTGATTAGTTCATTCCCTTCTTTCTTTTCTTCTGACTACCGTTCTGTGCTAGCTGGGCATGTGTACAACGCATTTTCGGAGGAAATGCAGGCTGGTGCGGGGCGGGCCGTCACAGCATTCGTCTCAGAATTCAGAAGGAATACCATTTTTCTCAATGATCCCCCGTCTCCCCGAGATTACAGCTGCGAGTACCGTCACAGAGAACGATCCCAGCATTCTCAGTCCCCTCCTCCCTTCACCCGGACATCTGGGGCAGACACAAGGTTTGATGTAGTGAGCACTAGAAATTCTTCGTCGACATCTCCTCCTCATACTGCGCCTTCGGCTCTTGTCCATGCCCCCATAGGAAAGGAGTTGGAGCCTAGTCATCAGAGGAAGATGGAAGTGGCAAAGAAAAAGAAGCAAGATCTGGTCATACCCGAGACCTAAGAGCTTACTATTGAGGAGAGGAAAGCCCTTCTGAATGAGAAATTCCCTAGGCATTTCTTTGAAAAGATAATGTTCCTTCCTGACATCATCCCGGTTCCTCGTGCCGACATCAAGGAGGTATGAATGAAGGTGAAAGTTGCGTATTACCAAGTTGACGAGTTTTGGAAGTACTCCGCCAATCTTTTGGATTTGATCATAAAAAAGAATGTGGAAATCCAGAGCCAGGGGGTTGACCACTGATGCTAAGTGGAATATCGTCTGAAACCAAGAAAAAGAGATAGGTAAGACTGACCCTTGTAGCGTGACTGCTTCTTTGCTCATAGTAACTTACTCAAGTGTTAACTATTTGTTGTTGATACAACAGAGCTGAAGGAGAAGTACGAGAAGCTAGAGAGGGAGGTGAAGCATGCTGCTGAGACCTTTAAAGATACCGTGGCCTCGGTGTCGATTGAGAATGCCAGTCTTAAGAAGGAGAATACCAATCTCGTAAAGGAGAATGCCCATTTGATGAAGGATAATGAGAAGGTATTCCAGCTCCAAAAAGATAACAAGGACTTGGTAAAGGAGAATGAGAGCCTGAAAGCCGAGAATTAGGGGATCCATAGGTTGCAGAGGGAGGATGACAAGCTGAGGAGACAGCTAGAGGTGGTTAAGAAGGAGAAAGAGGAGGCCGAGGCCAGCAATAGAGATGTACTGAACTTGCTTGAAGGGCTAAAGATTGAGCACCAAAGGGAAGTGGAGACCCTTAGGGAGGAAATTAAGGATACTGAGGCCAGGGTGGAGGAGTCTCTGGAGGATTCTTTTCGGGGTATATACATTAAGGCATTGAGGTTCTACAGAATCTCGTGGGCTAGGGATTGTCCTCGAGAAATGGCTCGAACATGGGACATGTCAGTGTCATTTAAGGCTCAGTTGCGATAGGTGGAGATTGTAGATGAAAACCAACTTATGGGGGAGCTTCTGACTGAGTATGAACGCAAGGAGCTGGAGGAAGGAAGGACATTGTTGAAGGATGATGCTGAGAGGGAGAGGCTGGCGAAGCTTGCTGCCGAGAAGGGGAAGTTTTGCCTACCGAGAGTGTGCTTTTCACTCTCGATTTTGCAGAGGGAAGTTCTTATAGGCCTCAAGCTCCACTATCTACCATGACTAGTGGTCCCACAGTTCCAACTCATGGTTCAGCTGAGTACAATCCTGATCATCTGGAGTTAGGACTGATGAGATCCACTTTTACGGCAACTGCGAGCACCCTTCCTATCATACCCATGCCACCCATTCCTAGAGGTGAAGTCTCACTATCACGAATACCCGGATAGGATATGAGTATTGAGTCCACAGAGACTAAGAAGTCTTGTTTTTTGTTATGCAGCTCCCCTTGGAGCAGAAGTGACAGCAGGCTTTGCCCCCACATACCTACAACCATCCGAGTCTGGATCGGGGTTATAAGGAATACAATTTGGAGAGGCAAGTGGCCCGATGGATACTTTCTTGGATGTGGACCTGACATATAGTGTTTACAAGGATTTTCTTGAGGAAGGAGAAGTGATGCATGGCCAGAGCATTCAGGTGACGGGTGCGGAGGAGGCAGGCGTACAGACGGTGTACGACTTGGTGCAGGCTCAGAAGGCTCAAATGATAGCGAAATCCGAGGAAGAGGAGGAGAAGAGGAAGTAGGATGAGGCTGTCCTACAGGAGGCACAGGCTAAGGCTTAGAAGGATGCTAAAGAAAAGGTTGTAGTAGTGGTAGCGGAGAAGAAGGCCACCGATGAGGTAGAGAAGAAGAAGGCCAATGAAGAGACCAGAAAGAAGGAGGCCGAGGATGCCAGCAGGAGAGATGATGAAGCCTTTAAGAAACTCAAGGATGTTAAAGCGCAACTTAAGGGAAAGAAACTAGCTGATCCTAAGGATGCACAAGACGCCAAGAAGAAGGAAGAATTGGAGGCTAAGAAAACCCAGGGAGGAAGTGAGGCTGTGTTGGCCCTCCCCTCTGACACCCCTCCTAAACTGCTGCAATGTATCCCGCCTGGGGAGGTGACGGTGATCATGAGTGGTGATGACGATAATGGAAAACATACATCAGTATCTCATGAGTCCATCACCCCAGTGAAGGGAAAGGGAAGAAAGAGTGGAAGCGGCTCTGGAAAGAAGAGGACCAAGGGTGGCGATGACCCGTTAAGTGCTGAATTTGTGAAAAAGAAGAAGAAGAACGGGTCAGCTTAGTGATGGTTATAAACATCTTAGGCATGTTGGTTATGTAGGCTGATAGTATATGCTAATATGGCTCGACTTTTGGTTTTTAAAGGCATGGTGTGGTTTTCATGTACACCATGTCGTTAGAGAGAAATATATATTTCGATTTATGTAGTTTGCTTTTGGCTATGTGAGTGAAAGTATTGATCTTTTCTTATATCACATTTTGTGTTAAGTGTTTGAACGTTTGTCTGTGCTTTCCGATTATGTACTAACATAAATGTACTTGTTGCTACACTTGGGAAGATGCGGTGTTAGGACTTCACTCTCACAGGGCGAGTCGTGTGAAGGTTCAGTGTATGAGCTCCGTTCCTAGGGTTTCCCTTGGTCGGGAGTTCTGGGTCGAGCGGAGCTTGGTGCCTTCCCTCTCGGGACCCCCCTGAGGTCGTTGGTCCTAAGTCATGAGAGGACATGGATGTTGTTGATTCGTCCTTTAGACTTGCCCATCATTTTGTTTGTGTTAGAGTTCGAGGGTGTCGTCAATTCACCAACTAGTGCTCAGATCCAGGCCCTTCGGGCCGAATGGAGCTAAACAAGTGTTCGAAGTCACACTTATTCCACAGGTGAGTTGCCCAAGTTCAGAGACTTGGTGAATGAGATGATTTATGCTCAGTCTTGTCGTTGGTTCAAGACTTGAGTGGTGTTATTTTTACTCGGTCTCGTCGTTGATTTGAGACTTGAGTAGTGTTATTTATACTCGGTCTCGTCATTGATTTGAGACTCAAGTGGTGTTGTTTATACTTAGTCTCGTCGTTGATTCGAGACACGAGTGGTGGGATTGGTACCTAGCTCTGATATGCCAATCCAGTGTTGTGTGCTCGTGCATGCAAGTAGGTTGCCATAGTTGTTCCAACATACTACATAAAAAGTAAACACGTCAATAACATAGAAATAACTAATCATTATATTTACAAATAAATTTGGCAGTAACAGCCTTTACAATTCCCTGAATTTAAAGAAAAGAAAACGTTGTTGGAAAGTGGTAAATCTGTATTGTAAGTCATGTAAAGTAATGACAAAGAGGTTCACTATTATATGCCCTTGGGAGAACAGTCGTTAGCTTGAAAGGTCCTGTCTCCAAGCCTCCATTGTATGACGTACGGGCCCTCCCAGCGAGGACTAAAATAAGCCGGTGTTGGAAAGATCCGCTTTAGGACGAGGTCGCCAATGTTGAGGTCCTTTGGACGGACTTTGGAGTTGAAGTACCGGGTGACTCTCTAGCACTAGGCAACGACTCTGAGTTCGGCTTCGTCTCTTTTTTCTTCGAGTAGGTCGAGCGACTCCAAGGGTAAATCTTGGTTTCTCTTAGGATCATACTACTTTGACTCGATGAGACTGCAACTTTAACTCAATAGGGATGATAGCTTCAGGTCCATAGGCAAGAGCGAACGGAGTGTGGCCAGTCGCTTGACTTTTGGGTGTTCTGGTAGGCCCATAGAGCCAGAGGGAGATCATCTACCAATAAGCCTCCCGCTTTCTCCAGACGCTTCTTGATGATGGATTTAATCGCTTTGTTGACATCCTCGACTTTCCCATTGGCATGAGGATGGGCCAATTCTGAGAATTTTTTCTCGATGTTGTGCATTCGGCAGAATATCTTGAACTCAATGCTCTCGAATTGAGTCCCATTGTCAGAGATGATTGCTTGGGGGACTCCATATCGAGTAATGATATTGCAGACGATGAAGTTGATCACTTTCTTGGTAGTGATTGTAGTAGGGACTCAGCTTCGACCCATTTGGCGAAGTAATCGACTACGATGATAGCATAACGTGCTCCACCCTTAGCCATTGGAAGGGCTCCAATAATGTCTATTCCCCACATGGTGAATGGCTAAGGACTAACCAATTTCTTGAGTTCGGTAGGTGGAGCTCTTGGAATCTTCAAGAATCTCTAGCACCTGTTGCACTTCCAGGCATAGCCCACGACATCTTGATCGAGCGTGGCCTAGAAATAACCGTATCTTAGAACCTTCTTTGCCAGAGTCTGCCTTCCAGTATAATCGCCGCACTCGCCTTCATGAACATCCAGCGGTACACTGTCGGTGTCGTTGTGGGCTACAAACCAAAGTAATGGAACAAATAATCCCCATCGATAAAGCACTCCATTCAGGATGATGTAGGGAGATGATTTGTGGGTGAGTGCTCATTTTTATTTGTAATGCTCAGGGAGGATTCCATGTTGTAAGTAGTTCCTGATCGGTGTCATCCAAGTCTCAGGTTCATACTCCATCCCCGTCATTGCTACCCAATCAGTCTCCATCTGATCAATGCCCGGAGAGTCGAGTACTTCGACTGAGACAAGTCCAATAAGCTGCACGTCGCCAGAGCTTGCCAATTTGGCTAATGAATCAGCTTTTTCATTCTGTCCTCAAGGGATGTGCATGATGATGTAGTGGTTGAAGCTGGTGAGTAACACATGAATCTAGGCTAGGTAGAGAACGAGTCATGCCCCATTGGCTTGGTACTCTCCCTATACTTGTCGGACAATAAGTTATGAATCGGGGTAGATCTAGATAACCTTGATATTGAGTTCGATTGTGATCTTAAGTCCAGCAATCAAGGCTTCATATTCTGCATCATTGTTGGTAGTGGGAAAGTAAGCTTCAAAGCATAGCATATCGAGCGTTCCTCGTGAGTGATGAGCACAAATCCGATGTCGGAACACTGATAGTTGGAGGACCCATCCACGAACAACTTTCATTGGATGTTTGGAGTTTTGATGTCTTCCGTAGGAGGATCTTCTAGAACAGGGAACTCCACTATGAAATCTGCAAGGGCTTGTTCAAGGATGGATAGGGAATGAAGGAAATCTCGAACTGGCTTAGCTCTATGTTCCACTTCAAGACTTGTCCATACGTCTCAGGTCATTGCAACACCTGTCATAGTGGCTAGTCAGTGTACACTTTGATGGGATGAAACCGAAGGTACGGATGTAGCTTCCGGTAAGAGATTAACTAGAAGTAAGCTAACTTTTTAAGCTTTTGATAGTTCCTTTCTTCCCCACTAATCTCTTGTCAATGTAGTAAACAGGTCGTTGGACACGGTTCTCAATGAGCACAAGCGCTATGCTTATTGTCTGCATAGAAACAACTAAATATACATATAAGTCCTCGTGATCCACAGGTTTGGACAAGATAGGTGGTTGCTCTAAGTGATTCAGGAACTCCTGGAATGCAGCAATGCACATCGGCGTCTATGTGAAGTTGTGCTTCCCTTTTCTGAGCAGGTCGAAAAAGGGAATGCATTTATTAGTTGCTTTATAGATGAAATAGAGAGTCCACCTTCCCATTTAATCTTTGAACATCTTTAATGCTCCGAAAAGCGTGGATGTCCTGATAGCTTGAATTTTCTATGGATTCGCTTCGATGCCCCTCGAATTGACAATGAAACCCAAGAATTTTCCTAACACAACGCCAAAAAAATATATCAAGGGATTGATTTCATGTCATACTTTCGGAGGACACATAATATTTCAGCGAGGTCATAGACGTGGTCGTTTGATACCCTCATTTTCATGAGCATACCGTCCACGTGAACCTCCATAAATCTCCAAATCTAGCCTCTAAACAAGCGGTTGACCAGACACTGATGCGTGGCCCCAACATTTCTAAGACCAAAGGGCATAACAACATAGCGGTAATGCCCGAGCTCGGTTACGAAGGAGGTACCTGGAAGGTACATTGGAATCTGATTGTAGCCTGAGTACGCATCCATGAAGGACAAAAGCTGGTAGCGGGCGGTTGAGTCAACAAGCTAATCAATCTTTGGGAGTTGGAAGCTGTCTTTTGGGCATTCTTTGTTCAAGTCTGAGAAGTCAACACACGTATGCCACTTGCCATTTGCTTTTCGACTTGAACTAGGTTAAAGACTCATTTGGTGTAGAAGGTGTCGCAAATAAAGTCATTGTAAAGTAGCTTATCCACCATCTCTTTAAGTGCCATCGATCTTTCGACTCCCAAGATTTGACGTTTCTGTTTGACTGGAAGTTGCCAAGGATCGATGTTGAGCACATGACAGGTGATTTCTGGATCAATGCCACACATGTTGGAGTGGGTCTAAGTGAATACGTCAAGGTTGGCCCTTAAGAATTCCATAAGGTCTTCTTTTATTGCGGGGTGAAGTTGTGATCCAACTTTCAAGACCTTTGTCGGGTTGTCGAGGATGATCGGAACATCCACCGTTCATTCTACTGGGGTAGGCACTGTCTTGCCTTTGTCCTTCTTATGCGCATTTTTCCATTCCATGAGGTAGCAAGCTCTTGCAGTTGCTTGGTCGCCCTTAACTGTGCCGATCCCGTTTTTCGTCGGGAATTTCATTAGGAGAGACCATAGAGATATGCAAACATGGAATTCAGCAAGGAAAGGATGCCCGGAGAAGGCGTTGTATGGAGAAATGACATCGATGACCACGAAGGTAAGGAATCAGACCCAGCTCCGATCCCCTTCTCCAAGCTCTACGGGGAGGTTTACCATGCCCATGAGTTGGTTAGAGGAGCCGTTGAAGCCGTGGATCGTGGCGTGGAAAGGCTTCAAGTCTTTGGCCTACAGCTTCATTTGGTCACAGGCCGCCTTGAAGATGATGTTGACCGAGCTTCCTGAATCGATGAGGATCCTTCGGACGAAAGTTGGGTCCGTCTGAGCGGAGATGACGAGAGGGTCAATGGTTGGGATCTCGATTCCTGTGGACTCTTTCTTGGAAGGCGATATCAGCCCGCATTATCTTCTGGATTTGGCGGGGATAGACTCGTCCAGAGCGGAGCAAACTTCATAAGTGGCATGCTTTATGGAGTTCGCATACTCCTCCATCTTGCAAAAGCTTTCGTGTGTGGGGTGAGGTCCTCCACAGATAGTGTTGATCATGATGCCATGCATTCTTTGATTGGACGGCACTGGGGCCACATTGGCAGGCACGGGCATTGAATGACATGTATCAGCTTCAGGAGGAGTGGGAGTTTGAACGTACTATTCCAAACGTTTCTCACGGATGAGATTTTTGATTGCATCCTTGAGGTGGCGGCAATCGTTGGAGTTATGCCCATACGTGTCATGGAATCTGCAATATTTTCCGGAATTATTCTCGCGGTCGGTAGATTCCCTGATGTTGGGCTTCTTGTACTGGAGCGTATTATAGGTTTCTAGGTATATTGTCTCCGTATCATAATTCAGCGGAGTGTAGTTCTTATAATTTTGGTAGCGACCGTGCTTCTTAGAATCTGTAGGAGCTTGGTTGTTGTTGTGACCGCCTTTTTTTCCGCTGTTCGGCTTTGGCTTGAAGGGAGCCACCCCTTTACTCTTATCGGAAGATTCTCCGACTTGTTTTCCTACGACATTGTTGTTAGTTGTGCCATTATGTGGGTTGCTAGGGTGGCTATCCTGAGCAGCTCGATTGTGCCTTGCTTCTTCTTAGCTTAAGAATTGCCCAACTTTCTCGTAGAAAGTGTCCAGAGTTTTAGGCTGCTTCCTATCTATCCATTCCCCGAATTCGGAGGTAGCGAGGACGCCTTTGGCAAGCTGGAAAAGGATGGTTCGGGGTCATCAACCTCAGCAAGGACTGTATTGAATCGCTCAAGATATCTTTTGATGGATTCTGCTAGGCCCTGGTATAGGTTGGATAGCGTAAGAGCGTTCTTCAGAGTCAGAACATGCATCCTGAACTATTTGATCATCTCCGTGGCCAACTTGCTGAAGGTATAGATAGAGTCAAGTGGGAAGCGAGATAAACAAAGCATAGTTGTGCCTGACTAGAAGACTGGGAAGCGTTTGCATTTTACAGCATCGGTGGCTCGACTGAAGTCCATCTGCCACTCATAGCGATTTAAGAAAACACAAGGGTGGGTCATGCCGCCGTAGAATTCCATATGTGGCATGTTTAAGCGTCTGGGCCACTCAGCCTGGTGCACAACTCTAGTGAAAGGATTATGCCTTAAGTGGGTTCCCATGAGTCATTGGCGTTCCCTCGCATATCTCTCATGATCCTTCGGACCATGTCGGGGAGATATGCGGGTTGGACATCCTCTGGCGGAATCCATTGGTTTCGGTTGACCTTGGGAGTCTTGTTCCGTGGACGCCTTTTGTGATGCATATCGGGATCGTCCTCATCCATGTCATCAACGTTGATTGCCTAGTTCTGATAAGGCTGATGAAGTTGAGCCAGTTGTTGTGCGTCCTGGTATTGTGGAACTTGGGAGTGTTGGGTTATCGAAAGTGTAGGCCCCAAATTGTTGGTGATGACAGTGGGTTCTATCGAGGAGGGGGTCGGTTACTCGGGCCATGTTAATCATTGATAACCAACCGGGAGTGATCACGATGTTGCCCCCTACTGAAAGTGATCGTGTTTCCGTCGTCGTTTCCGTTTCCATTGTCATTGCCGTTGGTATGGGCATTAGTACGAGTAGTGGCATTATTGTTGAGAGAGAACCTCCTTCTCTAGGGAAGGCCCCGAGATTCGAAAGAAGAGGTTTTCGAGACATTACGCCGCGACCGGGCATTACTCTTAGTAGGTTGAACCGAGCAACGTGGCTTTGACTCTCTTGTAGCTGATGAATGAGGTCAATGTTATGCTTCAATGCGTCCTTGAGCTTGAGAGATCTGTTCTCTAACTCTTTAGTAAGAACGCAAATTTGTGCTTGAGTTGCGGAGGCATCAGGGTTTGCAAAAGGTGTGAAGTCCATTTCGGCCAGGTTTACCGCCGGTTGGAGTTGTTGAGAAGTGCCGGTATTATTTATAGCAGAGGAGCCGGGAACTATGTTCTTTGTTCTCTTAACCATCGTAAGAAGACTCGAGTGGTAGGTTGAGGAAGAAACCTAAAGTGTGTCGAAGTCAAGATAGGAATGTGCGACGAAGAAGCAAGACTTCAGCTTTCAGTGAAAACACCAGAATGTTGATGGAAAAAATATGTCGTAACACCCAAATTTTCATGTTTACTTAGAGAATTATGTTTCGCATGGGAAAATAAGTGCAAAAAGCGGTAAATAACATAGTAGATTTATAGTGGTTCGATCCCGTAAGGGGCCTACGTCACTTTGATGGAGTTCGATGATAATTTGTTCACAATAATGAGTTACAAGCTTTGGACATCACTTAGGCATTTGATTACAAGCATTTCCATGTAATTTAGAGTCATAATTGTCATATATGAGTCTTGGGAAAAAGTGACTTTTATGCTTCTTCTTCCTCAAGCACTAGGCTGGCAGTAATGAGATCTTGGAGCTCTCAAGAGATGTCAAATCAGTAAAAAGCCAACCCTTTGAAGTCTGAGCTTGGGGGTATTTATAGTGGAAGGGTTAGGTGGGAGTAGGTAGGATTTGGAGACCATAAGACGTATTTTCGTATCCTTGGGAGGCAGCAACTGGGATTTTGACTCCTTCCATTGTATTTAGAAGGAAAACCATATCCCTCCTATGGGATGCGAAATTCATATCCCTTGGGATACAAAATGGCATATCTTCTAGGGGATACGAGTTATTTGTATCCCACAGGGGGTGCGAACTTGTAAACTGAGGGATACGTTATTTGCTTTGTGTAGTAGGGTCGAAATACCAGGTTGGAGGGGTACAAATCTTTGTGGTTTGAGGGAGTTGAGGATTTTTGATGTAAAACGGAGGAGTCAAATTGGAAGGGTTCGAAACTTCTGGCCTGATAGGGGTTCGACGGGGGTTCAAATTGTTGTATGGCGAGGGACCCGAAGTTTTAGGTGCTGAGGGGTACAAAGAATACAGATTCAAAATCCCTATCATGAGGGATGTGAAATGTGATTAGCGAACAATTCTGAGGAGTTATGAGGCTCTCATTCACACGATTTTTTCTGAACTCATAACCTTGGCCTTTTGGCGACACTTCGGGATTTATCGTCACGCGATGTGTTAAGTCGAGCGTGTTTGGTGTACTTTTGTGAACCGGACCAAAAGCCCGGTTAACAGTTTTTATTTATGTTAAAAAGTCATGGAATTAGATATAAATAAGTAGATCAATGATACAATGAGATGCAAAAAAATTAAATTAACAAAACAATACATGAAAAAGTGGATCAATCAGATCAGGAAAATAACTTACCGTTTTGAAGATCTATTATCAGGTCAGAAGTCTACACTGGGGATAAGATATAAACATGGATATACATGAAAGATTTGATCAATGTATTATCATGTTGATAACATGCTATAAAATAAATAAAAAATTAGAATCCAAAGAGAGTTATTGTTTAATGTGACAATGTTTGTCAACAATGAGTGGGAAAATAAAGAGATACAAATTCATGTTGATCATCGGTGTTGAATATTTGTTAATATATGAAGTGATGCAAAATATTGAGTAAGTTGAATAAATTATCAGTTATGTCCCTAATTTGAATTCGTGAAGGATCAGAAGGTAGCTAAAATGTGCTATAGAAGTTAATTCAATTTTTTTTTTGGAGTAAGTCGAAAAGATGACAAATAAAGGATGTAACATCCCATATTTCTTAACGTTACTTATATAAGGATTTCGTAAAGAAATATGAAGCGTATAGGTATAAAATAACGTCACAGAGGCTAAAATTCACAAGACAACATAAATAAAACACAACAAAGTTCGAAATTTCATTTAAACCAAAACATGAAGTGCTATTGCATCATAAGTCATAAAACCATAGTTGTCTCATTAAACGACAAATCAGAATACCAAATAAAAAGTATCCCTCAACATGAAGTATAGAAAATAAATGAAACATGGAAAGGTACGTGTAAGCACAAACAACAAGACAAATGAGAATCTTCAAAGGACCGAGCTGGATCAAATCCCTCTCGAGCGCTAGATCCTCCACCCTGAGAATCTGAGGGGGAGAGGGAAGGAAGGAAAAAGAAAACTAGTTAGACATAAAGCATGGTGAGTTCAGTTATTATTAGCATGAGTTATAAAAGAGGAAATCTAAACAGGATAATAAATTGAAGCTCAACACAGTAAATAAGAACAAAAATACAGTCGATTGTCAAATCATTCGATTTCTATACCAATTGTTTCAATGTATAAATTAGGATACAACTTAATAATCCCCATCGATCGGCTCTTAAACCACAATTGTGATAACCTATGTCGACCATGGCCCCAGGTTTATCAGACCCGATCCATCAGCTCTAAGGACATAGCGAAAATCATCGGCGTCACATTGTCTTATCTTCCATAATTGGTGCAATGCACGCTCAGCGTCCTGCTGAAATGCGCCGGTACCCACTACGTTTGGATCCCTTATTACTCAGTTCATTATAAGCATATCTCCTTCTTGCCATGAGACCTCAGGGTAGTGTGACGAAAAGGAATATTGATAGGTACAGATCCCCAACCAAAATTCAAATTGACATAAGTCACCCCTAGACTTCGTCCGCAATAATTATTTTAATTGGCCTCTTATTTTTCCTAATCAGCTTACCCTTATTATTGAAATGAACAAATACTACGAGCCCCTTATTTTCCCTAATCAGCTATCGCTACCGGAATGGACCCCTATAACACATGCTTATTAATTTGTTTATTTTAAACTTAACGACAACCGTAAGGTTATTAATAAGCCTATCTTCTTCATGTAACTTTTGTATATCATAAACTTCAATTTATAGGTTGTCTATAAACATCACTTTTGTTAAATTTCATTGTGCAATCTAACCCTCCCCCTCCCCCGGCCATTTTAACATCTACCCAATTATCATTTTGTTCGGTTTATCAAAGTTACGGTTTAATTATATTTATTGCATAATTTCAATAAGCCCAATTTTTTTTATACATATCTCTTGTTTTTCCCAGTTGTGTCTTTATTGTTAATTTCATATTTTAACCCAAAAGCCCATAAACAAGAAGAAATAAATGGTTTAAGCTTACGAAGGCCTAAACTCAAAGTCGAAATAAATTGAATAATTGCTTAGGCTCAGATAAACAAGAACAAAGCAGAAATAAAGTAAGGTTAAGACTGAACTGTAATGAAATTACATACAAAGAAAAAGAAGTATAGATGAACTGAATAAATCTATAGTAATAGAATATATTACTGAATCAGAAGCAGAAACGATAGAACGATAATCAGATTACATAGATTATTAATAGAAAGGAAAACAAAAATTAGAAGGAATCTACAACTTACTATACTATCAAGAAAACCCCCAATTTGTACTAAATCCTGCAATTACTGAAATATACTCACAATTTTAAAACAAATCCAATTTATCATCGGTGGGTAATCTCCATCTACGAATATTCTCCAAAATATATGCAAAGCCAAACTTTGGTACTCCATTTGAAATATATGTGAGAAGAATTTTATTTCAGAGGTAGAGAATGGAGTAGTGAGAAATGTGTTAGGTTTGGAGCATATTTATAATAGGGCTATGGTGTCTTACATCATTGGAGTTTAGGTTAAGATTTTAGGCCATTAGACCAAGGAATTCTTATAAGAACGCACCCTAAAACCCAACACAAATCGACCAAAGAAGTGCACACTAGGTTGTACGCATCACCCAGATGTCTATCTTAGCCAAAATTCCGTAACGGACTCATTGGCGCAACCCCTGTTGCCCATTTCCCAATAATTTTATGATTAATGTTTATTTTATTGACCTTTTATTTATATTGCTTTATTTAAATTTTGGGTTGTTACATTCTCCCTTCCTTAAAGGATTTCATCCCTGAAATCTCCTAGGCTAGAAGAATGTCATAAATATTACCACAACATAATCTACATCGATCCACTCATCCAACAATCACAAGCATCCATTGTCCTTAGGATTTCTAATGGTTTTCATGAACATATACATTAGTGTAGTGTATATGTCCTTAATGAATGCAAGAATTAGGCAGTCTGCTAATTCAATCGACCTCTTTTTATGCATTTTATGTCACTATGTCAGTGACGTGCGTCCAAAATGCATGTAAGAGAATCCTAATGGTACATAAAGTTCTATATGCATGCTACAACCATCATCAACAAAATGCAACACTTATATGATAATCACCCGATTTTCATCCATGAAGTGAATTAAAAGTGCATGCACATCCATATGCAATTATGTTAGTGTCCTAATTGTCAATCACTAATTAGTGCCTAGTGTGTGTATATGCACCCACCAGCAAATACTTGCATCCACTTGAATCCATCAATCATAACATGTCCTAATAACATGTTTAACCATGTCCTACCATCCATAGGATTTTCTAAGACTAACTAATTCAAAAGATAGGAAATAAATAAAGTTCAAATTCAAAACTAAGAAAGGGTTGGGAGCGTGCTATCAAAAAGGAATGGGGAAGATGCATGAATCTTATCCTTGGGTTCCCATGCTGCTTCGTTGTTGTCCTCTCCCCACTGAACCTTGATGAACCTAATCTTTTTGTCTCTTAACTTCTTTATTTCAAAATCCAAAAACCTTATAGATACTCGTCTGACAGAAGCCTCCTTCTCGATCTCGACCTCCATTAAAGTGCCCGGCTCTGCTATCACTACAGAATCATGTAGGCATTTCCTCAAATGCGAGACTTGAAATACATCGTGAAACGCTAACAATCTATCTGATAGATGAACTCTATAGACCATCTGACCTATCCTCTCTACTGTCAGAAATGGTCCCACAAACCTTGATGCTAATTTCGCAACTGAACCAAACCTCACCACGTTCCTAAGGGGAGATAGTTTAATAAAACCCGTATCTCCCACACTAAACTCAAGATCCGACCTCCTCCTATCCACGTAAGATTTATGTTTGTCTTGAGCCGCCTTCATCCTTTTCCGAATTAGATCGATCTTGTCTGTGGTCTTTCTAATCATATTCAATCGAAGAAGTCTATCAGTAGTCTCCCACCAAAAAGATGGTGATCTGCAGGGCCATCTATACGAAGCATCAAAAGGCGCCATGTTAACACTTGCCTGGTAGCTATTGTTATAAGCAAACTCAACTAAGGGAAGATTCTCCTCCCACCTCTTCCCAAAATCTAAAATGCACAACCACAATAAATTCTCAACAATCTGGTTAACCCTCTCGGTCTATCCACCTATCTAAATGTCGTATGCAGTACTAAGTCTCATCTGTTTCACAATGCCACCTATATTCTCCTCCAAAACTTGCTGCTAAACATGGGGTCTCTTTCACTAATGATACTCGTGTAGGCTCCGTGAAGTTTAACTATCTCCTTGAAATATATCGAAGCCAACCCAGTTGCGGTCCTCTTATTTTTGACTAGGATGAGATGAGCGCTCTTGGTTAATGTATCCACGATCAACCAGATACTGGTATTGTCTTTCCTTAGTCCAGGCAAACTATCTATGAAGTCCATCGAGATGCTCTCCAATTTCACCTAGTTTCTTTTGTGCAGACTTAACTCTCCGGCATTATATGCATCTCGCTACAAAATCTGCCAAGTCTCTTTTCATCCCTTTCCAATAGAAGACTCTCTTTAAATCCTTGTACATCTTATCTCCTCCCAGATGGATGGTCATCTGAGAGTAATGGGACTCCGATAATATCGTACTCGTCACATCACCTGTGCAGGTACACATAATCTTCCATCACGATGTAGCCACCCCCTCCCATCCACTGAGTATCTAGAAAGGTGCCTAAAGGTCTCGCCTACATTTAGTCCGTACAGAATATCAGCTAGCTGTTGATCGCCATGCTGGCTAGATCCAATTTGTTATAAAAGAGTAGGTTGTACCTCAAGTAATGCTAATAATCCTAGTGCATAATCCGTAGATAGTCTAAAATCAAAAGATGAGATAAAGTCTAAACTCTGCCATTCCATGAGCAATGGACTCAAAGTCATCTTCTCCCTACTCAGAGAACCCAATACTACATTTCCCTTCCTTGAGGTATAGTAAATCTCAAAATCTTAGGATGCTAGAAACTCCATCCAATGTTGTTGCCTCAAGTTAAGATCCTTTTGCGAGAATAGATATTTGAGAGACTTATAATCTGTTTATAACTCAAACCTTTCACCCTACAAGTAGTGCCTCTAAGACACAAAGGGAAAAACAATAGCTGCGAGCTCTAAATCATGAGTAGGATAAATCTTACCATGCACCCATAGTTGTCTACTCTCGTAACAAACTACCCTACGCTCCTGCATTAGGATCGCGCCCATTCATGTACCACAAGCATTTGTATAACTATAAACATCTTAGCTCCGTCTTGAAGAGTCAACACTGGAGAAGTCGTGAGAGCCTTCTTCAGTCTCATAAAGGAAACCTTGCAATTCATGTCCCATGTGAATACTAAGTTCTTCTTAGTAAGGCGGGTAAGCGGAGCTGAAATCCATGCAAAATCCTTAATAAATTTCTAATAAAATCCTACCAAACCTAGAAAGCTCCTAATCTCAGTGCATTCTTGGGGACCTTACAATCCTGCACAATAACCATTTTAGTAGGATCCACCGCTATACCATCTCTCGAAACTACATGCCCTAAGAATCTTACTTCCTTATGCCAAAAGTGGCACTTTGAAAACTTTGCCTTCAATTAATGGGCACAAAAAGTATGGAGAACCTCTACCAGATACAACACATGCTCATTCTCATCTCTTAAGAATATCAAGATGTCATCCACAAACATCACTACAAACTTATTTAGGAACTCCCAAAATATTTGGTTCATCAAATCAACCAAATATGCCGGTGCATTAGTTAGCCCAAAGGGAATAAGCAACCACCTGAAAAACCATTTGGAGTCCTAAAAGTTGTCTTATCCAAACTATTATCTGCAAATCAAAACTAATGAAACCTAGTCGTCAAATCTAACTGAGAAAAATGGATGCACCCACCAACTGATCAAATAAATCATCTATCTGATGGAGTGGGTGTCGGTTCTTCTTCGTGAGCTTATTTAATTCTCTGTAATCCACATATAGACGGAGAGAGCCATCTGTCTTAGTAGCAAATACGACTGGTGCTCCCCACTCATATATACTCCATCTAATAAAGCTTTTCTCTAATAGCTCACCCACCTTCCTACTCGGCTCTTTCCTTTCCTCGAAGCCATATGAAATCCAGGCAATGCAACAGGCTTAGCATTCTCTGTCAAATAATCCAAAAGTCGATCTCCGGCCTCGGAGGTAGTCCTCTCACCTCCTCAAATACGTCCAGAAAATCTCTCATTACGGGTACCAAGCCAAGAATACCGTTAGAAGTATATAAGGACTCTAAGAAGCTCAACATGATTGACCCATGCGGGTCGCAAGGTATCTCAAGTGCCCTACCATGACAAGTCATCAATATCACTACCCTCCTCTCGCAGTCAAGAATGTCACCATACGTGTCATCCAATCCATCCCTATAATAATATCGTACCCTGAGAACCCCAGTACATAGGCATCGCAATCAAACTCAACGTTTAAAATAGAAAGTCTCAAACCCTTACACATCATAGATAAATGAGTCGAACCTCTTATAAGGTTTGAAACTACTGCTGGATCATAAACAAAAGATTAATATGGTGTAGACAATCGACTAATGAGGTAGAAATAAATGAATCTGAAGCGCCAGAATCAAATAAGGTCCTAACTGGAAAGTCATAAAGAGAGGTCAAACCTTCGATTGCGATGTTCCTACTCTATCATGACCAAGATTAGCCTGAGTCGCATCTAATGCATGCATCTGTGCTCCAGATGAACCAGCTTCTTGCCTACACTTTTAAGGACACTGGTTGCTATATGGCTCGGCTATCCACAATTAAAGTAGCTTTCATTCTTAACAGTCTTCATGTATTCCTTCACAAAATGGCTTGTCATCCCGCATCCATGGCATTTAACATCTTTCTTAACTTGTTTTTTTTTCTGGCTTCTTATTAACTTTCTTGGGCGACCATTTCTTCTTCCTAAAATTATCCTTAGCTACCTCAGCTTAACTTTCTAGAAGACCACCTTTCCCATCCTCATGAATAAGTGTCATCTCAACCAAATTCTCAAATGTGGCACCCATCGGAATATGAGTCGTAGATAGTCCATGTAGAAGTTGATCCAAAACCTTAGCTAACCTCACAGCCTTCTAATGAGTTGTATTAACCAAATCCATTCCAAATCTAGCAAGCTTATTGAACTGATTAACGAATTTCTCCAACAAAAGATCACCTTGGCTCAAAACTAGAAATTTCTCTAATTGCATGCCCTCTTCCGCAAAGATAGAAACTTCTTTCCAAATATCACCATAAAGTCATCCCAAATCTTAAAACCATGCTCTGCCTCAGTCATCTCCCACCAAAAGAAACTTCGCCCTTCAATTTCCATGCAGCTAATTGAACTCTCTGGAAAGTCCAAATATACGCTCAATGATCCTAAGCCAAGCACAGGCCACGACGGAAGTCTCTGAACCAAGAAAATTCTTGCCACCAACAGCAGTAAAATCCTTCCAACGCTTAGAGAAATCGGCCATTGGCGGTGGGTTAAAAGGAGCTACCACGGCTGGAGCAGAAGTTTGGGAATTCCCTTACCCTTCAGTTGGTGTCGTAGCTTCTACATACCTATGAAACTAAGTCGTAATTGGGATACTCTCTGGAAAATTGGGAGCCTCGGACATGTAGCAAACAGAGAAAATAGAAGGACTCCGGAACGAAATCAAGGGATTTTTGTAATTGACTCGATGGAATATTTTTCAAAAACAACCTTTTTATTTTGAAAACACATTTCTTTAAATAACTTTTTCTTTTGAACCAAAAACTTTTTACTAATCTTGTAAACTTAGACTCTAATACCAAACGACACTCCATATTTCTTAACGTTACCCATATGAAGATTTCATTAAGAAATATGAAGTGTATAGGTATAAAATAACATCATAGAGGCTAAAATTCATAAGATAACATAAATAAAGCACAACGGAATTTGAAATTTCGTTTAAAGCAAAATAAGAATGTTATTACATTATAAGTCATAAAACCATAGCTTTCTCACAAAACAACAAATCTGAGTAGCAAATAAAAGTATACCTCAACATCAAGTACAAATAATGAACCAAATGTGGAAAGGTATATGTAAACACAAAGAACAAGACAAATGAAAATCTCTAAAGGACTGAACTGGATCAAAGCTTTCTTAAGCACTAGATCCTCCATCGTAAGAACCTAAGGGGAAATAAAGGAAGAAGATAAAAAAAACAAGTGAGGCATAAAGCTTGGTGAGTTCAGTAATTACTAGCATGAGTGATAAAAGAGGAAATCTTGATAGGATAATTAATTGAAGCTCAACATAGTAAATAAGAACAAGAATATAGTCGATTGTCAAGTCATTCGATTTCTACACCAATTATTACAACTTATAGATTCGTATTAACCTAATTCAACCCATTGATTGACTTTAAACCACAATTTTGATAGCCTGTGTCGACTATGGTCCCTGGTTAATCAGAACTGACCAATCAGCTATAAAGACATAGCGAAAATTACCGGTGCCTTAGCTTCTTATCTGCCTTAGTCAGCGCGATGCACACTTACCTCCCCACTAGAACGCTCCCGTATCCACCTCGATTGGACCCCTCAATACCCAATTTAGTATAAGCGTGCCTCCGCCTCTTCGTGAGACCAAGTGTAGTATGATAAAAAAGAATACTGACTGACACAGATCCCTAACAAAAATTGCAAATTGACATAAGTCACCCTAGACTTAGTCTCCAATAATTATTTTGATTGGCCTCTTATTTTCCTTAATCAGCCGATCCTTACTGCCACAACGGACCAATACTACAAGCCCATTATTTTCTCTAATCAGTCATCGCTGCCAAAACGGACCCCTACTACACATGCTTATTGGTTTGTTTATTTTGAGCTTAATGCTAATTTTAAGTTAATTAATAAGCATATCTTCTTCATGTAATTTTTGTATATCATAAACTTCAATTTATAGGTTGTATATATACATCAGTTTTATTTAATTTAATTGTACAACCCAAGCCCCTCCCCCAGCGCCATTTTAATGTCTGTAAAATTATCATTTTATTCAGTTTATCCAAATTATAGTTCAATTATCTTATTGCATAATTTCAATAAGCCCAATTTATCCTTTTTTATACACATCTCTTATTTTCTCAATTGCACATTTATTGTCAATTCCATATTTTAACCCAAGCAGCACATAAACAAGAAGAAATAAATGGTTTAGGTTCATTAAGGCCTAAAATCAATGTCAAAATGAAAAGGATAACTGCTTAGTCTCTCGCATGGCTTGGGCTCAGATAAACAAGAACAAATCTAAAATAAAATTAGGGTGAGACTGAACTATAATGAATTATATATCAAGAAAAAGGGGTATAGATGAACTGAATAAAAATATTGTAATACAATAGATTACTGAATCAAAAAGAAGAAAGTATAGAATGATTATCAGATTACATAGATTATTGATAGAAAGTAAAATAAAAATTAGAAGGAATCTATAATTTATTATATTGTCAAGAAAAGCCTTAATTTATACTAAGTATTGCAAATATTCCATTAGGTATATTTGAGAAGAAGGTTATTTTAGGTAGAGGCAAATAATTGAGCAGTGGGAATTAGTTTAGGTTTGAAGCATATTTATAATAGAGCTACGGTGTTTTAGATCATTGGATTTTAGGTTAAGATTTTAGGCCATTAGATAAAGGAATTCTCCGGAAGAACGCACCACAAAACCCAACACAAATCGACCAAAGACTACACACCAGGTTGTGCAAGTCACCTAGATGGATCGACCCACGTGGGGTCTGGGTCGAACCCAGGTCAACACAGCTAAGGACTGGGTCGCCCAGCTGATCGTGATTAACACTGTAATTAATTCTGTTTTAACTCGATGTTTATTGTTGTTTCAAATTCGAATTTCAAACTTGTTTCTTTAGTATCTTTTTTGTTATGAGTCTAATTTTAACAAACCAAATGTGTATCTTAGCCAGAATTTCATAATGGACTCAGTGGTGCAAACCCCGTTGCCCATTTCTCAATACTTTTCTAACTAATATTTATTTTGTAAACCTTCTATTTATACTGATTTATTAAAATTTTGTGTAGTTACAAAGGAGGTGGGAGTTCTTGAAGAAACACTTAAGGGTGTTTTAAGAGGGAATCATGACATGATTGTCAAATAATCGAAGAAGTGGTTTAGGTACTTAAATCATGAAAAGATATCAATAAATCATATTGAGGATTAACAATAGATAATCATCGAGAACATGATTTGTAATCATGAATCCTTTCCTAAAAGAGAAATGTGGACCTATTTTGTACGAAATATAATTGAGAACATGTATACAAAATGGCAAAAGCACACTAAATTACTGAAGCACCATACAATTTCAACAACTTGTTATGTGTCATGCATTATACTTTCAGAGATAATTGAATTCATTAATTGAAAAATGAAGATAGTATTTAAGATATAAAATAGGGATAGTGCTGATTTCCACTCTTTCCTTCTATCTCTACCATCGCCACCTTGTCCCATCACTCCCTAACCTCTTACCTTCCATGTTCTTCTTGCTCACTCTTTATCCTGCTCTCCCACCCTTGTCATAACCAAGCATAAGAAGTCTAAGGTTCTCCTTGATTTGAGCGCCTCCATATCTGAATTCATTTCAAATCCATTGGTTAAGGCACTCTCTAACAGCGCGCAACTTGCTTTCGATCTCGCCTCTCTTCCAGTGTTACCTTTATCCGGGCTTAGTGCAACTTCAACAAATCCTGTCAGTTCGATGCTTGCTAGTTTGGATTCTGAAGTAAGGTGGAAAAGCACCATCGTTTCAACTTATATCGCTCTCGCAGTCAACACGAATTGTAAAGGAAAAGAACATGGAACCTCTCAAAGTGAAACTCAGCAAGCTAACACCATCGATGGTGATAATATGTTGGGTTCTGGCGTTATTAATATTGTGGTTTGTAGTGTGGGTGAGCGCAGTGTATTTGTGCCTTCCAATCCGGTTACTACTCTCAATTCCACCTTGCTATAGAACTTCACTCCAAGTGTTTGTGCTAATGATACAGTCATTCCTCTCAATGCTAATCCAGTCCTAAAATCTGCCGCAACAGTGAATGAACCTATACCATATAATTGTGGGATTGGTTTGCAGCAACCTGCAGTAAATGTGCATTTGCCTGTGCCTAAGTAAAGCCAACTTTTTCTTCTTTTTTACTTCACTACCCCACTGCGCTGGAATGTATGCCCCACGTGATTATACCTTTGAGTCTGACATCCCTTTTCCGCCGGATGAGATAGTTCAAGAAGGTATTGTTGTTTGGAAGGTTCATATTGTTAGATTTTTTTCTAGACTCTTCTATTCCGTATGACGATGTACTTGAGCAATGTCGGAAAGTATGGAATTTGAAGGGAGGGCTTCGAGTAAATTTTGTGAATGTAACTTATTATTTCAAATTTTCTGATGCTGAGGAAAGGAAGTGTTAGAATTTGATTCCCCCATTATTGGAAGGAAACATTTAGTCATCACAACGTGTAGTACATCTATTGGGAGTGTCAGGGAAAGGGTGCAATCAATCCCGATATGGACTATTTTCACGCGGTTCCCTTTTGTGCTGCAAACGTTTCCTGGCTTGAATCGGTTGGCTAGTAGAATTGGAAGATTCAAATGTTTTTATGTGAATACGGAGGCTAGGAAGAATCTTGTTTTAGCAAAAGTACTAATTGAAATATCTTCGAACAATTTTCTACCTTCTCTATTGGGTTTGATTCTATGTTGATTTTCAGTATACTTGGAAACCGTAAATATGCACGATTTGTCATTCTTTTGGACACGTAAGTGAAGCTTGCAAACATCCATCTAGTACCCCCAAAGCTAAAAAGTCCTCTTGTGAAACCTCTTCCTCGTATATGGGCTCCCAAAGTCAAAGTAAGTGATGATTCCCTTAGTCCTGTTCATGAATCTGTTGATGTAGTTGTTGCAAAGAGAGCTACTGAAGAAGATGTAGTTTGAGTCTTTCTGGAGAAATTCTGGGTTCATTTTGGTACCGGTGTGAGGTATGATCCCCGACATAAGGTATACTATAAGTTTATTTCTGATGGTAAAGAAGATGAAAATATTGAAGTCAAGTGTTTGCAGTATTATGATGATGGGACTTATTTGAAGCTTTATTCTGACGGTGTTTATGGCGAGTACAATGCTATTATCTTGGCTGATGCAACATAGGATAGAAAATTTATATATGATACGAATAATGCTGATTATTTGCCTAACCTCTCTAGCCTCTTTGCCATGTTGCTGAATGACACTAGCCCTAAGTCTTCCTCTTCATCTTTTGTCTCCACATCTTCTTATTCTTCTACTCAGTCAGCCAATGGGAACTAGAAGTTAAGTAATTTAGCAGGTGAAGTATCTTTGCTTCACTCTGTTTTTTCTTTGTATAGTGAGTTGGAACTTCAATCCAGCTTATGTGATGGAGGATCCAATTTAAAAACCGTAGCTGATTGTTAAAAAAAATCACTTGTACTACACTATATTTTATTATTAGTCATAATAAAGGTGTTTGCGGTCACCTTAAAAACCGGTCGGCATTGCCAATAACAGTAATAATAATTGAATTAATTAAAGTAGGGAAAGTGTTTGAAACATTTAGAATAACCTAAAGGTATAAAGATTAAAGTATACAAATTTTAGAAGAATGTAAATAACTTTGGTAGTGATATAGAATGTAAGAAGAAATGTGGGTTACGACATTCTTTTAAGTATTGTTGTGGCAAAAACCTTGACATAATTCATGATGAGTAGATTACTTCCTAGTTTTAAGAATTTTTGTAATGAAACTCTTAGCATCCATTGAAATGATAATTGATATGCAAGATGTGCCACTGAAATGGAATTTGTGGTATGCAAAATGTATTAAGATATACAATTTTTTGGAGAATATAAATGACACTTGTGGTTATAAAGAATGCCAAGGACATGAACGATAGATTACAA
This sequence comes from Allium sativum, assembly GCA_030737875.1. Classification (NCBI taxonomy): domain Eukaryota; kingdom Viridiplantae; phylum Streptophyta; class Magnoliopsida; order Asparagales; family Amaryllidaceae; genus Allium; species Allium sativum. The sequence continues at coordinate 684,497 of JASFAX010000053.1, forward strand.
CATTTTCCAAAGTATTGTTGTAATGAAAATCTTGATATACTTTAAGATGAGTCGTTCAATTCCTGCTTCTTAGTGTTGTTGTAACGAAACTTGTCATATTCATTAAATGTATATTGCATTATGCAAACATAATCGAAGCATAAAATTAAAAGCACATGAAGTGTATTCACAAGTAAATACTAGTACAATACAAAGCTCAACGGAAAGCGCTTTAAATAAGGAAACATGCCTCAGGGATGGAAATGCATATGAAGTTTTTAAAGCAAAATTTCATTTAGAACTATTTATAAGTAATTTGAGTTATCGAAAGATGAATATGGATTCAGTGGAAATTATTATATCAGTGGAATCATTTGTAAGTATGTTATAATGCACACTTTTTCTTTAACTAAGATTTTCCCATTGGGTTTACTTAGTAAGGTTTTAATGAGGCATTATCTTGATCCAGTAATATCAACCTGAAAAGTACATACGAAAATAAGATATAATGCGCTCTTTTTCCTTATTTAAGATTTTTCTCATTTGATTTTTCTTATTAAGGTTTAATGATGCATTACATTGTTCTGGAAGTATCAAACTCTATTTGATGTAGTAAATTATTGAAATGTGTCGTATTATATTGTACTCTTATATATTATTCACTAAGATTTTTCCTACAGGGTTTTTCTTTATATGGTTTTCTACGAGGAACTATCAGGTTTTAGAAGTATCAAACTTCATAAGATGAAATGAGATATTAAAATATTTTATTGTATTATTTTTCCCTCACTAAAGTTTTTCTTATTGGGTTTATGATGCGTTGTTTTGATCCCAAGTATCAAAATATTAGAAGTAATATCATTTTAAGATGATATCTATAATCACACATGTTGCACTCCTTTTCTCGTTCAAAGGTTTTTCCCATGGGTTTTTCCTATTAGAGTTTTTTTATAAGGCAACAGACAATAATTGTATCAACTAAATGGATATATGCAAGAAAGTTAATAATCAGTGGAAGCAATCATCATATATATTCCAAAAGGGACAACTTCAAGTCAATAAAGCATTCAAGATTTTGAAGATGCATATTTAATATATCAGTGATTTGTATTCTTTTGTTTATTCCCACATCATAAGATAAGTTTAATCCCTTTCTCTATGGTCAATATATGAAGAACCTTATGTAATATAGATAGATAACTAATATCTTAAGTGAATAAAAGACTCTTTTCTTTCTTCTCTCCAATGCATTGTGATTTCTTTATTTTATAACAAATCCATATTTTTTGAAACATACAGGTAAAATTTGATAATAAGTTATAAACACGACACCAAAACAGTCATTAGTGACACTTAATTTTTTTCAATTACCACGCTTATTTGTGTTGTAAATTAACCACAAAAATAAGCATTGCTACGCTAGTAATATGTGGCCGAAATTCCATAATTAAATCATTTTTTATTACCAACGCTTATTTGGGTTTTTGAGGGCGCTAAGCTGAAAAGAAGGAATTATTACGGGGGAGAAAAAGTAATCATGGCATTTGTTTTCACCCATAAACCAAATCGCTTCTCAACGCTTGTCATCCTTCAGCATGTAGCCGCTTGTCAAAAAATTTGCGAATCTATTCTAATCGGCTTGGGACATTGAGGAGAGTTAGGAGTTGAGGGAATTTTAGTTGATTTTCGAATGAATTTCGGCTTGTTTCAGAATATAGCCGTTCTAATAGATCTCCAAATCAATTTTTTCGATTTTGCATTAAGTGTTAAAGGAATCGTGACATGATTTCTACTTCAGATTTGAGACATTTGGTTTTGACTTTGGATACAAGGGAATCGAGCTTCCAGACATCATTAGATATTTCTGGATAGAACTATGTATGCAGCGGAGACAAGTTGAGAGGGTGCATGTGGGAGGGAAGAAGGCGGTCTTCAGGTAAGTGATTACCGCTTACAAATCTATTGCCGCTTTTATCTTATGACAATTTAATCTTGATTTGTTTTACTATTTTGAAATTTTGTGTTCTTGTTATATACAAAGTTAGTGCTTGTTTGTAAAATAGCATATGTCCTTTTGCACGACACTTATTACAAAATTTAGCCGCAACATGATTGTTGGAAATGCTTGAATTTTATGTTATTATTCAACTTTATACTCTATTTGAATTTTAAGATGGCTGTTATTACCAACTACATATCGAAACATAGTTTTTTGTGTTTCAACACCGAATTTAGACTGTGTTTGAGGAAATTTCCGAATGTTGACTGAAATCACCTGTTATGCAGCAAAAAAGGTAAATAAAGCTACCGATGCCTTGAATTTTTTTAAATAAAACTGTTTTACTAATAGTTTGTTCACATGTGGAATGGTTCATGCAGATTGACAAACTAGAATTCACACAGTTAGCAATGTTGTTATTAGATTAGCACTAGGGATTTTTACCCTCAAGGATAAAATGCACCAAAATTTATACTATAAGGACAAAGGTGCAAAATATTATCCTCAAGGACAAAATATAGTGTAAAGGGAGGAATTCAGGGGCCCACTACATTTCCTTCCTTTACACTAAAATTTTTCCTTGTGGACAAAAATTTTCCCCCTTGTCCTTATGGGATAAATTTTTGTTTATTTTGTCCTTTAGGTTATTTAACTGTTTTTTGGTTTTTAGAAATAGTTGTTATAAATTTTTTAGTGGTAAACTTTATGTGGAGAGATAAATTGGTTTGTGTATCGAGTTTATTGTTTTTTCCTTTCTTTTTAATATTGTTTTTGTCCAGTCAAATGATATTTTCTTACACATTTCTTATTCAATTTAGATATATCCAATTCTGAATGGCATAATTATAGCTAAACATAAAATATTTTTAGTTTTTTGAATTGTATGCGGGGTTGAGTGCTATGAAAGAATTGTATGCTCTTTGTTTTTAAATATGTTTTTTGACCACAGTGCTATGACAAGTTACAAAAATACATTGCATATTGTGCTCTTTAATTTAATTTTACAAAAATATATAGCATTACATATTGTGTTCATTTATCCCTTAGTCGCATTGTTGCATTGTTCATTTTGTCCTCGTTTTCATTGTGTTTGTTGTTGCTCATTATTAAGTGTGCATTTCTCATTTTTCATGTTGTTTAATTTTCATCAAAAAAAACATTTTTTTGTTTCAACTTCACATTTCTATAGACCAAATAGTTATACTTTTTCTTCTTTCATTTTTCGATTTCATTTGTTTTGTTTCACCTTTTTTTTTTGCATTTCTATTGTTTTGTTATTTTACATCCTATGTTTCATCAAACTATTGCACTAGTTTCACTTTTGTTCTTTGTTTACTACCTAACTTCACTCTAAATAGTGGGTACTCCCTTCTAAACTGCTCCTTCATTCCACATCTACAACTTCCTATGTAATTTTTGCTAGAATTAGGTTGGATCTCCTCTATAGCTTGCTGCTCTAGATTGTTCTACCAACATGTTAACATGACCAACTTCCAAATTATGAGCAGACTTACCAATTATCCTTAGAACCATTATTTGTTCGACCACTGATTTCTAGCACATCCACGTGGAGACTTGCCATCAAATTACCATGAACACCCTCTAAAATTTAAGCAGACTTCCCATTGTTTTGTGAAGCATTCATGGTTGTCTCAATGTATTTTCTAAAGAATTTTTTGCAAGTTACCAAAGCAGGTCATATTTCCTGAACTTTACAAAAATTATTAGTATTCATCGAATTATCTGAAGAAATTTTCCCCATTCCTTATTCACTTGACACTTATTAGTAGAATAATGGAAATATTTATATATTCTAAATATGACTTGGATTTTAATTGTCGTTCTCCATGGCTATGCTCAACCATGATGCCATTAATTATTAGTTTCAAGACCACTTCAGTGGAGTAAATCATTTAAAAACGTTGAGCAATGCGATATAAATGATGTCTGTGGTAAATTTTTATTCTGACATTGTATTGTAATTTCAGCGAAGAGATTATATAGCCAATAGCATAAATACTGGTGAATTTATTTTTATGTGTTCAATATAACCAAAAATCTAAATAAATCACATGATCTGATTTGTATATTGTTATCATTTTGTAAGTAAAACTCGAGCACTTAGCTAGCTTGTATACATTATTTATTCATTTTGGCGCTTTCTTTGAGTTGTTGCTCCTCCATGATAGCTTCCTTAGCCTATTTTAATTTGGTTGATAATCCCTTCATTTTATCCAATTATTTTGTTGTTCTTGCTTGAATTATGTTGGATCTTCTAGTTTTATATCTTCGAATCAGTATTTTTAATAGTTTTTTATTTTAATTTAGTTTTCATTGAAAAAATATATGTGTTATTCATTATTTTTTACATTTTGTATCTGTTCGCCTGTTACACTTGCGTTTTTTTCTTCAGTTATTTAAAAAAAAAGGAGACAAATAACTAAAACCAAATATTTCATACAGCATTTTGTTTTGCTACTATTTTCTTTGCACTTGAACTTGCTGTTTATTTACCACTTATTTTTTTCACCTTTGTTTTGTTCACCTTTATTTTGTTCACTTGTGTTCTTTGGTTTAACTCTATGTAAAAAAATTACATTGTATTACATATTATGTTCGTCTGTCTCTCAGTTGCATTGTTGTTTTGTCCATTTTGTCCTCTTTTCATTGTATTTGTTGCTGTCTTTATTGATTGTGCATTTCTCTTTTTTTGTTGTTGTTTAATTTTCACTGAAAAAACATTTTTTTATTTCATCTTTACATATTTTGTAGTTCAAACTCTTGGATAGCTTGTCTACTTCCTCATGCTGCTAATTTGATACGATACCAGTGTTGGCCCTTTTCATATTGACTTTATATATTTGAGTGTTCCAATCATATGTACAAGGTTATCAATAACGCAATTCTCTCCTCTATTTGAGAAAATAACAGGAAATTTCAATAGCTGGGCCGTTTCAATTTTTCTATGGTGGGTAGGCTTATTATTTTGAAATGTATAAGATTTTTAATGACAACCTATTACTCCTTCCTATTTATTCTCTAAAATAACTCGTTAGCATGCTCAATTCAACATTCATCCATTTCCTTTGGAATGTTGATCCATATCCTGAGAAGATAATTCGTATTGCTTTCAATAAGCTTCAGCTTAACCATAAGCAACTTATCAATTTAGGCTAATAAATCTACATCATTATATTAGTCTCATCCTAAAAAAAAAAGCAGCAGTCTTAGGTTGGTTTCCCTGGCATGGGAAGGACACTTCTTGCCAAGGCTATAGCTGGGGAAGCAGATGTTCCATTTATAAGCTGCTCAACAAGTGAATTTATATAGATATATGTAGGAGTGGGTGCTTCTCGGGTGAGAGATCTATTTGCAAGGGAAGGAGGCACTATCAATTATTTTCCTGGATGAGGCACAGTTTATTATGTAGTTACTGTTGGTTTTTACAAATTACTATTGTTGGGTTGTTTGCAATTGTGTTTACCTACTTTTACAGATAGATGTTGTGACAAAAAGCTGCGATTGTTGATTTTGTATTGTAAGAAATGATGAACGTGAAAAAACTTTCAGCTAGGTAAGGTTACAATTACTGTTATGTCAAATGTGATTATATTCTAATTTCATTTTAAATGCCAACTCACGTTCATTCCTTGTTAATACAAAAATCAGAATCTGGTTAGCTTTAGTGAAAAAATTTCAGCTTAGACTAAGCCAAAGCTGGTGCTTATGCATTGTGAAGAATGACATCCCATGGCCAGTATTACCTTGGTGAAAATTTAACTATGCCTTGCTTGTACTATTTACATTAGTTGTAACAACCCGCATTTTACGTATTGGAGGATTGTAAAATATTTTTATTTTATTCCCTGAGGGTTGGAACATTCTCTTCTTTTGATATGTTGCTTATGGGGATGTGATCCATAATTTTTACCAATTTTGTTTGTGATCATTTTGCCCCTATCAGTCTTGTACATGGCATAAATTTTGACTCAGGTCGAATAAGAGGGTGATACCTGTGCCATTGGAAAGGAATTGATGGTTGTCTTTCCGTAGAGTGGTTACACTATAGATTTGGCTCAGTGATTTGGGAGAAATCGTTGTTTTAAGGTTTTTCAGTTGGCTATCCAGGTTTGGTAAGCCATAATGGGCTGAATTAGAAAGGCCCATTAGTGGGCGGATTGGAGGGTATAAATAGAGGGTAAGGGATATGGGAAAAGGTTTTAGTTTTCCATTCTCTCATTTGGTGCCTTGTGCTCCTCCTTCCTCTAACACACTTCCAACATTAAAAATCAAAATCCAAGGAGGGAAATCATAGATCTACACCATTTGAGGCTAGATCTACATCAATTGAGGCAAGAGTTCATGTGATCAAGGTGCTTGGTGCGAGTTTTGTTTGCTGTTCGGATTCTTATTTCATCAATTTTAGCTTGTTTTAGCAAATCGGTGAGTGATTTACATCTCTCACATGGATTCAATGAAGTATATGAATGTTAAATCATGCTTTTCATCAAATTCAAGTGTTTTCTCATGGATCTACCCCATTATATGCCCATTTTCTCATGAATCACCCTATTATCTATTTTTGCAAGCTACTGTAATGATTTCAATGCTATTTCATATGATTATGCAAGTTAGATCCACAATTAGATCATATGTTCATTTGTTATGGCTTTTGGTGAAATTTGCATAATTTGATGATAATTGTCATTTTGGTGATGTTAGTGGTTTCATAACATGTTCACGATTGTGTTGAATGGACTGCTTGAGTTAGTTTCGTCGAACGAATCATTTTGGCGAAGTTTTGGTCAAGATCGTCGAGAAGGCTTTGAGGCATGAAAGTCTGTTTCCTAAGAAGATGTTTGCTGTGGCACCTAAGGAAGAACAGAAGCCACAACAAGGTGGTAATAATAAGAAAAGGAAGCAGCAACAACAAAAAGGGAAGAATGGCCAAAAGAAGCTAAAGAGTGAGGTGGTTTGCTTTAACTGCTAACAGAAGGGTCATTATTCTAATTAGTGCAAGAATCCCAAAGCTGAGGAGAAGTGCTTCAGGTGTGGAAAGCCTGGGCATAAGAAGAAAGACTGCCCAGAATCAGCTAAGGGCAAGCAGGTTGTGAAGGCATATGCTTTGGAAGCCGTGCCAACCTCATCCAGAGCTCCTACTGCAGAGGAAAAAGGAAAGAGTATCTTGGTGCAAGGTACTCTTTCTGTTAATGGTGTTTTAGTCTGTGTGCTTTTTGATATTGAAGCATCGCATTCATTCATTTGCAATGAGCTTGTGCGCCGCTTGTGTTTGGAACCCAAGATTTGTGACAGACCATTAATCGTGACTAATCCAATTGGGGGTTCGTCCAGTTTGTGCATGTTGTGTCGTGGTCTAGTGTTGTCAAGTTATGGTTGCTCTGTTGTGTGTGATTGTTTTGTTCTTAACTTCGCTGGGTTTGGGATAATCTTGGGCATGGATTGGCTCAAGAAGTATGTGGCAAGAGTGAATTGTGAGAAGCTAAAGGTGAGAGTCTGGGATGTGGAAAGGCGAAAGGTGTTGATTAGATGTAAGCGCGAAGAGGGTGTCTTCGTGAGCTATCTATATTCGCTTGGGATTCCAAAGGAAAACTTGTCATTTGTGCTGATCGCTAAGGAGTATGAGGATGTCTTTGGCGAGGTCAAAGGGTTGTCGCCGCATCGTGAGATCGAGTTTTAGGATCGGTTTGGTCGAGGGTGCTAGACCAATCGTTATGCCTCTTAGGCGGATGGCGCCTAAGGAACAATAAGAGTTGGAGGTGCAAGTTCGTGACCTTTTGGGGAAGGGATTTATTCGGAGAAGTGTTTCCGAATTGGGTGCACTGGTCGTGTTTGCAACCAAGGCAGATGACTCGTCAATGTGTGGACTATCGTGAGCTGAACAATGTTACTAAAAAGAACAAGTATCCCTTGCAAAGGATAAATGACTTGTTCGATCGGCTTCACGAAGCCAAAGTGTTTTCTCAGATGGATTTGTCAACGGGATTTCACCAGTTGAGGGTGGCAAAGGATAATGTGCCAAAGAGTGCTATTAGGGCACCATCCGGTTTCTTCGAATGGTTGGCGATGCCATTTGGGTTGACTAACGCGCCAGCATATTTCGTGGATCTTATGAATAGAATGTTCAGATATCGGTTGAACAAGTTCATGCTTGTGTTCTTGGATGATATTCTGGTTCACTCTCGGGGTGAGGAAGAGCACAAGACACATTTGAGAGTTGTGTTAAATATCTTGTGAAAGCATCGCTGAGAGCTAAGTTTTCCAAGTGTCACTTCTGGAAGAGTGAAGTGAGGTTCTCAGGCCATGTTGTTTCTGGAGATGGAATAGTGGTTGATCCCGCTAATGTGGCGGTAATCCAGGATTGGGATAGACCTAAGAATGCGACGGATGTTCCATGGATTGGATGGTTATTTCTGACGGTTTATCAAGAATTTCTCCAAGGTAGCTACACCATTGACAGGATTGACAAAGAAGAACCAAGTGTTCACATGGGATGCAAAGCGTGAGCAAGCATTTGGAATCCTGAAGGAGAGACTGACGAGTGCTCATGTGTTGACCATTCCGAGTGGGAATGAAGAGATGGTGGTATACACCGATGCATGTGGTACCGCACTTGGAGCAGTGCTGATGCAGAAGGATAAGGTTGTGGCCTACGCGTCCCGACAGCTAAAGCCGCATGAGAAGATTTACCCAACTCACGATTTGGAGTTGCCGGCGATTGTCTTTGCTCTGAAGATGGAGACATTACCTATTGGGAGTTCGATTCGAGTTGTTTACGGATCACAAATCGTTGAAGTATCTTTTCTCCCAAAAGGATTTAAATCTTTAGCAGCAACGTTGGTTAGAGTTTCTGGCATTGTATGATTTTGGTATAGCCTATACTCCTGGCAAAGGTAACACAGTTGCAGTGCGTTGAGTCGAAGACATGCAAGTTTGGGATCGATGTTTTCAAAATGGAAGAGCCTTGAGTATTTGGCAAGATTCGATTTCAGGCCAAGGTGTGAGATGGAACCTGAAATGTTGGCGAGCTAATCGATAGGACCTACTCTTGTTGAAAGGATTGGAGAGAGCCAAAAGCGAGATGCAAAGCTTGTTAAGTTTTCCAGAAGCTGGAACCAGAGAATAAAGAGTTCGAAGTCGATCGGGAAGGTTGGCTTCAAAAACAAGGACGATTAGTTGTTCCTGATATTGATGGATTGAGAGATGAGGTTCTGAGAAAATGTCATCACTCGAAGTTGATGATTCATCCCGGTGGCAATAAGATGTATCAGGACATGAAGCGAGTCCACTACTGGGAAAGGATGAAGCGAGATATTGGAAAGTTTATTTCCATGTGCATGAACTGTCAGTTGGTGAAAGCTAAACAGAAGAAGCCAGTGGTTTGCTTCAGCCATTGGAAATTCCTACGTGGAAGTGGGAGCAAATATCGATGGATTTTATCAATGGACTACCTTGAACCAGGGCAGGGAATAAAGGGATTTGGGTCATTATAGACTGTATGATAAAAAGTGTGAGACTCATTCCTGTCAAGTCGACTAGGATGGCGTCAAACTTGGCTGAGCTTTATGTGAAGTGGATAGTTCAATTCCATGGAGTCCCAAAAAGTATAGTAAGTGATCGAGATCCATTATTTACGAGTGGATTTTGGAAGAGTTTGCGAGAAGCTTTGGGTACCAAATTGTGTTTAAGTACGACTTACCATCCCCAAACTGATGGTCAAACCGAGAGGGTCAACCGAGTTTTGGAAGATCTCCTATGAGCTTGTGTGTTGGATTTTGGGGGATCATGGGAGGACCATCTGCATCTAGTTGAGTTTGCATATAATAATAGCTACCAGTCCAGCATTGGGATGGTACCATACGAGGCGATGTATGGAAGACCATGCAATTCTCCAACTTGTTGGTTAGAAACTGAAGATAAGTTGGTACTTGGGCCAGAGATGATTAGAGAGACCTCAGATTGTATTGAGATCGTTCGACAACGAATGAAGGCAGCCCAAGATCATCAGAAGATTTACACAAATAAGCGTCGTAAGGACTTGGAATTCGATGTTGGCGACATGGTTTTCGTGAAGATTTTGCCATTAAAGCATGTGGTTCGATTCGGAAGAAAAGGAAAGTTGGCTCCTAGGTTCGTTAGACCATTTCCGATAGTCGAGCGAATTGGAAAGCTCGCATATAGATTGGAGTTACCCGAAAAGATATTGAGTGTGCATAATGTGTTCCATGTGTCATTTCTATGGAAGTTTGTGCATGATTCAAATGTGGTGGTACCTCCAGAGCAGTACGAAGACCTTGAAATAGAGACCTTATTTGCGAGACCTCGTAAGCCACTTCGTGTTGTGGGGAATGACACAAAACTGCTTAGGAGGAAGACTGTTAAGCTAGTCAAGGTACAATGGAGTGAAGATGGCGATGATTGTACATGGGAAACGGAAAAGAGTATGAAGGCGACTCATCCATAACTCTTCGTCGGTAGGACCCTTTGATCATATCATCGTTATATCATTGTATCTTATTATTATTTGATAGAATTTCGCATGCTAGGATAATACTAGGGATGCATAGCTTGATGGTTTCTAGTTTGGATGATAGAATTGGCTTCTCATCGATGATAGGCACGTATAATTGTTATGGTTGCTTATGTTTACTTGGAATTTCGGGGGCGAAACTCTTAAGGGGGGGAGGGGAAGAATGTAACAACCCGCATTTTACGTATCGGAGGATCATAAAATATTTTTATTTTATTCCCTGAGAGTTGGAACATTCTCTTCTTTTGATATGTTGCTTATGGGGATGTGAGACATGTCCATAATTTTTACCAATTTTGTTTATGGCCATTTTGCCCCTGTCAGTCTTGTACAGGGCATAACTTTTGACTTGGGTCGAATCAGAATGTGGGACCTGTGCCATTGGAAATGAATTGATGTTGACTTTCCGTAGAGTGATTACATTAAAGATTTGGCTCAGCGATTTGGGAGAAATCGCTGTTTTAGGGTTTTTCAGTTGGCTGTCCAGGTTTGGTAAGCCATAATGGACTGAATTAGAAAGGCCCATTAGTGGGCTGATGGGAGGGTATAAATAGGGTGTAAGGGATACGGGAAATGGTTTTAGTTTTCCATTCTCATTTGGTGCCTTGTGCTCCTCCTTCCTCTAATACCTTTCCATCATTAAAAATCAAAATCCAAGGAGGGAAATCATAGATCTACACCATTTGAGGCTAGATCCACATCAATTGAGGCAAGAGTTCATCAGATCAAGGTATTTGGTGTGAGGTGCTTGTTATCCGGATTCTTATTTCATCAATTTTAGCTTGTTTTGGCAAACCAGTGAGTGATTTACATCTCTCACATGGATACGATGAAGTATATGAATGTTAAATCATGTTTTTCATCAAATTCAAGTACTTTCTCATAGATCTTCCCCATTATATACCCATTTTCACATGAATCACCTTATGATCTATTTAAGCAAGTTAATGTAATGATTTCAATGCTATTTAATATGATTATGCAAGTTAGATCCGCAACTTAGATCATTTGTTATGGTTTTTAGTGAAATTTGCATAATTTGATGATAATTGTCATTTTGGTGATGTTAGTGGTTTCATAACATGTTTATGATGGTGTGAATGTAATGGTTGAGTTAATTTCGTTGAATGAATCGTTTTGGCGAAGTTTTGGTCAAAATTGGAGTTGCATTGGAGGATGCAGGTTTTGGGTCGAACATGGTGTGGGTCGAACATAGAGGGTCGGTCAGACGTTCAAATGCATGGCTTGGAGAACAAGTCATGGCCAGGATCGGTCGAGCTGAGGGGTCAGTTGAGCAAGGTTGGTCGAGCAGGATCGGTCGAACATGGATGTTGGCTCGAGCAGTGTTTGTGTCAATCGCACCTGAGTGGGTCGGTCGAATATGGATGTTTGCTCGAGCAGTGTTTTGGGACGGTCACACCTGAATGGGTCGGTCGAACATGGATATTGGGTCGAGCAAGGTGGGTCGGCCGAGAAGGCCAAGGATCGGTCGAACAGGGTTATATTCTGAAAATTTATATTTTTGGGTACGACTCAGATTTGAACCCTACTCAAGTCGCGGCGTAGTGGTGTAACTTGGCTCGGTGATTGTGTGACTTAGAAGTAAATTCAAGTAGGAAGGTTCGAAGTGTTGAAAGGTGTTCGTTGATCGGTGTAGGACAACGATTGAGATGACAACTCAAAGGTCATGAGTTGGTAGATAATGGTTGCTCGAGAAGGTTGCTTGAGCTATGAAAAGTCGTCGAGTTGGATAAATAGAGACGAGAAGGCCGAGAGATTATCGTTATCATAAGTTTAGCAGGCTCAAAGCAGGGGTATGATAGGGGCACTTAAAAGACTGGTTGTAGGTTGAGTACCTTGGGTATCGTGGAAAGGCCTAGTTGTTAAGGTTGGAAATGCATACATATCGTTAAAAGGCATATGGAGTTTATGCTAGAACTGGGGTTACCATTAGCCCTTGACATATGGAAAGGTTGGCTGTCATACGATTAACGATGGTTTCAAGCAGGATTGGCGGTGATAGCCAAAGTCAGTCATGGATGATTGGTTGTTCTATTTGTACCGTCTCATGTAGATTGTCCAACGTCGAAGGGGGTGTTCCTTGGGTGCTTGTATGATATTGGTTTAGGCCTCTGGGGCTTGTGCTTGAGGGATGCTGAATTCAATTAGGATGGTTTACAAGAGATATATATACAATCTGGATGTTATGAGTGCTTTACCATGATTGAATGAGTGTTCTGGTTTTCGTGGATGTATGATTGAAATGTTATCGTAAAGGCTATCACTGTCCGATGTAGGGAAGATAGGGTTGAGTTCTTCTCTGGTGTTGTAGGTGGATTAGTATGCTTATCTATCCATTCTCGTATACTTTATTGTTGAAGTTTGTTAGTTGTTTTATTTCTCACTAAGACTGTTGTCTGTCTCAAGGTTTTATGTCTCCTCTTATTACCTTAGGATGTTCATCCGGTTGTGGATGGGCAGACTAAGTAGCAGGTTACAGGTGATCAGTGAGGACGGTGTTGCTGTGCGGAGGCGAGCTGGAGGCCAATGTACTAGTTTTATTACTGTATAGTATTTCTGTTTCCATTGTTTGAGTGCTCAATGAGGGTTGTAGTGAGACCTTATGTACAAACTTTAATACCAGTTGGATAACCTTTCAGGATGTTGAGAAAGTTTCAAAAGTTTGCTATATGATGCTTCATTACTATTACATATTGTATATGTTATATTATATTTTATGCTTGCATTGTGAGTTTTACGACTGGTTCCGATGTTATTTACCTACTCTGGTGATCGTCCATAGCTGTCTGGCACACCCTTCAGCGCATTATTCCTCTTGTTTAGGGCAGGGGTTATGGGCGGTCGTCACATTAGTCTATTTTTTGATATTTCTTCAGCATGGAAGATATAATTTTTTGGTTTTTAATGGTTTGCTTTCTCAAATAGAGATATGGATCATTTTGGAAAACTCTTTTGGAAGAATGAACTAAAATTTAGGCTCAGTTAAACTGATCCATTAGGCTGAGTTAAAATAAGCCTAATGGCTCAGCAAAACCGAGCCTACTAGGTGCACTTTTGCTGAGCCATTGCGCTCCCATTAGCCTGAGTTATATTGAGCCAGCTCAGTAAAACTAAGCCTTGTAGGCACTGTTCAAAATTGAACCTGTCGGTTCAGGATAAAATTGAGCCTATCGGCTCAGTTAAAATCAAAACTATCAATATCAAGGAAAATTGAGTTTGTCAGTACAATACTCATGCTTTTTTAACAAAGACCTAAAAGTTTCAATTTACCGTGATATTAAATGAATGCAGACACTTCTAGAGGTAGCAGAATTAAAGAGGAAATTGGATGGTAGTCCTAATGTTGCAGTAGTTATGTGAATTTTTAGATGGAGACTTCGTTATATAGTCAGAGTTTCGTATTCGGTATTTGTAGAATTTCATTTATGTATTGAATTTAGCAACTTAATTATGTATTGAATCTAGCAACTTAATTATGTATTGTACTTGTCTATTGTTAACTGTTATTCTATGTCATTACTTGATTATGAATATTTTCTATCGGTACTCATTGAGTTATACTTTTTAAATTGAGAGTATTATTAGTTTTGAATTCATATTAAATATTGTTTATATTATAATCATGTTCGTTATTAATTAATTATATATGTTAGAATATAGGAACTAATAATACATATTTATGTTTATGTTAACATTTATATTTGTTGTGAATGAAAATCTTGCAACATGTATAAGTGTTGCAAACAAAAATAATGCAACATGTATAAGCGTTGCAAAAGAAAATCTACCAACGCTTATAACCGTTGCAAACAAAAATATACCAACGCTTATAAGCATTGGGGGAGAAAAACTGCCAATGCTTATATGCGTTGGAAATAAGTTGCCAAGCCCTAATAGCAACACTAATAAGCTTTTCTAAAATTGTTTGCGACGATTATACTCGTTGGTAATAACCTGTTTTGGTGTAGGGAAATGAAGGTTTTTAGAAAATTGTTTTTTAGTAACAAATATCAAATAGCTGATGCCTAAAATCAACTCATCTTTTTAAAAAGTTTGTAACCTTTACATTTTTTTTGAAATAAAAATGACACTCTGAGTGTAAACTATCTGAGATAATTAAGGATCCATCCTAGCATGTTTTAATATTAATATTGTGTTTCTTTCTTTGCACACTATGCACCTTTCCCTTAGTAACTTAGTGTAATAACCCAGAATTGTGGAACCAATTTTAACTTTTTTTAATTGATTCTGATGAAAATTAAATATTTTAAACCATTTATTTTGAGAACTGACGACGCAAAATTTATTTAAAAATGAAATTAGAATGTTCAAATTTAAAATTTAATTAAAATGAACTCGAAACGTCGCGGTAGTTTGAAAATTTCATTTTAAACTTTAAACGAGTATACAAAATTTGTTATAAGTTATATTTCTGTGAAACAGGAAACGTTATGATCTAATTAACTATATCTTTCTAATGAATGTAAGTAATGGATATTTCGAGTTATAAATTGTAAGTTATATTCAAACTGAAATTTCAAATAGTCGCTACAAAATTTATTAGTATTTTAATTATTATTTAAACCCATAAAAAATCGTCATTTTGCAAACGACCTCCATTTTCGATGAAACCAATTTTTTGGATCCAGAATATTAAATTATTGCTAGATTCAAGATTTCATAATTTTTGGAGCTAGTATGTGGCCATGTGCAATAAATTGTGAATTGATCAACCATTTGAGCCAAACCAGAGCTTTTTGAGCAAACAGACTCAGAATTCGATGAGATGAGTTTCGTTAGGACCGTATTGTCAAAACATAGCTGTATGTCAATTTTCATCGCCAATGGAGTTCGTGTGTGATCGCGACTTCGATAAATGTCGATTAAAGATAGCGTGAACTAAAGAAATAATATATAAATTCAGAAACCTTACCCTATATAATATCTCATCTCCACAACCCTAATTCTTCTTCTTCCCCTATTTTTGCAGCTAACCCCTTCTCCTCTATCAAAACATTTTGCAAATAAGCCCCTCAAAACAAAATAGTTTATGTCTTCCAATCCGTCAACAATTAGCCAGAACCCATAAGTTGAGAGTTGTAGTACATGATAAGATGCACCTACCACAAAAATTTGAAGGTGTTTGGAATTACGTATTCATCGAGAACTAGGTTTAAATTCAGAAAACTACTTTCGATTTATTGGATTTTGTGGCTAATCGATTGAGAATCAGATGATGGTATCAAAAGGAAAGTTGTAGAGGAGAGGTCAGGATACAACATTGTTTTAGAGTGTTTAACCTTATAAGGCATGTGGTGGCCGTGGGGAGGAGTTGAACGTCTTCGACGTTGGAAGCTGCAAACTATTTTTGCCATAATCCGGCTTTGTGAGTGATCATCAGGCGAAGTCGCCTAAGATAGGATGGACAGGGGTGGCAAGGCGTGGAGTTTGGTGGTGGTGCGTGACACTGGCGTCGCCAGTGGTGGGAGAAATTGGGTCTGAACCCAATTTGGGTCAAACGGAAAATTAGAGGCAACATCGCCTCCATGGCATCTGCGGTGGAAGGTGGAGATGCGCCATGCAAGGGCGAACTCGAGGGGATGGTCGGCTGTGGGTCTGGAGCATTGTAGGCGCGGTAGTAGGTGATGGACAAAGGTGAACGACGTTGTGAAAGAAGATGATGTGATTTAATTAGTTTATTATTATTTTAATTATGTAATTAAAGTTTGTACGTTAATATCTTGGCCATACAAACTCAGAATCATGCGAAACAGGATCCCTGCGATCATGGAGTCAATAGCTTCGCCGAAACTGACTGGGGCGAAAACGTAGCAGGTTGCATTTTTGGGTCAAATTAAACCCAAGTTTAATTTGATCTAAATGAAATTGATAATCTAATTCGATAAATGTGAGAACTCTCTCACTCAATTAATTTCTACAACTACTATATCTGTGACTGAATGTACATGTTGATTTATTGTGCTTTGATATGATTGTGAAATTGAAATATTTAACATGTTAAAATAAAGTTACTATATTTATGGTAGCTGAAACTGAATATACATATCCACTTATAATCTGAAAAGTAAAATTATTATCACTTGTTCAAACAAAACTGGTTAGTTACAAAAATAATTCGAATTAAATTAGATACGATTAAATTCATAAAACTGTAGTTGATTTAAACTATCTGTTTGTTAGTTGAAAACCCCACACAGGTATTGAGATAATATTCGACTTACAAAAATCCCAAGTGATTGGGTTGTATGTCGATTGGTTGATTGACAGACCATTGTAAGCGTTAATTGTTTATTTACCGCTTATATGGTTGTAGATGCACTGTGGATGTTATTTTGGGTGTTTATAGTAGTTTTACAACTATTGTTGGATGTGTAGAATTCATGAATGAAATTATACGATTTTTGATTGAATGTTATTCCAATCTGGAATAAAATGAATATTTTAATATAATATTCAGTCAAAATCAAAGTTTGATTTTGGATGTCTAATTTTGGATGTCTAATTTTGGATGGACACAAAGATTAATGAATATTCAACACTAAAATGAATTTATATGAATTATTTTTCATTTAGTTATGGGTTATTTAAGTTTATTATGAAAGGAATAACATTTTCAAAAATATGAAGCCATGTTAAGTATATAAACGATTATTTTACCTTAAACGCATATTACTATAGATTTTATTTATTTTAATAATGAATACCGAAAAAAAATTAGATTTCAAAATCTGATATTTTGGAAATATTATTTTGATATCATAATAATATAGAATGTTCAATTTTGATTTAAAATTGGAATGGAAGTAGAAATCGTTTTTTCAAAACGAACTTATAAACATTTCATAAAATATGTTTTGAATGGAAATCGATGAATTTTATTATAAATAAAATGGTTCGAATAGAACGAGTTGTGCAACGACCTTTTGCAAATTTCGACTATTAAATTTAAAACGACGTAACGAGAGATCCAACCGTCGGATTCTCCTAAAACCAGAACCGTTGGGTTCGTTTCGAAAAGATCTTTCAAATGAATATAAGAGGTTTAAATTTGAATGGTTAGATTTTAAAATATATCCAAATCGGTTTTGGAAAAGGTCGCTATGGATGCTGTTCGATGGCCGATATTGGAAACCGACTATAAGGGCCTTAATAAAAATTTAAAAATATAAATAAATTATGTAAAATCATGATAAATGATTTGGAAATATTTTGGATGAAATATTCCTAGTTTTCAAAAGATAAAAGATATTTTTATCTGAATGACTAGTTAGCAACTAGAGTGGTAATCCAATGATTTTAAATTAAGAAATTGGATTTGTGAACTGTTTTGTTATAACAAGGGCTTTTTAACGTATAATCTCGGAAGAATTTGAATGGAAATAATCTTCGGATATTTCAATATTGGATTCCGTGATTATACAGATATCTTTAAGGAATTTGGAAGATACTGATATCGTTATTTCAATATGATATTTGTTGGTCTCAAGATTTCAAATTGAATGTAAGTCGACACAATTTTCATTTAAGACTTTATATTTAATATCAAATTGGATTTTGGATTTGTTGTGAATGGTATCTTAAATAATACTGCTCCTTAACCCAATTGTATAAGAATAAATCTTTTAAATAAGATTTAATGAAGTTTCCAGTTTACTGAATGGAATTCGATCAATAATAATCGAAATGAGCTTCCATAAAGGAAGGCCTTTAATATATATGGAATTTAAAAGGCTTCGTCGCTATTCCACTTAAGGTATTAGTCTGATACGGAAATTTATATAGATTATAAATTGTTCAGATTTCAGTGAATGATTCCATATTAAATGGAAGATGGTTTTGGGTTTATCATAAACTGTGTTTTAAATGAAATTTGTTATTTAACCCAGTTAAAGATAAGATTAATTCCCTGAAGTTGAATATTCATTATATAATGATTTTTGAGATTAAAACTAAGTTGGATTTTTAATGATTCTTTAACAAAATTGATTTGTGAATGGGGTAATTAAATTTACCAAATACAAGAAGTGTTCGAGAATGGAGTACCACCAGTTTTACTCCATGCGATAGTTAAATTTTGTGACGAAAAGGAATTTCGCTCGGTCCGAACCAGTCGCTAAACCGACCCAGACCGTTCGAAACGCCCTATCGTTTGAGAACATGACAAAATAAAACGCATACAAAAGAACATTTCACTGTATATTACAACAATGCATCAGATTACAAGAATATACAGAGTATAAATGAATAAATATTACACAGAAATATCAGAGATTTAAATTACATTAAATACATAGCAGCGGAAAATAATACAATACACAACTAGAAGAAGATATACGGATACGAAGCTTTCCGGATATCGTTCCAGCTGTAAACCAGGATCCTATGAATATAAATCTGCAAAACCAAACTACTAGCTGCCCGTGTCAAAATAGGGGCACCCAGAGTTTAGGTTAAAACAATAAACTCCAGGTCAGTCATGTGACTGGTGTGAGAACTAAAACAGTTAATCTTTATTTTTAAAGTTAGGTAAATCAAGGGACCACGCCGTATAACACGGAACGGGTTTCCTCCCAAGAATACCAGTGTATAAAACAACAGCGCAATGCTAAATAAAGAAAAATGAAGCTGTTATAAGACCCAGGTCCTATCACAAATGCAACGCAAGCCGGGGAATAGGGTTTTCCCTTATAACAGCCAAAGAATGCTTGATACGTTTTAAAACAAATCATTTGATACTATTATAAGTGTATAGTGTATAAAACAACTTCAAATCATAAGTATCAATCATAGGCGGCATTAATGCCCCATACCACTATGTCGTCATAAATAAGTTTACAATCAAAACCGCAAAGTCACGTATTTGGAAATTGGATTTCCATCTATGAACCGAGGCAAAAGATAGTCCTCAACCAATTCGAGACAATCTAGCCCATGTCTCAGGACCCAGACTCAGGTGGGCCTTGGATCGTCAGGGCCGGTCCACCGATGTGGATTATTATGCCTGAACACTACGTCTCTCCGCCCTTTGGGGCGTAAATGAGCCAACGAATGGCTCCATCGGACCCGGATCATCCGATCTAACCGAGGCGCCTCGCAACAGCAACAACCACATAAGTCAAACTCGTCAGGGCGTGTAAAACCACTGACGCCACTTCTAGCTAGAAAGAAACGCAAGTCCTCCCTGAGGTCCGTCTCCCGTTTTTGGTTCATACCGGGTGTGAAACTCGCGAAGTAAACGTTACACAAAGCTACGCCACAAAGGCCGTGCTTTGATCATCACCACAAGACTTTGCTTTTCAACAGAAGCCTCGATCAATTGCCACTTAGGCATGCCACACAGGCAATTCACTCCATGCGTTTGATATCCATCAATATATAACCCCTGAGCTCGTACGTCTCAGAGAAGGGCGTTAAGCAAGAGAATAAATTCTCCGCCGCCAAACAGATATATATTTAATAGAGATCAATCACACTGACTAAAATCCAATGTCAGACACACAGTCCATTTACAAGTCCGTTCTGGGTCTGAACGAAACCGGAGGCACCTAGTACCCCGCATATCCATCGATCTCCAAGTACGTCTGGACGATCACCAACTGTTTCCATCTTCTTGGGTGTACAGCCCAATCAGGATCGTCAGTAATTATCCCAACGATGTGAAGACTTCCGGTCTTCAACCACCGTCTTCATCTTCGACTTATCGTCGTATCAGTTATTCAGAATGGGATAAACCCGGTCTTTCCAAATAACTCGCGTATATTTTAAAGATGTAAATTTTATTACTAAAATATTTCGTTCAACACATGACCAATCTCAATGGATGAGTACTGTCAACACATGAACCTTTATTTTATGTTGTTCTTTATTTTCAAATTGGAATGAGGCCCAATCAATTACCATATAAAATTAATTATATGGATTTTCATACAACACATGTATATAATAGCATTGAAAATAATCAACCATCAACCAAAGTGCACTACACTGTATAAGCATCAAATATAGATATTCAACGCTTATAACAGCCTGTCAATCAATCGATCGACATATTTAATCAATCAGGATGAGTGAACTTCAAATTTCATCCCAACACCCGTGTGGGGTTTCAAACAATCAAACACAGATTTTATTTGTGCAATTGGGCGATGTGTAAAATTTATCGACCCAATCAATGTCCTTCAAATAGGTGTACATAAACAAACCGTCCGGTTTGTAAATGAATATTTATTTATTCACATTCACGTCAAAAATTATATTTTAACGATAAAACATTTTATTTCAACACATGAATTTCTATTCAGTTCATTTCTTCAATAAAATGATATTTTATTTTTCTAACATATTTTAGAAAATTTCGGCGGCATAACGGCACGATACTAGAAACGGGACAAGGCCTAGCCTAATCCCCGGTCTAGTGAAGGCCCACGCCATTCACACATCAATCAAATCCATTCACTTCACCAAACAATTCAATTTCAATCAAATAATCTAACTAATCTATGCAACCAAACAAACAAGTCCATGGTCTGTGGACGATTGTGTCGGGTGCTACTAAGCACCGTCTGCATCCTAGTATATATATATAACTAGAAAAAGAAATTGAAAGGTGAGAAATTCTCACAGATAGCTATCCAACTTCACGGCAACTCTAATGCAGGAAATCTTGTCGTTATCGCCTTTTGTCACTTTCGCTGCTCGTAGTCACTACATATATAAAAATCACATTTTTATTTGTTCACTTTCAATTTAAAAATCATATTTTTATAATCGCTTCATACATTTAAAAATCGAATTTCTACTATCACGCTATATGGATAAAAATTCTATTTTTACATTGCTACCATATAGATAAAAATTATATTTTTACCTCGCTATTATACATATACAAACCAACTTTTTATCGTTACTTCACAAAAATAAATCACATTTTTTCCGATTTAAAAATCTGTTCTTTTCTATTTCAAAAATTCGGTATTTTATATTTCAAAAGCGAGGTCTTTATATTTTCAAAACAATTCGAATTTATATTATAAAACAATTCAAATTTTATTTGAAAACAATTCTATTTTTTCAAAGCAAAGTATATTTATATTTTTCTAAACAATTTTATTATATAAAAATCTTTAATTTAAAACAATTTTACTCATATATAAAAAAAAAGATTTGTAAAACAATTTAATTTTATTAAAAGAAATTAGACTTTTAAAACAAAATTTTATTTATATATAGGTTAACAACACTTTTAATTAAATCAGCAAGGTAATTAGTTAACAATAAATTACCTTATTCACTGATAAGCCTTGGCAGGTGCTCGTCGAACACAGCTCGCAGCCTAGGGTTGCTTCTGGCATGCAGATCAAGGCACGAGACGACAATCGCCTGGTTCCACATCGAAGAGCGTCGAGCAAGCTTCCCAACGCCACCAGCCTCCCTCCGTTCGATCGCCTGTGGGGGGGACTTCGGGCCTTCGAACGGCGCGGAAATCGAGGACTATATCCCGATGATGGCGCAGCGATGGGAGGTGATTCACAAATGGATTTGAAGAACTCGGATAGTTCTTGAATTTCGTATTTGGAGTTGGCAAAATCATTGAACAGAATTCACGAAAATCGGATGGGAAGAATTGAAAGAGGGCGCCGTTGAAATGTTGGGTATCGGTTTGACCACGTGGTAATTTAATTAGGGTTTGACTGAAATTTCATTGGCCCGGGGTATTTATAATAATTTTTAATTTCCTTAAATGGTAAGTTTTTAATTCGAACTCGAAACGAGACCCACCGACTATCGTCCCAAGCGTTTTACCCTCATTCCGAACACAATGGGATATGTATCGTAAGCTGATTCGATCGCTACAATCAGTTTCCGTTAAGTTTACAATTAAATCATTATATTGAATTTTAAACGTACATTTCAATTTACCGGGGTCACATACAGACTCGAAAAATTACAGAAAAATTATTTCTAACTTCGTATTGACGATACGGTCCTAACAAAACTAGTTTCGTCGAATTCTGAGACCGTTTGAAAAATGGCCAATTTCCAGTCGATTAAAATCAACTAAAACCGGTCAAACGCGTTTTCCTTTGCCACGCTCACATATTGATTCGAAAAATTATGAAATTTGAAACCTAGCAATAACTTTACATCCCGGACCCAACAAAACTGGTTTCATCGAAATCCGAGGTCATTTGCAAAATGTCTATTTTTAAGGGCCTGAATTCCATAGCGACTATTCAGAATTTTCAACTGGACATATCTTTTGATTACCGCTATGAAATTTTGATTTTTCGGATTCGTTGGAAAGATATTATCAATTAGATCCTAATGTTTTTGGTTTCACTAAAATCCGGATTGTTTTGCACCCGGTACATTCAATTGAAGTTTGAAATCGAATTATCGAACTACCGCGCCATTTTCAATTCTATTTATAATTATATATATAATTATTATATTCTAACGACGACGCGTATAATATATACGTTCGAATTCTATTCAAAATAAATTTCTCGTCGATATTATTTAAAATAATTCATTTTAAATAATCAAAATTCGCTAAAATTGCCAAAATAAAAATTTTAAACTGGCCCAGATTTTCGGGTTGTTACAAATTTTTAATTAGATTTAACGCGTTAAATGGTAATTAAATTTACTAATAACATAATGGGTGTTAAATATGGACTACTACCAGTTTTGCTCCATGAGATGAATAGGTTGGGATTGAGATAATAAAATGAATGATTACTTCGGTAAGGCTCGTTAATCCTGACTAGTTTCATAAACCTTAATTTGGTTTGCGATCTGAAAATATATTTTGAAATCTTTTAAAATGATTTCCGAGGAATGATTAAACAAGAAGTTTAAAAGAATTCATCTTTGATAAAATTAATGGGAACCTTTCCCTAAAGATATGAATATTTGAATAAAATAGTATTTTGGATTGGAATGAGATGTGTGCTATCTTTTTGTATTTATCACATAATTATAAAGATGCGCTAGTTATTTGGAAAGACCAAGTCTAAACCATTCTGAATAACAGTTACGACGATTAAAAGTTGAAGATATGAAGGCGGTGGTTGAAAATCGGAGATCTTCACATCGTTGGGATAATTACTGATGTCTCGATTGAGGTGTACAACCCAAGACGAGGTAATAAGTGGTGGTCATCCATACGTACTTGGAGATCGACCGGATGTGCGAGGACCTTTCTCCTATATTGGACATATGGGACGAGCAATAAGGTGCCTCCGGTTTCGTTCAGACCCTAAACAGACTTGTAAATGGATTGTATGTCTAACGCAGTATTCTGAACTGTATTAATTGATTTCTACTAAATATATGTCTGTTGGTGGCAGAGAATTTATTCTCTTAGCTTTACACCCTTTTCCGAGACGTATGAGCTTAGAGGTTATGTATTGGTAGTTATCAGTTGTATGGTCTAGAATGACTATGTGGCATGCTGAGATGCAATGATCAAGGCTTTTGTTGAAAAGCATAACCTTGTGGATGATGATCAAAGCACGACTCTAATTAGCATAGCTTTGTGTTTAGTGTTAATTCGCGAGCTTCACACCCCGGTATGAGTCAAAAACGAGATTAGTTAAAACGGGAAGTGCATGCGTTTCTTTCTAGCTAGAGGTGATGTCATGGTATAGAGCCTAGACATTTTACTTATGTGGATGATCGATAGCAAGGGCCCTCATATATGATCGATCATCATATTGACCAGGTGATAAGTCCAATATGACCAGGAAACGTATTGTTCAGGAATAACTAATCGATAAAGTTAGGTGTGGATCGACCATGAAGATCCAAGGGTTTCCCATATGTGTGATCTGGACAACTTGCTAGAGATGATCCAAAACCGGTGAGGAAGATCCCTTGCCTCGACTCATAGACGGAATCCAATTTCCAATATGACACTTTACGGTTTCAGTTGTAAACCTAAATGGCAACATAGTAGGATGGGGTACTATGCCGTCTATGATTGATACATTTATATTTGAAGTCGCTTGCCACACTATGCACTTATAGTAATTATAAAAATCTTTGTTTTTAAAGAGTACCAAACATGTTTGGCTATTATAAAGTAAAACTCTATCCTCTGGCTTGCGTTGCATTATGTGATGGAACCTAAGTCTTATAATAGCTTCGTTTTTCCAAAAGCATAGCATTGTTTTGTCATTTGTTTCAAGTTTTGGTATTCACATGGAGTAAACCCACTCCATGACATACGACGTGGTCCCTTGGTTTACCTTATTTTAAAGAAAAAGTTTAATAACCGTTTTTAGCTCTTACACCAGTCTCATGACTGACTTGGAGTTTATTATTTCGACCTAAACCCTGGGTGCCCAAATTTTCCACACGGGCAGTCAGTAGTTATGGTTTTGCAGATATTTATTTTCACAAGATCTTGGATTATGGCTGGAGCTATATTCAAAAACTTTGTATCTTTGTATTGCTTTCAGTTATGCTTGTTGATGTTTTCTGCTGCATTGTATTTACATTGTATTTATATAACATTTCCGCTGTTATGTAATTTATTTTATTCTTTGATCATTGTAATTCCGTTGTATATTTATTTTCCGTGCTCTGTTACTGTACTGTGATGTAAATTGTTGTAATTACAATGAAAAGTTCTGTTGTTTTGCATTCTGATGCATCGTGTTCTCAACCTATCCGTCTTCCTGTTCGGTCTAGATCGGGCGGGGATTCCAAGCCGTGGTACTTAGTGGGTATAAAACTAAACAATCAAGGTGAACCCCAATGGCGACATTAGGCATACTTTAATACAAATAAACCTTAATAATATGATACACATAGGGGGTGGGAAAATGCTTTTTAATTTATCCATTTTTTTATTAGGAGTGGCTATTTAGACACATAATTTGAGGGACATAAAATCTCAGCTATTGGATCAATTTGTCCTAATAGGGCAGATGCAAATCAGAAGGCAATCCAATGGCTAAGATTTTGTGTCATCCATTTCATGTCAAATTTTTATGCTTAAGTAGACTTCCCAATTTATTTCTTATAATTAATGGATTTGGAATTTTTAAAATTATATTTTTTATGTCATGCTTAAAACGCAGGATGGTCTTCCCAAAGTTAGCAAATAACATTTTCATCATAAACTACTTTGACAAGTGAAATAGATAACAATAATAAAACTTATACAACTTATTTGATTTTGAATAATTTAGATTTATGTTGAATATCATGGAGGAGATAATTTATATATTTTGAGATATGACACTAATGGGAAAAGGGACCTGGTAAATGATCTCAAACATTCAACATTTCACATTGATCAAATTAATATTATCACAAATAAATTGTCGATATCCTGAATTTTGGCCAGTTTTAGTACAATAAATTCATTGGACCATTATTATGTTATGAAGATGTTTGATGAATGGTATGGATGACAACAATTTGGCTTATCTTAATTTGAATAATTCAAATAAGTAACGGTAGTATAAATGAAATACCTTACACACCTTTGTATTCCATATAAAGGTCATACTAAGGAATGCAGAGCAGTACAAATAAACTAATCGCAGAGGCTACGATTCACAAGACATAAAACAAAAACCATGAAAATATTTATTTTACAATTACATATTATGTCAAAACAATACTTTATAAAATAAGTTTTAATACAAAATATAAGTCTTATATAATCTCACCTCAAATCAGAGTATACAACAGAACATTTTCCTCTTGAGTACAAATCTGAACCATGACAAATAAGCTGCCATAAAATTAAGTACACCCATAGAAGGAAAACAAGATATCTGACACTATTCCTGCCAAGATGCTAGTATCAGTCAATCACTGCCATGCGAGCCTACTGGGGTAAGGAAAATAAAAGAAAATAGAATGGGTTAGACATAAAGTCTGGTGAGTGATGTAATTACTAACATGAGTGAGTAATAAAGGAAAGACAGACTTAATAATAGTTCTAGTGTCAGAAAAGTAAATGTCCGTGTACTACTACAAAAGGTATCATATTTAAAGATTGTACATGGAAATATACTTGAACCATAGGAGTAAAGATTTGTTTGATTGTTTATCTAGTTCAACTGGTCTTGATTATTTGCACTTTATCAATTTTGAATTTAATCAACACGAATAGCATAATTTCCTAAACTACTCATTAATAGGCTTCCTCTCTACCATCAGACTAATATGGTAGTCTTCTACAGTGAACCAACCCTTTCCCGGATGTGAACTGGATAATGTCCTTAACTTCACTCATCTGTGGATTTGCCTTTAGATGGACATCTATCTAATGCTGGGACTAACAATGTATTCTTTACCACAATTCAATGCACCACATGCTCGACCATCGCTGGTACGCATTACCTCGAGATCCTTCTTCTAGTTGTCCATTTATCTACCACAATTAGCCAAACGTGTCTTCTCTTGAGTGTGTCTTCAACGATTTAGCATACATGTCAGATTTTACATTGGTACAGGCACCTTCAATCAATATCCTAGTTGCGCCCTCATCTTAGTCCCCATGACTGAGCTGTGTTTATAGTCTATTATCTACCACGATTTGGCATTTGCCATCGGTACTGATCTCTAGTATTTATTTGTTAGTCGGTTGTCTACCATAATCAACATCTGCCATTGGTACGAGCAAAAACTACTTATTTATCAGTCGGTTATCTACCATAGTTCAGCCTCTACCGTTGGTACAGACTCCCATTATTTATTTATTAAACTTTATTAGTTACTTATTTTCCTCAATCAGCTCTCTGTATTGTCGGAACAGACCACAACTAGTATATGCTTATTAACTTATATCACTTATTTTCCTAAATCAGTCTCGTGCTGCTGGAAAAACCCACAGCTAGTACATATTTATTAAATTTAAACTCAGATTTAAGTTTATGTCATTAATAAAAAATTTCATCATTTCACTGAACTATAACCTTCATCTTATGATTATTTTTGCAAATAAGCCTAATTTTTCCATTATAATCTCTGTGTGTGTCTAAATAATTTATCATAATATTTTTTCTTGTAAATATATTCAATCTTTTCTAATTATAATCAATGTCATAATTTAATTGCAAATCTATATTAATTTGCTAATTTCAGTCCAATCCCTATTTAATTACATATCTATATTTTATGCTCACTTTTCTGTAAATTTTGTCTCTTATGTTTAATGCACATTTGCATAATTATTTCTTTAATTTTATTTTTTTGCATGTAAGATAAAAGTATTACATCAGTCATCAAAATACTAACATTTACAGATGTTGGCATGTTTTAAGCATAAACTACAAATAACTATAGAAAATGTAAAATAACTTACAGATATAAACACGCTAAGAGGGAAGAAGACTAAAAGAATATCTTATAGTACTTGAATAAAATAATCTGTAAGAAAAAACTGGAAAATACCATAGAAAATTACCTAAGTAAAACACAACTTATAGAAAAATAATAAAAATTGTAAGAAAAATTACATAAAATTCTACAGCTATTATAAACCATATTTTCTTAAATTATCAAAAGTTTGAATAATTATACACTCGCCGGTGGTCCAAAGCATTCCTCTATGACCACTGTAGATCTCGCCTCCAAAAGGGTATATATATATATACGTATGCATATATAAAAATATTTATTTTAATAAATCTTTTCCCCTAAAATTTTTAGGTCGGGTTTGTCTCAAAAAGAGAGAGCACAATGGGAAAGAGATTGTGTTGTGATGAATTAGCTAGGTATAAGGGTCTATTTATAGTTTAGGCTAAGGGTCTTAGGCCGTTGGATTTTCAAATTTAATTTAGGCCAGATATGCCATGTAACCAATAGGAACTTGCCACATCGGCAAAAATTTCAAAACCCACAAATGGAATTAATTTAAGCCACATCAGTATTTAAAAAGAATGAATCATCATGCATCTCACTAGGGTAGAACCTGCGCACAAACATATGGGCGGGTCGAACCACCCCCTACCTGGGTCGACCCAAGGGTCGACCAACGGCAGGTACATTGTTGTTGTTATTATTATTATTCCTTTTCATTAACTTTGTTTTCATCATAACTTCTTTGTTTTGACTCCGTTTCTGACAAAGCAAATTAGTAAATTGATCAGAAAATTGCCATAGATCCAATGATGCAACTTTCATAGCCGAATTCTAAAAAAATTATACTTATTGTTTTATCAATTAATTCATTAATTAATTAATGCGTCTTAAAAATTCAGGTTGTTTTATTTTCCCCTCTTTAAAGGATTTCATCCCGAAATCTCTAAGGACATAAGAATGAGATATGTATTTTCATCTAAATACCTACAATCATCTACTCGAACATCATCCATCTGCATCCATTATCGTTATGTTTTCTAATGCAATATATGTAGTTATACAATAATGTAGTGTGTGTATGTCCCTACCTAATGCAAAAGATTAGACGGTCTACTGATTCAGTTGACCTCCTTTTTATGCAATTGCGCTTGTGTAACGCATCCAAATGTATGCAAAAATTCTAATGACAATAGGTAGTTCTACATGCGTGCTTCAAACATTCATATGGAATAATCATTTCATAATCATATATTATATCAACCATGGAAATAAAGTAAAAACACACACATCCATATACATATGCATAGTTTCCTAATTTTTCGATCACGTGTAGTGCCTAGTTTGTGTATGTACATCCACTTGCAAACATTTGCATACATTATGCATAACACGTTCTATCAATATGTTTCAACCAAATCCTATCATTCATAGGTTATATCCTAAGATCTATTATTCCCAAAAATATTTAGGGAAAAGATCCTAATTAAAGGAAAGCTCTAATGATAAAATGTCTAAAAGGAAACGTTTGTAAAAAGAATACTGATAAGAAACTTGAATTCTCCAAAGATACCCAAGTTGTTATATTTTGAGTTTAAAATCCTAGAGCCTACTCCACCTTCCAAGAAAAGTCACTTTTACTATATCAATATTCCAACCTCACATCTTTACCTCTACATTCTTATATTCTTCTATTGTAATAACTCATATTTTTAGGACAAATTTAAAATTTATTTTTAATTGATTTTCATATAAATTAAATATTCTCGATGAATTATTTTGAGAATAAATGATTTAGAATTTATTTAAATCGAAGTTACAATGAATAAATTTAAAATTTAATTAAAACGAGCTTGAAATGGCGCAGTAGTTTGAAAATTCGATTTTAAACTCTGAATGAATGTATAGAATTCAATATAAATCAGAATTGGATAAAACAAGAAACATTGGAATATTTCGAATTGAGATTTTACTTTATAAATTGTAATTTATGTCTAAATTAAAATTTAGAGTAGTAGCTATGGAATTTATATTTTTTTTAATATTATATATATATCCCTTAAAAATAGCCGTTTTGCAAACGACTTTCGTTTTCAAAGAAACCAATTTCGTTGGGTTCAAAATGTCGTTTGTGACTTTTAAAACTATAAACATCGATACCTTTGGACTAAGAGAAATTTGGTCTCTTTCATTAGATGTATGTCCAAAATATCACTTTTTACATATGGACGAATTTGGACTCGACACCATTCCCATTGAGTTCACAATGTTGTTTGCGTGTTCGAAAAGTATAAACTTCGATATGTTTCGAGTTCGTGAAAATTGGCACTTGGTTGGGTCTTGGTTTAGCTAATCTAGCTAACCATATAACCCCCAAATCAGCCCCTTTCTCCCATTCACTTCAACACTTGGCCAAATTAGTAAAAATGGGGAAAGGAATAGGAAATTAAAATTCCTAAGCTAGGGTTCTTGATTCCAAGCCCAATTCTTGTTGAAATCAAGTGCAGAAGCTTAGGTAAGCTCCTCTTCATCATCTCCATCTTCTCCAACTCAATTCCTCTTCTATTTTTTAGATTTCCTAAAACTAATTCATAGGAAAATTTGTGCATTCGTGTGTAGATTGAATTTTTGTGTGCTATATTGAAAAAGAGAGTGTTCTAGCTTGGTTATGTGCCTCCTTCATCAAAGGTGAGAAGTTATTCATGAATCCATGTCTATGCCATAAGTTTTTAGCTTGTAGAACTGTAATCCAGTGTTCATTTGTGTTTACATATGCATATGAATTGGTTAGATAAGTATACACTTTTCAATTCATTAGTTTATGTTCCACTGAATTGAAAATTTTGATTAGAATTGTCAGACAATCTAATTCATAAGCTATGAGTTGATTGGTGATATTGTGAAGATCCGTTGCCGCCCAGACAAAGTTCTAAGTCTTCACAATTCGCTTATATCGCATTTGATTAGAAAATTTGCCCGTTTTGGAATTTATAATTAAGGATTATTGCAAATCTCTTGTATGAATATTTGTGCATGTGATTTTGGTGTTATGAGTTGTTTCGGTGAGTTATAGAAGCCTCGTTTGCATGTATATAACATCATACGCCTTCAGGCATTGGATGATATCATTTCGAACATGTTTTCTAGGCAAAAATGTGAAAATTTTGGGGTTTAACAACCGTTCGGCCATTAATGGCCGAGGTTAATGGCCGAGCAAAAGGCCTTTCCTTGGCCATTAATGTCCGAACAGAGATAATTTTTTAATTTTATAACAATCATAATTTTTTCATACGAACTCGGATTCAGCAAAACAAGATGCGTTGGAACCGTATCGATAACAGCTTTGCAATGAAACTAATTTGGGGTGATTTGGAGCTCATGATAATTTTTGATGCAGGAAAACATCCAATGTAAACAACCGAACATAGAAAAAAAAAGGTGAAATAATTAATTTATTTTAAACGATCATAACTTTTTCATACGTTATCAGAATTCAGCAAAACTGGATCTATTGGAACCATATCGACGAGGGCTCTGCAATGAAACTAATTTCAGGTGATTTGGAGCTCATGGAAATTTTTGGTGAAGGAAAACGTCCGATGTAAACAATCGAATGTTCATCGTTATTTAGCGACACTAGAACCGTCAATTAAAGACTGGCAGAGTAGAAACCAAGGTGAGGACTCTCTCACTCAAAATCTTTTTACAGTTATTTATATTTATAACTGAATATGTATTGATTGTATGTGATTGCAATATTTGTTTAGTGATTGATGGATGTTTACAGTTGTATTGTTATCATTATATTAAACTGTGAAAATATTAGATACGTTCACATGGACTATGATGTAAAACCCCACACGGGTCTGGGGATGATAATAACTTCACACATCTCCCATGTGTTTAGTTTTATGTCAGTCGATTGATTGACAGGCCGTAGTAAGCGTTATTTAATTATTTAGTGCTTATACATTTGTAAATTGCACTCCGGATGTGAATTGGATGTTTAATAGCTGTTCATCACTATTTTTGAATACATGCGATGTATGGAATCCATATAAATAAAATTATATGATGATTGATTGAGTCGGATTCCAATTCAGAGATAATGAATATTTTAAAATACTATTCAGTGAAGAATCAAAACATGATTTTGATGTCCGATTTCGGATGGATACGAAAATATTGAAGTACTCCAAGTTTGAAAAGATAAAAGATATTTTTATGAGAATGAAATGGTTAACAACTAGAATAAAGAATTGATATGGTTTTAATATAGCCATAATTTTTCCAATGTATGAATAGGAAAGGATTTGAATGGAACTAATCTCCGGAATATTTAGATATTAAATTCCGTGATTATACGGATATCGTTAAGGAATTTGGAAGATATAAATATTGTTATTCCCAATACAATATCCGTTGGTCTCATAATTTGATATTGAATATAAGTTGACATGATTTCTATTCAAAGCCTTGTATTTAATATCAAATGGTAATTTGGGTTTGTCATGAATGGTGTCTTTAATAACACTCTTCTTAAACCCAGTTGAGAAAGGAATAAATCTTTTGACTAAGATTTAATTAAGTTTTCCAATTAACAAATATAATTAGAATTAAATGGAAGTTGATTGTGAACAATGTTTTAAACAACATTAGTTCTTAAACCCGATTAACAGTGAAGATAAGATTTGGAATTTATAAATGTTTATGATAAGATTTAATGGAAATTTCCCAAAAGTAAAGTTTTCGAATTTAATAAAAGAAATTAAATTGAATGGAATTCGATTTAGTGATAATCGAGAAGAGCTTCTGTGAAGGAAGGCGTTTACTATTTATGGAATTTAAAAGGCTTTGTCGTTATTCCGTTTATAGTATTAGTCCGATACGGAAACTTATATCGATTATATACTGTTATGATTTTCTTGAAGGTTCCATTTTGGATGGAAGGTGATTTTGGATTTATCGTGAACGGTGTTTTAAATGACAATGGTTCTTTAACCCAGTTAAAGATAGGAAATTTTTTCATATAGTTGAATAATCATTATGTAATGATTTTTGAGATTAAAACTAAGTGGATATTTAATGAATCTTTAATTAGATTGAAATGGGAGTGAGGTACGTAAATTTACCGAATTCAAGAAATGATCGAGATATGGAGAATCACTAGTTTTACTCTGTGCGATAGTTAAATATTTAATTAGATTTGAAACGTGGAATGGTAATTTATTTTACCGATAACAAAGTAGGTGTTCGTTATGGAGTACTACCAGTTTTGCTCCATGGGATGAATAGATTGGGATTGGGTTAATAAAATAAATGGTTACTTCGGTAAGGTTTGATAATCCTGACTAGTTCTTAAACTTTAATTTGGTTTAATTGTGGAAAGATAAAATAAAATCTTTTGAGTATGATATCCAAAGGAAGAATAAAGAATAAGTTTAAAAGAACTTATCTTTGATAAATTTAATGGGAACCTTTCCCTAAAAATGTGAATATTTGAATAAAAGAATATTCTGGATTGGAATGAGATGTGTGTTATCTTTGTGTGTTTTTCACATGATTATAAAGCGAATTATTCGGAAAGACCGGGTTTAACCCATTCTGAATAACTGATACAACGAATAAAAGTTGATAAGTTGAAGACGGTGGTTGGAGAACGGAGATCTTCACATTGTTTGGATGATTACTGATATCTTGATTGGGTTATACACCCAAGACGAGGTAATAAGTGGTGGTCGTCCAGACGTACTTGGAGATCAACCGGATATGTGAGGACCTCTCTCATGTATTGGACATACGGGATGAGGAATAAGTTGCCTCCGGTTTCGTTCAGACCCAGAACAAACTTGTGAATGGATGGTATGTCTAACATTGTATTCCTTTATAACGTATTCATTGATCTCTGCTAAATATATATTTTTTTGGTGGTGGAGAATTTATTATCTTGCTTAACACGCTTCTCTTAGACATACGAGCTTAGAGGTTATATATTGGTGAAAATAAATGATAAGGTATGGATTGATAATGTGGCATGCTAAGATGCAAATGATCAAGGATTTTGTTAAAAAACAGGGCCTTGTGGATGATGATCAAAGCACGACTTTAAATAGCATGGCTTTGTGTATAGCGTTAATTCGCGAGCCTCACACCCCGGTATCACTACAAGAAAATCTATTTTCGGTTACTATTATCAGTTGCGTTTGTGAATGAAAGCAATAGATATTATATTTTTCATGCCTCCTTTTAGTTTTATTCGGTCCCGCCGATTTTTCCCCTTCCCCCCTTAAAACTAAAAACCTTGTTACGTTTTTTATCTCCTTCCCCTGAGAATTGTTACCCTTTCCTCATTTACCATTTTTCTTTTTTCTACAATAACATTTCCTCCATCTCGCTTTACTTCTTCCCCCTAACCCGCTCTCCTTTGCTTCGACCGTCCGCTCTTCCTTCATACTGCGGTGGTTTACTGGCTTTGTTCACAAGCCCTAAATCAACAATCAAGGTAATTGCAAAAGCCCTAGTTTAGCTAACGTATTTTAATTTCCGTACTTTATTTAGTGTTTACTAGAAGAATCCTTGTTATTATATTTTACTGTTATCATTTGAATTGATGATAAAATGAGTAAATTTCTTATGTAATCAATCATGAATCTTGCTTTTATTCTTGCAAGATACGGCCAAAAAACTCACAAATTCCTCAAGATTTGATTTTTATGACCGAACTTGTAAATCGCTCAAAAAAGTGTTGGTGATGGAACTCACAAGAAAGAATAAATAAAGTTTGTTTAAAAGGACGACTAATGCTAGTTTTTGTATAATTAAACTCAGTTATATATGCTAAGTTTAACAAACAAAAGGAATCAGTAAACTATGTTGACACTGAGAGCTTAAACTAACATTAGCTGAATAAAACGGATGAAACTGCTTGGATAACTTGAATGGTTCAAACTGTTTCTACTCAGTTAGAAAAGATAAGAAAGAATAAATTTTTGTTATAAACATAAAACTATAGTCTCTCAACGGACATTACTGCTTCCTTGTTAAGTATTAACATTGAAGGCTAGGGGTGATTTTTTGGCAAATACGAGATTGATTCTATGGCCATATAGTAATATTAGTGGTATACAAAGAAAACATATATTTAGTTTAGGGATATTTATTTCTTATGTTACAAATTCTTCATCATTCATTTGTTATTCTTCATTTTAAGCTATAGAATCAAAAGACGTTACTGACTTGGTTGACAAAACCATAAGGATATCATCCCCTTATTAGTTATCTGGCATGCTTGCATTGAATTAGATATGCCTTAGCTTTCAAAATTTGCTGACGAACATCTTTCTGCTTATATTGACAAGTCTTCCTTTCATCTATTTTCCAAGATTTGAAGAAGCTATCTCTGTGAATTCTCAGTTGTATTGCATGCCTCCAATTCTATAATTCAAGTTTCAGAAGGTCTAACCTTGCTCCTTTTGGGCTAGTAATCGCTATAACCCAATCTTAGGTCAAGCAAGGTGAGTTTGTAAACTCACACTTTTAGTTTGCTTATATTTTGTGGTAGATGTCTGTATTTTGGGTTGACGTTTCGTTCTCTATCACCTGGAAGGTAATGCAGGTGCTTTATTATGTACATAAGCATTTTGTGGCTATGTTAATGAATATATATCGACTTTAATTTGGATCCGTATACTATGGTTCTTTTTCCAGTAGTTAACCGTAGAGTTTAGCTTGATGCATGCAATGTTTGGTGTAAATCTATTGAGATTTATTAGCCTGAATCGGTGAAGAAGTTGGGCTTCATAGCAGGTATGCGCCTACTACAATTTGCGTAATCTGGGTCGACCTGGTGGTCGACCCATGAGGGGAGTTTTGCACAGGAAGCAATGAAGCTTCATGCTATCTGTTCGGCCACTACAAAGTCGCGCTTCCATCTGTTAATTGCCTGAGCATTTTCAAGTGTCCATGCATGAAGTTAGTTGCTGTGACGTAGCCAGCGGCTTGCACATGTCTGGATGAGGATTTTCTGAGGCCATGGTTACTTTGTTGCCATCACCTGCTACTTCATCTTATTCAACTAACCCGCTGACATACGAACCTGCATCGTAGAACTCTGTCTTTTTTCACGTTGCTCCATGCTTTAGTTCCCTTTTAATGTGGCATTGCTTAAGTGTTCGTGGTTTGCTGTGTAGCTTTCTTTATGCATTCCTAATAGTTTTGTGTAGGTGCATTTGTCCACTTATTTCGCACATCCTTGTGCATGTGCTTGTTGTTTACACCATTTTTTTGCTGTATACTTCCATGTCAGGTGAGTTGCGCAGGAAATCAAGCTTCCTGCTATACATACATATATCGATTTCCCTTCGAGCTCCTGTGGAATGTTAGTGAGTATTCCTGAGTTACTCTGCTATTATAATGGCTTCAAGTTTATATGTATATTGTTAAACTTGACTTCCTCCATTTTAGTGCTATGCTAATGTGTTTTCCATCCCCGCATAACGCAAGTGCATTGATCATTGTCGATGCATCCTTGGCCTTCGTGCCCTTTTTCTTTTTGCACTAAGTTTTGCTGCTTCCTACTGCAGGTTGCTTGGGTATTTTTCTTCTCTTTGCTGCGATTGGCTCCAAGTATAGACACGTTATATATATATATATATATATATATATATATATATATATATATATATAATAAAATGCCTAGGTTGATAAAGCAAGAGAGAAAGGACGGCTTTTATTTAAGGTAAGAAAAGATATCAAACGGCTCAAAATCGGACAGACTATTTCAAGTTACTCGCCCTTCACTTCCACGATCTCCACGATTCATTATCCGCTCTACCTATTAAACTACCATTTTCATCGCTCATCTTCTTCTCTAAATTAAGTTCTCACTTTGAAAACCGCTCTCTTATCTATTCATATGGTTCCTTCGACGTCCTACTTTTATCTCACTAGTGGCACCCAAATAAATGGTTTTTACCCATTTCAGATCTCCATTTTCTATTGCATACACTTTGTACAATTGTTTATGCCAGCAGTACGCATTTTTCTCTGCACCATTTATTTTGAACAGGGGTGCCGAATTATAGATGTTTTCTTCTTCCTCGGTTTATTGTATGTTATTACCTGATATCACTAAGTTGATGATGACAATGCAGAATTTATGATTCGTGAGTTTCTACAAGTTGACGTGGCTGTATTTAGTTTGAGATTAAACATTTTAATGAATCATAAGTGTACATTTTTAATGCATGGTCAAACTAAAACCATCCTGATATAGTATTAGGAGCATATACTTCAGTTGTAAACATTGTGCATGTTGTGTCGGTCAACATGCACTGATCCCTATACATTTCTATTGCTTAATTTAATTATGAATCATAACTGTAGTGATTTCATCTAATTTGTTTTTACTTCAATTCAGTTTGTCCTTTTGTTTTCTGTGATTGTTGTTTTATTGCATTCTATAGCTTGATCTTTTCCTACAACCATATGCTATATAAGGAATTTTGATAGACATGTATTCTGACAAACAGATGTACAAATCATTTGGACAGAATTCGTCCAACATTTTTGAAATTAAAACACTTCTCTTAAGACCGACAATTGAAGTGGGAATCATGTCTGAAATTGGACTAAGTAATCTGTATAAATAACTCAACTCAAATAAAACAGACAAAACTTAATCATGCTTTGGTGGTTACTGACTAATTTTTATCACAAGTACACGTTTTGGGCTTATTTACACTATAATTCCTATATAGATTTGTCAGTGAATGGCCAAAATATATAATGTATGTATTTGAAAAAAAATCCAATTTTTGGAAAAATGATTGCATTTATGGATAGATTACAGATTTTTCGGATCTTTCGTTGATAGCGGTGGTAATATCCTGAAAAGGCTTCTATCGTGTTTTGTCTTTATATGCGTATCAGAGTGTATATCAATGAGAAGGTAAAAGATGGTAATCTTTCTTAGTGTAAATGCAGAAAAGAAGTATGACCATGTCTCCATGCACATCGCATATACTGTCAACATAGCATGTAAAGAAATTGTACACTTTTTAATTTTTCTATCTATTAATTTCATTGGGTTTATTTCTGTTTAAACATCTTAATGTACAGAATAATGAACAGAAATTCATGTTCGGTTAACTGCACCAATCGGTTAATATTTTCGGTTAACCGAATGTTCAGTTAATGCGGTTCATTTGTGTTTGTGTGTGTGTTATCGGTCTTATACATACATGCATGCATACATACATACATACATACATACATACATACATACATACATATATGTATGCATGTATGTATGTATGTATGTGTGTGTGTAAATTTGTTGGTTAATGCGGTTCGGTTAAGGTCGGTTGAATCGATTCGGTCGGTTAACCTTAATAAATGCCCACCGCTTACTTTAAATTCAAAGTTTATGACTACATATAGAATTTTTTTACCAAATTACTCGCATAGCTTATAATATTAATAAAAGTAAACCATTGATACAAACAATGGAGTGTCCTCACTTTTTATCAGAATTTGAAGTTGTTCAACCATTGTATTGATCTTAATAACCCTTTATCTCTTTGAGTTTTATGTTCTTTTGCAAATCACATATGTCCACGCTTTTGGCCAACAATTTTTTCTTTAGAGTTCTCATAAAGTAAGGAATATTTTTGTGGTTGGATCGTGAGAGGAAAAGACGTGCAATGAGCATTCTTACATGAGTGAAATATCTTGCAAATATTCAATTTTAGGTGGAACACCAGATTGTTTCAGTTACTGACAGTTTTTGAGGTATCATTTTTATTTTATTGAATTCTTTATGCAACTTGATCCACTAGGATTAGCATCTCCATTAATCTGGGATTATTTTATATTCTGATGGAGCAAATGTGCTTAAGGTAATTTTCTTTTCTTTTGCATTTGGGAACAATAAAACAAATATTTATAACTACAACTAGTGGTATGCCCTGATGTAATCATAGAATCACATATAATTGTCGCTCATCACTTAGTTCAAATCACTTGAAGCAAATTATAATATGTAACTATCGCTTAGTTCACCTGAAATATCATTTTGAAACAAATAGTAGTAATTGAAATATTTTGTATCATATGAGTTATGACTAACCGTGCAACCGTAACCCAATGGCAGTGATGTTTAAATATGAAACTTTGTTCCCCAGTTTCTTAAAATTCCTAAATATTTTATTTTAAATATCTTATACCCATATATTTCGTCAAAAGTTAAGGGCGCGTTTGGTTAAAAATTAGTTTTGGGTTTTTAGTTTTCAAAATTAATTACAAAACATTAAAGGTGTGAAAGGAGGAATGGTAGAATGAAAGTAAGATGGAGGGGACCGCGGAGGGGATGTAGCAATCATGCAAGGAAGAATTGGTCTTCATGTTTCTCTCATTTCTCCAAACATGAAAAATAAATAAAAGTTGTTTTTTATTTTGTGTGTTAACTTTGTTTTTTAAAATGGTTATTTTCCATGATATGCATGCGTTGTACACATTTTTGTATGGACGAAAACTCAAAACTTAAAATGGTAAACCAAACACTACCTAAATTTGTGATGTGATTTTCCTCCTTTTTCCTACCTTTTCTAGCTAAGACTCACAAAACCCATCGCCCACGCATGACTGCTATGGCGTGATGCGAGAAATGTATTATAGACCTATTGTCAACTAATCTTTTGTATTTTATTAACAAGAAAAATCAAATGATATTTCACGTCATCACTGTAGGTTTGAGTGAAAAAACATCAGTCAGTACATATGTTTGCTCAACTAATTAGTTTAGACATTTGCATTTTTAATGACAGGGCAAAGAGTTGACTTCTTTTTCTATTTAAGTTAGATTTGCAACTTCACTTATTATGGAATTTCCTATGTATGAGTGCAAAATGACGTTTTGTTGGTTCTAAAAGTCTGCTGGGTCCTTTTTTTTCTTTTCGAACGATGCACTTCACTTAGAACTGTGCTGTCAGTGATATACAACAGTTTCCAGTCATATGAAACTTAAAAATAATGCCAGAAGATAATTTACGAAGTTCAATTGAATAAAAAGTTTTGTAATAGATTGGAAATAAGAGACCTTATTTCCACTTCAGAAAAAATACTAAGGTTTCTCTGTTAGGAAATTGTGAAAACAGCTTTGCCCACAATTATTGATTTGGCAATTAAGTCTTCGTAGGGTTATATTTAGCTTAATCTACATAATTAGGCTAAAAAAAGACCTGCGATTTCTTCTGATATGGACGTATTATGAAAATGGACAGAGTCTTTGAATTTAAATTAAAATTTTGAGCCTATTTTTCCTTGCATTTTGACTTCTGGTATGTCAATTTTGGCCTAAATATTTTGAGAAACCTTGTAAATCACTTAAATAGTTGAACAACAATATATGGAAAATTTTAAGAGCTCCATTTGTGCAAAAATTAAAGCTAAACTCTTCCACTCTATGACATTGATGTGTTCTTCATGGTACAGTATGTCTCATTACTACTTACAATTTTTTACTAATACAATATTGACAGGCCATGTAAGCAGATACTTATTTTAAAATTTTGCAAAATATGTAGGAAGTGAAGTAATATTTGCAAGTTGTTTACTAATTATTCATTAATTTAATCTTCATTAGGGTCGTCAATATCAGAATCGTTAAGCCGTTTTCATTGCATAGAAGTTTCTGGATGTTTTTTGTTATCAGCCATTTCAAGTGCCTATGGGCAAATGGATAAAATGATCGTCGACTGAAGAAAATGCATATACATTTGGCCAACTTTTTCTTTTCAAACTGAACAAAGTTATGGTAACTTTTTTTAACCATCTTGATTTATTTTATGATAACTTATGGTTCACAGATTTGTTCTTTCTTGGTCTGAATTTAATTGATCGTAGGGGAATCCCTTAGGTACACTCAAAGTAAAACTCCAATGTCAAGTAGTCCAATCGTAGGACAATATCCTAAATAGTCGAGGGCAATAGATGCTGTTAAGAAAAATAATTGTAGTGAATGCCCCCACTGGCCTATACAAACGCGTCTTTTATTTGCTCTCAACGCCATTGTTTTCTCAATCAGAAAAAAATATGGACTTTCTTTCAGCTCTCAGCCTAGGGAGACCTTGACTTGAGCCCAAATGACTAGTTCATGGGTGGAGCCGAAGCTGGGTTTGCTGCTTGTTTTCTTGCCTTAACCAAATGCAGGACAGTAACCGTGAGTGTGTTTTTATATATATTTATATTTATGTATGCAATGTTGTGGTTTTCATCCATGATTACTTTGTTGATATCAAGGTTCGAAATTCCGTTTCCGTTTCGGTCCTTGGCAAGTTTTAAGATTTCGGTTCTGTTCCGGAAATTCCGGAGATTCTATAATTTCGGTTTTAGAGTTCTGTTGTTATTCCGTAAGAAAATAAATTCATACTAAAATAAAGCGATATGTTATTCTTTCCATTACAAACAAAATACATGTTTCTATGAAAAAATATACAAAACATTTAAATATAGTACCGAAGTTAACCTCACTGTCTTATATCAACACTTAAATATATTCAGCCCAAAAAAAGCATTTTTGAATTGGACCGTAAGTTGGTCCAGATATGCTATCCACTTCATGTAGACTTGAAGCAATAAATTAGTACACAGGCCTTCAGCAGTAACAAATAATAATCTTCTCACTTTCAGCCGCCAGTAGAAATAATGAGGATTAGGGTTAGAAATGAAAGAAAAAGAATACGCGAAACGAACAATATATGTTGATCATACTTTAGTATAGAAGTTTCACTTAAACTTGAAACAATTGGTTGACATCAGGGCAGTAATTCTGATATTAATTTCTCTCCCTTGTGTGATATTCTATCCTATGCCAGGTAAAGTTTTAGTCCGTTTACTGCATTAAACCTGCATCTTCCCCTGCTGCCTGAAGTTCATCAAGTCTATACTAAGAGATCTCACTAATTTCCTTCTGAGGTTATAAAGTTGTAATTTGTTAATTTAGGTTTTCAGATTAGTAATAGCTTGCATGCATTATTTTTATATGATATTGACTAGGGTTGTTTGTTACGTTGTCTGTGGAAGTTGACCGTATTTTGGATACATTATTCCTTGATATAGATGATCAATTTTTTTAATTTAGCTTGAAGAGGTTCACATAAAATTAACTACTTATGTACATGAAGTTTTGTTTTTATAACAGTATAGCTCACTCAAGATGTTTAAAGAAATATTTAATGAATAGTGAAATGGTAAGTGTTCTAGAATAAAACAAAAATACTTATCTACTATGTTTATCGGATCGGAGGCAACATTAATTTAGTTTAGAAAATTACAATGACAAACTGGTAATAAAGGGTACTTTTGGTGGTGCTTGCACTACTCGCTTTATAAGACTGTTACATGACACAAGTGATTGATTATTATTCTACTTCACTGAAAAATCTACTCTTAATAAGTCAAAGTCCACTGGCATCCATGCAGGTTCTTTTGGTGTTGATTGATCTTAGAGAAGTGGCACCGGAGATCTGAATGCTTCAGTAAGCTATGCAGCAACCCATAGTTCCTTTGACTAATTTTACTTAACATGGAGTTAGATGAGTTGTGATTTCATCCTTTTATTAACCCCTTTGATTAAACTGAGGCTATAATTTGATTGTTCAGGATATCAAATGTGGATATGTTTTATCTGGCAGGTCTTGTATGATGTAATAGACTGGGAAAGCTTCAACAATGCAAAGTAGTTGTTATATGAATTTGACTGTTATGCAAGTGACTACATGAATAAGCTACTGGTGGTGAACAAATGCGATTTGGCAGGTAAAAGGACAGTTTTCGATGAAGCTACGTAGGTAATTGCCACACGTTATCTTCCCATGTAATAGTAAAAAATGATGACATATTGCTATTTACTTACAGATAAAATTTTCTACTTGTTGTAGGCACTGGCCGATGAGATTGGCATTCCATTCTTGGAAACCAGTGCCAAAGCCGCAGCCAAATGTTGAGCAACCATTCATGACAATGGCCATAGAGAAAAAGAGCCGGTAATTTTATGAATTTAAAGGTACTATTAATTTATAGGTAAATTCATTTCTATTCAAAAATCCTGTTGGAAAATCGGCCATGCCATTCATTAAAATGTTTAGTCTCAAACTTAAATATGATAATACTGGTTAATCACTATTTTCAAACTAAAAATTTGAGTGAAAATCTATGAGCAACAGAGAAAAAGAATGTCTATGCTGATTAAATAATTTGGGGAGAAATGGTTTTATTCTTAACAATGACTTAGAT
Organism: Allium sativum; assembly: GCA_030737875.1. Classification (NCBI taxonomy): domain Eukaryota; kingdom Viridiplantae; phylum Streptophyta; class Magnoliopsida; order Asparagales; family Amaryllidaceae; genus Allium; species Allium sativum. The sequence continues at coordinate 727,684 of JASFAX010000053.1, forward strand.
TGTTATGTTCATTATATAAAGGTTTAACAAATAGCAGTTGTTGTTAAGATCGCATTAGACTTGGAAACAAATTAGGTGCAAAATTAATACATTGTCAAATAATATTCAGAAAGATGAGTTTTGTATTGATACTTCGCCAAGTAATTCTGTCATAGGCATCTTGAAATATAAGAACCTTGACTTCAAGGACTAACCTAGAATAAAACTGATTCTATAAGGAAGCAGGTACTACCTACTTCAACTATTACTATGAAACTCAAATTTTGACTCATCTTTGTGTTGTGAGAACTCTCGTTCTTATAAAAAAATATGATGAAAAACTATTTCTGGTAATCTTCATGTTCTTTTTTCATTATTTTTTAACGTCTATTTATGCATTAAAATTATTTGTGGCCCTCATATTTGTGATGCCCCGTGTATAAGCATATTTTCTCTGGGCCTAAGCCGGACCTGCTTTTAATAAATTCCCTACCTCAACTAGCACTCTATTCCTGGTATTTTAACATGAATCTTCTAAAATATTCAAATTATCATGGGTTTCTTCAGTTGTTGAACACTAGTAATATATATATATGTAAAAATATATATACATATATATACATATATATGTGTGTATTTTGCTTGTCTAAATCAAATTTGGAATCGAAATAACCAAGTTCAGCTTCTTATAAGTACATTATAATTAAGTGGGAAAGCAAATTTTGCATGGTTTCTGTTTTGTTAAGTCAGTAAAGCCCATCAACTATATTAATCTCTTGTTTTTTAACGCAGTAACAATTAATTCCTTTAGATTTTGCCTTTGATGGAACAATACTTATTTTATGCCAGGTCTGATTTTGACCATGACAATTGTTAGTTCAAATAACTATATTATTGACAGATTTTGGGACATTTAGACAATGTAACATATATGTGAACAAGATAATATACCTACTTGTGCAGTAAAAAGTAATATATTTCTAAGTATATTTAGTAAACTTGGTTAAAACAAATTAAAACTTCAAGTTTTTGCATTTCAGACCTGACTGATAGCAACAAAATATCTAGGTCGAACATGTATTCCAATTGTTGTGAATGCATGAATATTTTGATTATGCCTAGTGTGAAATTTGTGATAATTTAACAATTTATAGTTTTGATACTACTTTAAATGCTTATTATATAACTTGCATGATTGGAATGTGTTATCGTTATTTTACAAAGCCAAACGCTGGGAATGGTTTGGATCTTGAAAACTATTCATGGAATTAAAACACTTCAAAAGTATACTATCAATATTCCTTTCCCTCGGGAGTTAAATCAATAGCTATGGCATATGAATTGAAGAAAAATTATCTCAAAGTTGGACTCAAGAGCCAACCTCTAGTCATTGATGTGAGCATCTAAAATATTTATTTATTGAATACGAACGAACTTGATTACTAACAGAATAATATTATTTTTGATAAACAATCTAAATGTATATTGTCATGGTTTCAGGAGGAACTTGCAACTCTGTCAGGGTAGATGATTACTTCTGGAATATTGGTGGGTAACAACAATTGAATGCTTTTGTAGTTGATTTCTTATTTTTTAAAAGCCATCAAGCATCTTTTGGGAGAGTGATACTGTGACTTAGCCTTTTGTTTTGTTCACAACAAACATAGTTTATCCGTACAAATTATAAGTACATACTTGATTTATTGGTATTTGCAGAGGATGGGAAAGCCATGTCCACTCTGTTGACAAAACAAAAACAAATGGAACGGTGGAAATCATTGGTTATAGGTGACCCTGAAATTAATTCCACTAGAGTTGAGCTTGAGAACTGCAAGCTAGCTGATTAGACCCCAAGACTCATCAAACAGTTGAAAAAATGATTGCAAAGTCAACGAACTGTCGGTAATTACGCCATAAACTAGACTAACTATTATGTGTTATAATATTTTGTTAATATCGGTTTTGTGGATTTGTTTGTAAATGGTTGTGGTATGTGGATTCGTTTATCTTGTTGAAATGATTTTGGATATTATATTTGATTATGTCGTTAATGTGTTTTTTATTATTATTTGAATACGGTGATTATCGATGTTGGTTTAAAAACGATAATTATGTGATTTGTTATTGGTAGTAATGTGGTTATTATATAAGCGATTGTCGGAAATGTTACAAGACGTTAATAGTAAGTAGCGGTGGTTAAAATGTGTCATACATCAATAATTAAGTTTTAGTAGCGTTTTAGAAGTGCTACGGAAAAATGCAACAACAAATAAATAAAAGATGCAAGTACCACTTTGGTTGCATTTTTAAGACGCTGCCAAAAGGTCTTTCGTAGGGTTTTAGAAACGCTTCTATATGTTCATTTTTGGTAGCGTTTACTCTAACGCAACTAAAACTTCTAGACTTTTAGTTGCATGTCGTGTTGTAGTGTTTTTTGAAACGCTGCTAAAAGTTTTAGTAGCGTTTTTTCAACGCTGCGAAAGGCCTTTTCTGGTGTAGTGTATGAGTCAAAAACGGGATAGCGACTGTAGGGTGTGCATGCATTTCTTTCTAGCTAGAAGTGGTGTCATGGTATGGAGCCCAGACATGACGATGGATTGCGAGGCGCCTTGGATATCGAGCCGACTAAAATGCTCAAAGATAGGTCCAATAGGACCGAGAAACACATTGTTCAGGAATAACCAATTCTCAAAAGTAAGAGAGGACCGGCCCTGAAAATCCAAGAATTTCCCAGAGTGTGTAATTCTGAGGCATTTGCTAGAGTGCCTCGAAACCAGAGAGGAAGATCCCTTGCCTCGACTCATAGATGAAATCCAATTTCCAATATGCGACTTTTCGGTTTAGTTGTAAACCTATGTATGGCGACATAATATATGGTACCTATGTCGTCTAGGATTGATATATTTATATTTGAAGTTGTTTTTGGTACTATGCACTCGTAGTAATATCAAATGATTTGTTTTAAAGCGTACCAAGAATATTTGGCTATTATAAGGTAAAACTCTATCCTCCGGCTTGCGTTGCATTGTGTGATGGGACATGAGTCTTATAATAGCTTCATTTCTCAAAAAGCATTGCGTTGTTTATAAATTGCTTTATTTCAGAGTATTCATGGGAGTGAACCCGTTCCGTGACATATGGTGTGGCCCCGTGATTTACTCTATTTAAAAGTTGTTTTGAGTTCTCACACCAGTCTCATGATTGACCTGGAGTTTATTGTTTTCGCCTAAACTCTAGGTGTCCATATTTTCCACGCGGGCAGCTTGTAGTTTTGGTTTTCATAGTTTTTTCTTTTCACAGGATCCTGGACTACAACTGGAGCTATATTCAGAAAGCTTTGTATCCGTGTATTTGTTTCAGTTGTGGTAGTTGATCTTTTCTGCTGCACATTATGTTTATGTATTTAAATGTAATTTAAATCTTGGATATTTTTCCACTGTGTAATATTTATTTCATACTCTGATGACTCTTGTACTCTGATGTAAATTGTTGTAATAGCAATGAAATATTCTCATGTTTGTGTTCTGATGCGTCGTGTTCTCAACACAGTCCGCGTTTTCCCGTCTCTTCGGAGGCCGGGCGAATTCGGGGCGTGACATCTATTTGTTCCAGTTAAATTATCTAACCCCATAAGGACGTACCACTTCTTAAACTTTCTATTTATATTTATTATTATTTTTAAAACTTGATTTTTTTTATCTTTTCAAATCTTATTTGAAAAAAATCTCAGTGAGAAGACTTATTATTCATTAAGTTATATACCAAATTATTTTCAAAAAAATAGTTATTTTCACAAAATTCCCAAGAACTACGAATTTCATAACACAACATACTGGACTTTTGAAATTTCTACTCCTAGAACTGTATATATATAATGTATATCTTACACTAGTGTGTGTGTGTGTATATATATATATATGTGTGTGTGTGTGTGTGTGTGTGTATGTGTGTGTGTGTGTGGAGGGGGGGGGGGGTTAAACTCAAAGTGGACTTAAAATTTCCTTTTTCCTCAAAATACCCTTTTTAAATTCTTTTCGTGGAACACCATTATTCACCCTATCATTAATCCAGTTGAAATGTTTATATCATTTTATATAAATATTAAATCACTTATCTACAAGCCAAACTTATAACTTACTTCGGTAAGGTGTTAAATATAAAGATTTATATATTCAGTTAATTTGATTCTTATAATTAGGTTTCAACTTATCCTTATAAGTTATTTCCCTAGAAACTGAATTTCCAGGATCCTTATCTTATGCCCAAATGGCATATCCTTGATGAACATCAAACTCTCTATCAATGAGCGTAAGTAATGTTGAAATTCATCCTCATATCCTATTAAAATTTCAGGGTATACTTCCGAATTAAATATCTTTGGGTTATAATTGTTATGATTTGACTTAGTCTTAGTTCTAATTCCTTCTTAGAGATCTTACCACAACACCCTATAAGGTATTTCCACAGAAACTACATAATTTCCCAATACTAATATCAGAAGGTTTCTTATATGAAAAGCTAAAAACTTAACGTCAACTACATTCTTATTTTTACAAAGAGCACATGAAAAACCAAAAATCATCATATGCTCGAACTTAATCTTTATTGACTTAGTTTCCAATTTTTTGTAAGGGACAACAAATCAACAATCTATGGTTAACGAAGTTTCAAACCTTTCTCATGATTGGTAACGCCCTAATGGCCTGATTGTAAAACTGATGGTAGTTGCTCCAAGGTAACTACCCTCATGGGTCCTCTTACTAATGTATGAATCATAACTCTTAGAAAAAATAGTTTCTCAATTTGTATCTACAAAAGCTAAAACTTCTTTCTATGAGGTAGGTCAAGAAAATTTGTATCTTGGAAAAAACTTTTAGTAATTTTTCTATAATAACTTACTAATCCAAGAAAATTTCTTACCTTTCAAAGGTGATCCTTAGTGAACCTACTCTTACGTCCATGTGCTTATAAGGTAGAGAATTCCTCAACTAAATATGATACTTATCCCTTGCTATCTTTTGGTAAAACCAACATGTCATCTATATAGACCTCCACCAATTTACTCAAACACCCGTACCAAACATTCTACCACAGAAGTCAATAATTAGACATAGGCACAAACTAGCCCAAAAGGTATGACAACTGCTCTTAAATCCATCGGATGTTTTGTGAACAACTCTGTCTCTAATCCTTTCCACCACTCAAAACTTGGTGGAATTCACTAGCAAAGAAATCTTGTTATCGGAAGATCTGGCTCCCTTTAAATAGTCAATAAGAACATTTACATGAGGCGAAGAGTAGTGGTTCTAGTAAAATAGTTTACTTGCAATACGCCATAAACGACCTAACCACCAAAAAAAAATTGTTGGCACATGCCTAAAAAATGTTTGCATAGGTCTTTGGCAACGTTTTTAGGGAGATACAATTTTCACCGTTGCTATAGACCTCAAAGGCAACATTTTGACTATCTACGGCAACACAACAAATATTGTTACATTAGAACCCTATTTAGGTCTATAGCAACATCCTTAGGTGTCTGCAGCAACATTCCAAAAATGTTGCTATAGATATTAATTTTATTTATATATCTTGTGGGCCCCATTAGGCCCATGACCCAATCTAATTCAATTCATACAACACCTTGTATGACAATTGCAACATTATTTCAAGCAACATTTATAACTCGGTGGCAACACTATATGAAAGCAACTGCAACACTACACTATAGCTACTACTACATCATACTAATGAGACATTAAAAACCACTATATCACATAAATACTTGCAAAATACATAGTACACATCACAATTTATACAGTACTTATAACTTTCATAAATATCATAATACGCAGTACAGATTAGAATCCATGTCAACAACTACAAAATATCAAGTACTTATCTCTTAAACGACTAGAATTCATAAATGAGATTAAGAGTTAATGCCTTCATTAAAAAATTTTCCTCTAGATTCAACTCCGGGTTGGCATCGCGTACTTTTTTAAGCATCCAAGCCAAATTCTTTTGTACTTTCTGATTTACCTTGGATTCTAGCTTTGCTTCAATTTATTCGACAAGCTTTTTCCTTAAGTCCTTTATATAAGCATTTGTTAGAGCCTCAGCTGATTGGTTTGTACACTTTGCATGCCTCCCTGTACCATGTGATCTTCTATACGAAATTACTGTTTCAACGGTATTTCCTTCTCCACTAGCTGCCTTTTCAAGTAAGTACTACAAAATAAAGCCACATCAAAATTACCCTATAATAAACGCAGAGAATAGAGCAAATGCTTACATATGGAGGGAAAGCAGCAAATATTTGCATATGGAGAGAATGCAACAAATTACCCTATAGTACATGCTTACATATGCAGCAAATGTGTACAGTAAATGCAGAGAAAACCACATTTTGGAAAACAATTTGTTTATGCGCATGCAATTAGAAAACAATTATTAACATATATGCTGGTAACAACTGGAAAAAAACAATGTACGTTTGCTATCAGACATCGTTGTATGTTTAAAAGCAAGTAGAAGTCACATATATAGCCACATTCATATTGGTGTGATAAAGGACCGTTCCAACGGTTATAACCGTTGGTAGGAGGTGTGTGGTAAATTTTGCAACGTATATACTAACGGTTATAACCATTGGTACATGTTCTTGTACCAACGGTTATAACCGTTAGTAAATATTTCTATTCCAACGGTTATAACCGTTATAACAGTAATATCTTCTAATGGTTATAACTGTTGTAAAAAAATTGATTCCAACGGTTATTTTCATGAGAAGAGAAATTTGTTCTAACGGTTATAAATGTTAGCACTACTTTCCATTCTAACGATTACAACCATTAGAATGCCTTGCGGTTCTAACGATTAAAAGCGTTGGAACATTAATTTGTTCTAATGGTTATAAATGTTAGAACAACTTTCAATTCTAACGATTATAAGAGTTAGGACAGATCTTTCCACACATATATAAATGAAAAATTCCCAACAGCTATAAGTGTTACTACTTTTGTACAGCTGAATGAACCATATCACAATCAGCATCTTGTAGTAGCATACTATATCATTCATATCATTTCATTCTACTACACAAACCAAACTTATAGCAATGCCAAACATAAAATCAAATTTCAAACTAATATTTCACCAAAATGAAAAGAAGATAGCAAGCATACTAAATAAATCATCAAATCCTACAAAGTTCATTGTGACAACTTCAAGTTTCACTAGTACAAAATATGTAGAAGCTTACAGGAAACGAATGCGACTTTCTAGCCAAACCACAAAACCACCATCAACAAACTCGGATAATGTATAATGACCATTTTGAGGTGCATCAAAAAGTGGCTCATCCGGATCAATAACATCCTCTATTCAAACAACTTCTTCTTCATCTACGACCTTTCTACCATGACAAATCTTTTGCATTCCAAGATGTCCTTTAGCTACCACTTCCAATTCACGTGACAATAAATTTACCGGTCACCTTTCAAATGTTGATGATCTAATAACGTTAGATGGAGCTTGATTAGAAACAGGATGACGCTCGGCATGCGAAGCAACTTCTGTTCTTGACGTTGTTGAATTTGTTGCAATTTGACTAACAAGCTGTCTCATACACTGTTGCAAATCAGCTAAATAAGAAGTTATTGTCTTAATATCTTCGTGCATTTTATCGTTCTTCTGTTGCATATCCATTTTCCATTTTTTATCTTCATTCACTTTGTAATTCGCTATTGCTTTAGAAGCTTGAGTGAGTTTTACTTGCTTTGCATTAGAGGTGGAGCTAAAAGCAGGACAATAGCTTCTTTTTTTGTCATTTCCAAAAACTTCGGCAATGACATCTCTTTCAAAATCCTCCAAACCAATGACTCCTTCATTGCCATTAACACTAGCTTTAGACTTTTGCCTCTCTTCTGCAGCTTCTATTAAAGCCTGAATATCCAAAAGAACATTTTATTTAAAACATTTCAAGCAACATTTATTATATTTACTACATAAAATGGACTTATATGCAACCAGACTTCATAGTATAAAGTTACAGGTCACATTATAATGTTACAGGCATGAGTAAACCATTTGTGTTACAGGAATATAAATCTGCTGTGTGTAGTTGCCTTGTAACTGTTTGTTTTTATTCATGCTTTTCTTTAAACCAAACACTACCGTTACATGGACATTACGGCCTTAGAAAATGGTCAATGACAGATGAATCCAAAAAATGAACTTCGATTTACTATTTTTCCTGTTAATATTATCAAAGTGAAACTGAAAACAAAAACGGATACAATCCTTTTATGGGTGCATAATCCACAGAACTTGCTAAAATAGCGCTATATGCATGATTCCAAAGCAGTGCTTTAAATCGGTAAAAAATATGGTACTTTATTAAGCACCATCTATGGAAGAAAACACACTATACGAAGGCTTTAACCTATAAAAGCACAGCCCAGTCAAGTAGAATAACTTCTACTCTCGATTGCCAAACACTTGTGCACAAAATTATTTCCCTTCCGGTGAAGTTGTTTTTAGCTAACAAAACCTGATCTGATCACGTTAGGTGACTCACTTCTCACTCTAAGGACTATGATCTTGAATTCAGAGACCAAAACAACGTGACAAGCGAACAAATTTCCTTAAATTGTTAAATACAACAGCACACTGCGACTTTTGTTTGCACCGAATCACATGAGATGAACAAAACGTCAGTTGAGAATATAATATGCTTGTTGGGAAAGCCAAACTTAATTTTATTAGGAAAGCATAACCGTGGCTACTAAAAAAGACATATTGCAAGTAAAGATGAGACTTTCCATTAATCTGCTACACCTTGAAGGTATTTTTATCTGTACACATATCCGAATTTTATTACTTATAATTAACTATGCAAGAAATTTATATGTGGTAGCCTTAAAGCAGAAAATTATGAAATCAAGAACATTACATTTGTAAATCAGTTTAATTGAACTCGTAAATCAGTTTTACATGTGTAAATATTTTACAAACTGAACATTTAGCACCATGTGTCACCTCAGTATTTGTAAATCAGTTTTACAGATTGTATAGATAACATTTCATTACATCAAAGTATTTGTAAATTAGTTTTACAGATTGTATAGCACCATGTGTCACCTCAATATTATGTCCATACGTGCCCTATATCAGGTATTATATGTTGATCACTAACTGTTACCATATACTTTGGTTTTCTTTTTTTCTTTCTTTGTATGTGATTTTTTCCATCGTTGAGTCTTATTTATAAAATTAACAAGTTGTACTGGAATGATATATCATAAGCATAAGAAGATTACCAAATTTAAACGTTATCGCTTGTGTTTTGTTCTTCTGTTTGACAGTGCATTTATTTGAAAGTTTCTATGTTAGCTGAATAACACTGATATTCATGGTTATCACGGCGGTAAGTCGAGTCGAGTCGAGGGAGGTCCAATTAGTCGACTAGTGGGCTAGTCGTAGACTAGTCGAGACTAGTCGTTAAATAAATAAATATATACATATGCATAAAAATTCAAACATGTGCATAAAAATTTAAACATGTAGTAACCATAGTTTTATAAACCGTGCCGCTAGTTAAACCGTGGAAGTTCAAGGTCGGAGGTTTTGATGGTTGGACCGGTCGAACCGTAAGAACCGTAGACATACACATACCAATATGCAGCTAAAATGAACAGTTTTGAGCAAAGTTGAGTTGTATCAGTCCCACATTTCAAAATAATGTGGGTACTCTTCCATTTTCGTGTATAAGTGTGTCCCATCTTGGTTCAAAACTAGAGCAACTGGCTTCAATGCATTGTATGTGTTGCTGTGTCTCACAAAATTTAGGTATTTATTATAAAATAACCAATTTTTTGCTTGATTTTTGGTTCAGAATTACGGGTTTTCTGACCTGTTTTATTTTTTTATTTTTTTGGGTTTTGGGCCCAAATTTGGAACTAGTCGGTTAAGTCGACCGCTAGTCGACTGACTAGTCGCGACTAGTCGCTCCTTGTCGATCAAGTCGACCGACATATTGACAAATTTCATGTCGACAGTCCTAGTCGATGACTTAGGACCGACTGACCGACTAGTCGACGACTAGTCGCGACTAGTCGGTCGCCGTGATAACAATGCTGATATTATTTCAGTGAACAAAAAAAAAATCATTCATGCTATATATAAACTTTTCCTTCTTCAATTCACTCATTCAAACTATGACAGGCTATTGTGTTTAGCAGTACTGAAGTTACTATTTCTATTACCAAGGTAACTATTTACACAGTGGAGATACTTCCAAAACCCAGATATCTCCGCATTAAACATGCATTGAGCATATAGAATTTGTCACTGGCCGTTACATATTTCCTTAACCCACATAACTGCCTCATCAAGTAACCTAACCATTTTAATTGTGTACCTAGGAACTGACCCATTTTAATATTGTATATCTTCAAACATTTGTTTTCCTTATTTCTACTTTATAGTTTACTCCTCATTTAAGCATTTTTACATTATCAGAACAAACTGCATTCAGTTAACTGTGCCCCTAAAATTTGGCAACTTGTTGTACTTTCCTGAGCAGCAGGAATGACTCTCCATCTACTTTGTAACATTGCAAATATATCTCTCTCCTACAACTGACGCATGGAACTACACAAAATAATATAAGATAGTTTTTTATCTTTAATGGCGCCAGTTTTGACTGATTAACTTGGCAATAGTTTGGAATTAAATTGGCTAGCACCAAGGTTGTCCCTACAGTAAAGCCACGTCTAAAGCCAATATTTGTAAATCAAGAACATTACATTTGTAAATCAGTTTAATTGAACTTGTAAATCAGTTTTACATTTGTAATCATGTTATCTATACAATCGGAGAACTAATAAGGCAGCTACACACAACAGATTTTATTCACTAGTCTTAAATGAAGCTGTATGTTTAAATTTAAAATCAGCGAAATTCACGTAAGATTCTATAGTTTATAGAGACGGATTTAGGGGTCGACATTAAAATGCTTGAACAAGCTAAAAAATAACGGCACGTAGCCACAAACCATTGACAAAACAGAACATCATGTTATTGCAAAACAGAACATTACAATTTTGTAACATTAGAACACAAAAAGTAAATTGACAATTTGATAACTATTTATCTCCCTTAAAATAGAACGATAATCTTTCAAAAAAGATGGACAAATTTATTTGGCCAAGTGGTGTTGACCAAATTTATTCAGGACAACACTTGTTTTTGATCTGGTGTTGAAGTAGTTGCATCCTACCAATGTTGCTAGTTTCTTATGGACTGTTTTTGCCATTTTTGTATTTGTTGATGATGAGTTTTGAATGTAGATGAATGGAGTTCTATATATATACAGGTTGCTTCTTATGTGGTGGTGTTGTTACTTCTAAGGTTTCTGTAGTTGAACTTTACACGATTTTTGTTAGGCTAATGTTTTACTTGATTTATACTCGATAGAAGTTCATGGCTGCAAGGGAAGTCTTGACTTAATAATTCTAACGAAAAACAGGCTGGCCTAATGCAAATAGCAACTTCGAAAGTAAGCTCGGTGTGAAAATTTAAGCCCAAAAAGATACACATATTTTGCTTAAATGCTTGATATAGGTACTTTCAGTTTTGGATCTTATATCAATTCTATAAACTTGATTGTTAAAAATGAACTGTAAGTGAGATATCTAATATCCGTGTATTATTTCACGGGCTGAGATGAAAATGAACTGTAAGTGAGATATCTAATATCCGTGTACAAACATAAAAATTATTCGTCGCTAATCCCTTGTTGAGATTTTGTTGATTACAATTTTGAGAAAATTTAATATCTATATATCCATTGGAAAATGTTAGTAAAATATTTTTTAGTTGAAATTTGAAATTTAGACAAATAAAGAAAAATTATCGGCAAATTAACGCTAATTTCCATTGTTAAATTAACAGACATGAAATTTACCGACCTCGCTCATTCGTCGTAAATCCATCACTGACATAAGTTTGGAGGCGGATTACTGAAGGATTTTTCTGCTGCAAAATCCAAATCTTCTTACAGTGTAAAATTCACAATCATATCAGTCTTACATAAATATATATAATAAAACTAAGTTTTAATAGTTAAAATCAAGTCTAACAGAAATCCAATCAGACATAGGGGATTAATTCTGTAATGAAAGACATTATATAACATGTAGTGATAGTCAATCTCATTGAGTATTTGAAATATTTGTGTCCTTGTTATCGATATCACCCATTTATTATTTTAAAGTTATAATTTTATAAATATATGTAGTTATCTATCGCGTACTGTCAAAATAGACTACCAATCATATCTATGGTTTTTTAGGAGCGTCAAACTGCATAAAATATACGTAATGATCTTGTGAATGGTTATAAATTTATGGATCAACATTTATAATTTTGATGAATACTCTCATGAAACCATAAAGAATTATATACCGTATAATAAATAAATATACAGTATAATAAACAAAGTGGTGTTCACCATTGGTGAGGAACATAATTCGCTGAGCACCGTCAGAGTTCATGGTACCATAACAAATGGATCCTAAAAACGTCATATAAATAGTTACTTCCAAGTCCTCGTGCAAAAAGCCTTTTTTTACGTGAAACTGTCAAAAATTACAACAATGTGTATAGCAAAATCCAGGCAGATGAAAAAAGTCCCATTGAAGATGGCAATTCACTTGCTCTTATTTAAATTCTAAAGACTGTAAAAAAAATCATCCAATTATTCAGTAATTTCAGAAAACAAAAGAACTCATCTTCTCAAAAATGAGCGTGCACACACACAATGACAATCAATATGTTTATCTTTTATTTTTTCTTACGCCAACGACAGGTGGAGCTGCCCCTGTTGCTGCACCAGCAAAATGAGCGTTCACTTATATGGAAGGTGCAGAAAGTTTTTGTCTAAATCGGTTAAATAAATAGCTTACAAATTGGTTGCTCCTCTTCAGGATGGGAGTGTGTACTTACTTTTTTTAAGTATTCTTAATTTATATCTTGCATCTATCATGTAGAGTCAGTTGATCAATTTGAGAATTCAATCGAAAGCCAAAATAAAGTTTGATCTGAAAGTAGCAAAAATGGCATTTTGTCTTTCTATCATGTCTTAGCCTCTAGCTTTGTTGCATATTTATTTATTGTTTTATTGTTAATTTATCATTTTGTTTTTTTTTGCCTTCGTTCTATTGTGGTGATCTGGTTTGATGCAATCGGTTTTACATGGTTATCAAAATTACCATGACATCTTTATTTTGTAACTGTTTCTAGTGTTTGCAGATTCTGTATCTACTTCTTTACCGGACTGTTAAATTCTGGCGTATGTTATTCTGTTGAACTAGCTTGTGTAGGCATTGTGTTAAATTAGTGTGCAACTCAATTAAAAAAAGATCACGAGGTGACATGGAACTAGTTCGAGACTCGCGTCGGTAAATTTGCGACTTTGCATTTATTCTGCATCATTGTCGTACAACATGCATGAATAAACCATCTGTGTTACAGGAATATAAATCTACGACTTTGCAATTTATAAATTATAATGTTAGATATAAAATATGCAAGTGCCCCATTTTTATTTTATATTTTAGTTATACTAGCACATAAACATGTGCATTGTGTGCATAAGCTATATTATATGAAATTTTTGGCATGTGCAATGCACAAGCATATAAAAATATCTTAGTATAATCTTCTGAATTATTAATTTCAATTTATCATATTGTTTTAAACATAAATCAAGATATATTTTTAAAAAGCATCAAAAAAAATGTTGAGATTGAGATTTTGAACTTGTGACTTAATTAATAAATTATTCATATGCTTTTATAGTTCTTGTAGTGGTGAGCTTAATTTTTTAACTGACCTCAAATTTCATGTTCGGTTTGTAAATGACAACATTGAATAAAGTTTGTAGAATAATGTAAATGAGAAACCACTTGAATTACAATGAACACTGATTTACTCATTTAAATACCATAGAACATATAAACAATAGGCAGAAACTCCAGAGAATTCTTGATAGGTAAAGACTTACATATTTTTCCGCCGCACATGGAAGTACATCTCCGGTTTTCTTACTAGTGTGTGCTACTTTCCATGCCATCCCTCGTGTGATTTTACATTCTGGATCCTCAGCTTCCTACATGAACAGATATGAATTAGTTAGTTTGTAAATTACAACTAAACAATAAGATTTCACGTATAGCAATTACTAAATACCAATTCTTCATATAATCAAGTATATGGTTTTCATCCCAAGGTATGAGCTATGGTATTTTTCCCTTTATTTTCGGCATTTGTTTTGCATTGCCTTGTTTTCTTCTCGGTGTACTCATTATCAACGAATTTCTCCTATTGGATTTTATCAATACAACTAGGACGGTTATCGATCGCGATACGTCTAGGCAATAACTGTTTATCTTTCCTCCAAAAAGTGTTTCGAAGCTTTGATTTTTCAGTTCTGAAATACTGTGAAAAACCTTTTTCCAAAATAGGTCGAGCAATAGTTGGGTCTATATTCATGTCGAACTCCTTCTACAAAAAATTAGAAAGAGAAAAAATATATATATATAAAATGATAAGTAATACCATGAAGCTTATTTCAAGTAGCATATTCTCACACGTCACTGTGAAGCTTCTCATTCAACTCAATGTTTGATATTTAGACATTTGTGAATTGAGTTGAAGGGAAAGTCCACATTTATAAGATAAAGTAAAATAAAGGTGAGATAAAACAAAATACCATGAGTGCATTCCATAAATTATCCTTATAAAACTTGTCTACTTTCCTCCAATCATCATAGGTAATTGGAATGATTCCACGAATCAAAACCCCACAATGAGAACTCCATTTTTTCCCATCTCTACCTTTAGCACCCTCCATGTCAACAATTATTGAGTATTTTTTACTTGTTGGTGGAGGAGGAACATCTTCTTCGGTGTCTTCTTGATGTTGTGATGCATTGCTACCGTTAGTTGACATCCTACTAAATACACATGAAATAAAGTAATCATAGCATGTGTAATAAAAAGAGAGTGACATAATTCATAATTGAGCATTAAATAGATGATAGACATACCAAACAAATTTAAGATGAAAATAATTCATAATTGAGTATTAAATAGAGGGTAGACATACCAAACAAATTTAAACCACATTATAGTCCAAAATAACACATTGTATAACTAAAGTGAAAATCGAATGTCAATATAAATTCAACGCATTAAACAAAACATCACTAGTTACGAACATATATGGCTACTTGGACTCCATGGATTTCAACAATGTTAAACTGTGTTGTCCGCTTAAGTTGGAGTGGGGGTTTGTGGGCATTTCATAATCGTCTGTGTCATCAGTCAAACGCTTGGGCGAACTTCGCACAATGGACCAATCAGGATTTTGCACGTCTTTAATGTAAAAGATTTGTCTTGCTTCGGACGCAAGAATGACGGGTTCATCATACTCTCCATCACTACTTTTAAGCTTCTTTAGATTCACCATCGGTAAACTAGAATTTGGGCAAATCTTACATCCATGTGTTTTGTTAGCAATATTTACCCGATCGCAGTAGAATACCACATGTTGAAAATTATAATAATCAACCTCGATAATCTCCTTTATAACACCATACCAAGTCGCATCATCATCCATTGGATTTAAATCTTTTGCACTTGCGATAAATGTTGTAATTGCATCCATGCAAACGCCACTATCTTGTGTTGAATGAGTGTTGTCGTAGTGTTGAGGAGAAAATACATAGCCGTTAATTCTATATTTGAGATGAGTTTTAGCTTCCCACATTGGCCCACTAACATAACACCATAATAGTGAATTCATGCTTTTTTCTTCCATTAACTGTTAAAGCCAATAAAATGTATTAAATAAAATAATATTTTTAGATTTGAACTATTCTTCTGTAGTAGCCAAACAAACCTTATTGTGCAACCAATCAATAAATTCAGATTGTACTACAACTTTGGCCTTTGTTTGAAATCTTTTTTTTATTACGTTGAGCATCTTCCAACGACAATCGATACTCGCTACAAAGTGAACATGTTATATATTAGATAAATAGACATTTATTTTATAATCTATAGAAAAAATACAAACCTATAATAGTCATTTAGATCTGGTATGTCCATTCTAAAAAGTATCCACCTTCGAATTTGTATACGTTGAATGCCACTTAGCTTGATAGTTTTACCCTCAATAATGAAACGTTCATATATATCGTTACAATTCTCATCCAAGAATGGTGCTTGTTTAGAGCTGTGATTACCGGCACGTGGATCTGGCATATACTCCAATGCATTCTGAAACAAGATATGCTTCGGAAATTGACCCCTCCATGTATCGTTTATTGCTTGGTATATTCTTGCACTCCTTCATAGCACTAAAAAAACATAATGAAATGTTTATTTTTAATATAATTATTGAAAATTAATTCAAATAATATATGTTTTTATTCGACAAAATATCTCACCTTTCAAATGGATACATCCACGTATAATTAACCGGTCCACAGAGTAATGCTTGATCAGCTAAATGCACCATTAGATGTATACTTATGTCGAAAAACTGAGCGGAAAAATAATGATCCAGCACGCATAACGCCTCAGCAATCATATCTTTGGCTGCTTGGACATGCTCTCGAATCAAAACCTTTGAACAAATGATATTGAAGTACAAACATACTTGCAAAATCGCACCCCTCAAGTCACAAAACTTTGGAAATGCATGTTGAACCATGACAGGTAGGAAATGTTGGATAATAATATGATAGTCATACGACTTTCTAATATTCAAAGTAGGAGGTTGAGTACTTACTAAGTTGCCTAAGTTAGTTCCGAAGTATGACAGAAGTTTTACATCTTTTAAAACTTTACAACATTGCATTATGTGAGCTTTATCAAATGCAAATTTAGAAGATTGTTTGGTTCTATTGAATAACAAATTAATCAAATATTCTGCTACATTCTTCTCAGTATGCATTACGTCTATTGTATGTCGTACTTTATGACCACTCCAATACTCCAAGGAAAAAAGAATCGACTTTTTATACCAAGCTGGTCTTACATTATCCTCGTTCTCATTGACAAGGTGTTCTCCATCACCATCAAAATCATCTCCCGTACGCTTCTTTTCTCTGGTCAATTTACCGGGTGTGTATTTGATATGAGCAATCTTCTCTAAAAGAGTTGATCCAGTAAGTCATGTTGGAGGTTCTCTATACTCTATATCTTTATACCATCCATGTTTCGATGATCTGTATGGATGACCATTCTTCAAAAATCTTCTATACTTCGTATAAACAATCTTATTACCATCATGTTCTACCTCAGTCTCTATAGCACAAACAGGACATGCTTTATAACCATGAGTCACACAACCCGAAAGATTCCCAAATGCAGGTAGATCATGAATTCCCCACAGTAGCATTGCTTTCAATGTGAAATACTCTTTCTTATCCATGTCAAATGCAAGCACTCCTATCGTCCAAAGTTGCTTCAACTCATCTACAAGAGGTTCTAAATATACATCAATATCTTGACTTGGTGCTCTCGGTCCAGGAATTAATAAACACAACATTTGAAATTCTGATTTCATGCATAATGAAGGAGGTAAATTATATGGAACCATATACACTGGCCAACAACTATAACTGTTTGACTGGATTGCATTAGGATTAAAACCATCTGTGGCAATTCCAAGCCAAACATTTCGAGAATTATTAGCAAAATCTGGCCACTTATTTTTAAATGATCTCCACTCAGCTGAGTCGATAGGATGACGCATCGAATTCCAATATGGTTTCGCTTTGCTATGCCATAACATTTGTCGAGCTATCCATGGTATAGTGTACAATCTGGTTAATCTTGGAATTATTGGAAAATACTTCAGAACTTTTCTTGGTATGTTTGTGACTTTCACAACTTCACCTTCCTTTCTGACTTCATATCTCGAAGTATGACAACGAGGGCATTCGATGGCATCTTTATTCTCCTTCCAGAATAGTATGCAATCATTTTCGCAAGCGTGTATGCACTCTACATTCATTCCTAAATCCTTTAACATTTGTTTCATTGTGGAGTATTTATCTGGCAGTGTATTTTCCTTTGGAAGCCACTTTTTCAATCTCTTTAATAACTCAGTCACACTGTTTCCTGACCACTTGAATTCTTTTTTCAAATTGTGTAGCTCAATAAGAACACTTAATGTTGTAAGACCATCTTCACAAGAAGAATACAGTTTTTCATTTGCTTTTCTTTGTATTCGTGGTACTTTCTTCCTTGACAACCACCATCGCTACCGTGAATGCTATCGTACACACCATAAGCATTGTCAACAAGGTTTCCAAGAACACCTTCTACGTGGTTTTCCTCTTGAATTTGATGAGACATGCAAGCGTCATTGGTGGTAACATGTGATGTATGATTGACCGTTGCATTCTCACCATGAAGAAACCACTCATCATATGTTGGATTCATACCATAAATGATCATGTGTTTCTCAACTATTTTAAAGGATAATTTTTTCGAATTTCTACACTTTTTGCAGGGACAACAGCACATCTCAAAATCAGGCGGTGAATGATGCTTTGCAAAATTTATAAAACGGCGGACCCCTTGTATGTACTCGTCGGTGTTCCTGTGTCTACATCTAATCCACTTTCTTGAAGTAGGTAACGACATTAGCCAAAATTTCAGCCTTTTCCTACAATTTCATTTCTTGGTTAATAAATATCGTCAATCGTTGTTTTCTTAGAAGAGCTATGGATGAGGTTATCACGAAAAGATGACACATCAAATTTTTTGCACGATTAGAAAAATTACCAAAATAGACAATCGAATTTGAACCAAAACCAAAAGTTATGAATTTGGTTGGAAAATCTGAAAACATGAATTATCAGAATGAAAAGTGCAAACTAAAATTTTGAACCTTGTTACACACTATTGTACCTAAGAGCATTTACTTTGGATTTTTTTATACCTGAGCATTCCGTGCAAGCAATGAGGTGAATATTTAACACGCATATTCCTAGAAGTTAACATTAGTTTTTGGCTATTTGATCACTACATAGGCATCATTAGAACCATATAAAATTATAATCTTTGGTTTAACATTTCTAGTCCCAAACAAAAATTCATATAAGTTGAAGGCCATAGAAGATAATTTATCTAAATTTGATCCCATGTCTTCCTACATTTTTGGAGTTGCCATTTTTCACTTTGAAATAAAATTTCAGCACTTAGAAAACAAGGGTTTCAAAATTTGAACAAGAAATGATTAATGGAGAGTAAAAATATAATAAGAGCGGTGGGAAGGGCATCCCAACCTTGAAAAGGTTCACCGTGGTCGATGGTCAGACGTTATCCACGGCCTGTGTCGCTAGGGCAGTGATATACCGACGATCGAGGAAGGAGTGACAGTTTAATGGCGCCTTAAGGCATCATGGTCAGTGTTTAACCATCTACCGCGGTCCCCATAGGCATAGCAATAGCGTTGTGCCATAGCACAACATTTCGCGAAGAACTACAAAATTTTGTTGAAAATTGGATGGATATTTGAGCATTGTAAAATTTTGAACTAGAGCTTTGATCGCTCAAATTTAACAAGAAGAATTAATTTGGATAGAATTTTAATTTTAGCTTAATGCGTAGATGATAAGAGAACATATGTGAATTTGAGCATTTACCCGAATCTTTCTTTGAAAGCTCAGACCTCAGTCATACCAACTTACCATTTAAAATAAACATTTATGCCTCTAAAATAAATTCAGTATATATATTCATTTATTAGGTTGTCATTTTCACCAATTTCAGTGTATACAATAGTGATGTCTATAGCAAAGGAGGACATCACAAATTTCAGATTTCATCATCAGTATTAACTTCATTATTACTAATAATAATCGCATCAATTTTTTTTTTTAGCATAATGTAGCAACTACATGGGCATCATTAAAAACATATAAAATGTTACCTAGTTCTACGAAATAAAATCAACCATAATAAAATGGCACACTAAAAATTGTTATAACCTGCTATAGTGCAATTAAAGGAAATTATAATTAAAAAAACAATAATGTAAAACTAGAATTGGGCAGAAATTTTCTGTAGTCATTCTGTTGATTGCCCTTACATGGGAGGTTAACTAAAGTGGTGCAGGCAGCACTATTTCAAGTTCAGTCTATTAACTATGGCTATCAGTCCGGTCTAGCAAAACACCCTCAAACTAAAATTCAGTTACGTAACAAAAGTGGGTTTCAAACAAAATCACCAGCTCAGATTTTGAAAACCTTCTAGCAAATTTTTCACACCACTAGTTTTCAAACAATGGCAATACAAGCATTGAATCACAAGCTATTAAAATAGATGTAAAACTAAAACTCTTTGATTTCAAACTATTTTTACAGCAACCATAAAGAAAAACACAAAACCTCAAGCAATAAACAAAAGCCAGAGCCACTTGAAACATGTGGCATTGATAATTCAGAAAATAGAGGCAATGAGTAATGTTCTCATTTAGAACCAAGTTAAACTACACAGGATACACAGACATCGTTACACAGGCATCATTAAACTTTTTATCCTAGCATTTGTTGAGTAGTCCTTTTTCTTTAATATAATGTAGCAACTACATAGGCATCATTAGAACCATATAAAATGTTACCTAGTAATACGAAATAAAATCAACAATAATAAAATGGCACACTAAAAATTGTTATAACCTGCTATAGTGCAATTAAAGGAAATTATAATAAAAAAACAATAATGTAAAACTAAAAATTGGGTAGAAATTTTCAGTAGTCATTCTGTTGATTGCCCTTACATGGGAGGTTAACTAAAATGGTGCAGGCAACACTATTTCATGTTCAGTCTATTAAGTATTTCAAAACAGGCATCAATTTAGTACCATCTTTGATAGTGAACTCAACCTTAGGAATAAGATATATATAAATTAGGGGTACACCCTTAACATGACTAACTTAGAAGCAAGGACAATATTATGTTTTATTAGAAAATATTCATACAGCCTGACTTCCAAATACCTGCCAATACATTAGTGTCAAAGTCATAGTCATCCGGTATGATTACACACTGATGGAACTGCCAGTTGCCTAATTCTAAAAAATATGATCGAATTTACATGGAACCAGTATGAGATTATGTAATAGGCAGTTAAAATTTACTAAAAATCCTATTTCGCTCCTCTGCATAAAAGATTCAAACGTAACGTTGGGTTATTCATTACATTTTTCTTTGATTATTTGATTTGTAGGAAAAAGAAGGAAGCTATCTCAAAAAAAGGGGAAATACTTCTTATTGGATTCCTAATAACATCAAATTTTCCATTTCTATTATATACTACAAAGATTTGGTCTAACTAATATTTTTGAAAATAAATCTGGTATGTTATATCTAACATAGAAAGAATACATTATAAGAACCTAAAAAGTATTACCTTACCTATGGGTAACAGAAGCGTTCGCATGAAAGGTAAGCGAGTCATAGTTGTTAACGGATAAGAAAATTGATTGATTCAAAATTTCCCATGATAGATGAGTGATCACATGTTTATTAATAACAACTTGGAGGAATTAATAATGAAAATATAGCAGATGTGTGTGTGTATTATGAATGATTACGTAAAAAAAATCTCACTGGAATTGTCCACTTATATGCACAATTTATAAATTGAAACAAAAATGGAAAACAATTAATTTCTACCAAGTCAAAATGATAAGATGACTTAAATTTGTACCAACTTATGTTTCACAATGCTAAAAGTATGTAAAAAGAATCCATGGCCAATTTTAGAATATAAGGCAATTATATCACACACTTGAAAAAAAACACTTTTGTTTTATATATTTCTGCTATAGTTACGTTTATATTCCTGTTATTAACTCTATAAACCTTTTTTATCCAATTTTTGATTAATCCATGGCCAATTCTAGCTGTAGTTACATCTATATTCCTATTATGAATTATTCTATAAAGAAATATGGTTTCATGATTGATTTTCTAATAGCAAAAATTAACAAATAACACAGACCAATTACATGAATAAAAAGAGAATAATATCAGTTCAATCGAATAATATATTAAATCAATGCAATAAAAAAATTACTAATATCTGAATTGAAGCCTACTGCCAAAAGTAAGAAAGGACAGATATAACTTGCGATTAGGAGATGGAAGAGAGATTCCTAAAATTCGAATGATGAAATGGGTAAACACACCAAACATATGCAGTAACTGAAATATATAGAAGATAAATGTATGAAGATTCAATCAAACACGGAAGAAGATGCGGAAAACTTCCAGATATACAGTTTAAACATGGACAGTACTTATGATATGGGGTAAACAATTGAAATGGGAGGCGAGTGATCTCCACTGTCATTAATTTCTTAGGGCATTTGACAACTAAGGACACATATAAATGGTTGATGAAAAATTAAAGGATGGAGGAAGTTTAATGTAAAATTTGCGCTGAGGACTCTAAGAATTCATTGCCCAGCCCTTACCTGACATTAAAATCAAAATCCCAAACTTGACATCAAATTCACTCCCCAGCCCTTCTATAAATCAAAACATTTATAAATGCAAACTAATTAAATAAGCAAGAATCCAAACATTTATAAATCTGCTCATAATTAATGGTTAATTTGACCACATGAAGATCAATCATCTTCGTAAAATACCCAATTTATTCAGAACTAATTAGTAGTTAATCCCATCATTTTATCTTAACTGATATCAAACGAAAGCTGAAAAAACGGATCTGATATCAATCAATATAAACACAACTAGTATTATAAACATGCATTTAGAAAATATTCCAGCAGATTGATAA
Source organism: Allium sativum (assembly GCA_030737875.1). NCBI lineage: Eukaryota > Viridiplantae > Streptophyta > Magnoliopsida > Asparagales > Amaryllidaceae > Allium > Allium sativum. The sequence goes on from JASFAX010000053.1 coordinate 750,560, forward strand.
AAAAAAATCTCATAAATCCGAGGGAACATACGTAAACTTACAGGGAGATAGATGGCGGAAAGCGCAAAGAAGAACGATTCAGCAAGAAATGGAAGGAAAAGCACTCCGCCTCAATCCAACAAAAAAATTAAACGATAAAGGCAAAACCTAAATTCGGGATTTGTTTCAATTGCAGCGCCAAAAGAGTGAAATATTTCACCTGTCGCGCCAAAAAGGTAAAAGGAGGTAGCGTGAGAAAGAATTTTGGACACGAATTATTTACAAATTGACGATTATGTCCATCGTTGGGCAACGGGAAAAAAAATTCTCATGTGCAATAACGTTTATAACAGTGACAAACAATTATAATGGTAATATCCATTGGAAGCTTCTAACCGTTATGATTTGAAATGGAATAAGTGTTAGAACAGAGCCTGTTTGGTGTAGTGGCAAGGATTTCTCTGTCCATATTAAAATAGACAGAATTTATCGATAGCCATAATATTTTTCTCTGTCCATATTAAAACATGGAAGTAACGGAAGGATGTCTTTATCGACAACCGTAATATTTTTATGATAAAAAAACAGATTTAAGAGCAACATGTTTCAATTAGAATGTTACATGTATAATCGAACTATGGTTTTACATGCCTATCTCGATATCAAGTGCACAAATGTCATGAAAACAGTTTCAAGTGCACAAATGTCACAAGTGCATGCATAAAGCACAAGTGCATAAGGTTACTGGTGCGAAACTCAGGTTTAACAAGTGTTTCAACAAAGTGTATGGCCAAGAATATGTTCACATAGCCAAGAGCCACACTCAGGTTCAACAAAGTGCACATGAGCAAACATATATGGACATGAGCAAAACATGAACAACGTGCAGCATGTTTCAGAACAGAACAAAATTATTACTTACAAGTTTGTACTTTATTACTTGAGGACTAGACATGTACTCACGTCCATCTGTTCTCTTGCAACTTTTAAGAAAAAAATGCTGCATTAGATGGTGTCTCTTGATATACTCAAATAGGATTGTTATCCTGGCAGGGATCTGAAATAGCCTACAAAAATCAAAGGAAACCAAGCGAAGTTATGCATTCAACAAAAAATGTTTCATAAAACAGGTACAAGGATCGTATTAAAGCAAGCTTGACATTATGACCAAAAAATTTACTATATTTCATAGCACAATATGCAAAAAATTATTTGCTGAAGGAAGATAATAATCATAGGAAGCTTATTTGCCTTCCAAAAGCACGAATCTGCCACGAGCCTGGCTGATGACTTACCAAGTTTTGATTTGCATTGAGTTAACACCAAATTTTGTAGTTGTGATTATGCACGTGTACCAAATTTTGTGGTTGTGATTTGCATCTAAAAAACTGTAACTAATAAACAAATGTATGTATACATGAATCTTATGACGAAGCTGAGCGAACGACTTTGGACCAACGGCTTGTTTTCTAGCCTCTCCTCATCAATCTCATAAGCTTTATAATAAGCTATTTTTATGAGACTATTGTACCATCTCCCCCATCCTATACAAAATGGTATACAAAAATAAATAAATAAATTATGAAAATCAGAATAACTTACAAGCAGTCAAGTAACTAAAAAGTACAAAATTAATTATGAAAATCAGTCATCCCTTAATTAAGAACCAATACATAAATAGAAGTCACTTGATCAAATTTGCTACATAGGAATCAAGATGCAGTTTCCTCTATTATGCTGGATGGAATGAGGATTTGTGTTGTCGGGACATCATCTCAATACCACTTAACATCACTAACTTGATTTCCTATTCCATAACCACATTGAATATCATGTAAAACTGCCAATACAAGAAAATATAAATATGGTTACATTCATTGGTTGCGTTTGATATGTAAATGCAACCATTCTGGTTTTTTAATTTTTTTCAGACTTTGGTTACATTTATTTAACATTTATTAAAATACCAGTCATGTTTCATACATTCCTCCCATTACGTTTCACTGATTCCCCTACTACGTTTCGCTTTCCTCCTTTATTCTAAATTTTCCGCCTTAAACCTAAAACACTTTCTTCCATCTTCCCCAAAATCACTTTCCTCGTTTTCCCCTCATTCAACGTTCCTCTATTGCATTCATTGGCTGCCTCACCTTCGTTTTCACTTGATTCAATCGAGGGCTAGTGCTCTAGGGTATCTTGACCATGACACAATCGCCTCTTTGCCAACTGCCTGGACGGTGCAATTTAGGGGTAGCTGCCGCGACTCAATTTAGTGCCTGTTTCGGTCCATCGACGTTATCTGCCTTGACTTAATCGCGTAAGTTAATTTCCTTAAATTCGGGCATTTGGTCTAGATGTAACAATACTGTGCGAATTTTTTAGATACCGTTTGAAATCTTCTTCTTCTACCTCGCGAGCCAGGTTTTTTTTTCTGTTCTTTGGCCTTCGCTGATTTGAAATGACTAGGATTTCGAGTAGTTTCACGATGATGAAGAAGAGGTTTAACAGGCGATTATGGGTCGACTTCAATGTTTTATATACCCGGTTTAATTATGAATGCGACAACATATTTGATTTCCTATTTTATGAGTATCAAGTGGGGAATAATGGTATATTTGACCATCTGTTGTTTCGGTGTTTGACTGTTTGCTATTTCGGTGTTTACTTGTTACTTATATACATGTTAAAACTTAAATATTCATGAAATTTCTTATACATCAGGTTGAATTTTGACAAGCAGGTTCTTACTGAAAACTTACGGTTACCCATGAATTCAAGATAACCCAGCATGTAACGACCCGTATTTTTACGCATAATAAATAATTTATTTAATTATTTAAATATGTTTTAGAAATTTAAAATGGTCGTTTAATTCAATTATATTGAATATTTAATTAAAATTAATAATTAAATAATATATTTAATTTCTGAATTCATTAGAAATAGTGAAGCGACAAGATAATGTGAACCGGACAATTCAATATATATAATTCAGTTTATATTGGATTATATTGACGAATATAATTATAAATGACAGTTTGAACGAATAATTTATATTATAATTAAAATAGAACGCGAAACGACGCGGTAGTTCGCCATTTGGCGATTCAGACTTCAACTGAGTATACAGGGTCCGTTTTAAGTCGGATTTCTGTGAAACAAGAAACGCGTGGAGCTGGTGGAGTATATCTTTCTAGTGGAAGAGAAAAATCTGGATTTCGTCGTGTAGATTTTGTTTTATGTCCAAATCAAATTTTGGAAAAGTCGCTATGGATTTCCTTTATAATTTGCGATGCTTTATATACGTTATAAATCGATTTTTCGATACGAACTGAATATCGATCAAATCAGAATTCTGAAAATCAAGTCATAAATTCTGGCAGGATATTCTGGAGCCGTACGACATCATCTGTGGATATATACGAGAATATTAATTTTATTGATATTAAATTTAATAATATTTAAATATATTTATAAATTTAAAAGGTCAGTTCAGCGCTTGGAAAATAGCCAGTTTTTCATACGACCTCCGTTTTCGACGAAACTAATTTTGTTGGATCCCCAATGTCAAATTATTGCTAGATTTCAATTTTCGTGATTTTTAGAGTCCGTATGTGGCCGTACGGATTTTTAGAGTGAGAAACAGTCAGTATTTGGACGGTTAAAAATACGCTGTGTGAGCATACGGAGTCAGAATTCGATGAAACAAGTTTCGTTGGGTCCGTAATGTCGAGATGTAGCTGCATGTCAATTTTCGTGATTTTTGGGTATCATATGTGACCACAGGAATTTTTGAGGACAAATGGAAACAGCGTTTGCTCATAAATGAATAAAATAATCGAATAAAAAAATAATATTCCTACACTATAAAATACCCTTAACCCTCTAACCTTAGAATTTACTTCCTCTGGTCAAAACAACGGCCGACATTTTGTTCTTCACCTAACGCAAATCGGGGTGTTTAAAAATCAAAAATCAAAAATCAAATAAAAGGATAAAAATTCCAAGATATGTGTTTCTGAGATCGTTAAGGCCATAGCTCCATTTCTATACCCAAAAATCCGAGTACGATGCCAATTTGGGGAGCCTCGTTTTCCAGCGCTCGCTAGGGTTCATGCGTGTAGGAAATTGGGTCATTGATTTGCAAATCTGGTTTGGTATTTGGATTCGCAAGTTAAAATAGCATCTGAGTGTTTTTTTTTGGGGTATTGCGACAATATTGATGTCGCGAGTTTTTCCTGGTGCTCGCCATCACTGCAGTTCGACGGAAATGAAACGGTGGGTGCGGGTTTGGCATCGTTGGGTGGAGGAGGAGGAGAAATTGAAGAGATGAAGAATGGGAGTTATTTCAAGTGGAACAGCTATGAGTGGAGGGAGAAACGATGGCTTGAAATCGGTGAAATAGCCATCGTATGGCTACTGGAAACTCACGGCAGTGGAGAGGAAGAAGACTTCGTGGGTTTGGGCTTGTACAAGGGTAAGTGGGCCGGAGAGAAAAGGAAAGCCCAATAGAAAATTAAAATCCATGTTTTATTTAACTATAATATGTATGAACTTCGTAAATTCATAACTTGCTCGTACGATATCAGATTGACGAACCGTAAGTTGCGTTGGGACCGTATGGACAAGAGCTTCACAATGGAACTGACTGCAAGTCAAATGGAGCTCGTTTGGATTTACGGTGAAAATAAATGCCTGAACCAAATCAATGAACGAATATCGTTATTTAACGATCATCAACCAATGTGAGTAAATCTCACTAACTCTGAACACTTTATATTTCTCTAAAGTATTTTTAGAATTGATAAATATTGGCTGATTTGCTGTGTATTGGCTGTTTGGTTGAACTGCTAGTCAGTTGATTGGAAATATCGATAACGATATATATAAATCGTATCGAAATATTGATTCTGTTTATCAGAATATTTTACCTCCATGTTATTTATGTTGACTGACATCTGTGGATGCAGGGAAATAGGTCAGAGGAATCCAACTGGATTCCTCAACATTTATTTACCGCTTTTCATATATTTTGATATATGATGTGTTATATCATCCGTTATTGATTCTGTGTGTTTGGATGATGACCGATCAGCTTGATTTGATATTTTTACACCATAAGTGATACGAGAAAGTGAACAGGGAGATTTTCAAAATATATTTGAAAATAGATTATTTATATAAAATCAACGGATTTTATATATGAAAGGAAAAAGGGGTTTTATAAAAGAAATCATTTTATAAAATCAAAGCAATAAAGGAAAAATATTTGTAAAACAAATAGAGAAGGGAAATTGTTTGTAAAACATTTACAAATAAATAGAAAAGAAAATATTTGTAAAACATTTACAAATAGATTAAAAGGAAATATTTATCTAGAGAAATAAACTGAGTTATAAAAGGAATTATTTATTTAGGAAATAAATAGAATATTGGAATACTTGAAAATGAATAAGAAAGGTATAAAAAGAGAATTTTACACTAGGAGAGTTTAGACCCGTGCTTCGCACACGGGTAAACAAAATATGAATTCAAAGTGAATATTTAAGAGAAATCTGTTTTAACGGATAAAGTGAGGAGATTAATTTATAAATAAAGTTTTATAAATTAATTTAGTTATTTATCTTTGGATAAATAGAGTATATAAGTCAAGACTTATATAAAGAAGTAAAAATCGATTTCCACATCGATGTTTGAAACTGAATAAGGACGAAGGAAAATTTATCGAATAAGAGTCATTCGAAGTAAAGTTATCGAATATCAGTTTATTCGAAAGGAAGTTTAATGAATATTAGTTATTCGAAATGGGTTGATCCAAGAGAGTTAATCCAATAGAACAAATTGATTGAGATCAACCGTTAGAGTTAAACTATTAGAGTTGAACTGTTAGAGTTAAACCGTTAGGGTTAAACCGTAGAGTTAAACCGTTGGGGTAAACATTTAGAGTTAGTTAGTTAGAGTTAACCAATTAGAGTTAATCAGTTAGAGTTAATCGATTAGAGTCTAATCGAACTAGAGTTATCCAAATATAGTAATCGAATAAGGGATGATTGAATATTAGTTATTCAATTAGATTTGCTCGAATTTAGTTATTCGAGATAGAGTTAAACCGAAGTAGTCATTAAAGATAAGTTATCAGTAAGCACGACTGCTAGCGTAATTCGCAGGGCTGTAGATAGCCTAAGGCGGACGGATGTTTCCTGAGGGAATCAGGCGTAACCATTGTGATCGCTGCGATCTAGAGTCGAGCGAATGGTGTTAAATCAAATATTAGTTAATTAATAGTAGTAATTGAGTCTAGTCCGTCATGTTGATTTAAATAAGTCGAGTCGATTAAGTTAGGTTAGTCAAGTCGAGCTGATCAAGTAAGTTGGTCAGGTTGAGTTAAATCAAGAGGAGTTAATTAAAACCGAGTTATCCGAATAAGAGTTAATCCAGTAAGAGTTAATAGAATAAGGGTTACAGATTAGAGTTAACTAAATAGGAGTTAATAAAATTATGTATTCGTTTATTTATTCGAGTTAGAAAATAAAAGCCATATTACAGTTATTATATTTCGGATGTAGGGAATTATAACACCATTGTTATAATCAAGTGATTACTGAAAAAGAAGTGGATTCATAAATCGAATCCGAGAGCAACGTAAGAAAGTGTGTTAAAAGATTGGAAAGTTGAACTTTGTCTATTTCGAAGTTAGAAATGTCATTCAGTTAAGGTCTGAGAGGTAATTATACCCCAACTTGATTGACTTCAGTTTTAACTAAGAAGTGGATAAGGTCCGAGAGTGAAAGCGGTTAAGTGGATTTAGTTAAAGAGTGTAAGGGTTTATGTTGGTATAGCGATGTTTATTCAAACATCTGTTCAAGCCCAAATGAAGGAGATTTGGAAATGTTTTCCAAATGAGAGTCAGAAATGTTTTCTGAATATAGAGAACAAGAAATGGAAATGTTTTCCAATGTTAATGACGTATATTTTCTAAATATAATAAATAAGAAATGTTAAATGTAAGTGAAAAAGGAAATGAATAAATGAATGAACTAAAAAGATAAATATTGAATGATGATTGATCGATAGAATTTCCATTGGAAATAATATCGTTGTTTGCACACCGACATGTTTTACATTTGATAGTTAACTCACCGACTATCAAAGTTTTTGACCATATTACGTTGTTAATATGGAGAGACCGGTTGGATTATTATCCAGAGAACCACTCCGTATTGGCATAAGCGTTGCGAATCAAGTATGTTGAATATATTGAAGACGGAGTAAAATGCAAGGGCTATCCTGTTTACAGAATAGTGCCTTCGGTTTGTCCAGTCCCAGGACAAACGTGTATGGACGAATGTCTGACAGAGTATATTCAAAGGATCGCGTAAGTTGATCTCTTCAAACGTACTTACGTTTGGTGGCGGAGGAATTCGTTTCTCTTAGCTGTATACCCGTGGTATTTTTGGTGAAATCAATTTGTGATTTGGCGGGTATGACGATGTGGCATTCAAAGTAATTGAGGTGTGATCTGTCAAAAGATACGTTATGACCTGAAGCCTCATCAATCGAGAAATGACAAAAATCGGGCAGGCAGCATGGCTATGTGGGTAGCACCCATTAGGATGTATGATCACCTATCTAGAGAAATTCCTTTTGTTCTTAAATCTATCGATGCTGTCCCTTATCGGGAGACGGTTGCTGATCCCAACCGTTGGTGATATACATTCGATACACTCAAGCGAAATGAGTGGTCGGTCATGTGTGGGCCGGGTTGCAAGATGTTCTTGTTGAACCCAGTGTATTCGCCTCTAGAGATACACGTTCGGAAGGTGGTCCCATACCTTGTCAAGTTGGAATCCAATCTCCAATAAGTGCCCGCGAGTTTGATTTTTTATTATATATGTAGAATGTGAGATGCAAGCGTTCTACTAGATTTTATTTACTTGTGATTAGACATTATTATAATATAAGATAATATATGATTTCCAAAAGTGTTTGGGTTATCGTAAGGTAAAAACCGTCCGTATTTATGTGTGGATTGGTCTTACGATTATCTTTTCTTTTGAAAAGGATTTTGAAAAGTTAAACCAAATGATTTGAGTTTACTCACACCAGTCCCATGACTGACCCAGAGTTTATTTTGTTTTGTTTTCCCTAAACTCTTGGGTGCCCAAATTTGTACGGGTAGTCAAGTAGTCAGGATTTTACAGATTACTTGGAGAGCTTGGAGCAGGAGGCTTCAGGATTTATATAGCTATTGTTTATTTCCGCTGTGATGTAAGTGTTATACTCTGATAATGCTACTATATATATATACTGCTTTTGATATCAAGTTATGTTGTATATTATATTTTATTCGTTCCGCTGTGAGATTCGTGTTACTCTGATGTTGATGTGTTCTTCTTCTTCTTCTATTCTATTAGTTCTATCTTATCTATCTTCACCCTCTAATTTCTTTCTTGGACTATCCGGGTATTTCCGATGCTTGAATAGCCGACATTGAGTTTATGTCGGGTACTCAGGATCGCGAAAACCCCGGGTCGTTACAGTGGTATCAGAGCTGAAGGTTAAGTATTACCTTGGCTCTGTGGCGTAATTCAGTAGAGATGGGGTTAGTAATACCCTAGACTGAGTTTGTGTGTATATATACGAGTGAACGTATTTGTTATTTGATATAAAATGGTTTTACATTGTGGAGATTTATTGGTTGAGTTGTTTATGAATTCTGGTCGATCAGTTTGATCCACTGTATCGATAGGGATTACTAAACGCTTGAATACGATGGACCGGCACAGTATGTTTTGAAAAAGGGGGTAAATGAAATAATTTTACCCAAATTATATTTTAATATATGCAAAGTATAGATATTTGAAATATTATAGTATATTGGATGTGTTGGTTGTTATTATAATCGAATAAGATTATAAAATGTGAATTGGTTATGTAAATAACCAATCAGAATTTATACAAGTGAAATATATGAAATCAGATGAATTAAATCTGAGTTTAAATCAGAATTTAAATCAAAATTCTGGAAATATGAAAAAGTATGTGTAAATGAATCTGGGTTAAATATATGTGAATTTTAAGATCCTGGGAGATTTTAAATTTGTTACAAGCATTGAAAGGGATATTTTGAAATGGATTTCAAAATGAAAGTGTTTAGAAATGATTTTGAAAGTGATATAGTATTGAACTCACTTCGATAACTGGAAAATAGATTCTGATGATGATCCGGACACCATTGGTGTTCATTTTCGAGTTTGCAAGTGACGGATTACTACCAAAATTTTTGTTTTTGAATTGTTTTGAGAAAACAAGTTGTTTTGAGATTCCAGAAAAGGATATTTGATTTTTGGAAAAAGCAAATTTGTTTAAAAACTCCCAGAAGCAGATTATTTGAAATAAACACAAATTGAATAGAAATTTGTGAAAGAAAATTTGAAATTGAATTGAAACCAGTTCAATGGTAATTGAATTGAATTGGATTACAATGGTATTAAGTAGAATTGGACTGGATTAGAGACAATCTGGAATAGAGATGAATTGTTGAGCAAGAATTTGAATTGAGATTGGAATTGCAGTTTGATTGGAATTTGGCTTGGTTGAGCGAATGGTTGTGTTGGAGATAAAGGTGTTTGGAGATTGATTGGGATGATAGGGGTATATGCAGAATTGGTAACAGATGGAAGTGATATAATGATATGCCCGACAAAAAGGTACACATCTATATTCATATGAATTGATGAGATTTATGAGCCTGTTTGGCAAGCCACGTGGCTGTTTGATTTTCTTTTAGGTTGGAGAGGCCTGTGTGGCGGTTTGGGGATTTTCCCGATGCTCCCGGTACAAAGGAGGTGCTGGCGAAATTTTTCAAAAATTTCAGGTGTTAGAAAATTTTCAGAATTTTTTGAAATTTCGTTTATAGAAATAAATTGATAAATTAATTAAAATAAATTGGTTTAGTGAAACCGGAGTAAACAAATAAATTTAACCTAGTTATAGAGTTCATTTTTCCACCTTAGCAATTTCGAGGACGAAATTATTTTAAGGGGGGAAGAATGTAACGACCCGTATTTTTACGCATAATAAATAATTTATTTAATTATTTAAATATGTTTTAGAAATTTAAAATGGTCGTTTAATTCAATTATATTGAATATTTAATTAAAATTAATAATTAAATAATATATTTAATTTCTGAATTCATTAGAAATAGTGAAGCGACAAGATAATGTGAACTGGACAATTCAATATATATAATTCAGTTTATATTGGATTATATTGACGAATATAATTATAAATGACAGTTTGAACGAATAATTTATATTATAATTAAAATAGAACGCGAAACGACGCGGCAGTTCGCCATTTGGCGATTCAGACTTCAACTGAGTATACAGGGTCTGTTTTAAGTCGGATTTCTTTGAAACAAGAAACGCGTGGAGCTGGTGGAGTATATCTTTCTAGTGGAAGAGAAAAATCTGGATTTCGTCGTGTAGATTTTGTTTTATGTCCAAATCAAATTTTGGAAAAGTCGCTATGGATTTCCTTTATAATTTGCGACGCTTTATATACGTTATAAATCGATTTTTCGATACGAACTGAATATCGATCAAATCGAAATTCTGAAAATCAAGTCATAAATTCTGGCAGGATATTCTGGAGCCGTACGACATCATCTGTGGATATATACGAGAATATTAATTTTATTGATATTAAATTTAATAATATTTAAATATATTTATATATTTAAAAGGTCAGTTCAGCGCTTGGAAAATAGCCAGTTTTTCATACGACCTCCGTTTTTAACGAAACTAATTTTGTTGGATCCGCAATGTCAAATTATTGCTAGATTTCAATTTTCGTGATTTTTAGAGTCCGTATGTGGCCGTACGGATTTTTAGAGTGAGAAACAGTCAGTATTTGGACGGTTAAAAATACGCTGTGTGAGCATACGGAGTCAGAATTCGATGAAACAAGTTTCGTTGGGTCCGTAATGTCGAGATGTAGCTGCATGTCAATTTTCGTGATTTTTGGGTATCATATGTGACCACAGGAATTTTTGAGGACAAATGGAAACAGCGTTTGCTCATAAATGAATAAAATAATCGAATAAAAAAAATAATATTCCTACACTATAAAATACCCTTAACCCTCTAACCCTAGAATTTACTTCCTCTGGTCAAAAAAACGACCGACATTTTGTTCTTCACCTAACCCAAATCGGGGTGTTTAAAAATCAAAAATCAAAAATCAAATAAAAGGATAAAAATTCCAAGATATGTGTTTCTGAGATCGTTAAGGCCATAGCTCCATTTCTATACCCAAAAATCCGAGTACGATGCCAGTTTGGGGAGCCTCGTTTTCCAGCGCTCGCTAGGGTTCATGCGTGTAGGAAATTGGGTCATTGATTTGCAAATCTGGTTTGGTATTTGGATTCGCAAGTTAAAATAGCATCTGCGTGTTTTTTTTGGGGTATTGCGACAATATTGATGTCGCGAGTTTTGCCTGGTGCTCGCCATCACTGCAGTTCGACGGAAATGAAACGGTGGGTGCGGGTTTGGCATCGTTGGGTGGAGGAGGAGGAGAAATTGAAGAGATGAAGAATGGGAGTTATTTCAAGTGGAACGGCTATGAGTGGAGGGAGAAACGATGGCTTGAAATCGGTGAAATGGTCATCGTATGGCTACTGGAAACTCACGGCAGTGGAGAGGAAGAAGACTTCGTGGGTTTGGGCTTGTACAAGGGTAAGTGGGCCGGAGAGAAAAGGAAAGCCCAATAGAAAATTAAAATCCATGTTTTATTTAACTATAATATGTATGAACTTCGTAAATTCAGAACTTGCTCGTACGATATCAGATTGACGAACCGTAAGTTGCGTTGGGACCGTATGGACGAGAGCTTCACAATGGAACTGACTGCAAGTCAATTGGAGCTCGTTTGGATTTACGGTGAAAATAAACGCCTGAACCAAATCAATGAACGAATATCGTTATTTAACGATCATCAACCAATGTGAGTAAATCTCACTAACTCTAAACACTTTATATTTCTCTAAAGTATTTTTAGAATTGATAAATATTGGCTGATTTGCTGTGTGTTGGCTGTTTGGTTGAACTGCTAGTCAGTTGATTGGAAATATCGATAACGATATATATAAATCGTATCGAAATATTGATTCTGTTTATCAGAATATTTTACCTCCATGTTATTTATGTTGACTGACATCTGTGGATGCAGGGAAATAGGTCGGAGGAATCCAACTGGATTCCTCAACATTTATTTACCGCTTTTCATATATTTTGATATATTATGTGTTATATCATCCGTTATTGATTCTGTGTGTTTGGATGATGACCGATCAGCTTGATTTGATATTTTTACACCATAAGTGATACGAGAAAGTGAACAGGGAGATTTTCAAAATATATTTGAAAATAGATTATTTATATAAAATCAGCGGATTTTATATATGAAAGGAAAAAGGGGTTTTATAAAAGAAATCATTTTATAAAATCAAAGCAATAAAGGAAAAATATTTGTAAAACAAATAGAGAAGGGAAATTGTTTGTAAAACATTTACAAATAAATAGAAAAGAAAATATTTGTAAAACATTTACAAATAGATTAAAAGGAAATATTTATCTAGAGAAATAAACTGAGTTATAAAAGGAATTATTTATTTAGGAAATAAATAGAATATTGGAATACTTGAAAATGAATAAGAAAGGTATAAAAAGAGAATTTTACACTAGGAGAGTTTAGACCCGTGCTTCGCACACGGGTAAACAAAATATGAATTCAAAGTGAATATTTAAGAGAAATCTGTTTTAACGGATAAAGTGAGGAGATTAATTTATAAATAAAGTTTTATAAATTAATTTAGTTATTTATCTTTGGATAAATAGAGTATATAAGTCAAGACTTATATAAAGAAGTAAAAATCGATTTCCACATCGATGTTTGAAACTGAATAAGGATGAAGGAAAATTTATCGAATAAGAGTCATTCGAAGTAAAGTTATCAAATATCAGTTTATTCGAAAGGAAGTTTAATGAATATTAGTTATTCGAAATGGGTTGATCCAAGAGAGTTAATCCAATAGAACAAATTGATTGAGATCAACCGTTAGAGTTAAACTGTTAGAGTTGAACTGTTAGAGTTAAACCGTTAGGGTTAAACCGTAGAGTTAAACCGTTGGGGTAAACATTTAGAGTTAGTTAGTTAGAGTTAACCAATTAGAGTTAATCAGTTAGAGTTAATCAATTAGAGTCTAATCGAACTAGAGTTATCCAAATATAGTAATCGAATAAGGGATGATTGAATATTAGTTATTCAATTAGATTTGCTCGAATTTAGTTATTCGAGATAGAGTTAAACCGAAGTAGTCATTAAAGATAAGTTATCAGTAAGCACGACTGCTAGCGTAATTCGCAGGGCTGTAGATAGCCTAAGGCGGACGGATGTTTCCTGAGGGAATCAGGCGTAACCATTGTGATCGCTACGATCTAGAGTCGAGCGAATGGTGTTAAATCAAATATTAGTTAATTAATATAAGTAATTGAGTCCAGTCCGTCATGTTGAGTTAAATAAGTCGAGTTGATTAAGTTAGGTTAGTCAAGTCGAGCTGATCAAGTAAGTTGGTCAGGTTGAGTTAAATCAAGAGGAGTTAATTAAAACCGAGTTATCCGAATAAGAGTTAATCCAGTAAGAGTTAATAGAATAAGGGTTACAGATTAGAGTTAACTGAATAGGAGTTAATAAAATTATGTATTTGTTTATTTATTCGAGTTAGAAAATAAAAGCCATATTACAGTTATTATATTTCGGATGTAGGGAATTATAACACCATTGTTATAATCAAGTGATTTCTGAAAAAGAAGTGGATTCATAAATCGAATCCGAGAGCAACGTAAGAAAGTGTGTTAAAAGATTGGAAAGTTGAACTTTGTCTATTTCGAAGTTAGAAATGTCGTTCAGTTAAGGTCTGAGAGGTAATTATACCCCAACTTGATTGACTTCAGTTTTAACTAAGAAGTGGATAAGGTCCGAGAGTGAAAGCGGTTAAGTGGATTTAGTTAAAGAGTGTAAGGGTTTGTGTTGGTATAGCGATGTTTATTCAAACATCTGTTCAAGCCCAAATGAAGGAGATTTGGAAATGTTTTCCAAATGAGAGTCAGAAATGTTTTCTGAATATAGAGAACAAGAAATGGAAATGTTTTCCAATGTTAATGACGTATATTTTCTAAATATAATAAATAAGAAATGTTAAATGTAAGTGAAAAAGGAAATGAATAAATGAATGAACTAAAAAGATAAATATTGAATGATGATTGATCGATAGAATTTCCATTGGAAATAATATCGTTGTTTGCACACCGACATGTTTTACATTTGATAGTTAACTCACCGACTATCAAAGTTTTTGACCATATTACGTTGTTAATATGGAGAGACCGGTTGGATTATTATCCAGAGAACCACTCCGTATTGGCATAAGCGTTGCGAATCAAGTATGTTGAATATATTGAAGACGGAGTAAAATGCAAGGGCTATCCTGTTTACAGAATAGTGCCTTCGGTTTGTCCAGTCCCAGGACAAACGTGTATGGACGAATGTCTGACAGAGTATATTCAAAGGATCGCGTAAGTTGATCTCTTCAAACGTACTTACGTTTGGTGGCGGAGGAATTCGTTTCTCTTAGCTGTATACCCGTGGTATTTTTGGTGAAATCAATTTGTGATTTGGCGGGTATGACGATGTGGCATTCAAAGTAATTGAGGTGTGATCTATCAAAAGATACGTTATGACCTGAAGCCTCATCAATCGGGAAATGACAAAAATCGGGCAGGCAGCATGGCTATGTGGGTAGCACCCATTAGGATGTATGATCACCTATCTAGAGAAATTCCTTTTGTTCTTAAATCTATCGATGCTGTCCCTTATCGGGAGACGGTTGCTGATCCCAACCGTTGGTGATATACATTCGATACACTCAAGCGAAATGAGTGGTCGGTCATGTGTGGGCCGGGTTGCAAGATGTTCTTGTTGAACCCAGTGTATTCGCCTCTAGAGATACACGTTCGGAAGGTGGTCCCATACCTTGTCAAGTTGGAATCCAATCTCCAATAAGTGCCCGCGAGTTTGATTTTTTATTATATATGTAGAATGTGAGATGCAAGCGTTCTACTAGATTTTATTTACTTGTGATTAGACATTATTATAATATCAGATAATATATGATTTCCAAAAGTGTTTGGGTTATCGTAAGGTAAAAACCGTCCGTATTTATGTGTGGATTGGTCTTACGATTATCTTTTCTTTTGAAAAGGATTTTGAAAAGTTAAACCAAATGATTTGAGTTTACTCACACCAGTCACATGACTGACCCAGAGTTTGTTTTGTTTTGTTTTCCCTAAACTCTTGGGTGCCCAAATTTGTACGGGCAGTCAAGTAGTCAGGATTTTACAGATTACTTGGAGAGCTTGGAGCAGGAGGCTTCAGGATTTATATAGCTATTGTTTATTTCCGCTGTGATGTAAGTGTTATACTCTGATAATGCTACTGTATATATATACTGCTTTTGATATCAAGTTATGTTGTATATTATATTTTATTCGTTCCGCTGTGAGATTCGTGTTACTCTGATGTTGATGTGTTCTTCTTCTTCTTCTATTCTATTAGTTCTATCTTATCTATCCTCACCCTCTAATTTCTTTCTTGGACTATCCGGGTATTTCCGATGCTTGAATAGCCGACATTGAGTTTATGTCGGGTACTCAGGATCGCGAAAACCCCGGGTCGTTACACAACAGGTTCATAGTATTATATCTTTTGTAAAATTCATATAAATAGAGTGAAAAAAGGTTGTTCAATATCCATATATGTCTCATTTGTAGTAAAATTCATGTACGTTTCAGCAACTTTAGTCACTTAGTTACAATAAGCTTGTTAGATGTATAAACTAAATTATTGAAATGATAAAGAATGTCAGAATTGGTAAATAATCAACATATATCTATGCTATACTATTAAAGCTGAGTTCCTTTTAGATGTTCAGAAGCCCCTCCAATCTTTGAAAGTAATGCATTATAGCATGACACGTATTGGTAACTGAACGTCTTTTTTTCCTCCTCCCAAATCACGTTTTAGCATTCAGTTCTTTGCGACTTTGCCTTCGTTTTCACCTGGAGCCTCATGCCTCCTCCGCTATAAACCGTAGCTCCGCCCAAAATCTTAAGCATTCCAGCGATTTTCAATAACATTCCACCACAGATGTTCATACACTAAACCATCACAAGCGTACAATATCTATTTCCTTTTCATTCCCGTTGGCACATTAACCCTAAATCTAATTTTGTGTGTTTAGGGTAGCGTCATTCCAACACAATACCAAGTGGCGATCAACGTTGTACACTATTGGGCGATGATGATTTGGTCTAGCCTGCCTTTTATCACGCCTACCCGGCAAACCCAGAAAAAATCTACATCGCTCGCCCCAAATTAATCCATATTTATTGAGCAAAACTTGATTTTCAGGTAATTTTTGAATCCGTACCTTTCATCCATTTCTTTTCGTTGCTGAAATTCTTTTAATTTTATGCGTTAATCTTCTTCCGTCGATTGAATTAATTTCAATTGTTAACCAATTGTATACGGTAAGCGTTCTATAATTTAATGATGTCACCTTTATGTCCATTACACCATTAAAGTAGATAATCTTTATTCTGAACCAGGTTCCCGGTGGATAAATAATATTTACTAAGAAAATAAAATAAAAATATGCTTATCATCGCTTACATGTTTTTTATTGTTGTCACCTTTTAAATTTTGAATATGAGTGACATACTTCTATGAATTTAAAGTTGGTCAGAATTGAACTTCATTTGTGCAATCCAAGATAGAGTACTCTATTTCAGGCTTTTGAATGGTTGTTTCTTTTTAGTTCGCCTTCTTATTTATGTTAGTTTTCTTTGATTTGGTATATATAAAATTGAACTGTTAGAGGGAACAGTTTAATTAGGGTATGTTTTTGTTTTTGATCTGGTATATATAAATTTCTATGAATTTTCATTGGTATGTTTTCGTTCATTCTATTCTCCATGCTTTAGTCTGACAATAATATTATATATTTGCATATTAGTAAAGTTTTATGATAATTCAGTTGAAACTGGTATTGACAATGGCCTCTATTTGATTTGATGATGATTTCGATCAGTTTAATCAGGGTGTTAATAAGGTTGATTTTTGGATCAGGACAGGGATGAAATTCCTTTAAAATTGTTATTAGATCAAATTAGAATAATTCAAACAGGATTAATTTTTTGTGTAAGGTGATTCTCCTTTGTATTTCTTACTATAGAAAATTGAACTCAATTCTTCCATGTATTTCTCACTGGTTTAATAATAGTCAATTTGTTTGTTTGATACCTGCGTTTGTTTAGGAAAAAACTTCTGGATTTTCCATTGTTTGTTCGGTATTTTGCTACTGCTCAAAAAGGAAGCACAATTTTGATCCAGTTTTTGTTTATCAATTTGCATTTATACTGTTTGGGTTCTTTTTTTTAAAAAAAATATATATTTTAGAATAACAGTTTTCTATCAGAACAAAATTTATGAAAGCCGTCCTTTTTACTAAATTACTTGCTGATTCATGATTTCATTTTGCAATTTTCTTCTCAACTGTTTCTCACTTTATCAAGGCATCGATTGATTTTGCAAGTGATGAATTTACTAAACTAAAGATGTTATGTTTATGCAAGAGTATTACAAATTGTTTTCATGATTTTTTTTTAAATGCAATTCTTCTAAATTAATTGTTGAATATACCATTTCCATTCCAGGTTACTGTTATAGCCGGCTTCTAATGTGCATCAACTATGGTATGTAGGTCTACCTTCTTTTTTGCTTACAAGTTAAGATATTGTAGAGCTTGCTGTTTTTTTTATGTCTATTTTGGATACTTTAAACCTTCTTCTTTAGTCAAAATGTGTTTATGGATATTTGTGTTTCTGCATTATCTGAACTTTTCAACATCAGAAAGCTTTTAATTTCAGGTACATTGTATTCCTCTATAACTAATTAATTGCGATGAAATGAATCATTTAATTCAAAAGCACATATATTAATTAATTAGTTTTATCTTCTTGATTAAAGAATCTTGATAAAAGAGCTTGCCCTTGCTACAATGGTGGCTTCATCTTTTTGATTATTGGATGCAGATCTCTCACTCCTCAATTCAAAGGTATTGTGTTTATCAATCTTACTTTTCATCTTTTATCTCATATTTTCCCTTGCTTTGAAAATATATGACTCATTTTCACGTCCAATTTATATTTGTACTGATATGATAACAGCAATCTCTTTTCGTAATGTACGTATTGTTCTGTCAAATTAAATGGTACTCCATTATTGATTGCAATCCTGATTTTATGTTTGGAGATTCAAACGATAATATAATGATTTTGAGTGCTTTTTGAATGCCAAGTAATAATGCAAGATAGATCAGAGAATAGAGAGTGAATTCGGTGATTTGAAAGTATGATTTCAAGTCTATCTATAGTGTAGAATAGTTGCATTCCTTCATGAAGAGTTTCTACAAAAGATTGCATCCGTTTCCATTGAAAATTGAAGAGAAAACTCTTGATGAATGGAAGCAACCCTTCATAAAAAGGCTTTCTGTTCGGAACCGGTCGACTGGTTGAAAATCACCGGTCGACTGGTTAAGTTTCTAGAAATTTAAAGAATAAAAAAATAGCCGTTATGTGCAAACACAGTAAAACCGGTCGACCGGTCCTTTTTTGGGCGGTCGATCATTTTCTGGCTATGGACCGGAGAACCTCGGTCCATAGTCTATATCACTCTGCACTCTTTCCCGGTCTGAGCCTGGACCGTTTGGGCTTTTTCTATGACTTTTCAATTCCTCAAATATAAAGATTTCAGCAACAAAGATATGATATTGTTTTGTGCATTCATGTTATACGTTGAGGATAGATTTTAACATATTTCTATCACGACTCAAAGTAAAAAACCTTATCTCTATGAAATGATCTTCTCTGCACCTTTATATGTTGGCATCGATCAAAATTTTGTCTCAACATTCTCCCCCTTTTTGATTGATGACAACACCTTGGATTTTCTCCCTCTAAATATAAAGCTCCCCCTGAATTTCGACAACATTTATTAGTTCATAATATAAATAATCTTACCTTTTGATTCCTGCATTAACAAATGTTAGATCACATATACTATTACATAATTTTAAATGATAGTATATGTAACATGAATGATATGAATAATCATAAGAGAAAATATTTCTCCCACTTTGTCATCGATTAAAAATAATAAATACCATAATAAGCACAGTAATCGAGAGTAGTAGAGAATACAAATAATTAGCACCTTTAGGGGATATTGAATCATGTGATTTTTTTTGATAAGCTGAGTTTTCAACGATATTCAGAGAGGTCGAATAACCTTCTCTTTATTGTGGTGTACCTGCAAAAAGTATAAGATATATAGTTTTGGTACCCACTTGCTTTGTTTGGGTCCATGGGTTAGATGGAAGGTAGCCATACCCAAGAGGGTTTAATGGAACCTTTAAAGATAAAATTTTCGTTATTAACCACTGAATCAAAATAATCATCGATATATTTTTCGCTGTTTTTCCAACTTACAGGAACCCAAATACTTAAGTAATCTCTAGTGATATTCCTATTCGTACTTCTATATTTATTATAAATACCGCTAGTCATAGAAGTATTCGAATTTCTATAATAATTGGGTTTTGGATGTGCATTAGTACAAGCAGTGATATTCTTATTGTACATAAAAGCATATCTAGTACTATTTCTATGATTATTATATCCTATACCACTTTTGTCATGTAAAGGTCGAGATCTAGATAAAATCATGTTTAAATCATTATGACCTTTATTAAATTTCGCGAATTTATTTGTACATTTGATTCCACAATCGCGATTGATATTTTCAAAAGAAACTTTGCTATTAATACACTTATTTAATTCAGAATTCTTCCTTTTTAAAGTTCTATTCTCATTTTCGAGACAACTAATTTGAGATTCTGAATTATATAAAGATGATTGTAATTTTTCAACATTTTCTTTTGATTCAGAGATTGCTTTTTGCAAAATATTATTATTAACTTTTAAATTCTCACATTCTTTAGATAATTCCAAATTCTTTTCAGTTAGAGCTCCATTCTCTTTTTCAAGAGACGAAATTAAAGAACTAGAATTATTTAAAGAATCTTCTAATGATTTATTTTTATTTTGTAAAAGATCGATTTCCTTTAAAAGAACATTGTTTTTGTCTTCTAGTCGCTCATTTTCTTTTTGAAGGGAATCTTTTTGAGAAACAAGCTTTTCTAAGGTATTTTCAAAACATTTGGCTTGTTTTACCAAAAAAAAAAAATTCTTCTTTTAATTTTGAATTTTCTTGCTCACAATTTTGTGATTTAGCTATAATTACTGCACTGAGTTTACTAAAAGTTTTAAAATCTTTTAACAATTTTTCATGGTTTGACAAAAGATCTTTATATAATGAATCTACACATACCGATTGTGATCTGACTTTAACATGAGACATTTGCTTCCTTGCTCTCTTGATTCGACTTTGTTGCTCTTCCACTTTCTAATCCCTTGACTACACTTCTTTATTGCCAATTGTTCTAAGATGTTACGATCTCTAGAACACCAGGCTCTGATACCAACTGAAAATGTGTGTGTGTACTTGCCGAGTATAATACACACAAGGATCGTGTAATATGACAAACAATATTCAAGTATAAAGTAATAACTATTCGCAGATAAGTAAATATAGTAAATGCAGTAAAAAGGAAAAATCACACCCAGGATTTTTATACTGGTTCGGAGCACCGTCCTACGTCCAGTCCCAGACCTCTCTTTGGATTTTCACTAACAACCTCACTTTACCCGGAGGAACAGGTATACAACACTACTTGATTTACGGGCCACAAGCTTACTCACTTGATTTCACGGGCTACAAGCTTACCCACACAGGACTTTAACAATTACAAGATTTTGACTTCTGAATGTGTTCTTGTTTCAACACTGATTAGTCAATAATTGAGTACACCCTTCCTATAATCTTATCCTCAAATGTAATTTGATGTTTGCGAAGATTCGGAAGTGGATTATCGTTGAATCACAAGTGTATTAAATATGCTTGGAGATTCAAACGATAATATAATGATTTTGAGTGCTTTTTGAATGCCAAGTAATAATGCAAGATAGATCAGAGAATAGAGAGTGAATTCGGTGATTTGAAAGTATGATTTCAAGTCTATTTATAGTGTAGAATAGTTGCATTCCTTCATGAAGAGTTTCTACAAAAGATTGCATCCGTTTCCATTGAAAATTGAAGAGAAAACTCTTGATGAATGGAAGCAACCCTTCATAAAAAAGCTTGTTGTTCGGAACCGGTCAACTGGTTGAAAATCACTGGTCGACTGGTTAAATTTTTGGAAATTTAAAGAATAAAAAAAATAGCCGTTATGTGCAAACACAGTAAAACCGGACGACCGGTCCTTTTTTGGGCGGTCGACCGTTTTCTGACTATGGACTGGAGAACCTCGGTCCATAGTCTATATCACTCTGCACTCTTTCTCGATCGAATCCTGGATCGTTTGGGCTTTTCTGTGACTTTTCAATTCCTCAAATATACAGATTTCAACAACGAAGATATGATATTGTTTTGTGCATTCGTGTTATACTTTGAGGATAGATTTTAACATATTTCTAACACGACTCAAAGTAAAAAACCTTATCTCTATGAATTGATCTTCTTTACACCTTTATATGTTGGCATCAATCAAAATCTTGTCTCAACAATAATCCCTTCACCGTCAGCTTGTTTCTGAGTTAATTTTGGTAGTAACATTTGCCACCTAGCGAAGGGGTGTTTTCGACTTTTCAAGTCAAACTTTGTAGCAGATATGATATCTCTCTCCTCCAGTATATATACTACCTCCCTTTTAACTCCTTTCTTTCCTTTATCATTTCCTAAAAAAATTACCTCAAAGAAGTATTAGCTATTTAAATAATCATATCGGTAAGCCATCCATGTTTTTACCTTTTTTGTTACCAGTTTTAGACAACAACTCCAAATTTGACAGCTTAAATTTGCGTTTTAACTTTGCTTTTTCTTTTTTGTGGTAGCGTTTGAAAACAAATTATCCTACCACTAATGGGTTTTGCGTAGTATAATAAAGTTCATTCCCTTTCGGATATTGATCTCACCCTACTGTGTAAAATTTAATAGATCACACTGGTGTTATGGGAAAGAAGCACATTGCTTTCAAACCTGATAGGAAAGGCCCTCTGCTGATCGATCTTTCTTCCTCTAGGAAAGTTAGCGCTATTGGGAAGCATTCTTTGCTTTCATCTCAAAAGCAATTTGATGCTATTCTCCAGGATTTCAGGATTTCGGGGGTTGACGCCATCCCTTCTTGTGAGAAGGATACTATTTCCTCTCCACCGAAGGGTTGCTTTTCTTTTTCTGCTGTCCATATTTGGCATGGAGGTTTTATTCCACTTCCAAATTTCCTTCATCATTATCCACAACACTTGGGAATTATTCCTATTCAATTTTCTCCTAACACCTACAACTACTGTAACGAACAGGAATTCTCGACCCCGAAAATCAACACAAAACACCATGTCGATTATTCGAGCATTGGAAATACACTGCAACAGATTTTGCTTTTAATAGCACGTGAAAAATGCTATAATAGGCTATCATAGCATTAGGGACGACGCTATATAACGACATGTTATAGTAGCTCTGTCATATCTTATAGCTCAAATCTAAACGCTATAGTATTATACATTTTATAGCGCACGTTCACCGCCATGAAATGTTTTACATAGCGTTCATACCTTGCAATAATATTTTCTTACTAAAATCTCAGCTCATTTTCTTATAGCACTATCAATAATTTCATAGCACATATTCATTGCTATGAAAAATGTTTTCCATTTTGTTTTTGTTTTTTTTAAATTCCGCTATTATTGAATTCCCCACTGATATATAGCGTTCAGACGTTACTATGTTAAATACTTGCTTTTTTATATAGCATTATTACTCTTTTCATTGCTCATATTCAGTGATATGAAATGTTTTCCACACGATTTAATAGCATTCCCCATTTTGATTCCATAAAAGTGGTTTTCCGCTATGAAAATTGGTAGTACATATAGCGGTTTCAATGTTTTCGTAGCACACATTCAATGATATGAAAAGGTGTTCCACACTTTTTACATAGCATTTCACCATTTATTTCCATAAGCTCAATTTTCCACTATTAATATTTTTAATATTATAGCACATATTTCAGCAATGATCTTTATATAGCAAATCTCATATTTAAGTTGTGCACAGTCCAAACAATAAAGCTGTAAATTCACAACACAAAATTGTCAATAGCAAAAAACTAATACCAAAAGCATATTTGATTTCATTACAAAGTCATAGTTAATAAATCTATAAATATAGAAATAAGTCAATATTCATGTTCAAACATCATTTCAAAACAAGGTTACATGAAAAATCACTTAGTCTTCAGCTTGTAAACTCGTCCAACTTCTAGAACCTGCAATTCACAAGCACAAGTTATAGTCTTATACCAAAGAAAAATGCAAAAAAAACACAATTTAAGCTCATCTGTATGTCTCCTAAACTCACAAATCAAGTCAAGTTTCAAAAATTTGTAAATTTAACTGCATATCAATCAATCAGATAAACTGCCTATAATTCAATTTGTATATTTAAACTTGGCCTGCCGCTGTATCCCTAATAAACCAAAAAAATAGAAACGCTTTCATATAAACTTAACCTACATGACCCGTAATGGTAGGCTTGTAATGGTAGGCTGGTAGCCACATGTATTTCCATATAAACTTAACCAAGTTGATAAAGCATATCACTTTCACGTCACCATTAGTCCATGTTATAACTGTTAACAATTATACCTATCCTCAACCATCGAGTAGCCCAGCTTCTGTTTGGATGCAAAACTGAGATAATCCTGCAGAAGGAAATTTAATAACCCAGCAGTCAGAATAATTAAAAACTTGATTGACATCTTAATTTTGAGAAAATGTTACTGAAAGGCTAATTAAAAACATGCTTGATTGACATCTGAGAAAATATATCAGTGAAAGGCTACAATTCAAAAGCCTTGTAATTGGATCTCTAAAACAATTTGAATCGCATGTTTCAATCAGTGCAAATGAAAATAATAAAAACAATAGCAGTTAGTTTAATTAAAAAAACAGCAGCAGCTAAAAAAACAATAGCAGTTAGTTTAATTAAAAAAAAACAGCAGCAGCTAACTAACATGAAATTATATTAAAAAAAGCAATGGAAAAATAAAACAAGGCATAAACAACTTTGGGCTACTTAAATAGTAGCAGTTTTTTTTTGTTTGAATGCAAACAAACTACTAAAATAAAATGTTTTTTTCTTTAGTTTTGGGCCCAATTTAAAATCAGTCGGTTAAGTCGAACCGCCTAATCGCCTGACTAGTCGACTAGTCGCCCGACATATTGACAAAATCCAAGTCGTCAGTCCCAGGCGCTGACTCCAGACCCGTCGCTGACTCAAGACCGACTTGGCGACTAGTCGATCGTCGTGATAACAATGAAGTTACCTATTAAATTGTCTTTGAAATAACACCATTATGAAAGGATAAGTAAAAAAAACATTAAATGTATTCGTTTCCATGTGCAAGGATGAAATTTAGTTATGATATGCAAAACAATATCGACTATATTATTTGTACTGAAATTGGTTGAAAGGGAATAACAACCAAACCTTTATACGTTATAAAAATAAAAAATCATTACAAAAACAGGAAAAATAGTAAAAATTTAAAGGAAACAAAAATAGAGAGGAAATATGAGCCTTTGAATATTAGTAAATCACATAGTTAAATACAATAATCAACAGTAAAATAAAAATCTAGGGGAAAAAATGATTTTGAAAGATACTGATGCTATTAAAAAGGATATAAGCTTTCATGATGTGTCAGGGTTTGATTTGCATCTACAAATATGAACCATTTAAAGCATCAACAAGTAAGGACATGATACAAATGGCACAAAATGGGAATAACATTTCATAATCGTAGTGGTTAATTGACATCAAATTTGACAGTGCCTAATTATTGTATGTTGATGAATGACAATAGGTTTCACATCAATCAGGTAATAAAAACAACTAATTAGGGAAAAAGCTAATATAAAAGGTTTTAAGGCAAAATCCACTCATTGTCACGAAACGGAAAGTAACAAACTGGGCAAGCTTTCATTAGAAGACGGATGTAGATATTCAATAATGGGAAATTAAGAAGCAAGATTGCATTTTTTTCGTAGATAAATCATGGAAAATAAGAAGAATTGGTAAGAAGGTAGTCATATTAAGTAAATAAATGGAATATTAAAAAAGAATAGAAATTGGGCATCGATATTACACGAGCTGTAGTGTAAATTTTGACCGTTGATGACAAGGGATTGGGTGAGTCAACAAATGACTATTGTCATTTCTTTTAATTGCTCTTTACATATGAGAGCTAATTAGAAATATTAATATTTGTATGGTGAAGGTACTGCATTGCAAATATTGAGGCATACCACCTTAAAATTCAGAATTTGGAATGAGAATTAATGACATAAGTTGAACACATTTGTTTTATATTGAAATTCTTGTATAATAGATGCTATGTAATTTCATAAAGTTTTCTAAATTGGCCAATATCATTTTTCATGCCTAGTGAAGCATGTGAAAGATGGCACAAAACCTGGATACATTTATAATCTTATTGGTTAATAAACATAATATATGATTGTTGTTACGTAATTCTATTTGTTTTGTACAAATAATATATATTTAGAGAAGCCCAAAGGAAATTTCTTTCAGTGCAACATCACTTTTTGTGCAATACTAATGTAAGGAACCTCTTATTTAGTTGGCTAGTAACTTACAGTGTAATAAATACCCAATAAAACTCATAATTACATCTACTAATTTAAATACCTTACTATAAATGAAAATGCAAAATGAATTGCAACCACTAATTCATTTCTTTCATTTAAGAAGGAGAAGAGTCAAAATTAATGCCTTAAAATATGGCACGCTATAGAGAAAAGATATAGCTCTCATCATGGTTAATTCATTTATATTGAAATTTTAAATGTTTCATAGATTGTAAAATAGATGAATCATATAATAATGGTTAAAGATTTAAATAGTGTGATGCTAAGGGCACCCCCAATACGTTCTTCCTAATACCGCACTTAAAAAAATAAAACTCATTAAATTTTGTATGCTTTCTAATACCACGTTACCTTTCCAGTATAATCTCTTATTCAATCATCATTTGTCAAACTAATCACGTACTAAGCTAATCCAAAAACCATAATCTCTCGTAATTGTTTTCTTCTTCGCATCTCTCGCGAGAAAATTCAAATTTGTACGATATAATCTCTCAATTTTTTGTTGATCTAAAAACCTAATCTTTCACATCCTCTTCAAGTTTGCTTAATTCAAATCTTATTCACGGCTATTGTATATTTTTCGGCATTACGGCGTCGAATTCATTGATCGATTATAGATCTAGGGTTTAGCTCATTGATCGGTTTTATAAATGAGGACTAATGAATATAGAGTGAAATAGAAATAGGGTAAAACAGTGTGGTAGCCCCTATTTTTTAAGTGTGGTATTAAGAAGAGCGTAATACTAATTCTTGTAGTATTTTTTATCGCGGTATTAGGAAGAACATATTGTGGTGCCCTTAGCACCACACTTTAAATATAAAGAACCAAATATATGCATTAATTAGGAGGTAAAACAAGTGATACATGGTATAAAACATACACTTGCACTAAGCAATAAAAGTTTAAATGGTTGAAAGATATAGTGTACGAAGAGGAATATTCTAAAATTTTCCAGTATAAATGTTGCAAAGAATAACAAATCAGAGTAAACATGCAGTCTTAAAACATTTGCATTGTTGGTAAATAATGGAAATAAAACATACTTTAGGATTTCGTAAATGAAAGTGGAAAGGGTAATGATCTAGAGAGCTAATAATAAAAGAAGATATTTAAATGATAGTGGAAATGGTAAGGACTTGACCAGCAAATAATCAAAGAGGTTATTAAGCTTATGATTATGTCAAGTGTAAAATAGAACTAAAGTAAAAAAGTACTACAATTATTACTCTGACTGAAGCAATCGAAAATAAGCGTATGACATGAATATCGCAATATTCAATATTGCAAGTAAACATACAATCTTTTTTTAAGTCAACTGAACCTTAGAAGAATGTTCTTGATATAAAATTAGCAATAGTACACACAAAGACACACATCAATACATATATATTAATGTTGGATTATCAACAATAATTATAAAACATTAGTTAGTAAATTATTAACACTCACTGCCTAGATGAGCTTGAAATCAAAAAGGGCAATAATACAATATGTTGTTTTTCTTGTAGGGATCAAATCATTATATCCAAGTTATGTGGCATTGAACTAAACTGAATGCGGCTACATGAATCCAAAAGTGCACAACAGAATGTGAAATCTGGATTGATGAGAAAATAATTTCTATAGCTGAATTCTGACAGTCTGATGAACATGCAATACAATTTAAATACCATCACAGAACCTATACATTGACAGACGTGCGTGGCATTTCATATTTTTGTTCCATCTAAAAGTAAGAGCAGATAATGTACATAGAACATAAAATAAATGGCAATAATAAACAAAAAGATACCTTTCAGTCTGCATATCTTTTGGTAGCTTTGAAACCACCTGCCTCGACAGCCAATTTGAAACTCAGATATTAGCAACAATCTAGCAATCCAAATTATTTGACATCAGATGTTGTAATTTGATTACATAATAATGATATGTTTTTTTCCGGTGGAAAAAAATGCATACCATTTAGAAGCAAGTTCAAAAGGAAAAAGAATAAGAAAGATCATATGGAGTACCAATTTTAATTCTGATCACAACCTTCAAACCCATTGTAAAATGACTGCCTGCTCCAACAGAGAAATTGCAGTTGCTTTTGTAGAACTATAATAAAGCAGAAAAGGATTGACACCTTTTAAACATATCCTACACAAAAACAGGATATTATAAGAATAGTAACCACAATAAATATTTTCAGCTAGCATATGCCTAAATTTATGAAAGCAAGTGCCTAAGAAAAGGGAGCAACACAAAAAAAAGGGCAAGTAGTGAAGATCAAGTATCCAAGATACTTGAAAGAGATTTAATGTTGATAACAATTTCAGGCCACGATTTACTGGTGCATAACACACTTTCCCATACCAACTTCATGACATGATTTTTTTCTCCAATGTACAACAGAAGAAAAGTTCCTTGTACCCTACTTTAACATGATTTTAATAGAAATTCTCATGATTTTAATATGAAAGGACAACAATGTAAAAATAAGCCACATAATTTGATAATGATGATCAGTAATTTCGTTCAGTGTAAAGGCTGTACCCTGTTTTGAATCCATAATGTATGATTTATCCAGAAATAAAAAAAACAACATGGCATAAAATAAAATAATTTATTTTGTCTAAAAGAATGTAGAAAACAATATTTAAAATGGCTTATTCGAGCACTGGATTGCAAAAGACGATATTAGTTGTAAAAATGATGATGTTTATATGTTATGGGTGCTCATGTAATCTGAAGAAAAAACCATCCAAAAGCAGTTTTTATACCTAAATTTTTAACATACAATGAAAAAATCCAAAAGAGAAATTTCAAAAAATTTGTACTTAGATTATGTTCTAGCTTTTGTGTCAAGCATAACGACCAATTACAAAACATCAATATTGAAAATAGTTATTGAAATCAATATTATGTATATTCAAGTTAAAAGATATAATGATCTAAAAAATGAATAAGAAGTCATGGTACTTGAGTTAAATTGGGAAATATCTCGCCAGTAGATTTGAGCAGCAATAAGCATTTAAGCTGCCAACCAACAGAGGCAATAAACAGAAAGAGTGCTGCTTACCTTCATCTTCTTTATTTCTACAGCAATCGACAAATTGGAGTTTTGGACTCAGGAACTCAAAATAAAGTCTTTTGATTGCAATCAAAAAAGCAAGTTGAATAGAATGAGTCTGGATTGATTACAAAAACATGGGTTTTTCATCTCATCATCTACATAAAATTTCATTAGGAAATAAGAAGTGCTAGTAGACCACTACCTAACATAAACACACTTTTTCGAGACGTTATTGAGTGACGTATAAATATAGGAACCGTTGATGGTCTTGTCAAGGGAAGCTTTTAAATCTTATAGTAAAAGTAGAATGTCACAATGAGCTAAAATTAAACAAATGGATTCCTTAGCAAAATACCCTTTTTGCTACAATATAAAATACATGGAAGCTCATAATAATTTCAGCTAACTACGATTTCCCTGTTTGCAAATGCCATATCAAAAATGAATATGGCATAGCATCTCCCACCAAGTCAATTGAATGAGACACTTAGTGATCGTAGCCAGATTTACTTTGGAATCTTGATCTGCGCTGAAACCATAGGTGAAGACAAGCACGCCATCTAGCTGAAGTTGGGAAATTTTGTGGTCCATCTCTTCATCGATTTTATCATTAGTTTTTTCATCTAGCATAACCATGATAGCTGCAGTACGACCCTCTATGTAGATCACAACTGACACGAGAGCCTTTAAATAACATCAGCACATCAGACATGCTTTGTTAATTCATATAATTGGTATGGTATTGTCATTGAGTACACTAGTCAAATGCTTGAACATACTATAAGTGAGCCATAACTTATTGCAGACATGCTAAAATAAAAAACACGTATACTTTTAAATTCTTGTTTTAAGGGAGCCACAACTAAAGGTTTCATTTTGAAACTGTCAAATAAGTGTTAACCTAGTAAAATCATGTTTGTCTTTAGTATATATTTCAAATAAAACCAAATGTGTAAAATGTTTTGGAAGTGATATAAATTGATTATAAAGAAGGAAGAAAAAAAACCATGTTTAAAACAGCGAACCCTCTACTAATGTACAAACTAACATCCTAAGCATATATCATGATATGAGAATAAAAATGGCAGTAAACAAGTTTTGTGGAATAAAAGAAGAGAGCATAAAAGATTACATATCAAACATGATGCCCAAGTTCAAACAAAAATGGTACTGCAGCCTCTGTGCCAAGGAAGTCATAGGCTATGTTTATATGAGCCAATTGAACGAAGATGCAGGCCATATAAGTCTTCTTGCAGAAATTTTAACTCAAATCCGACCATGCATGTGGTGGATGAGATGAAGAAAATGCCCCAAGGGTGGCCTGGTGTAGAAATGTCTACTGTTGCTGCAGTGTTGCTACTGTTGCTGCAGTGCTGCTAATAAGTTTGGGTGGTCTTTCAATGAATTAAAATGAAGAAAAAGAAAAGTTGAGCTAAGAGATTTAAGGAAAAAGCTATTTTTTAATTATCGGCTTTTCAATTAGAAGCCAATAGTCATAGTATGTGCACATGCATTAAGTATCAAGCACTCACCTATTCAAGTATGCAAAAAAAAACACATTTTTTAAAGCATGGTTCAAATAAACAATGTTAGTAACTTCCATAAAGTTGTGTACCCTGCACTTATAATAATGCCATACTTTAACATGTACACTCAGCTAAACAATAGGCCTCCATTAACTTTTGGTCTTAGCACTTCCACAAATGCAGTGGATATATAATAACATGAATTTCCTATTTACAAACATCACCATGTATTCACAAAAAAAAATATAGTTATGTTTCCCTTATCAAACAAGGGTACACGTACAGGGAGTTTTATTACGCTTGGTAGTTATGCTAATTTTTGAAACTTAGGTTTCAATATATACACACCATAAAATTCGAACCGAGCATGCATAAGCTAAGGTTATTAGATCAACTAATACAGATATTCAAAATGATCCCATTCAACAGTCCAAATCCTTAAATGAAAACAATATCAGTCTAAACTAGGCACATAAGCTACATGAAAAAAATTCATACTTCAGAAATAACCGATATCACCATATTGAAAGAAAAAACTCACAATCAGGATTATATAGAGAGTCAGGTTCGTGTACAATAGCAACAGAAGAAAAGAAATTGTATGCAACAATTGAACCTTTTGTTTTATTAACAAGTTTTTCTGAAATATCCCCTATTTCACTTTGGTAAATTTGTGGTAATCATGGAATTAACTCTTTTTACAAAATTAATGTCCAGCAAGCAATGTAGTCAAACCAAAAGCTAATGCAGTCTAACCTGCAACCATACCTCAGATTAATCGAGAGCAGACAAACACTATAATGAAACTTAGCATTTTAATTTATATGCACGGTGAGCTGCAATATGACTAAGAGGGTTTCACACTTATTCACAAAAGCAATTTGTAAGTATAAAACACCCAAATTAAAAACAATGACATTATGGATAGAAAGTAAGAAATTAAAATTTTGTACAAATCTGAAAATTACATATTTGAGCATAGCTCGATAAACTGACTGCCATTCCTACTGATCGATCACTGGGATCTATCTGAAAAAAGATAAATGACGAGTGGAGCCAATTTATGGAAGGAATAAAGGAATAAAAATATTACCTTTTACAACGAACCCCACTGTTGATTTTGATCAATCCGAGTGATTTGAAGAGATGGGTTAGATCCACAGTTAACTGAATCGAAGATGAACAACTTAGGGGAAACTGAAATGAATCAAGGATGGTCGACTTTCTATGATCCATAGAGTTTTCGAATGTATTGAAAATTTTAGGGTTTTGGGAAAAGTTTGGTTCATATGGAAGTGATAGATGAATTTTTATTTTCACGGCTTAGGTTTTTTCTAATCCCGCGCTGATTTTCACTTCTTCGTTCGTCACTGGCAATGTTAATATAGCGGTATATATTTTCTCTCTTCCGTGTTTTTGACTGCCAATGTTAATATAGCAGTATATATTTTATTATAGCATGTTCTATCTCTTATTATTTTTACTTTCTTTATATAGCACAATTTATGTATTATTTTATTTTTCTTAATCAATTTACTATATCTCTTTAATATAATGCTATGATACAATGCTATATATATATATATCACATTTTCTTGTTGTGATATCAGATCATTTATAGAAAGAAGTTAGAGGATGAGAAATAGAAAGAATGAAAATCAGAGTAGAAGAAGAAGAACACAACTAAACTGAGTCAGAGTAAATACAAATCTCAAAGCGGAACGAATATACAAATCTCAAAGCGAAACAAATAAAGTATATTATATAACAACTTTTTGAAATACAAACTATAACTATACATACATATCATTTCAAGAGTACAACACATAACATCGTGGCGGAAATAAGCTCTATATATATCTAATGTTGAAGCCTCCTTCTCCAAGCTCCTCCCGAGTATCTGTGAAATCCCAACTGCTAGACTGCCCATACAAATTTGGGCACCCAAGAGTTTAGGGTCAAACAAAACGAAATAAACTCTGGGTCAGTCATGGGACTGGTGTGAGTAAACTCCAACCATTTCGGTTTAAATTTGCAAAATTCTTTTCAAAGAAATGATAATCGTAAGACCAGTCCACACACAAACATGGATGGTTTTTACCTTACGATAACCCCAAAACATTTCTTTTAAAACAATATTATTTAGTGGCTAAATACAAGTAAATAGTAATCTAGCGGAATGCTTGCATCTCACGATCCACATATATAACATACAATCAAAAACCGCGGGATCTTATTGGGTAATGGATTTCCAACTATTACAGGGTAATGAACCACCTTCTGCTCAGTGTACTCTAGAGGGGTTACAACGGAGTTCAACAAGAACATCTCGCAACTCAGCCACACATGACCGACCATTCATTTTGCTTGAATGTTCCGAATATATTTTCACCTTACGATTGGTATACCAACATCGTTCCCAGGAGATATAGAAATGAAAGAAGTAACAAATATGAATATTCTCTAGATGGTGACTGTAACGACCCGCGTTCTACGCATCATAGGATCGTAGGATATTTATTTCTTTCACATACGAAGTCGTATGGTCATGTAACTTTGGGAGACGACTATTGGGGTCATTTCCCATGTTCATGATTTTTCCCGATTTTTAAATGACCATTTTACCCCTAGTTGGCACTGTTTTGGCCATAACTTTTGACTGAAGAAGAATTTTGACCTGAAACCACTTCCATTGGCTTCGGATGATGGTTTCTCTTTCCGTAGAGTGGTCATAATAGCCAAACGGACTTACCGTTTGGGAGATATGGCTGAAACAAATTTCAGATGGTGAAAAACAGCTTAATTGGGCTTAACCGGGTGATTAGCAGCTAGGCCCAAGGGGAATTTCGGGTTTAGGGGTATATGGAGGCTGATTAGGGTTAGAAAACATTTCTTTAGACATTTTCCAGCCGCCACTTTCATTTCTCTTGATCTAGCCATGGCCTCCACTCTCTAAATCTCTCTAAAACACCCAAAAATCACTTTCTAATTGGGGATTAGGCATAGCAAACATCGAATCAAGGAGTATTAGCACAAGAACCGAGGTGGAGCTGCTGTGTAAGATTGGGAACAGCGCCAAATCAGAGGATATTTCAGTTTTGGGGTTCTAGTTGTGGCAAAGGTGAGTGATAGCATCATTTTGACACTAATTACAGTTAATTAAGGGTAATTAGTGAAGATTAGCGAATTTATACACTAATAAATTCTGGAAAAATGTTTAGAAATTCTTAAATAATATTTCATGCCTCTGTTATAAAATTTAGACGATTTGATTAAGTTTTACTAAGTATGTGCTTAAACATGATTAAGAAGGATTATGGGAAAATGTGAGGTTTTGGCCACTTTTGATCTATTTTGATTCATTTGGATTGTTGTTTGGTGTTTGCGGTTTCTCTTACATATTGCTATGACTCTATGGTATGTTTTATGATTGATTAGAATAGTTAGATTGGTCGAAGACGCCGTCGTATGGCGCAAAACATTCGCTAGAAAAGTTGCAGGAAATACTGCAGAGATCCGGATCGGATCGGGTAGGGGATCGGATCGGGTAGGGGATCGGATCGGACATATCCGAACCGGACCGGGGCGTGGTACTTTCTGGAGCATGGCGTGAAGAGGCAACAAGGAAGGCCTGGTCGGATCGGAGGGGCGTAGCATGGGATCGGAAGGAACAAGGAGGACTGAAGTGGAAGAAAGAGGAGCATGGATACTATATTCCGAACCGAACCGAGAGCAATACACGAACCGAACTGATGCTGACGAGACGGAGACGGAGGCACTCAAGCTATGGAGTATCCGAACCGAACCGCTTCAGAATCACCGAACCGAACCGCATGAGGGAGAGCACCGAACCGAACCGCATGAGGGAGAAGGACCCGAACCCAGAAGGTGGTGGCACTCCGAACCGAACCGGGGAACGTATCCGAACCGAAGCATGGGTGACCGGACCGAACCGGACGTGTACTTTTACTACTCCGTGATGACTCTTCTGAAGACCAACTCCAATTCGATCAAAACCCGAGATGCAAAGGAAGTCCAAATGAGAAGCTTTGACTCAGGATCCAGCTGGGAACCAATGAGTGGGCTTCATGATTGGGCTTTGCTGCGGGACGCGTGCCAAGGAGTTATCGACGTCTATAGCTTTGGACTACTATGGTTGGAGGTATGAAGGCGGATTCAGGGCCATTATGGCATCGGTAGAACCAAGCGCTATGACCAATGAAGTGGGTCATTGAAATGTTTGGTCATGACTCCAAGTGTTTGGCTTGGTCATAGCAGGGTTTCTACAAGTCGGGATTCGTCGTTACCTCAGTTTGTCTAGTGTTCCAAAGTGGTAGATGTCGTACGCTTTACGCACTGAGTGAGAGATGTGAGGATGGTTGCTATGGATGATTTGCTTGCTATCATTGTGACATGCACACCCCACCCCCGTATTCTTACACTATTTATTATGGCACCTTGGAGTATTGTACGGTATGTGGTACTAACTCTTTGGTTGCAGGTCCAGGTTCAGGTATGGTTTAGTATACCTGTTATTACTCTGTTTAGATGCTTATCGCTCATACCAGGCTTTATGTCTGACCCAGAGTTTTATGTCTCCTCTTATTACTCTGGGTGCTCACACGAGCAGACTAGAGACAGGTTAGCTGGTGATGCACGGGTAGATGATCCGGAGACGAGCAGGAGGCTTCCACGTAATATACATATATATAGTATTCTCCCTGTGTTGTTGAAGATCACTGCTTGGGCATTGGTGGTGTATCTTCTATTTTGGCTTTCTGTTGTTCAGAGACAGTAGATTTTAAAAAGTTGTAATAAGCTGTATTTGGATTTCCGCTGCTTTGAGATTGATGTTGGTTTTAGTTATCAGCTATGCACTGTCTCGCCTGTTTTATGTCAAGTACATTATTATTATTATATTTTATTCCATGCGCTGTGAGACATTCTACAGGTTCTTTGATTAGTTCATTCCCTTCTTTCCTTTCTTATGACGACCGTCTTGTGCTAGTCGGGCATGTGTACAGCGCACTTATGAAGGAAATGCAGACTGGTGCGGGGCTGGCCGTCACACTTGGTATCAGAGCACTAGGTTGCGTAGTTAACCTAGGGAAGTTATCAGGGAGAGATAGTATACGTATACGAGAGAGCGTATTTGTGATTACTTTGGTTTTTAAAAGCTATATATATATACTATTAGTAGTATAAGGATGAAGTCGTACTGCACTAGCACCACTATGGAGTCGTTAATCGTTTCCTTTTTCAGATTGACGATGAGCCGAGATACTAGAGGTGCTGGTAGGGGAGCCAATAATGGGAATGCTGCTGACATGAGGACGATGTTTACTGACCTCATGAGGGAGATGCTTAGAGAAGTGCAGAGGGCAGCTCCCAATGGTGGAAATGGTGGTGGTCCAATAGTGCAGGCGCCAAGAGTCGACTTCGCCAAGCTGAATAAGGATTATACTAGTCTTGGTGGGAAGCCGTTCCACGGAACGGAGTCGGCTACGGATGTTCAGGATTGGGTGGATAGTTGCGAACGTATCTTCGAGGATTTGGGTATCGAGGATGCGATGAAGAGAAAGCTAGCGTCCCGTCAGCTGCAAGGGCGGGCAATGAATTGGTGGAATGCTATAAAGGCAGCTACTCCCGAAGATCAGATTACTTGGGAGCAGTTTAAGGCTCGTTTTAGTGAGAAGTTCATTCCGGCTGCTCAGAAGTCAATGCTGTTTAAGAAATTCTTGGAGCTCAAGCAGAATGGCAGGGCTGTCTCGGAGTATATTGCTGAATTTGACACTTTGTCAAAATATGGATTATCTCTTATTGATACTACCGAGAAAAAGAATGAGAAATTCATAACTGGTTTGGATCAGTACTTGGGGGAAAAACTTATTAACCACATCGATGAGACGTTTGAGTCGATTGTGGGGAAAGCGCTAAGATCAGAAAGTCTCTACCCTAAGTCGAAGACTGAGGTTGCATCTGCAGAAGAGCCAAAACCACAAGCAAGTGGTGGAGGCAAGGGTGGTTCCCAGAATAAGAGAAAGCAGAATCAGGCTAAGGATGGCCAGAAGAAAAAGAGTAAGCAAGATGTGGAGTGCTTCAGCTGTGGTAAGAAGGGCCATTATGCTAGTAATTGTCGGGCCAAGCCAGCGAATAGGAAGTGCTTCAATTGTGGCCAATTGGGACATCACAAGGACAAGTGTCCGCAACCCCCTAAAGAAAAGCAAATGGTGAAAGCATATGCTCTCAATGCTATTCCTTCTTCGTCGAATGCCCCAACTGCGGCGGAGAAGGGAAAGAATGTCGTCATTCAAGGTATGCTTTCTGTTTATGATGTTCCTGTTAGAGTTTTGTTTGATACTGGAGCTTCCAGTTCTTTCATATCTAGTGACCTGGTAGATAGGTTGGGATTGGAACCCGAGATTGTCGATAGACCTTTAGTAGTGACGAACCCGATTGGTGGTTCTACTAGCCTTAGCATGATTTGTCGTAATGTGGTCTTATCGAGTCATGGATGCATGTTTGTTTGTGATTGCTTTGTTTTGGGCTTTACTGGGTTTGGCATTATTTTGGGAGTAGATTGGCTCTAAAGATACGGGGTGGTGGTAGACTGTGAGGGCTTTTTGGTGACAGCTAGAGCGGATGATGGGCGAAGGATAGTGTTTGGTGGTCTACCCAGTAAGGGGGTATTGGCTAGTTTTCTAAACTCCCTTGACATTCCGCATAGTGAGTTGTCAGGTTTGCCCGTGGTTGGCCAGTATCCGGATGTTTTCGAAGAAGTGACCGGACTTCCACCACACCGAGAGATCGAGTTTCGTATTGATTTGGTAAAAGATGCCAGACCTATAGTGATGCCACTTCGTCGTATGGCACCAAGGGAGCAGCGAGAGCTCGAGGTGCAAGTCAGCAATCTTTTGAAGAAGGGGTTTATCAGAAGGAGTGTTTCTGAATGAGGAGCACCAGTTGTGTTTGCTACCAAGGCGGATGGTTCCCTTCGTTTGTGTGTAGACTACCGCGAGTTGAATAAAGTGACGAGGAAGAACAAGTATCCTCTACCGCGGATAGATGATTTGTTCGATCAGTTGAGTGGCGCGAGAATATTTTCTCAGTTGGATCTCGCGATAGGTTTTCATCAGCTTAGAGTGGAAGTTGAGAGTATAGCTAAAACGGCATTTCGAACGCCGTCTGGATTTTATGAATGGTTGGTTATGCCATTTGGGCTGACTAATGCCCCGGCATATTTTGTGGATCTTATGAATAGGGTATTCAGAGATCAGTTGAATAAGTTTGTCCTTGTGTTCGTTGATGATATTTTGGTCTATTCGAGGACAGAGGAAGAACACAAGGGACATTTAAGAATAGTGATGGAGGTGTTGAGAAAACACCAATTGAAAGCAAAGTTTTCTAAGTGTCACTTCTGGAAGAGGGAAGTGAGGTTCTTGGGCCATGTTGTATCAGAAAATGGGATTGCCATGGACTCGGCGAAGGTGGCTACGGTACAGGATTGGCCTACGCCCAAGAATGCAACAGATGTAAGAAGTTTCTTGGGGTTAGCGGGATATTATCGTAAGTTTATCCAAGGTTTCTCCAAGATAGCAGCACCATTGACCCAGTTGACCAAGAAGAATCAAGCTTTTGTCTGGGATGAAAGGTGCGAGGATGCATTCAAAAGTCTAAAGGACAAGTTGACAAGCGCACCAGTGTTAGTCATTCCTAAGGGGGATGAAGAGATGACGGTATACACGGATGCCTGTGGTACCGGACTGGGTGCTGTATTGATGCAAGGCGGTAGGGTTGTAGCTTACGCAAGTCGGCAGTTGAAACCGCACGAGAGAAGATACCCTACCCATGATTTAGAATTGGCAGCGATCGTGTTCGCGTTAAAGATGTGGAGACACTATCTCTTGGGAGAAAGATTTGAGCTGTTTACAGATCATAAGTCGTTGAAGTACCTATTCTCCCAGAAGGATTTAAATCTCCGTCAGCAGAGATGGTTAGAGTTCTTAGCTTCCTATGATTTTGACATCGCATACACACCAGGAAAGGGCAATGCGGTGGCTGATGCATTGAGTAGAAGACATGCCAGCTTAGGGGCTATGTTCCTTGAATGGAAGCAACTGGAGTTTATCGCGGGGTTTGATTTCAGACCAAAGTGCGAATTGAATCCAAAAATGTTAGCAAGTTTGACGATCAGACCCACTTTAATTGAGCGGATCGGCTCTAGTCAGAGGGACGATCCTAACCTATTGGAAATCATCTCCAAGTTAGAGATGGGTATCGATGAGGAGATGAACAAGTATGGGCTTGATCGAGATGGATGGCTTAGAAAGAATGGAAAGCTTGTTGTACCCAATGTCAATGGATTGAGAGATGAAGTGCTTAGAGAATGTCATCACTCAAAGCTGACTATACACCCCGGTGGTAATAAGATGTATCGAGATATGAAGCAGACTTACTACTGGGAAGGAATGAAACGAGACGTTGGGAAGTTTATATCCAAGTGTATGAATTTCCAGCTAGTTAAAGCCGAGCAAAAGAAGCCTAGTGGGTTGTTACAGCCCTTAGAAATTCCCGAATGGAAATGGGAGCAAGTCTCGATGGATTTCATCGATGGTTTACCAAGGACTAGATCGGGATATGACAGCATTTGGGTAATTGTAGATCGACTGACTAAAAGTGCAAGGTTTATACCAGTCAAATCGACTAGAACGGCAGCTAAGTTAGCAGAATTGTATATGAAGTGGATAGTGAGATTTCATGGAGTACCTAAAAGCATTGTGAGCGACTGAGACCCGTTGTTCACTAGTGGGTTTTGGAAGAGCTTACAAGAGGCTCTAGGGTCAGAGTTACATCTCAGTACCGCATATCATCCTCAGACCGACGGTCAGACGGAGAGGGTGAACCGTATTTTGGAAGATCTCTTGAGAGCATGTATATTGGATTTTGGTGGATCATGGGATGACCATTTGCATCTAGTGGAGTTTGCATATAATAATAGTTACCAATCCAGTATCGGTATGGCTCCGTTTGAAGCTTTGTATGGAAGACCGTGCAACTCACCATCATGTTGGATAGAGACTGGCGAGAAGTTTATGCTTGGACCAGATGTGGTGAGGGAAACTTCAGATAAGATCAAGATCATTCAACAACGAATGAAGGCAGCCCAAGATAGGCAGAAAAGTTATGCTGATAAGAGAAGAAGAGACTTAAAATTCTCCGTTGGCGACTTGGTGTTTGTGAAGATTTCTCCGTTGAAGAGCGTAATACGATTTGGCAGGAGAGGCAAGTTGGCACCAAGATTTGTTGGCCCATTCCCTATTCTTGAACTAGTCGGGAATTTGGCATATAGGATTGACTTACCAGAGAAGATGGCGGGAGTTCATAACGTATTTCATGTTTCCCAACTAAGGAAGTTCGTTCACGACTCAGATATGACTATTTCACCTGGTCAGTTAGAGGACTTCGAAGTAGAACCCGAGGCGGTTGGGAACTGCAAGCAGGTCCGTATTGTCGAGCACGACATGAAGCAACTTCGAAG
Organism: Allium sativum; assembly: GCA_030737875.1. Lineage (NCBI taxonomy): Eukaryota > Viridiplantae > Streptophyta > Magnoliopsida > Asparagales > Amaryllidaceae > Allium > Allium sativum. The sequence continues at coordinate 790,689 of JASFAX010000053.1, forward strand.
GAAGGCGGTGAAGCTAGTCAAGGTTCAGTGGAGCGAGGACGAGAATGATTGTACTTGGGAAACAGAGGAGGACATAAGGAAGAAGTATCCAGAACTCTTTACCTGGTAAGATTTTGACTTCGATTTAGTTTTCCGCATGCTAGGATAGGCTTGTCTGCTTGTTTTGCATATTTAATTGTTGTATATGGTTGTTAGGCATGCGGGATCCTTTGTATGTTTTGGGTTAAGGAATTTCGGGGGCGAAATTTCTTAAGGGGGGGAGAGTGTAACGACCCGCGTTCTACGCATCATAGGATCGTAGGATATTTATTTCTTTCACATACGAAGTCGTATGGTCATGTAACTTTGGGAGACGACTATTGGGGTCATTTCCCATGTTCATGATTTTTCCCGATTTTTAAATGACCATTTTACCCCTAGTTGGCACTGTTTTGGCCATAACTTTTGACTGAAGAAGAATTTTGACCTGAAACCACTTCCATTGGCTTCGGATGATGGTTTCTCTTTCCGTAGAGTGGTCATAATAGCCAAACGGACTTACCGTTTGGGAGATATGGCTAAAGCAAATTTCAGATGGTGAAAAACAGCTTAATTGGGCTTAACCGGGTGATTAGCAGCTAGGCCCAAGGGGAATTTCCGGTTTAGGGGTATATGGAGGCTGATTAGGGTTAGAAAACATTTCTTTAGACATTTTCCAGCCGCCACTTTCATTTCTCTTGATCTAGCCATGGCCTCCACTCTCTAAATCTCTCTAAAACACCCAAAAATCACTTTCTAATTGGGGATTAGGCATAGCAAACATCGAATCAAGGAGTATTAGCACAAGAACCGAGGTGGAGCTGCTGTGTAAGATTGGGAACAGCGCCAAATCAGAGGATATTTCAGTTTTGGGGTTCTAATTGTGGCAAAGGTGAGTGATAGCATCATTTTGACACTAATTACAGTTAATTAAGGGTAATTAGTGAAGATTAGCGAATTTATACACTAATAAATTCTGGAAAAATGTTTAGAAATTCTTAAATAATATTTCATGCCTCTGTTATAAAATTTAGACGATTTGATTAAGTTTTACTAAGTATGTGCTTAAACATGATTAAGAAGGATTATGGGAAAATGTGAGGTTTTGGCCACTTTTGATCTATTTTGATTCATTTGGATTGTTGTTTGGTGTTTGCGGTTGCTCTTACATATTGCTATGACTCTATGGTATGTTTTATGATTGATTAGAATAGTTAGATTGGTCGAAGACGCCGTCGTATGGCGCAAAACATTCGCTAGAAAAGTTGCAGGAAATACTGCAGAGATCCGGATCGGATCGGGTAGGGGATCGGATCGGGTAGGGGATCGGATCGGACATATCCGAACCGGACCGGGGCGTGGTACTTTCTGGAGCATGGCGTGAAGAGGCAACAAGGAAGGCCTGGTCGGATCGGAGGGGCGTAGCGTGGGATCGGAAGGAACAAGGAGGACTGAAGTGGAAGAAAGAGGAGCATGGATACTATATTCCGAACCGAACCGAGAGCAATACACGAACCGAACTGATGCTGACGAGACGGAGACGGAGGCACTCAAGCTATGGAGTATCCGAACCGAACCGCTTCAGAATCACCGAACCGAATCGCATGAGGGAGAGCACCGAACCGAACCGCATGAGGGAGAAGGACCCGAATCCAGAAGGTGGTGGCACTCCGAACCGAACCGGGGAACGTATCCGAACCGAAGCATGGGTGACCGGACCGAACCGGACGTGTACTTTTACTACTCCGTGATGACTCTTCTGAAGACCAACTCCAATTCGATCAAAACCCGAGATGCAAAGGAAGTCCAAATGAGAAGCTTTGACTCAGGATCCAGCTGGGAACCAATGAGTGGGCTTCATGATTGGGCTTTGCTGCGGGACGCGTGCCAAGGAGTTATCGACGTCTATAGCTTTGGACTACTATGGTTGGAGGTATGAAGGCGGATTCAGGGCCATTATGGCATCGGTAGAACCAAGCGCTATGACCAATGAAGTGGGTCATTGAAATGTTTGGTCATGACTCCAAGTGTTTGGCTTGGTCATAGCAGGGTTTCTACAAGTCGGGATTCGTCGTTACCTCAGTTTGTCTAGTGTTCCAAAGTGGTAGATGTCGTACGCTTTACGCACTGAGTGAGAGATGTGAGGATGGTTGCTATGGATGATTTGCTTGCTATCATTGTGACATGCACACCCCACCCCCGTATTCTTACACTATTTATTATGGCACCTTGGAGTATTGTACGGTATGTGGTACTAACTCTTTGGTTGCAGGTCCAGGTTCAGGTATGGTTTAGTATACCTGTTATTACTCTGTTTAGATGCTTATCGCTCATACCAGGCTTTATGTCTGACCCAGAGTTTTATGTCTCCTCTTATTACTCTGGGTGCTCACACGAGCAGACTAGAGACAGGTTAGCTGGTGATGCACGGGTAGATGATCCGGAGACGAGCAGGAGGCTTCCACGTAATATACATATATATAGTATTCTCCCTGTGTTGTTGAAGATCACTGCTTGGGCATTGGTGGTGTATCTTCTATTTTGGCTTTCTGTTGTTCAGAGACAGTAGATTTTGAAAAGTTGTAATAAGCTGTATTTGGATTTCCGCTGCTTTGAGATTGATGTTGGTTTTAGTTATCAGCTATGCACTGTCTCGCCTGTTTTATGTCAAGTACATTATTATTATTATATTTTATTCCATGCGCTGTGAGACATTCTATAGGTTCTTTGATTAGTTCATTCCCTTCTTTCCTTTCTTATGACGACCGTCTTGTGCTAGTCGGGCATGTGTACAGCGCACTTATGAAGGAAATGCAGACTGGTGCGGGGCTGGCCGTCACAGTGACAATATACCTTAATTGGGTGCGACCCACTTAGCCATGCCACCAGCCCGAATTTTTTCATTTCCTGGTTGATGAGGCTTGAGGTCATAACATATCCTTTGATAGATCACACCTTCATCTACTATGAATGCCATATCGTCATACCTGCCAAATCACAAATTGATTTTCCCAAAAATACCATGGATATAAAGCTAATAGAAACGATTTCCTATGCCACCAATGTAAATACGTTTGAAAAGATCAACTTACGCGATCTATTAGATATAATCTGTCAGACATTTGTCCATATAAATTGTCCACGGACTAGACAATCCGAAGGCATAATTCTGTAAGTCCATCTTAGGCAATTTTTACCTAGGATCGCCAAAACGGCCCTTGCATAGACTCTGTCTTCAAATATCTTCATCATATTTGATTAGTAATGCTAATGCCTATACAGGGTGGTTTTCAGACAATAAATATAATCCCGGTCTCTCCGTATTGACAATGGAAAAATGGTCAAAACTTTGATAGTTGGTTATTTAACTATCGAATGAAAACATCCATACAAACAAAGATATTATTTCCAAATGGAAATTTATCGATCAACCATCCATCAACACTGAGCCCCTTGAATTAATTTATCAATACTTTATTCATTTCTCCAATTTCCCCTATTTTCCCAAATGGTTCTCAAAACCCGTTTTGTCTCACATGATCCTTGGAAAACGTTCCCACATATTTAAACTATTTATTTTCTATATTTACAAAATATCTCCTTTTAACATCGGGAACTAATTCCATATATCCACAACTATTATTTTCTATATTTAGAAAATATATGTTATTAACATTGGAAATCATTTCCATTATTTATTCGCACATCACTATTATACCCCATTCATTAGTCTCTAACTGTAAACTAGTAAGGGGACAATTTCCCAAGTACCAACTCCGAAGGCCGAAACCAACATCAGATCAACACCTAGAAAGCCATTCAGATTAACTAATCTCCAGTCAGTTTCTAATTTCCTTAATCCCATTTCTTAATTTCTTATCAAATCATTTCTTATGCAACTCTCAGATTCGGTTTACGAATCCACTTTTACGAAAATATTGATTATAATGATAGCACTATAATTCCTATTTCCAAAATATTTAACTTTAAAATATAACTTTGATTCTTTACTTTGAATAATATTTAATAAATTAATTAATTAAAAAATCTTCACAAAAAATGGAAAGTAAACAGTATTTTCCTAAATTCGACGTCTAACTCTACTTCGAATAATTTCTATTCGATTAACGTTTCGAACTCCGGAATATTTTATCGTTTTCGGTTAACTCAATTTCTAAATTCATTTGTGAATTTATTACTTCCAAAACATCACCAATTCCTTTATCACCATTCCAATTTGCAAAACCTTTGCTTTTAAATCATTATTCACTTCAAAACGTGAAAATTATTTATTTACCGAAATCCAGACTCATTTCATTGAATCAAATCTTGATTTAAATTATAAATACATCACTATAATTTAAAATTCCATCTATCTAGTTCTTTTATGAATTCGTATTCATATTCCACTTCACAAACTCCATTTAAAAGTTAACTCTTTGTTAATTATATATTGAGTTTATACTTATATCTTCATTACATATTCGATAATAAATTATGGGTTCCAAATCTAGTGTTAACTATCTTGTCAAATTCCAAATTTTATAATATCTAAAAATAAAATATATTAACAACATCCGTCATCGTCGGATTTTAACTACAAATCCGTATGGGTTTATCCTCATTTCGAATATCGAAATAGTTTCATCGTTTTTGTTTGAAACGATTTCCCAATTTCCTTTCCCTATTCATTCTTATATCTTCAAATTATTTTAATAATTATTATTCCATTTTATTTATAAATATCAACTACTTGTTTTGAATAATTAAAACAAGTTATTATATTCTAGTCCATTCGAAATTTAATTTCTATTTGAAAATAAATTATTCTTTTTAAAACCCCAATTTCCTTTCCAATATATTCAAATATATTTTACGGTATTTAAATTCCAATTACTCTATGGTCAACGTTGTATAAAACATTTCAATAATCAATCACTGATTATTGGTCACGTCATATAATGCAATATATGTAAAACAACAATAAAATTGGTGAGGAATCAAGCTGAATCCCTCCAACCTGTTTCCCTGCATCAACAGATGTCAATCAACATAAATAACACTAATTTCATATCAATATGAAATATTATAATAAATAGAATCAATATCAAATCAACGATTTATATATATACAACTATACATATTATTCTAACCAATTAATTAGCAAATCATCCAAACAATCATCACACATAGCATTCAATCATTATTATCAATATTAAATAGCGTTTATAAAATTATAAAACTAAATAAAGTTAGTGAGTTTACTCACTGTGACGGCCCACCCCGCACCAGCCGACATTTCCAATGGAGTGCGTTGTACCGATGCCCGACCAGCACGGAACGATCGTCAAAAGAAAGGAAAAGGGAAGGAATTTGAACGGTGAACCAACAAAGAATCTGTAGTATATCTCACAGTGCATGGAACAAAATATAATAATAATAAAATAACTTGACATAAACAGGCGAGACCGTGCATAAGATGAAAACTAAACCATCATAGCAGCGGAAAATTCATAATACAGCTTATGATCCAGACCATCTTTATTACAACTTTTAAAACTATCTCTAAAGCAAAATAGGAAGGTACACTACTAATACCCAAAGTAGTGACCAACAACAAAACAGGGAGAATATATGGAAATAATACGTGTAAGCCTCCTGCTTGTCTCCGGATATCTATTCGTGCATAATCACCTGACATGTATCTAGTCTGCCCGTTTAAGAGCACCCAGAGTAATAAGAAGAGACATAAAACTCTGGGTCAGACAAAAGTCTGGTATTGGCGATAAGCAACAAAAATAGAACAATAACAGTATACATAACCATACCTAAACCTGGACCTGCAACCAAAGAGTTAGCACAACAGAATGTACAATACTTTAAGGTGACACTAACACATGGTGTGAGAATAATGGGGAGGGGTGTGCATGACATGGTGATAGCAAACATCAAACATAGTAATCATCCTCACATCTCTCACTCAGTGCGTAAAGCATATAATATCTACCACTTCGATCACCCAATCCTTTGCTACAATCACTTTACCCCATGGAGTCACGATGACTCCACTGCACTGATCCATAGCCACTAACCCTTCGCTTTGTCCACTCTGCCCCATGGAGTCATGACAACTCCATTGCACTGGCTCATAGCCTTGCTACGATCACTCTACCCCCATGAAGTCATGATAACTTCACTGCACTAATACATAGCCAATAATATGTTCCTCAGTGGTGAGTCAAAGCTATAGACATCGGTAGCCCCTTTACACACGTCCTGCAGCAAAGTCTAACTCATGAAGTTAACTCATTGGTTCCCATCCGGATCCTGAGTTCTACTTCCTATTTGGAATACCTTTGCATCTTCGGCTTTAGTCTCCTCTGGATCGGTTCGGAAACAAGCCTCCATTCTTCTTATCCTTCTTTCTCTCGTTCGACTCGTGATCATTATTCGTTCAGTTCATGACGCTCTATGGGGGTTGGATCGGTTCGTGGTGCCCTTCCCTTGGCAGTTCGGTTCGTCATGCCTCCTCCAGATCATCGGGTCAGTTCGGCTCGTGGCTCCCGTTTCTTTTTCAGGTCGGGCTCCTTCACTCAAGTGGGTCGGTTCGGGATGAACATGTAACGTCCCAGATTTTTGAACGATAATTACAAATATTTAATTCTGTTTTAAATATTGATTTGGTAATATTAATGAATTTATTATCGAATTATTTTGTAAAATCGAGTTAGAATATATATAATTTATAATATAATTAAAACGAGCTCAAAACGACGCGACAGTTCGTAATTTACGTTTTGAAATTCAATTGAATATACAGGATCCGATATAAGTTGGATTTTCGTGAAATAAGAAACGTTTGAACCGATTCGATTATATCTTCCTAAGGAAGAGAAAAATGAAGATTTCGTTGTACCGATTTCATGTTATGTGCAGATAAAATTTTGAAATAGTCGCTATGGAATATCGTTAATAAACGATAGCGGTTATTAAATAAATATAAAGCAATTCCTGTGTATTTGGATATCATTTTAAACCAAATTTCTGAACATTGAATTTAAAATATATCGGTTTATTCTGGAGCTGTAAAATATTTCACGTGGAGATATATGAAAATAATAATTTATTTTAAATAGAATTGTTTAGATTTTATTATATTTTTATCGACTGTATATAGGCCTCAAGAATGATTATTTTTCCAAACGACTTCTGTTTCCAATAAAACAAATCTTATTGGAATGCATACAATTAATTATTGCTAGATTTTCAATTTGTGGCCAATCGGGGTTGTTTTATCAGTGGATGATATTTAAAGGCGAACCGATAAATTAAACAGTAACGTTGTGCAAACGAAGTCAGTTTTCGAGGAGACAAATTCCATTAGATTCAAAAATCTGAGACGTAGCGGTGCTTCAATTTTCATTGCGTTTGAAGTTTACATGCGTGGTCCATATATTTAACGGTTACCGATAAAACCGGTTAGCGTTAGGATTTAATATTGAAATAAAATTGAAAATAAAAAATATAAACATTTTCCTACCTCATTAAGAAAATGTGAGGTACAAATTTTTTTTTTTTCATGCTGTGTTTACTTTTTCACGTTGTCCTACCACTCTAGTGTTTCGCAATGTATATACTTTTCAGTTGACAACCGTGCTTCCTAATCCTTTTCAAAACCGTGTTTCCCAAGGAATTTTATTTTCGTGCGTAGCACGTTGTTTGTCTCCGTGGGCTCCAAGGCATTGTAAATGTGATCCCCAAACTACTTCATCTATATATAACCTCTCGCCTTTCCTGTTTTCCCCATTTAACTTTTTGTTGTGTTTCCTCTCTCTACTGAACCCGCATACTTTCTATATAAAAAAGAAGAGGGCGGAAGTAAAAAGAAGCTGGGAAGGATGAAGCTCTCACGCGCATGGGGTTCAACATGAGCACACTATGTTGGAGATGGAGATGCATGAAGGGACACTACTATGGGTACATGGGTTATAACGTTTCGGAAAGTGGAAGAAAATAGGAGGGGTGCAGTTAGAAGGTGCTGCATGTGAACTGAATGGAGGAAGGCTGGAGGGGAAATGAGAACAGCAGGTATTGGGAAAGGTTTGTGTGTGCATGGGTAAAAGGTCATTGCGTTTGCTGTATGGTGAAGGGTGACGAGGCTTCTGATTGAAGCATGCACAGGGACTGGAAGAAAGAAGTGGTAAGAGTGAAGGGGTGAGGCTCGGTGGTTCTCTGGTGTTAGGAGGTGGTGTGGGTACAGTGAAAAGAAAATTTGTGCAAACTTTTTCTGGAAGTGCACGTTGAATGGAGTAGTCATCACATGAGCGAACTGTTTTAGCATGGAATTAGTGATATATGGGTGTAGTTGGGTACATGGAAAAGTGAGGACACAGCATGGTGAAGAAAACCTGTAGCTGTGAATTTCTTTTAGGAATGAAGAGGGTGGGTTTGTAGAGAAAAGGTAGTGGGCTGTTCATTCTAGGCCTTGGGCTTTCGGCGAAAAGTATATATAAAGAAAAAAAGAAAGGGATCAGACATTTTAATGCATGCAAATGGAATTTAATGTATGGATTGGCACAAAGAGAGGACGGTGAACGAAACAATTTGAAGGTGGTACCTTTGAACGATGCGAGGGATATATGGAATCATCGGGCCTGCGGTAACCTTTAATTCAAGGTAATCATGCCTATTAAATTATAATTTAGGGAATTTACTATATCAATCAAACCAAAGCATTTTGTTATTATAATAAAGAAATATATTAATTAATTAAATAAATTGTATATTGAAAATGTTTATAACTTATGCTTAGGTTAACCGAATTGGACGACACAAATAGCAACGGAAACGTGACGACAAACGCCGTATTTTGGAATCAGTCTGGACTGATATGAAAGCAGTAGGAGTTTCCAGTTAAATTAAAACAACTTTTTGATCTTACTAAAACCGAACTGCCTCAGAAATCAAGGTGAGTTCAACTCACTCAGTTTACCCCGTTTATATTTTATATAAACTGGGTTCTCTTTTATTTATGTGTGCAATGTTTGATAATGGTCAATATGTGATTACTGTTGTATGTATGCTGAATATTTTGATATTCATTGATTAAATTAAGCGTTTGTTTAATTTAATCAAAGTAAATCGTTATTGTAGACGAATAAATCCCAAACAAGGTAACTTACCTTGTTGGTTACATTTATAATAATATAAACATATTAAACAAATAATTGAATGCTTGATTTGATTGGTTGTTGACTGTCATTTCTGTTTATTGTGATGAGTAAATATAATGTCATATTGAATTTGAAGTAACCCATTGTGATGCAGGGAAGGAAAGGTAGGAGGATCCAACCGGATTCCTCAAATATGTTGCTTACTTATATAATTTGTTAATCAGTCTGATTGATTGTGATTGTTGAAACCAAGTTCAACACTTATTTGATATTAACTAATGAATGATATTGGTTAGGTAATTATCGGCAGATGTCTTGTAAATGAATCGTTTTACAAAGATTGATTTACTGTTAGGTAAATCAATAGAAAACAAGTTATAAGATTTGTTCATATCTAAAGACAGTGAAATCTATTTTTATATATTATTTTTAAATGAAGTATTAAAGGAAATAAATAATTATCTTGTAATTTTAAAACGAACACATAAGACAAGATTTGTATGTTATTGAGTTTTGTAAGCAAATGAGCAGTGATTAACCAAACGGTTAAACGTGAGATTGATTGTTTTCCAATGAACACTTAAATGAGACTTATTAAATTAGATTGTTAAACCAAATGAAATTTATTTAAATTTAATTTAATTTAAAGAAATAACCAAGCATAAAATGGATAACAAAGTAACCATGTTGAAATGACCAAATCGACTACTTGTACGAGGATTGATTATTAAAAACTATTATTGGATTGTTGATTTTTATTGAAGTTAAATATCATTTTAAAATTACCTTTCAGAAGATTAATTATAGTCGATAATGAAGTAAATTATTTGATGTAAAAGATAATAGACAATTAACAAGTAGTTGATCCGTAAATAGGATTTTTTTTAAATTATATTATGAATATGAATTCATAACGTGATTCAATAGGCAAGATTTGAATATATAATAGTGTTTTCAAAGAAAACCAAGTTGTTTGATATATCGAGTCCAAAATTTTATAAAAAGAATAATGTTAACTTTTAAAGCGAATAATGTTTGAAAGGAACCAGGTTAAAAAGGAAATGGTGATAAAGGAAATTAGTTGAGTAAAACTTAATTAAAAATGATTTTTTAATAAGTATTCTCATATTTATATAAGTTGGATTTTTGAAAGGAAAGTGTCAAACAAGATTGATGTAAGTTGAATTCAAACGGAAACCTTAGTGGGTTGAACTTGGTTATAAAAGTGATGATCTAACGACAAAGATCTAGAGATGAATATTTCAAATGTGAAAGGAGTTATTTAAACAGAACTAAGATAAGTGGTTTTTTAAAAAGGGGATTCTAAATTGAATATAAGTGTTGGGAAAATGATAGAATGAGTCTTCGTTGATAAGCTTCTATCTATTCTGAAGATAAGAATGTTTTCGTCTCAAGGTTTGAGAGGTAAATAAAATACCCCAACTTGTAACGACTTCATGATTATTCAAGGATGATATTAGTTTAGAAACGAGGATAGTGGAAATGATTAAAATAAGTATTTTCGTAAAGAATATCATGAACGATAATTCGAAGGATTTTAAGTTTTCTGGGAATAAGTGAATGAGTATAATTTATTTTCTATTCTACGATCTTTAACCAACAGGAAGGGTATACGACTATATTGTTAAACCCAAAGGTTTTGTTATCTTTTATAAACGAACAACTAAAGTGTGTGTGTCGCACACAGTAAATTATTCAGTTGTGACTATCCTTTGTAAATGAACAATTAAAGTGTGTGCGTCGCACACGGTATTTTACTCCGTTTGTCAGTTTGTTTGTACGACATTTATTTGCAATTTATAATCTTTGTCACACTTTGGAAATTATCATTTTATTTATAAGTCTATGCAATTCTATACTTATGTGAATTAAAATATGTTTGAAATGAAAATTTCAAATGTTAAGCGCCATTACTCGTATGAAGATAACAAGATAAAATATGCGAATAAGATTTCCAACTTATATTGTCCATTTTCTATTTCAAAAAATATCATTGATTATATTTGGAGAATAATTCGGAAATCATTTACTTCATTAATTTGAATTAAACATATTTAAACTTTTTATAAGTTGAATAAAAATTGGAAAGGCGGTAATCCAAATGTCGAAAGTTTGTAGAAATCAAATTAACGACTGTTTAACTAAAGAGGCCAACTGACGCTGTATACTGGACCAGTGAATCCATTTTTCCCTATGGATGATGATTGTTTATTTTGATAGTTAAATCACCAACTATCAAAATCTGACTAAATCGATTGTTGGTTCGGAAAGACCGGGATCGAATTTATATTCGAAAACCATTCCGACCAACAAATACGTTAAGGTTGAAGATGTTCAGAAGATGGTCAAGATGGAGCATTGAAGACCGTAGATATTCATAAGCGGAAGGATTGCTGTTGAATTCCTCTGGCTAGCTACCAGAGGTTTATACACTGTGATTCTATCATGGTTGAAATCTATGGATTTGCAAGGACCACTCGCTACCAATCCATAGGGTGATTCCTAGGATGTGATAGGAGGGTGCCTTCAGTTCATCCTGTTCCTGGATGACTTGTATGGACGAGTGTCTGACAGAGTATTTCCAGACGGTCATATACACTGACTTCTTCAAACGTGCCAGTCTATTTTTGAGGACATCAGTTAGTGATTTGACGGATCTGACAATGTGACATTCAAAGTGATGTGTTGACAAGTAAACGTAGCCTCAAGTCTCATCAATCGGGAAATGACAAAAATCAGGCAGGCAGCATGGCTATGTGGGTCGCTCCCATTAAGGTGTATAATCACCCATCTAGAGAAAATCCATTTCATTCTTTAATCTATTTCGATGTTGTCCCTTTTTTCAGGAAAGGATTGCTGATCCTAACCGTTGGTGATATACATTCGATACACTCAAGCGAAATGAGTGGTCGGTAATGTGTGGGCCGGGTTGCAAGATGTTCTTATTGAATCCAATGTATTCGCCTCTAGAGATACACTATCGGCAGGTGGTTCCATACCTTGTCATAGTCGAAATCCAACCTCCAATAAGCGCCTGCGGTTTTGATTATATGCTATATATGTGGAGTGTGAGATGCAAGTGTTCCGCTAGATTGTTATTTATTTGTATTTAGACACTATTATAATATCAAAATAATATATGATTTCAAAATGTTTTGGGTTATAGTAAGGTAAAAACCAACCGTGTTTATGTGTGGGTTGGTCTTACTATTATCCTTTTCTTTCAAAAGGATTTTTGAATTTAAAATCAATATGGATGTTATGTAAACTTAGTGGGGTTCTCACTCTGATTCACCAGACTGACCCAGTATTTGTAATGCTCGGGTTAGCCCGGGTTGTACAAGTTCAGGTTATCGGACACTACGAAGTTCAGAAGACGTGCTGTAGGATTTCAAACGTATTGGTAATTATTCCGCTGTGTGGTGTATATAAGGACAGGTTATTATACCGTCCAGATGTATTGATGTACTCTGATGATTGTAAGTATTTTATAAGCTCTCAATAAAAGTTATTTCTATATTATATTTGTTCCGCTGCGATGCGAGACACTAATTCTGTTGTGTTTTCTTCTTCTTATTTCTTTTATTCTAATATTTCTTTCTTTCTTATCTCATCCTCTAAATTCTTTCAATTAGCATCTGGATTTCCAGTACAATTTGAGTTGGATTAGTGTTGTTCGATCAGCTCAAAAGGTACCGGAAATTTAGGTCGCTACAGAGCATCCGGGTCGGGTCGTGGTCTTCAAGTGCGAGCGGATCGGTTCGTGAGCTTCTGAAGGTCAGTTCGTACCATCTTCATAAGTTCGGGGTCGTGAGTCATGAACGGGTCGGTTCGGAGGGGGTCTGATTCAGTTCCTGCAACTTTTCCAACGACTGTTTTACGCCACACGGCAGTGTTTTCGACCATTCTAACTTTGCTAAACAATCACGAATCATACCAAACAGTAATACCAACATGTATAATAAACCATATACACCAAAACGATGAATAATCATGTACATGTGGATCAAACATACCCAAAATCCATGATTTCCCCCTTACTTATGTTTAACCATAACTAACGATGGGATTAGAAAAACATATCCAAATTAACCTAAATTTCTACCAGACCCCTAAAATAATATTTAAGAATTTCTACATATTTTTCCAAAATTTTAACATGCATAATTTCGCTAATTAACACTAATCACCCCAAATTAGCCGTAATTAGTGCAAAACAATGTAAATCACTCACCTTAGACACAAATAAAACTTTAGATATGAAACTCTACTGTTTTAGGGCGTTTTCCAATGCAACACAACAGCTCCAACTCTGATTTGATGCTAATCCTCCTTGATTTGGTGTAGATTAAGCTAATACGAGATTAGAAAGTGATTTGGGATGAATTTAGAAGGTGGAGGCCATTACTAGGGTTACAGAAATGGTTTAGGTAGCTGAGAAAATGAAATGAGATCATTTCCTAACTTTTTTCAGCCTCCCCATAACCCTAATCCCGAAATGGTTTATGTGCTCATATGCTAATTACTCTAATTAGGCCCGGTTAAGCTGTTTTTCACCTTCCAAACCTTACTTTAGCCATATCTCCCAAACGGTAAGTCTGTTTGATCAATGTGACCACTCTTCGGAAAGGTAAACCGTCATCTGAATCCAATGGAAGTGGCTTCAGGTCAAAACTCCTTACCAATCAAAGGTTATAAATGAAACAAGATTCACTAGGGGCAAAACGTCATTTAAAAATAGGCAAAAATCGTGAACACGGGAAATGACCCCAATAGTTGTTCCCCAAAGTTACACAACCATACGTCCTCATATGAAAATGAAATAAATATCCTAGGATCCTTCGATGTAGAATGCGGGTCATTACATTCTCCACCCCTAAGAAATTTTGCCCCCGAAATTCCTTAACCAAAACATACAATGGTATCCCATATTCCTATCACCCATTTATAAACAATCAAACACACATAATAACACAACAAGTTTATCCTAACATGCGGTTAAGTAACAAATGAATAATTATCGCTATTAAAATCTTACCAGGCAAAGAGTTCTGGATGCGTCTTCCTTATGTTGTCCTCTGTTTCCCAGGTACAATCATTCTCATTATCACCCCACCGGACCTTGACCAGTCTCACCGTCTTCCTTCGAAGTTGCTTCGTATCGTACTCGACAATACAATTCGGCCTGCGGTTTCCAACCGCCTCGGGTTCTACTTCGATGTCATCCAACTAATCTGGTGAAATAGTCATATCGGGGTCAAGCACAAACTTTCTTAACTGGGAAACATGAAATACGTTGTGAACTCCTGCCATCTTGTCAGGTAATCCAACCTTATATGCTAAATTCCCAACTTGTCCGAGAACTGGGAACGGACCAACAAAACTTAGTGCTAGCTTGCCTCTCCTACCAAATTGAATCACGCTCTTTAACGAAGAAATCTTGACAAACACCAAGTCGCCAATGGAGAATTTCAATTCTCTTCGTCTCTTATCAGCATAACTCTTCTGTCTATCATGGGTAGCCGTCATTCGTTGTTGGACAACCTTGATCTTATTTGAGGATTCTCTTATCACATCTAGCCCAAGCACAAATTTCTCATTAGTTTCTAACCAACATGATGGTGAGTTGCATGATCTTCCGTATAAAGCTTCAAATGGAACCATACCAATACTAGACTGATAACTATTATTATATGCGAACTCAACCAAATGCAAATGTTCATCCAATGACCCTCCAAAATCTAATATGCAGGCTCTCAAGAGATCTTCTAATACTCGATTCACCCTCTCTGTTTGACCGTCGGTTTGAGGATGGTATGCGGTACTAAGATGTAATTCTGACCCTAAAGCCTCTTGTAAGCTCTTCCAAAATCCACTATTAAACAACAGATCTCGGTCACTCACAATGCCCTTGGGTACTCCATGAAATCTCACTACCCACTTCATGAACAGTTCTGCTAACTTAGCTGCTATTCTATTCAACTTGACGGGTATAAACCTTGCACTCTTGGTCAATCGGTCCATAACCACCCAAATGCTATCATGGCCCGATCTAATCCTTGGTAAACCATCAATGAAATCCACTGAGACTTGTTCCCATTTCCATTTTGGAATTTCCAATGGTTGCAGCAAACCACTAGGCTTCTTTTGCTCGGCTTTAACCAGCTGGCAATTCATGCATTTGGATATAAACTTTCCAACATCTCTTTTCATCCCTTCCCAGTAGTAGACCTGCTTCATGTCTCGATGCATTTTGTTACCACCGGGATGAATAGTCAATTTTGAGTGATGACATTCTCTAAGCACTTCATCTCTCAATCCATTAACATTGGGTACAACCAGTCTTCCAGTCATTCGAAGCCATCCTTTTCTATCAAGTCCATCCTTGTTCATCCTCTCATCATTGATATCCATCTCCACCTTGGAGATGATTTCTAATAGATTTGGATCGTCCTTCTGACTGGAACAAATTCGTTCAATTAAAGTGGGTCTGATCGTCAAACTACTAACATTTCTGGACCCAATTCGCACTTTGGTCTGAAGTCATACCCAGTGATATACTCCAGTTGCTTCCATTCCAGAAACATAGCCCCTAAACTGTCATGTCTCTTACTCAATGCATCAGTTACCGCATTGCCCTTTCCTGGTGTATATGCGATATCGAAATTATAGGAAGCCAAGAATTCTAACCATCTTTACTGTCAGAGATTTAGATCCTTCTGAGAGAAGAGATACTTTAATGACTTATGATCGGTAAATAACTCGAATCTTTCTCCCAATAGATAGTGTCTCCACATCTTCAATGTGAACATGATTGCTGCCAACTCCAAATCATGGGTAGGATATCTTTTCTCATGAGGTTTTAGTTGCCGACTAGCATAAGCTACAACCCTACCTCCTTGCATCAATACAGCACCTAGTCCGGTACCACATGCATCTGTGTATACTGTCATCTCTTCATTCCCTTTGGGAATGACTAACACTGGCTCACGCGTCAACTTTTCCTTTAGACTCTTGAATGCATTTTGACACCTTCCGTCCTAAACGAAAGCTTGATTCTTCTTGGTCAACTGAGTTAACGGTGCTGCTATCTTGGAGAAGTCTTGGATAAACTTACGATAATATCCAGCTAATCCCAAGAAACTTCTTATATTTGTTGCATTCTTGGGCGTAGACCAATCTTGTACTGTAGCCACCTCGTAGGGTCCATGGCAATACCATTCTCTGGAACATGGCCCAAGAATATCACTTCCCTTCTCCAAAAGTGACACTTAAAAAATTTCGCTTTCAATTGGTGTTTTCTCAACACCTCCATCACTATCCTCAAATGTTCCTTGTGTTCTTCCTCTGTCCTCGAGTAAATAAGGATATCGTCCACGAACACAATAACAAACTTATTCAATTGGTCCTTAAATACCCTATTCATAAGATCCACAAAATATGTTGGTGCATTGGTCAACCAGAATGGCATGACCAACCACTAATAGAATCCGGACGGCGTCCGAAAGGCCGTTTTAGGAATACTCTCAGCTGCTACTCGGAGCTGATGAAATCCTGTCGCGAGGTCCAACTGGGAGAGCACTCTTGCTCCTTCCAGTTGATCAAACAAATCATCTATCCATGGAAGAGGATACTTATTCTTCTTAGTCACTTTATTCAACTCGCGATAGTCCACACATAAACGAAGGGAACCATCTGCCTTAGTGGTGAATAAAACTGGTGTACCCCACTCGAAGACACTTCTTTGGATAAATCCCTTCTTCAAAAGATCGCTTACTTGCACCCCCGATCTCTCGCTGCTCCTGTGGTGCCTTATGACGAAGTGGCATCACTATTGGTCTGGCATCTTTCACTAAATCAATACGGAACTCAATCTCTCGGTGTGGTGGAAGTCCGGTCACTTCCTCGAAGATATCCGGATACTGGCCAGCAATGGGAACACCTGATAACTCGTCCTACGGGATGTCGAGGGAATTCAGAAAACTAGCCATCACCCCATCACTATGTAGGCCGCCAAACACTACCCTACGCCCATCATCCGCCCTAATAGTCACCGAAAATCCCTCACAGTCTACCACCACCCTATACCTTTGGACCCAATCGACTCCCAAAATAATGCCATACTCAGTAAAGCCCAAAACAAAGCAATCACAAGCAAACATACATCCATGACTCGATAAGACCAAATTTTGCCAAAACATATTAAGGATAGTCGAACCACCAATCGCGTTCATCACCACTAAAGGTCTATCGACCATCCAGGCTCCAATCCCAACCTATCTACCAGGTCACTAGATATGAAGGAATAGGAAGCCCCAGTATCAAACAATACTCGAACAGGAACATCATAAATAGAAAGCATACCTTGAATGACAACATTCTTATTTTCTCTGCTGCAGTTGGGACATTCGACGAAGAAGGAGCGACACTGACAGCATAATCTTTCACAATCTGCTTCTCTTTAGAAGGTTGTGGACATTTATCCTTGTGATGTCCCACTTGGCCGCAGTTGAATCACTTCCTGTCCGCTGGCTTTGCTTTACATTCTTTGGCATAGTGGCCCTTCTTGCCACAGCTAAAGCACTCTACATCTTTCCTGTCTTTCTTTTTCTGACCATCCTCGGTCTGATTCTGCTTCCTTTTATTCTAAGAATTATTCTTACCTCCACCGCTTGCCTGCGGCTTTGGCCCCTCTACAGATGCAACAGCGACTTCAGACTTAGGCTTTGGATAAAGGCTCTATAATCTCAATGCTTTCCCAACAATCGATTCAAAAGTATCATCAATATGGTTTATAAGCCTTTCTCCCAAGTACTGATCTAAACCAGTTATGAACTTCTCATTCTTCTTCTCCGCAGTATCGATAAGAGATAATTCATACTTCGATAAAGTATCGAACTCAACAATATATTCTGAGACTTCCCTACCATTCTGTTTAAGCTCTAAGAACTTCCGGAACAGCTCCGACTTCTGGGCAGTTGGGATAAACTTATCACTGAATCGGGTCTTAAACTGATTCCAAGTAACTTGATCCTCGGGAGTAGCTGCCTTTATAGCGTTCCACCAATCCATAGTCCGTCCTTGCAGCTGGCGGGATGCTAGCTTTCTCTTTATTGCATCTTCGATTCCCAAATCCTCGAAGATACGCTCACAACTATCAAGCCAATCCTGAACTTCTGCAGCCGATTCCATTCCGTGGAACGTGGAACGACCTGGGTTTTCGCGATCCTGAGTAATCGACATATAACCTAATGTGGACTATCCAAGCATCGGAAATACCGGATAGTTAATGAAAGAAGTTAGAGGGTGAGGATAAATAAAATAGAAAATTATAATAGAAGAAGAAGAACATACAATATCTAAGTAACACGAATCTCACAGTGGAACGAATAAAATATAACATAACTTTGAAATAAAACCAGTATATGTATACAATAACATTTATCAGAGTACAACACTTACAACACAGCGGAAATAAACAACTACTATAAAATCCTGAAGCCTCCTGCTCCAAGCTCTCAGCATATCTGTAAAATCCTGACTACTTGACTGCCCATACAAATTTGGGCACCCAAGAGTTTAGGGAAAACAAAACAAAATAAACTCCGGGTCAGTCATGTGGCTGGTGTGAGTAAAACAATTTATAACAACTTGAGAAAATAAACGATATCTCATAAGACCACGCCGTATAACACGGAACGGGTTTTTCCCTTATGAGAATCCAAAACATTTGATTCAACATTCAAAAATCCTTTTGAAATAAACGATAATCTTTATATCAAAATCATTTTGATTTTATAATAGTGTCTATCAACCACAATATAATTATCATCTAGCAGAACGCTTCCATCTCACGTTCCACATACATAATATATAATCAAAACCGCTACCGCTTATTGGTTAATGAATTCCAACTGGCAAGGTATGGGACCACCTTCCGACAGTGTATATCTAGAGAGGAATACACCGGGTTCAACAAGAACATCTTGTAACCCAGGCTAAACATGACTGGTCACTCATTTCGCTTGAGTGTACCGAATGTATTAACACCAACGGTTGGGATCAGCAACTGTTTCCTGAAAGGGACAGCATCTAAATAGATTATATAAGTAAATGAAACTCTAGATCAGGTGACAATACACCCTACTTGGAAGCTAACCACTTAGCCGTGCGACCTACTCGATTTTATTCCATTTCCTAGTTGTAAGGCTAGAGGCCGTAACGTATCCTTTTACAAACCACACATTTCTTCACTTAGAATGTCACATCGTCATACCCGCTAAATCATAAATTGATTTCCCCAAAAATCCCACGGGTATACAGCTAAGAGAAACGAAATCCCCGCCACCAAACGTAAATATGTTTGAAGAGATCAACTTACGCGATCTATTAAATATACTCTATCAGATATTCTTCCATACAGGTCGTCCTGGGAATGGAAAGACCGAAGGTACTATTCTGTAAAAAGGACAGCCCTTGCATAACTCCGTCTTCAATTATCTTCATCATATTTGATCGCAACGCTAACGCCCATACAAAGTGGTTTTCGGATAATGAATCTGATCCCGATCTCTCCGTATTGATGACGGAAAAATGGCCAAGAAATTTGATAGTCAATGATTTAACTATCAAAGAAAAACATGTGTGCAAACAGCGATATTATTTCCAGATGGAAATTATATCGATCAATCATCATTTAACATTTATCTCCTTAGTTCGTTAATTTATTCATTTTTCATCTCATGTTTCCATATATTCAACATTTCTTATTTTCTAAATTTAGAAAATATATGTTATTAACATTGGAAAACGTTTCCATTCTGATTCACGCATCACTATCTTCCCACCTCTATCAGTCTCTAACTATAAACTAATATGAGAAAAATTTCCCAACTATAACCCGGAAGGCCGATACCAACATCAGATCGATACCCAAAAAGCCATTCAACTCAACTAATTTCCAGTCAGTTTCTAATTTCAGTAATTCCATTTAAATTCCTAATTCAAACCCCAGATTCCTTTATAATATTTTATTTGCAAAATATTTACTTTAATCTAATTTTTCACATAAAATGTGAATGACGTGTCTATATATAATCAAACAGTTTGATTTTGTATTTAAAACCAAGTCTCAAACCCAAATTCTATTTATATTTTTATTTGTAGAATTATTCATACAAATCTCATTTTTATTTCTAACACTTAAATCTCATTTATAATTCCCTTTATATAACTCTATTTATTTTCTATAAATCTTTTTATATTATTCTATTTATTTTACATAAATCCTTTTATATAATTCTATTCATTTTATATAAAAATATTTCATTTTCAATATTCACTTTGAAAATTTCCTTTTATACATTGCAGTAATTCATATGGTATTTACAATACCAAATAACATGACCAGTGGCATCATAACCAATCAAAGATTATATATCATATCATTTATCACAATATATGAAAGAAAACAGTATTATAAATATTGAGGAATCCAGTTGGATCACTCCAACCTGTTTCCCTGCATTCACAGATGTTAAACAATATAAATAACATCGATTTCATTTCAATATGAAATATTCTGATAAACAGAATCAATATTTAATTAACGATATATATATATATCGTTATCTACAATTTCAACCAATAATCAGTAATTCAACCAAACAATCAACACACAGCAATCAATCATCATTTATCAACACTAGATTATATTTATAAAAATATAAACTGTACAATTTAGTGAGCTTTACTCACATTGTTTTGCAGTTGACGGTTCTGCTATTGTTTTCATTTAAAATCAAACGAGCATTTGATTTTATCACGAAATGCCAGTAGCTCGGTTCTCAGCAGATATAGTTCCATGATGTAGAATCCGTCAATATGAATCCATCGAATCTGGTCGCATCCAATTCTGATAATATATGATACGAACAATACGATTTTAATTTAAATCATAAATCCTTAATTATATAATTAACTTAACTTTAATTACTTTCTTTTATAATTAGCAGAGCAATACCCTTTTATTCTTATGTTCCCAATCAGGTGCTCCGACCTATCCACGCATCGTTTGAATAATCTCTCGTTGCCCCCTTCACAGTTCACCAGAGGATCGAACTTGTCCATTGTACACTACCATTATCGTGCCGCCCCAAATTGTCGCCCTCCTGAACATCATGATGACCCCTGGCTCAACGCCCATAACAGTGAAGTAATCCATATATTTTTTCATTTATCCAAATACAATTCAGACCAGAAGCTTACAACTTCTCAATCCCTTCTTTCTCCCCAGTAATTTAAATCATGACACCCTCCTCACGTCACTAAGCTCCACCTAAAATTCTCTATGTTGTTTTCTTTCCCATTTCACAATTGAACAAACAGAAGTTACCATTTAATTAAGTTCCCATTACATCCTCCTGCCAAAAAGTGGACTGCTATTAGGACCTTCATGCACTAATCTACAAAATGACACTCCCCTGTTATTCCAAGATGTCGTGCTCCCTTCCACCCTTCTTGTTCATTTTACACGACACAACTCTCCAGGATAATCAACCTGTTCCCTCCCTTTCATCACTCAACTCATACTGTTGAACTCAAACCAACCCAAAGAATCGCGACGCTCGCCTTCACACTACAGGTACCAGAGTCTTTTGCCATGAATCCCTCCTGAACTTCCTTACCAATACATCCTCCACTTCACCACTGAAAATCAAATATAAGTAACCAAAATTTCCCACTTCCATCCATACCCATTTCCGCACCAATTTCATGATATTCGCACTCCCTTTTACTGTCGCGACATGGCCAATTCCACCATGTACAAAAAAAAAAGTTGCGACCATCTTACACTCGAAAACACCCAAAAAAAATCTCTAGTGAGATGCTAAACCCTCTCGAAAACCCCAATCCAACACTGCGAAATCCAAACGCTGCTTCCATTTCACAAATAAAACAAACCCTAGACTACGGGATCCCCTTTTCCGAACTCGACGCAGCACATTTTGAACATGCTGAGTTGAAGCTTATGTGTTAGAGAATCCAAAAATATACCTATCATGATTTTTATGTTTTTATTTGATTTTCTATCGATTTTACAAATTCACGATTTAAAGAAGAATAGAAAATAGCGGCGGCACTGAAGCCTTGACCGAGAATTGAAAAAGACTTAGGGTTAGAGGATGTTAAGGTGTATTTATAGGATAATTTTATTATTTTTATATTGATTATTTTGTTAATTATAACCAATTGTTATTCCATTCATCATTTAAAAATTCCTTTTATTATATAACATATCCAAATTCGAAGAAAACGGACATACAGCTACAATTCGACACTACGGACCCAACGAAACTTGTTTCGTTGAATTCTGAGTCCGTTTGCTCACACTGCACATTTTTAAAGTCAAATTATTGACTGTTTTTCACATTAAAATAGCATACGGCCATATACTAACTCCAAAAATCATGAAAATTGAAATCTAACAATAATTTAATATTTCGGATCCAACAAAATTAGATTCGTCGAAAACGGAGATCGTTTGCAAAAACGACTATTTTAAAAGCCCTAAATAAACCCATTTAAATATTAATATATTTAAAAATAGTTAAATTTAATATAAATAATTTAATATTATCGTATATATTCACAATAGAATATCATACAGCTCCAATTGGTTTTATAACTCGATATTCAAATCCCGGTTGAATCGATATTCATTTTATATTAAAACCCGTTTTATAATATAAATAAATCGTTATAAATTATAAAGGAATTCCATAGCGACTTTTCGAAAATTTGATTTGATCATAAATCAAAATCTACACGATGAAATCCCGATTTTTTTTTTCCATTAGAAAAATATACTTCACCAATTCCGAACGTTTCTTGTTTCACAGAAACCCGATTTAAAACGGCTTCTGTAAATTCGTTTAAAGTTCGAATTGCCAAATTACGAACTGCCGCACCATTTTGAGCTCAATTATAATTATAATTTAAATTATACATTCAGCTGTCATTTAAATAATATATTTGTTATTCAAATTCAATTCTAAACAATATTCTACCTTATATATGATCCAATTCACACTGTATTGTGAATTCAACTATTTTCGATTATTTCGGAATTATAATATATTTTTATATTATAAATATTAATTAAATATTCCATATTATTTAATTAAATAACCATTTAAATCTATAAATCACCTTTTAAATAATTAAATTAATTAATTATTATACCGTAAAAATACGGGATATTACATTCTTCCCTCCTTAAAATAATTTCATCCTCGAAATTGCTAAGGTAGAAAACAAACCCTATTAACTAGGTAAAAATTTATTTGTTTATTCTTAACTCTGGTTTCACTAAACTAATTTAATTTCAATTAAATTATTAATTCATTTCTACTAACGAAAAATTTCAAAAATCCTGAAAATTTTCTAACACCTTAACTTTTCAAAAAAATTCGCCAGCACCTCCTTTGTACTGGTCAATATCTCAAACTCCAACTCGCCTCTCTAGGCCTTCTTCAACCCAAAAGAAAATCAAACAGCCAAGCGGCTTGCCGATTCGGCTCATACAAATCTCATACCCAATATAAAATATAAACTGGCACCTTTTTATAGGGCATATCAATATATCTTTTCCATGTGATACCAATTCTGCAGATACCAATGTCATCCCAATCATTCGGTTATATCCAAGCCAAATTCTGTTCTTAACTCAGATTCCATTTTTAATTTCAACTCCTAACTTACCAGTCCAATTCCATTTCGGATTGCCTCTAATCCAATCTAATTCGATATTTTTCTATCTCAATTCATTTTCCACTTAACTGGTTTCAATTCAATTTCTCTTTCCATTTGCTTTTACAAATTCTAATTTAATTTGTTTTCAGTCCAAACAATCTTCCCAGGGGAATTTTAAATAGTTTAGCTTTTCTAAAACCAGATATCTTTTTTTTAGGATTCAAAACAACTTGTTTTTCCACAAAACAATTTAAACAACAAAATCTATGGTAGTAATCCGTCACTTAGCAACTCGAAAATGAACACCGATGATGCAACTATCATCATCGGAATCTATTTTCCAATGATCAAAGTGAATTCAAAACTATATCACTTTCAAAAACATGTCTAAACACTTCCACTTGAAATACATTTCAAAATACCATTCACAATGCTTTGTAAACAATTTAAAATCTCCCAGGATTTTAAAATTCTCATATATTTAATTCAATTCCATTTACAAACACTTTTCATGTTTTCGAAATTTTAATTCAAATTCTGATTTAAATTCAGATATATTTCATTTTGTAACACTTGTACGAAATTTGATTAGTTATTTATAACCATTTCACTTTTATAATCTTATTCGATTATAATAACAACCAACACGTCCAATATACTACAATATTTCAAATATTAATATTTCCTTTTATATCAAAATATATTTTGGGTAAATTATATCATCTACCCTCTTTCAAAACATATTGTGTTAGTTCATCATATTCAAGTGGTTATGACTCCCTACCAATAAAGTGGATCAAACTTATCGACCAAAATTCGTAAACTACTCAACCAATGAATCTCCACAATATAAAACCACTTTATATCAAATAACAATTACGTTCACTCGTATATATACACTCAACTCAATCTAGGGTATTACTAACCCCATCTTTACTAAGTTACGCCACAGAGCTAAGGTAATCACTTAACCTTCAGCTCTGATACCACTATAGTTTCCCGAAATTCCTATACCATTTGAGCTGACCAAATAACACAAGTCCAACCCAAATTGCAATGGAAACCAGAAAACTAATAGAAAGAAAACAGAGGGTGATAATAGATAAGATAGAAAATTAGAATAGAAGAAGGAGAAAAAGATCACAACATTCAGAGTAAACACGAATCTCACAGCAGAACGAATAAAATATAACATAACTTTGAAATAAAACCAGTATATGTATACAATAACATTTATCAGAGTACAACATAGCGGAAATAAACAACTGCTATAATATCCTAAAGCCTTTTAAATTCCATAAATATTAGCAGTCTTCCTCCACAGAAATTCACTTCGATTATCACCAAATCGAATTCCATTCCATTCCAGTTTATTTTATTAAACTGGAAAACTTTACTTTGGAAAAATCTCCTTTAAATCTTAATAAAAGATTTATAAATTCCAAATCACATTTCACTGCAAATCGGGTTAAAGAACGAATGTCGTTAAAAACACAGCTCACAACAAACCCAATTCACATTTCATTAATTATCGGGTTAAAGAACGAGTGTTATTTAAAACACCGTTCACGATAAACCCAAAAATCAATTCCAATTCAATTCCAATTAAATATCATTTAATTGGCACATTTTATTAAATCTAAATAAAAAGATTTAATCTTTTTCTCAACTGGGTTTAAGAACAGTGTTAATGAAGATACCATTCACAACAAACCCATATCCCATTTGATATTAAATACAAGGCTCTGAGTAGAAAATATATCGGCTTATATTCAATATCAAATTCCACGACCAACAAATATCGTATTGGAAATAACGATATAAATATATCTTTCAAATTTCCATAACAATATCTGTATAATCATGAAATCCAACATCGAAATATTCCAAAGACAATTTCGATTCAAATCCATTCCAATTCAATTATTGGAAACTCTGGTTACTTTAAAAACCCTTTCAAATCCAATTTATTTATTTAAAAAATAAATGGATTATAATTCTAGTTCAAAACCAGTTCATTTCGATAAAATCTATTCTTATCTTTTCAAATTTGGAGTTTTTCATCCTAATTCTTTCCAAATCATTTCTTATGATTTTACACTAATTATTGATATTTTTAATAATTTTATCAAGGCCCGTACAATCGATTTCCATCAACGGCCATCGAACTGCACTTACAACAACCTTTTCCAAATTTGATTTGGACATAATTCCAAATCCCGCCATTAGATTTTAAATCTCTAATATTCGTTAGAAATCTCTTATCAATACGAACCCAACGGTTCCGGTTTTAGGAGAATCCGACGGTTGGATCTCCCGTAATGTCCATTCGAAGTCAATGGTCGAAATTCGTGAACTGCCGCAACGCGGCGCGTTCTATTCAGGCCATTATATATATATATGTATATATATATAATATTATATTATATATATATAATATAATATATATTATATATATTACGTCGATTTCCTTTCAAAACGTATTTTATAAATCGTTTTAAATTCGTTTTCAAAACAATTTCAACTTCATATTCAATTTCAGATCAAAATTGAATATTCCATATCATTAATATATAAATGATAATATTTTCAAAATGTTATATTTTGAAATCACTTCCTTTTCTATATTCATTATAAAAACGAATATAATCGATGTAAATATTGTTCGTGTCAAAATGGCGCATATCTAACCAACACGGCTTTATTTGTTTCAACAACTTCGTTACTCTATTCAACAAATGAATATTTTCTTCAACACGTGAATTTATATTTTATTCAACACATGAATATTTATTATTTCCTTCTTACAATAAAAATGTGAATTTTATTGTATAAATATTTCGTTCAACACATGAATATCCTCAACACATGAATATTTTCAACACATGAGTATTCTCAACACATGAGTATTATCGACACATGACTATTTTGTTTATTCAACACATGAATATAATTTATTTTCTAAATTGGAATGAGACCCACTCAATTACCATATAATGTTATTTATATGGATTATATACAACACATGTATATAATAGCAATGATAAATAATCAACCATCATCCAAAGTGCACCACACAACTGCATAAGCATTAAATAAAAAATAATTAACGCTTACACAGTCTGTCAACCCATTGATTGACATACAACTAAACAATCGGGATTAGTGTACGTCAAATATCATCCCAATACCCATGTGGGGTTTCAAATCAACAAACATATATTTTAATTTGTGCGGTTGGACGATGTGTAAAATTTATCGTCCCAATCAATATCATTCAAATGGGTGTACATAAACAAATCATCTGATTTGTTTATAAATATTTATTTTATATACACGTTAAAAATTAAATTTTTAACTATAAAATATTTATTCATTCCAGATCACACAATAAAATTTCACAACACATCAATCAAACAAACAAGTCATCCATGATCTGTGGACGATGAGTGTCGGGTGCTACTAAGCATCGTCTGCATCCTAGTATATATTTCAAACTAGAAATTAAAATGAAAGTGAGGAGTTCTCACATTTGGGATCCACTCCTCCAGTCCTTATCTCTGAACGGTTTGAATTCAGGTTTGTTTTCCGACAGTACCATCGCAATCTGTATCACGCAGTTGATTATTAAAAATCACATTTCTATACTGTTACTTCATACATAAAAATCATATTTTTATGTTGATGTTTATATTATAAAAATTATATTCTCTACTATATAAAAATCATATCTTTATAATCTCTACTATATAAAATCATATTTTTATAATCTCTACTATATAAAAATCATATTTTTATAATCTCTACTATATAAAAATCATATTTTTATAATCTCTACTATATAAAATCATATTTTTATTGCGAAGTTTTTATATTTAAAAATCACTTCTTTTTATAATGATATGCACAATAAAAATCTCGTCTTTTCCATTATAAAAATCTCACAACTTTCTTTGCATAAAAATCCTAGTATTCATACACAAAAATTAGATTTTTATCATGAAGTTATACATATAAAAGTTAGATTTTTATTTCAATCTTATATGTATAAAAATAACAGCTTTAACATGCTACAAAACAAAATCATATTTTCTATAGTAAAAAAAAAACTCACTGATTTTGAGTAGTGGAGGAGGGGAAGGTGGCGCAGAGGTGATGGGGCTCGTTCAGGCGGTCGCGGCACCGGTTGCAGGAGTCAGGTGCGGCAGGAATGGGGACTGGCGGCGGCTCTCCAGGGACTTCGGGCGGATTCGAGAAGAAGGAGGGAGGAGCGAGAGCGAAGGTCGTGGACGAGAGGGGGTGCCGGAGGGGGTGCGATGGCTGGCGGTGTGATGGCCGAGGGGGGGATCGATTAGCGGTGGTGGCGGCTAAAGCATGGCGACGGGATTTGGTTTTAGGGATAGGTTTCTAAACGATAGGTTCTGAGGAAAATAGAGTTAGGTTTTATAATATATTTATAATTAAATTATTACTTTAATCTCCAAAAAGTAACTTTCTAATTCGAACTCCCAATGGAACCCAACGACTGTCGCCTCTAGCTAATTACTCTTATTCCGAACACAATGGGATATGTTGCGTAAGTCAATTCCATCGTTTCGATCAGTTTTCATTTAAATTAACATTTAAATCATTATATTGAATTTTAAACGTAGATTTCAATTTACAGGGGCCACATACGGACCTTGAAAATTCCAGAAAAATTATTTCTAGCTTCGTATTAACGATATGGTCGTAACAAAACTAATTTCGTCAAATTCTGAGACCGTTTGAAAAAGGGCCATTTTCTGGTCAATCGAAATTGACTGAAACTGTTAAAACACGTCTAGCTTCGCCACGCTCACATATTGATTTTAAAAATTATGAATTTTGAATCCTAGCAATAATTTGACATCCCGGATCCAACAAAAGTGGTTTCGTCGAAAACAGAGGTCGTTTTCAAAATTTCCATTTTTAAGGGTCATATTTCCATAGCGACTATTCTGAATTTTCAACTGGACATAACTTTTTATTCCCGCCATGAAATTTCAATTTTTCGGATTCGTTGAAAAGATATTTTCAAATAGATTCTAATACTTTTGGTTTCGCTAAAATCCGGTTTATTTTGAATCTTGTACATTCATTTGAACTTTGAAATCGAATTTTCAAACTACCGTGCCATTTTCAATTCCTTTTATATTTAAAATAAAATATTTATTTTTCAACGATGATTCAAATAAATATATATACGTCCTAATTCTATTCAAAATAAATTTCTCGTCATTAATATTTAAAATAATTCATTTTAAACATTAAAAATTAATTAAAATTGCCAAAATAAAAATTTTAAATTGACTCAGAATTTCCGGGTTGTTACAATCTCCCCCACTTAAAACTTTTCATCCCCGAAAAGGAACGAAGCTGAAAGTTGTTTAACTAACCAACTCAACTTCCATTATTTTCATTATGACTTAAGTTCTTCAACTTTTCAGTTTCTAAGAACTTTTCAAATCTTTCAAAAATTTGGCTAACACCCTAAATTTTCGAAAAATTTCGCCATAACCTCCCCTGCACCGGGAGCTTCGGGATATTTTAAATAGCCTCCCATGGCCCTCACCAATCCAAAAGAAAAATAAAATGCCAAGCGGCTAGCCAATCGGCTCATAAAATCATCCAAACCCAAAAAAATTGTAAACATGTACCTATTTGTCAGGAAAACAATTTTATTCTTCTGCTCTAGCCTCCTTGCTATGACCTGTTCAATGGATATACATGTATATGCATGCAATTGTAATCATTTTTCAATACAGTTCAATATTCGGTTCAATTTGGCATAATGGTTCAAAATTTTAATTAATCAAAACAATAATCAAACAACACAATCAACAATCAATTAGTGGATTATCTTTTCAAATTCATAACTTTGATATATATACAGAAAATCATGTTTTTTATGCCAATTCACAACAATAAGCCTTACCTAGTTTGGTTCTCACACCAGTCAATTGGAAATATATAGAAATCCGACTTTCGAAACTCGAACACAAGTGCTGATGATGACATGCCATCATCAGAACCATCTCCGGGCGACTAGAATGTGATTCTATATCTATCAGTATATTAAAACTTCAAATACGCGTGGATCAGACGTATATGCAAAGTCTTTATATATTGGATTGTCCAAATCAATACAAATAAATATTCAAGTACGCATAATTGAATTAAATTTTCAAAACAAAATTCGTTTTCATTTTAAAAATATACTCTTCACACCTGTTCTAGGATACTACTGATCCCATCTCTAACGAGTCATTCTCATTGGATATTACTAATCCAATCTCTGATGAATTCTTTCGTTTGGTTCTAATATGTCTTGTTCTCGAGCTTTGTAAACCAAAGCTCTGATACCACATGTAACAATTTGGAAATTTTGCTCGATCTGAATCGATCGCTAAACCGACCAAGACCGTTCGAAACCCCTGATTGTTTTGAGAACACGACAAATCGGAACACAAACAGAAGAACATTTCACTATTATTACAATAATTCCATCAGAATACAACAATATACAGAGTATGAATAAATATTATACATCAGAGAAATATCAGAGATTTAAATACATTGCTGCAGCGGAAAAATAATATAATACACAACCGAAAGAGATATACGGATACAGAGCTTTCCGGATATCATTCCAGCTGTAAAACAGGTTCCTGTGATTATAAATCAGCAAATCCAAAACTACTAGCTGCCCGTGTGGAAAATAGGGGCACCTAGAGTTTAGGTTAAAACAATAAACTCCAGGTCAGTCATGTGACTGGTGTGAGAACTAAAATCGTTATTATTCTTTATTTTAAAGTTAGGTAAATCCAGGGACCACGCCGTATAACATGGAACGGGTTTCCTCCCAAGAATACCAGTGCATAAAACAACAGCGCAATGCTAAATAAAAAACAATGAAGCTATTATTAGACCCAGGTCCCATCACACAATGCAACACAAGTCGGAGGATAGGGTTTTACCTTATAATAGCCAAAGAATGCTTGATACGCTAAATTTCATCTTTTATTATTACTATAAGTGTATAGTGTCAAAATAATTTCAATCATAAGTATCAATCATAGACGGCATAAGTGCCCCATACCACTATGTCGCCATATATAGGTTCTACAATCAAAACCGCAAAGTCACGTACTGGAAGTTGGATTTCCATCTGTGAACCGAGGCAAGGGATCGTCCTCATCGCTTCGAGACTTTCTAGCCCGAGCCTCAGGAACAACCGCAATTGCCCCCTGGATCGTCAGGGTCGGTCCACCGATGTGGATTATTATGCCTGAACACTGCGTTTCCTCGCCCTTTGGGGCGTAAATGAGCCAAATGACTCCATCGGCTCCACATAGTCACCGATATATCCGAGGCGCCTCGCAATCCAACAACCACACAGGTGAAAATAATACAAATGTCAGGGCTGGTAGGTCACTGACACCACCCTAGCTAGAAGGAAACGCATATCCTCCCTGAGGTCCTCTCCCGTTTTTGGTTCACAACCGGGGTGTGAGGCTCGTGAATTAACGCTACACAAAGCTATGCCACACAGGCGGTGCTTTGATCATCAACCACAAGACTTTTCTTTTCAACAGAAGCCATGATCATTTGCATCTTAGCATGCCACACAGGCAATTCACGCTATGCAACCGATATCAATCACACAGAATGAAATCCAATGTCAGACACATAGTTCATTTACAAGTCCGTTCTGGGTCTGAACGAAACCGGAGGCACCTTGTACCTCACATATCCATCGATCTCCAAGTACATCTGGACGATCACCAACTGATTCCCTCCTCTTGGGTGTATAGCCCAATCAAGATCATCAGTAATTATCCAAACGATGTGAAAACCTCTGGTCTTCGACCACCTTCTTCATCCTCGACACACCGTCGAGTCAGTTATTCAGAATGGGATAAACCTTGTCTTTCTGAATAACTCGCGTATATAATGAACAAGTGTCACACAAACACAACGTATGCCTTATTCCAATTCAGAATATTCTTTTATTCAAATATTCTTATACTTTGGGAAAGGTTCCCATTAATTTTATCAAAGATAAATTCTTTAAATTTATTCTTTAATCTTCTTTTGAATATCAATTCTATCAATTCAAACCAAATGGTTTATCCAAACTAGTCGGGATTAGCGAACCTTACCGAAGTAATCACTTGTTAAATTTCCCAACCCCAACCTAATTCATACCATGAAGTAAAACTGGTCAAACTTCATATCTAACACCATGGTGTTATCGGTAAATTCAATTACCATTTCACGTTCAAATCTAATTAAAGATTTAACTATCGCCTGACGCAAAACTGGTGATACTCCATCCTCGATCATTTCAATTTAATTAAAGATTCATTAAAACTCCACTCGGTTTTAATCTTCCCAAAAATCACTATTAATTATTGTTTAACTAAAATCATATCATGTCTTTAACTGGGTTAAAGAACCAATGTCATTTAAAACACGGTTCACGATAAATCCAAAATCACATTCCATTAACTATGGAATTTTCACGGAAAACAGATCAATGTATATAATCAATATGAACTTCCATATCTAACTAATAATATAAATGGAATACCGGCAAAGCCTTTTAAATTCCATATATATTAGCAGTCTTCCTCCACAGAAATTCACTTCGATTATCACCAAATCGAATTCCATTCCATTCCAATTTATTTTATTAAATTGGAAAACTTTACTTTGGAAAAATCTCCTTTAAATCTTAACAAAAGATTTATAAATTCCAAATCACATTTCACAGCAAATCGGGTTAAAGAACGAATGTCGTTAAAAACACAGCTCACAACAAACCCAATTCACATTTCATTAATTATCGGGTTAAAGAACGAGTGTTATTTAAAACACCGTTCACGATAAACCCAAAAATCAATTCCAATTCAATTCCAATTAAATATCATTTAATTGGCACATTTCATTAAATCTAAATAAAAAGATTTAATCTTTTTCTCAACTGGGTTTAAGAATAGTGTTAATGAAGACACCATTCACGACAAACCCAAATCCCGTTTGATACTAAATACAAGGCTCTGAATAGAAAATATATCGGCTTATATTCAATATCAAATTCTACGACCAACAAATATCGTATTGGAAATAACGATGTAAATATATCTTTCAAATTTCCATAACAATATCTATATAATCACGAAATCCAACATCGAAATATTCCAAAGACAATTTCGATTTAAATC
Source organism: Allium sativum (assembly GCA_030737875.1). Classification (NCBI taxonomy): domain Eukaryota; kingdom Viridiplantae; phylum Streptophyta; class Magnoliopsida; order Asparagales; family Amaryllidaceae; genus Allium; species Allium sativum. The sequence goes on from JASFAX010000053.1 coordinate 823,903, forward strand.
CATTCCAATTCAATTATTGGAAATTCTGCTTACTTTTAAAACCCTTTCAAATCCAATTTATTTATTTCAAAAATAAATGGATTATAATTCTAGTTCAAAACCAGTTCATTTCGATAAAAATCTATTCTTATCTTTTCAAATTTGGAGTTTTTCATCCCAATTCTTTCCAAATCATTTCTTATGATTTTACACTAATTATTGATATTTTTAATTATTTTATCAAGGCCCGTACAGTCGATTTCCATCAACGGCCATCGAACTGCGCTTACAGCGACCTTTTCCAAATTTGATTTGGACATAATTCCAAATCCAACCGTTAGATTTCAAATCTCTAATATTCATTAGAAAGATCTTTTCGATATGAACCCAACGGTTCTGGTTTTAGGAGAATCCGACGGTCGGATATCCCGTAATGTCCATTCGAAGTCAATGGTCGAAATTCGCGAACTGCCGCAGCGCGGCGCGTTCTATTCAGGCCATTATATATAATATATATATATATATATTATATTACGTCGATTACCTTTCAAAGCGTATTTTATAAATCGTTTCAAATTCGTTTTCAAAACGATTTCAACTTCATATTCAATTTCAGATCAAAATTGAATATTCGATATCATTAATATATAAATGATAATATTTTCAAAATGTTATATTTTGAAATCACTTCCTTTTCTATATTCATTATAAAAACGAATATAATCGACATAAATATCGTTCGCATCAAAATGGCGCATATCTAACCAACACGGCTTTATTTGTTTCAATAACTTCGTTACTCTATTCAACAAATGAATATTTTCTTCAACACATGAATTTATATTTTATTCAACACATGAATATTTATTATTTCCTTCTTGCAATAAAAATGTGAATTTTATTGTATAAATATTTCGTTCAACACATGAATATTCTCAATACATGAGTATTTTCAGCACATGAATGGTTTCAACACATGAATATTCTCAACACATGAGTATTGTCAACACATGACTATTTTGTTTATTCAACACACGAATATATTATTTTCTAAATTGGAATGAGACCCACTCAATTACCATATAATGTTATTTATATGGATTCTATACAACACATGTATATAATAGCAATAATAAATAATCTACCATCATCCAAAGTGCACCACACAACTGCATAAGCATTAAATATAAAATAATTAACGCTTACATAGTCTGTTAACCCATCGATTGTCATACAACTAAACAATCGGGATTAGTGTACGTCAAATACCATCCCAATACCCGTGTGGGGTTTCAAATCAACAAACACAGATTTTTATTTGTGCAGTTGGGCGATGTGTAAAATTTATCGTCTCAATCAATATCAGTCAAATGGATGTACATAAACAAATCGTCTGATTTGTTTATAAATATTTATTTTATATACACGTTAAAAATTATATTTTTAACTATAAAATATTTATTCATTCCACATCACACAATAAAATTTCACAACACATCAATCAAACAAACAAGTCATCCATGGTCTGTGGACGATGGGTGTTGGGTGCTACTAAGCACCGTCTGCATCCTAGTATATATTTCAAACTAGAAATTAAAATAAAAGTGAGGAGTTCTCACATTTGGGATCCACTCCTCCAGTCCTTATCTCTGAACGGTTTGAATTCAGGTTTGTTTCCCGACAATACCATCGCAATCTGTATCACGCAGTTGATTATTAAAAATCACATTTCTGTACTGTTACTTCATACATAAAAATCATATTTTTATGTTGATGTTTATATTATAAAAATTATATTCTCTACTATATAAAAATCATATCTTTATAATCTGTACTATATAAAAATCATATTTTTATAATCCCTACTATTTAAAATTCATATTTTTATTGCGATATTTTTATATTTAAAAATCACTTCTTTTTATAATGATATGCATAATAAAAATCTTGTCTTTTCCATTATAAAAATCTCACAACTTTCTTTGCATAAAAATCCTAGTATTCATACACAAAAATTAGATTTTTATCATGAAGTTATACATATAAAAATTAGCTTTTTATTTCGAACTTATATGTATAAAAATAACAGCTTTAACATGCTACAAAACAAAATCATATTTTCTATAGTAAAAAAAACTCACTGATTTTGAGTAGTGGAGGAGGGGAAGGCGGCGCAGAGGTGATAGGGCCCGTTCAGGCGGTCGCGGCGCCGGTTGCAGGCATCAGGGGCGGTGGGAATGGGGACTGGCGACGGCTCTCCAGGGAGTTCAGGCGGATTCAGGTAGAAGGAGGGAGGAGCGAGAGCGAAGGTCATGGACGAGAGGGGGGGTGCCGGAGGGGGTGCGATGGCCGGCGGTGCAATGGCAGGGGGGCGATCGATTAGCAGTGGTGGCGGCTGAAGCATGGCGACGGGATTTGGTTTTTGGGCTAGGTTTCTAAATGATGGGTTCTGAGGAAAATAGAGTTAGGTTTTATTATATACTTATAAATAAATTATTATTTTAATCTCCAAAAATTAACTTTCTAATTCAAACTCCAAATGGAACCCAACGATTGTCGCCCCTAGCTAATTACCCCTATTCCGAACACAATGGGATATGTTTCGTAAGCCAATTCCATCGTTTCGATCCGTTTTCATTTAAATTAACATTTAAATCATTATATTGAATTTTAAATGTACATTTCAATTTATAGGGGCCATATACGGACTCTGAAAATTACTAGAAAAATTATTTCTAGCTTCTTGACGATATAGTCCTAACAAAACTAATTTCGTTAAATTCTGAGACCGTTTGAAAAATGGCCATTTTCTAGTCGATCGAAATTGACTGAAATTGTTAAAACACGTCTAGCTTCGCCACGCTCACATATTGATTTCAAAAATTATGAAATTTGAAACCTAGCAATAATTTGACATCCCAGATCCAACAAAAGTGATTTCGTCGAAAACCGAGGTCGTTTGCAAAATTTTCATTTTTAAGGGCCATATTTCCATAGTGACAATTCTGAATTTCCAACTGGACATAACTTTTTATTCCCGTTATGAAATTTCAATTTTTCGGATTCGTTGGAAGGATATTTTCAAATAGATTCTAATATTTTTGGTTTTGCTAAAATCCGGTTTATTTTGAATACTGTACATTCATTTGAACATTGAAATCAAATTTTTAAACTACCGCGCCATTTTCAATTCCTTTTATATTTAAAATAAAATATTTATATTCTAACGACGATTCAAATAAATATATATACGTTCTAATTCTATTCAAAATAATTTTCTCGCCATGAATTTTTAAAATAATTCATTTTAATTATTCAAAATTCATTAAAATTGCCAAAATTAAAATTTTAAATTAGCTCAGAATTTCCGGGTTGTTACAATCTCCCCCACTTAAAACTTTTCGTCCCCGAAAAGGAACTTAAGCTGAAAGTTGTTTAACTAACCAACTCAAATTCCATTATTTTCATTATGACTTAAGTTCTTCAACTTTTCAGTTTCTAAGAACTTTTCAAATTTTTCAAAAAATTGGCTAACACCCTAAATTTTCGAAAAATTTCGCCATAACCTCCCCTGCACCGGGAGCTTAGGGATATTTCAAATAGCCTCCCCATAGTCGTCACCAATCCAAAAGAAAAACAAAAAGCCAATCGGCTCATAAAATCATCCAAACCCAATAAATTTGTAAACATGTACCTATTTGTCGGGCAAACAATTTTATTCTTCTGCTCTAGCCTCCTTGCTATAACCTGTTCAATGGATATACATGTATATGCATGCAATTGTAATCATTTTTCAATACAGTTCAATATTCGGTTCAATTTGGCATAATGGTTCAAAATTTTAATTAAACAAAACAATAATCAAACAACACAATCATCAATCAATTAATGGATTATATTTTCAAATTCATAACTTTGATATATATACAGAAAATCATATTTTTGATGTCAATTCACAACAATAAGCCCTACCTAGTTTTGGTTCTCACACCAGTCAATTGGAAATATATAGAAATCCCACTTTCGAAACTCGAACACAAGTGCTGATGATGACATGCCATCATCAGAACCATCTCCGGGCGACTAGAATGTGATTCTATATCTATCCAATATATTAAAATTTCGAATACACGTGGAACAGACGTATATGCAAAGTCTTTATATATTGGATTGTCCAGATCAATACAAATAAATATTCAAGTACGTATAATTGAATTAAATTTTCAAAACAAAATTCGTTTTCATTTTAGAAATATACTCTTCACACTCGTTCTAGGATACTACTGATCCCATCTCTAACGAGTCATTCTCATTGGATATTACTAATCCAATCTCTGATGAATTCTTTCGTTTGGTTCTAATATGTCTTGTTCTCGAGCTTTGTAAACCAAAGCTCTGATACCACATGTAACAATTTGGGAATTTCGCTCGATCCGAATCGATCGCTAAACCGACCAAAACCTTCGAAACCCCTGATTGTTTTGAGAACACGAAAAATCGGAACACAAACAGAAGAACATTTCATTGTTAATTACAACAATTCCATCAGAATACAAGAATATACAGAGTATGAATAAACATTATACATCAGAGAAATATCAGAGATTTAAATACATTACTGTAGCGGAAAAATAATACAATACACAACTGAAAGAGATATACGGATACAGAGCTTTCCGGATATCATTCCAGCTATAAACCAGGTTCCTGTGAATATAAATCTGCAAAACAAAAACTACTAGCTGCCCATGTGGAAAATAAGGGTACCCAGAGTTTAGGTTAAAACAATAAACTCCAGGTCAGTCATGTGACTGGTGTGAGAATTAAAACAGTTATTATTCTTTATTTTAAAGTTAGGTAAATCCAGGGACCATGCCGTATAACATGGAACGGGTTTCCTTCCAAGAATACCAGTGCATAAAACAACAATGCAATGCTAAATAAAGAACAATGAAGCTATTATAAGACCCAGCTCCCATCACACAATGCAACACAAGCCGGAGGATAGGGTTTTACCTTATAATAGCCAAAGAATGCTTGATACGCTAAATTTCATCTTTTATTATTACTATTAGTGTATAGTGTCAAAACAATTTCAATCATAAGTATCAATCATAGACGACATAAGTGCCCCATACCACTATGTCGCCATATATAGGTTCTACAATCAAAACCGCAAAGTCATGTATTGGAAGTTGGATTTCCATCTATGAACTGAGGCAAGGGATCATCCTCACCGCTTCGAGACTCTCTAGCCCGAGCCTTAGGAACAGCCACAACTGCCCCCTGGATCGTTTGGTCCGGTCCACCGATGTGGATTATTATGCCTGAACACTGCGTTTCCCCCCCCCCCCTTTAGGGCGTAAATGAGCCAAATGATTCCATCGGCTCCACATAGTCACCGATATATTCGAGGCGCCTCGCAATCCAACAACCACACAGGTGAAAATAATATAAATGGCAGGGCTGGTAGGTCACTGACACCACCCTAGCTAGAAGGAAACGCATGTCCTCCCTGAAGTCCTCTTCTGTTTCTGGTTCACAACCGGGGTGTGAGGCTCGCGAATTAACGCTACACAAAGCTATGCCACACAGGCGGTGCTTTGATCATCAACCACAAGACTTTGCTTTTTAAAAGAAGCCTTGATCATTTGCATATCAGCATGCCACACAGGCAATTCACGCTATGAAACTGATATCAATCACACATAATGAAATCCAGTGTCAGACACACAGTCCATTTACAAGTCCGTTCTGGGTCTGAACGAAACCGGAGGCACCTTGTACCTTGCATATCCATCAATCTCCAAGTACATCTGGAAGATCACCAACTGATTCCCTCCTCTTGGGTGTACAACCCAATCAAGATCATCAGTAATTATCCAAACGATGTGAAGACCTCCGGTCTTCAACCACCGTCTTCATCCTCGACACACTGTCGAATCAGTTATTAAGAATGGGATAAACCCGGTCTTTCTGAATAACTCGCGTATATAATAAACAAGGGTTACACAAACACAACATACGCCTCATTCCAATTCAGAATATTCTTTTATTCAAATATTCTTATACTTTGGGAAAGTTTCCCATTAATTTTATCAAAGATAAATTCTTTAATCTTCTTTTGAATATCAATTCAAACCAAATGGTTTATCCAAACTAGTCGGGATTAGCGAACCTTACCGAAGTAATCACTTGTTAAATTTCCCAACCCTAACCTATTCATCCAATGAAGTAAAACTGGTCATACCTCATATCTAGCACCACAGTGTTATCGGTAAATTCAATTACCATTTCACGTTCAAATCTTATTAAAGATTTAACTATCGCCTGGAGCAAAACTGGTGATACTCCATCCTCGATCATTTCAATTTAATTAAAGATTCATTAAAACTCCACTTGGTTTTAATCTTCCCAAAAATCACTATTAATAATTATTTATCTTGGGAAATCAAATCCTTTCTTTAACTAGGTTAAAGAATCAATGTCATTTAAGACACGGTTCACGATAAATCCAAAATCACATTCCATTAACCATGGAATTTTCACGGAAAACAGATCAACATATATAATCGATATGAACTTCCATATCTAACTAATAATATAAATGGAATAACGGCAAAGCCTTTCAAATTCCATATATATTAGCAGTCTTCCTCCACAGAAATTCAATTCGATTATCACCAAATCGAATTCCATTCCATTCCAATTTATTTTATTAAATTGGAAAACTTTACTTTGAAAAAAATCTCCTTTAAATCTTAAAAAATGATTTATAAATTCCAAATCACATTTCACTGCAAATCGTATTAAAGAACAAATGTCGCTAAAAACACAGCTCACAACAAACCCAATTCACATTTCATTAATTATCGGGTTAAAGAACGAGTGTTATTTAAAACACCGTTCACGATAAACCCAAAAATCAATTCCAATTCAATTCCAATTAAATATCATTTAATTAGCACAATTCATTAAATCTAAATAAAAAGATTTAATCTTTTTCTCAATTGGGTTTAAGTACTGTGTTAATGAAGACACCATTCATGACAAACTCAAATCCCATTTGATACTAAATACAAGGCTCTGAATAGAAAATATATCGGCTTATATTCAATATCAAATTCTACGACCAACAAATATCGTATTGGAAATAATTATATAAATATATCTTTCAAAATTCCAAAACAATATCTATATAATCACGAAATCCAACATCGAAGTATTCCAAAGACAATTTCGATTTAAATCCATTCCAATTCAATTATTGAAAATTCTTCTCACTTTTAAAACCCTTTCAAATAAAATTTATTTATTTCAAAAATAAATGGATTATAATTCTATTTCAAAACCAGTCCATTTCGATAAAAATCTATTCTTATCTTTTCAAATTTGGAGTTTTACATCCCAATTCTTTCCAAATCATTTCTTATGATTTTACACTAATTATAGATATTTTTAATAATTTTATCAAGGCCCGTACAGTCGATTTCCATCAATGGCCATCGAACTGCACTTACAGCGACCTTTTCCAAATTTGATTTGGACATAATTCCAAATCCAACCGTTATATTTCAAATCTCTAATATTCATTAGAAAGCTCTTTTCGATACGAACCCAATGGTTCTGGTTTTAGGAGAATCCGACGGTCGGATCTCCCGTAATGTCCATTCGAAGTCAATAGTTGAAATTCGCGAACTGCCGCAGCGTGGTGCGTTCTATTCAGGCCATTATATATATTATATATATTACGTCGATTTCCTTTCAAAACGTATTTTCTAAATCGTTTTAAATTCGTTTTCAAAAAGATTTCAACTTCATATTCAACTTAAGATCAAAATTGAATATTCCATATTATTAATATATAATTGATAATATTTTCAAAATGTTATATTTTGAAATCACTTCCTTTTTTACATTCATTATAAAAATGAATATAATCGATATAAATATCGTTCGCGTTAAAATGGGGCATATCTAACCAACATGGCTTTATATATTTCAATAACTTCGTTATTCTATTCAACAAATGAATATTTTCTTCGACACATGAATTTATATTTTATTCAACACATGAATATTTATTATTTCCTTTTTACAATAAAAATGTGAATTTTATTGTATAAATATTTCGTTCAACACATGAATAGTTTCAACACATGAATATTCTCAACACATGAGTATTTTCAACACATGAATGGTTTCAACACATGAATATTCTCAACACATGAGTATTGTCAACACATGACTATTTTGTTTATTCAACACATGAATATAATTTATTTTCTAAATTGGAATGAGACCCACTCAATTACCATATAATGTTATTTATATGGATTCTATACAACACATGTATATAATAGCAATGATAAATAATCAACCATCATCCAAAGTGTACCACACAACTGCATAAGCATTAAATATAAAATAATTAACGCTTACAAGTCTGTCAACCCATCGATTGACATACAACTAAACAATCGGGATTAGTGTACGTCAAATATCATCCCAATAACCGTGTGGGGTTTCAAATCAACAAACATAGATTTTTATTTGTGCAGTTGGGCGATGTGTAAAATTTATCGTCCCAATCAATATCAGTCAAATGGGTGTACATAAACAAATCGTCGTATTTGTTTATAAATATTTATTTTATATACACGCTAAAAATTATATTTTTAACTATAAAATATTAATTCATTCCACATCACACAATAAAATTTCACAACACATCAATCAAACAAACAAGTCATCCATGGTCTGTGGACGACGGGTGTCGCGTGCTACTAAGAACCGTCTACATCGTAGTATATATTTCAAACTAGAAATTAAAATAAAAGTGAGGAGTCCTCACATTTGGGATCCACTCCTCCAGTTATCTCTGAACAGTTTGAATTCAGGTTTGTTTTCCGACAGTACCATCATAATCTGTATCACGCAGTTGATTATCAAAAATCACATTTCTATACTGTTACTTCATACATAAAAATCATATTTTTATGTTGATGTTTATATTATAAAAATTATATTCTCTACTATATGAAAATCATATTTTTATAATCTCTGCTATATAAAAAATCATATTTTTATAATCTCTGCTATATAAAAAATCATATTTTTATAATCTCTGCTATATAAAAATCATATTTTTATAATCTCTACTATATAAAAATCATATTTTTATTGCGATGTTTTTATATTTAAAAATCACTTCTTTTTATAAAGATATGCATAGTAAAAATCTTGTCTTTTCTATTATAAAAATCTCACGACTTTCTTTGCATAAAAATCCCAGTATTCATACACAAAAATTAGATTTTTATCATGAAGTTATACATATAAAAATTAGATTTTTATTTCAAACTTATATGTATAAAAATAACATCTTTAACATGCTACAAAACAAAATAATATTTTCTATAGTAAATAATAATAATAATAATAACTCACTGATTTTGAGTAGTGGAGGAGGGGAAGGCGGCGCAGAGGTGATGGGGCCCGTTCAGGCGGTCGCGGCGCCGGTTGCAGGCATCAGGGGCGGCGGGAATGGGGACTGGCGGCGGCTCTCCAGGGAGTTTGGGCGAATTCGGGTAGAAGGAGGGAGGAGCGAGAGCGAAGGTGGTGGACGAGAGGGGGGTGGTGCCGGAGGGGGTGCGATGGTCGGCGGTGCGATGGAAGGGATTAGCGGTGGTGGCGGCTGAAGCATGGCGATGGGATTTGGTTTTAGGGCTAGGTTTCTAAATGATGGGTTCTGAGGAAAATAGAGTTAGGTTTTATTATATATTTATAATTAAATTATTATTTTAATCTCCAAAAAGTAACTTTCTAATTCGAACTCCAAATGGAACCCAACGACTGTCGCCCCTAGCTAATTACCCCTATTACGGACACAGTGGGATATGTTTCGTAAGCCAATTCCATCGTTTCGATCAGTTTTCATTTAAATTAACATTTAAATCATTATATTGAAATTTAAACGTACATTTCAATTTACAGGGGCCACATACGGACTCTGGAAATTCCAGAAAAATTATTTCTAGATTCTTATTGACGATACGGTCCTAACAAAACTAATTTCGTCAAATTCTGAGACCATTTGAAGAATGGCCATTTTCTGGTCGATTGAAATTGACTGAAACTGTTAAAACACGTCTAGCTTCGCCACGCTCACATATTGATTTCAAAAATTATGAATTTTGAAGCCTAGCAATAATTTGACATCCCCGATAGAACAAAAGTGGTTTCGTCGAAAACCGAGGTCGTTTGCAAAATTTCCATTTTTAAGGGCCATATTTCCATAGCGACTATTCTGAATTTTCAACTGGACATAACTTTTTATTCCCGCTATGAAATTTCAATTTTTCGGATTCGTTGGAAAGATATTATCAAATAGATTCTAATATTTTTGGTTTCGCTAAAATCCGGTTTATTTTGAATCCTGTTAATTCATTTGAACTTTGATATCGAATTTTCAAACTACCATGCCATTTTCAGTTCTTTTCATATTTGAAATAAAATATTTATATTCTTACGACGATTCAAATAAATATATATACGTTCTAATTCTATTCAGAATAAATTTCTCGTCATTAATATTTAAAATAATTCATTTTAAATATTCAATTCGTTAAAATTGTCAAAATAAAAAATTTAAATTGGCTCAGAATTTCCGGGTTGTTACATTTTCAGATAATGAATCTGATCCCGGTCCCTTCGTATTGATGACGGAAAAATGGTCAAGAACTTTGATAGTCAGTGATTTATCTATCAAAGAAAAACATGTGTGCAAACAACAATATTACTTCCAGATGGAAATTATATCGACCAATCATCATTTAACATTTATCTCCTTAGTTCATTAATTTATTCATTTTTCATCTCCTATTTCCATATATTCAACATTTCTTATTTTCTAAATTTAGAAAATATACGTTATTAACATTGAAAAACGTTTCCATTTCTGATTCACGCATCACTAACTTTCCACCTCTATCAGTCTCTACTGTAAACTAGTAAGAGAACAACTTCCCAACTATAAACCCCGAAGGCCGAAACCAACATCAGATCGATACCCAGAAAGCCATTCAACTTAACTAATTTCCAGTCAGTTTCTAATTTCAGTAATTCCATTTAAATTCCTAATTCAAACCCCAAATTCCTTTATAATGTTTTATTTGCAAAATATTCACTTTAGTCTAATTTTTCACATAGAATGTGAATGACATGTCTATATATAATCAAACAGTTTGATTTCGTATTTAAAACCAAATCTCAAACCCAAATTCTATTTATATTTTTATTTGTAGAATTAATCATACAAATCTCCTTTTTATTTCTAACACTTAAATCTCATTTATAACTCCTTTATATAATTCTATTTATTCTATATAAATCCTTTTATATAATTCTATTTATTTTATATAAATCCTTTTATATAATTCTATTCATTTTATATAAAAATATTTCATTTTCAATATTCATTTTGAAAATTTCTTTAATTCATATGGTATTTACAATATCAAATAACATGACCAGTGTCATCATAATCAATCACAGATTATATATCATAACATTTATCACAATATATGAAAACAAACAGTATTATAAATATTGAGGAATCCAGTTGGATCCCTCCAACCTATTTCCCTGCATTCACAGATGTTAAACAATATAAATAACATCGATTTCATTTCAATATGAAATATTCTGATAAACAGAATCAATATTTAATTAACCAATAATCAACAATTCAACCAAACAATCAACACACAACAATCAATCATCATTTATCAACACTAGATTATATTTATAAAAATATAAACTGTATAAAGTTAGTGAGCTTTACTCACATTGTTTTGTAGTTGATGATTCTGCTGTTGTTTTCATTTAAAATCAAATGAGCGTTTAATTTTATCACGAAATGCCTGTAGCTCGGTTCTCAGCGGATATAGTTCCATGATGTACATTTCGTCATTACGAATCCATCGGATCTGGTCGCATCCAAATTCTGATAATATATGATACGAACAATATGATTTTAATTTAAATCATAATTCCATAATTATATAATTAACTTAACTTTAATTACTTTCTTTTATAATTAGCAAAGCAATACCCTTTTATTCTTATGTTCCCAATCAAGTGCTCTGAGCCCATTCACGCATCGTTTGAATAATCGCCCGTTGCCCCCTTCACAGTTCACCAGAGGGTCAAACTTGTCCATTGTACACTACCATAATCGTGCCACCCCAACTTGTCGCCCTCCTGAACATCACGATGACCCCTAGCTCCATGCTCATAATAGTGAAGTAATCCATACATTTTTTTCATTTATCCAAATACAATTCAGACCAGAAGCTTACAACTTCTCAATCCCTTCTTTCTCCCCAGTAATTCAAATCATGACACCCTCCTCATGTCACTAAGCTCCACCTAGAATTCTCTATGTTGTCTTTCCCATTTCACAATTTAACAAACTGAAGTTACCATTTAATTAAGTTCCCATTACATCCTCATGTCAAGTTCAATATTAGCCAAAACTGGACTGCTATTAGGACCTTCATACAATAATCTACAGAACGACACTCCCCTGTTATTCCAAGATGTCGTGCTCCCTTCCACCCTTCTTGTTCATTTTACACGACACAACTCTCCAGGATAATCAACCTATTCCCTCCTTTTCATCACTCAACTCATACGGTTGAACTCAAACCACCCAAAAGAATCGCGACGCTCGCCTTCACACTACAGGTACCGGAGTCTTTTGCCATGAATCCCTCCTGAACTTCCTTACCAATACATCCTCCACTTCACAACTGAAAATCAAATAAGAATAACCAAAATTTCCCACTTTCATCCATACCCTTTTCCGCACAAATTTCATGATACTCGCACTCCCTTTTACTGTCGCGACATGGCCAATTCCACCATGCACAGAAGACAAAAGTTGCGACCATCTTACGCTCGAAAGCAACCAACAAATCTGTAGTGAGATGCTAAACCCTCTCGAAAACCCCAATCCAAACTGCGAAATCCAAACGCTGCTTCCATTTCACAAATAAAACAAACCCTAGACTACGGGATCCCCTTTTTCCGAACTCAAGAACCTCATCGCACCACATTTTGAACATGCTGAGTTGAAGCTTACGTGTTAGAGAATCCAAAAATATACCTATCGTGGTTTGTATGTTTTTATTTGATTTTTTATCGATTTTACAAATTCATGATTTAAAGAAGAATAGAAAACAGCGGCGACACTGAAGCCTTGACCGAGAATTGAAAAAGACTCAGGGTTAGAGGATGTTTAGGTGTATTTATAGGATAATTTTATTATTTTTATATTGATTATTTTGTTAATTATAAACAATTATTATTCTGTTCATCATTTAAAAATTCCTTTTATTACATAACATATCCAAATTCGAAGAAAACGGACATACAGCTACAGTTCGACAATACGGACCCAACGAAACTTGTTTTGTCGAATTCCGAGTCTGTTTGCTCACACTGCGTATTTTTAAAAGTCAAATTATTGACTGTTTTTCACATTAAAATAGCATATGGCCATATACTGACTCAAAAATCAAGAAAATTGAAATCTAACAATAATTTAATATTTAGGATCCAAAAAAAATTAGTTTCATCGAAAACGAAGATCGTTTGCAAAAACGGCTATTTTTAAAGCCCTAAATAAACCCATTTAAATATTAATATATTTAAAAATAATTAAATTTAATAAAAATAAATTAATATTATCGTATATATTCACAATATAATATCATACAGCTCAATTGGTTTTAAAACTCGATATTCTAATCCCGATTGAATCGATATTCAATTTATATTAAAAACCCTTTTATAATATAAATAAATCATTATAAATTATAAAGGAATTCCATAGCAACTTTTCGAAAATTTGATTTGATCATAAATCAAAATCTACACGATGAGATCCCGATTTTTCTCTTCCACTAGAAAAATATACTTCACCAACTCCGAACGTTTCTTGTTTCACAGAAATCCTATTTAAAATGGGTTATGTATATTCGTTTAAAGTTCGAATCGCCAAATTACGAACTGCCACGCCATTTCGAGCTTGATTATAATTATAATTTAAATTATATGTTCAACTTTCGTTTAAATAATATATTTGTTATTCAAATTCAATTCTAAACTATATTCTACCTTATATATGATCCAATTCACATTGTATTGTGAATTCAGCTATTTTCGATTATTTCGGAATTATAATATATTTTTATATTATAAATATTAATTAAATATTCCATATTATTTAATTAAATAACCATTTAAATCTATAAATCACCTTTTAAATAATTACATAAATTAATTATTACACCGTAAAAATACGGGATGTTACAGAACGGCTTCCCACCAAGACTAGTGTAGTCCTTATAGAGCTTGGCGAAATCGGCCCTAGGCGCCTGCACCGCTGCACCACCACCATTTGCAGCATTAGGAGCTGCCCTATGAACATCCCTAAGCATCTCTCTCATGAAGTCAATGAACATCGTCCTCATATCAGGAGCATTCCTATTATTGGCTCCTGAACTAGTATTCCTTGTATATCGGCTCATCGTTCAATCTGTAAGGAGAAAACGATTAACCATCTCTTCAGTGGTGCCAGTGCAGTGCGACCTTATCCTTAGATATACTAATAGTATATATATATCTTTTGAAAACCAAAATATCACAAATACGCGCTCTCACATACGTATACTGTCTCTCCCTGGTGTCTTTCCCTAGGTTAACTACGCAACCTAGAGCTCTGATACTAAGTGTAACGGCCCGCCCCGCACCAACCGACATTTCCAATGGAGTGAGCTGTGCCGATGCCCAACCATCACAGGATAGTCATCAAAAGAAAGGAAAAGGGAAGGAATTTGAACGGTGAACCAACGAAGAACCAAAAGTATATCTCATAGCGCATGGAACAAAATATAATAATAATAACATAACTTGATATAAACATGCGAGACAGTGCATATGCTGAAAACTAAACCATCATAGCAGCGGAAAATTCATAATACAGCTTATGATCCAGACCATCTTTATTACAACTTTTGAAACTATCTCTAAAGAAAAATAGGAAGGTACACTAATAATGCCCAAAAATAGTGACCAGCAACAACACAGGGAGAATCTACGGGATAATACGTGTAAGCCTCCTGCTTGTCTCCAGATATCTACTCGTGTATAATCACCTGACATGTCTCTAGTCTACCCGTTTAAGAGCACCCAGAGTAATAAGAAGAGACATAAAACTCTAGGTCAGACAATAGTCTGGTATGAGCGATAAGAAACAAAAACTGAACAATAACAGGTATACATAACCATACCTGAACCTGGACTTGCAACTAAAGAGTTAGCACAACAGGATGTACAATACTCTAAGGTGACACTAACACATGGTGTGAGAATAATGAGGAGGAGGTGTGCATGACACGGTGATACCAAACATCAAACATAGTAATCATCCTCACATCTCTCACTCAGTGCGTAAAGCATATAATATCTGCCACTTTGATCACCTAATGCTTTGCTACGATCACTCTGCCCCATGGAGTCACGATGACTCCACTGCACTGATCCATAGCCACTAATCCTTCGCTATGTCCACTCTACCCCATGGAGTCATGACAACTCCACTGCACTGGCTCATAGCCTTGCTATGATCACTCTGCCCTATGAAGTCATGATAACTTCACTCCATGGATACATAGCCAATAATCCATTCCTCAGTGGTGAGTCTAAGCTATAGACATCGATAGCCCCTTTGCACACGTCCCGTAGCAAAGTCCAACTCATGAAGTTAACTCATTGGTTCCCATCTGGATCCTGAGTTCTACTTCCTGTTTGGACTACCTTTGCATCTCGGGCTTTGGTCTCCTCTGGATCGGTTCGGAAACAAGCCTCCGTTCTGCTCGTCCTTCTTTCCCTCATTCGACTCGTGATCATTATCCGTTCAGTTCATGATGCTCTTCCGGGGTTGGATCGGTTCGTGGTGCCCTTCCCTTGGCAGTTCGGTTCATGATGCCTCCTTTAGAGATTAGTTCGGTTTGGCTCGTGGCTCCCATTTCATGTTTGAGTCGGGCTCCTTCGCTCAAGTGGGTCGGTTCAGGATGAGCATCCGGGTCGGGTCGTGGTCTTCAAGTGCGAGCGGATCGGTTCGTGAGCTTCTGGAGGTCGGTTCATACCATCTTCATAGGTTTAGGGTCGTGAGTCACGAATGGGTTGGTTCAGAGGGGGAGGGGGGATCTGATTCGGTTCCTGCACAATTTTCCTGCAACTTTTCCAACAACTGTTTTACACTATACAACGGCATTTTCGACCATTCTAACTTTGCTAAACAATCAAGAATCATACCAAATAGTAATAGCAACATGTATAATCAATCATAAACACCAAAACGACGAATAATCATGTACATGTGGATCAAACATACCCAAAACCCATGATTTTCCCCTTGGTCATGTTTAACCATAACTAATGATAAGATTAGCAAAACATATCCAAATTAACCCAAATATCTATCAGAGCCCTAAAATAATATTTAAGAATTTTTACATATTTTTCCAGAATTTTAATATGCATAATTTCGCTAATTAACACTAATCACCCCTAATTAGCCGTAATTATTGAAAATCAATGCAAATCACTCACGTAGCCACAAATAAAACTTTAGATCTGAAACTATACCGTTTTGGGGCATTTTACAATGCAACACAGCAGCTCCAACTCTGATTTGATGCTAATCCTCCTTGATTAGGTGTAGATTAAGGTAATACGCGATTAGAAAGCGACTTGGGATGAATTTAGAAGGTGAAGGCCATTGCTAGGGTTAGAGAAATGTTTTAGGCAGCTGGGAAAATGAAATGAGATCGTTTCCTAACTGATTTCAGCCTCCCCATAACCCTAATCCCGAAATGGGTTATGTGCCCATATGCTAATTACCCTAATTAGGCCCGGTTAAGCTGTTTTTCACCTTCCAAACCTTATTTCAGCCATATCTCCCAAACGTTAAGTTTGTTTGATCAATGTGACCACTCTATGGAAAGATAAACCACCATTTGAATCTAATGGATCAAGTCAAAACTCCTTACCAATCAAAAGTTATAAACGAAACAAGATTCACTAGGGGCAAAACGGTCATTTAAAAATCGGCAAAAATCATGAACATGGGAAATAACCCAATAGTTGTTCCCCAAAGTTACACGACCATACATCCTCGCATGAAAATGAAATAAATATCCTACGATCCTCTGATGCATAGAATGTGGGTCGTTACACTCACTTTAGTCGTTAATCGTTGAATAATGATTAACGTCAGTTGATTCAAATCAAACGTTTAGATCTGTCATAATTCCAAACGAGCTCCAAATCGCTCCGGACCAGTTCTAATGTGTAGCCTATGATCATACCATTCCAACGGATCCAAATTTTTGAACTTCTGGTAAAGAACGGACAAGTTATGGATGTAACAATTTAATACACTATTTACTTTAAACTATAGCTTAGATTTAATTAATCTGAGCCTTACCCCTTTCATCCCAAATTCGGCCCAAAAAGAATATAATTTGACCGCTCCCACCACATTTTCTTTCTTCCTCCGTTCCCATGAAACCCACTGCTCCATATTCTTTTCTTATTTCTATCTTCTACCATTATGTTTCATGATTCCACCCACCGCTCTGTTTATCCACTAGAAATCATGTACCTATTGATATGCTGAATTCATGCCATAAACACGGTCGAGCACAAGAGGCATCGAGTGCAAGCTTGGTCGAACACCTTTATGGGTCGAGCGTCATAGTGGGTTGTGCATTATATTGGTTTGAACACAAAGAGATCGCACACCTCAGGGGTCGGTCAGGCATCTTAGTTGGCCACAAGCAAGAGTTGAGCATACAAAAGGGCCGAGCATACAAGAGAGGTCGAGCATAAACGAGAGGTTAAGCATTCAAAAGAGGTCGAGCATACATGTGAGGTCGAGCACAGCAGGGCTCGTACACACCAGAAGGGCTTGAACACAGCATGACTTGAACAACGGGGGCTCGCTCGTATACTATGGAGGTCGCTCATGAACCATGGAGGTTGGTCGCATATCATATGCTCGGTCGGCCAAGATAGTCGGCCAAGACAGCTGGCCACAGCTGGTGACAACTGGCAGTGGCATTTTCGTAATTAATACATGTGCAACCCCTCGCCTGCTTACATAAATTTCAGCCCACCACTTCATTTGCTCTCCCCTATAAATACCTCGAGTCTTCCACCATTAACGGGATCAGACGCTTGCCACCACGAAGTGCTGCAGAAGTCATTCTTCTGCCATTTCTAAGCCATTCTAACTCCGTTCATTATCTCCAAGTGAAGATCTAATGCCAAATCCACCATGGAATCCACCAAAATCACTCAAGTTTCCAAGAGATTGTAAATCTACCTTCACACTCCTTGCACTTAGAGAGATTCAACCATTCCTTTGCTGATTTGTAAAGATCAAAATGAAATCCTTGTATTAAACAGAGAATGAATGTACTTAGAGATGATTCAAGCCTTGTAAATATCGAAATGATAATGAAAACTCTTGCCAAAGTGGACGTAGATCTATTCTAGATCGAACCACTATAAAATTCTGGTTTTTTTACTTGCTTCTGTCTTTTGTGGCTCCATTTTCTACTTCTTACCGTTTCGTGAAGTACTGCTAAAGTACCTTTGGTGTTGTAGACCAATTTTGGTTTAAACATTTGGCGCCCACCGTGGGGCCATGTCTTCTCTTCTAAGGTTAAGCTCCTTGTGCTACCACTAAACTCTGAATCCTATTTCTATAATAGATCCTCTTAATTTCAGATCTAGTCCATCTGACGAAGTATCTTCGAGATTTAAAAACTTGTCTGAAATCATGACTAAGAAAACAGGAAGTAAGACCGTAAGATGCAATGTTGATAATGTTGTTGATCAAGAAACTCTGCTTCCCAATCGCCTTGAAGTAGGAGAGAATTCGATTAAGGAGTCAGAGTCACTAAGAATAAACTTAAGGAAGTCGTTGCCAGCCTAAAAACAACAGATGGAAATTGCTAACAGTGCCACGATGACCAAACTAGAAACCTTATTTGCACTTCAAGGTGCAACAGCAAAAGTCATTACCAGACCTACTCAAACTTCTCATACAGAAAATGCATGTTCTTCTTCCTTAAGTCTGAATCGGTACAAATCAATTCAAGAGGTTTCCAATCCTAATGTCCTCGTCAAAAAGAAGCAAAACCGTCTGCACGCAACCATTCTGAGAAAGCAACTTCTCAACAAGTGTATGGCTCCGCCAAAGGGGCACCTCCCCAAGAGGGAGTCACAAGGCCCCAGGACATAAACCGCGACCGTTTGCTTAGGAAAACATCTAGCGAGGGGGATGGTGTCCGCCCCGCGAACCAGCACAATGACGAGGAACACATATCAGAAATGGTTCGCAAGATTATGAAGGAAAGCTTAAAAAAGAAGATGATGAAAAAGAGTGGGGATTTGCTCCTACCAAGACCCCACTTACTGAGAGAATCAAAATGGCCATGTACCTGAAGATGTTCAAACCTTCGATAGTACAGGCCTACAATGGGACTGGCAATCCCAGCGTATTCCTATTCAAGTACGACTAACATATGGATGGGGCACGTGCCATAGGTAAGCTTAAGTGTCTATACTTCTCGACCTATCTAAAGGGGGTGGCTTCCCTTTGGTTCACTAAGTTGCCACGGAAATCTATGGATAATTTCGCTACTCTGGCCAAGCTGTTTAGAGAACAGTTCAGGCTCCAAGCTACTAAAGTCCAAGATGTTATGGAGTTGGATGAGTTAGAGCAAAGGCCAGGAGAACCAATCAAGACCTTTCTCACTCGATTTAACACTGCTGCAGCCGAGGTCGGAAATCACTTGCCTCGCTTGGTATTGATGGCTTTAAAGGGAGCCATAAGCAAAAAGACTAAATTTGAGTGATGGATCAAGAAGAAAAAGCCGAGCATGCTCGAGCAACTATACAGTAAAGTCGAAGAGTATATAAGTGTGGAGGAAGATTGTGCCTACGCCCTAGATGTCCCTGAAAACGGTGTGCAACCTGAAAAGAAAGACAATAATGTGCAGGGTGGCCAAAAGAACTCTAGGGGACAGAAGAGGGGTAATGATAGTAATGGTAACAAGTAGGGGTGAGCGTTATTCGGTTAAACCAAATAAACCAACCAAACCAATTTGTTTTGGTTGGTTTGGTTCGATTTTGAAATTAAGTCGGTTTGTAATTGGTTCAGAAAAATATTAAATTCGGTTATCGGTTTAACCAAATTAACCGAACTTTTACTATATTTTCAAAATTGTCGATATTATAATAAATATTTTAGGTTAGTTTAGTTATTTAAGTAAAATTTAATCATTACCTACATGTCAAAATTAATTTTAGGAAGCATAAAAATCATAAATAATTATACTCTAATCATATATTTCTAATTTATTTCAAACTACAGTGAATATTTCAAACACAGATTGCAAAATATTTTTAGTTCGGTTTAACCGGATAACCAACCGAACCAACCAAACTTAATTTGTTTGGTTTGGTTTGGTTTGGTTTTCATATTTATTGGTTTTAGTTTGGTTTGACAAATTTCATCATCGGATAAACCAAACCAACCAAACGCTCACCCTTAGTAACAAGAGCAATAAGAAGTTCCGCTTCTTTAAGAACTCAGAGTTGACTCCACTCAGCGACACCCTGGAGAATGTCTACATGACCACAAAAGACACTGAAAACTTCCCAACTCCAAAGCCTGTGAAAGTCAGCGATGGTAGCATAAACTCAGGAAGGTTTTGTAGGTTCCATAACCAGCCAGGCAACAACACTAACGAGTGCAGGCATTTAAAGAGCCTGGTTGAGGAGCTAATACGGAAGAACATGTTGCAGCAGTATGTGAAAAATCCTCAAAATTCTTAGGCTGCATAGGGGCAGTGCAATCCCGTAGAAGAAAACGCTCAAACTCATGTCAACCCAAAGCCAATCATCTACACAATCTCTAGTGGTCCCCATCCAGCCAGAAGAAGCTAGGGGGATTTCATGAAATAGGCTGATGAGCTGAATAATCCTCCACAGGAAGAAGGCTATGTGTTCCTCAATAATTCATTCCCTGTCAAATTGCCAAAAACGTCAGGGAAATGAAAGGTTTCTATGATGCAAATCTTTGTAATAGTTGACGAGCTTTCAGCCTACAATGCTTTTCTTGGAAGGCCTGCTCTGGCCGGGTTCAAAATTGTGCTAGCTCCATGGTGTATGACCATGAAATTTCTGATAGAAAGTAGGGTTGGTGTGATAAAGGGAGATCAAAAGACGGCCAGAGAATGTTATATGGCCGAGCTGGTTGAAGCTAAGAAAAATGATAAGGGGAAGAGTGCGGAGGCTCCGCTTCGCATTCGAGACACTGCCTTATAGCAACTAAGGCAGGGCCTTTGTACTGGCAAGCACAAGTAGAGCATAAAAAGAAATGGATACCAGAAAGGCCAATACACGGGAAGGACGTGCGATACCAACTGAAGCTACAATCCTAATACCAGTTCACGATGCTAATCTAGATAAGGTCTTCAAGATTGGCTCTCAACTGGGCCTGAAGTTGCAAAATGAATTAACCATATTTCTAAAAGCAAACTTGGATGTTTTCACTTGGATCCATTCAGATATGTGTGGTATACCTCCTGAAGTAATAGTCCATAAAGTGAATATAGATCCAAGCGTAAAACTGGTAAAGCAAAAAAGACGACCTCAAGGACCTGAAAGAACCCAAGCTCTCAAAGAAGAGGTAGATAAATTGATGAAGAATGATTTCATAAGAGAATCCACATATCCGGATTGGGTCTCTAATCTGGTCCTTGTTGAAAAGTCCAACTGAAAATGGAGGGTATGCATCGATTATTCAGACTTCAACAAGGCGTGTCCTCGGGATAGTTTCCCACTACCCAGAATTAATCAGCTTGTTGATGTGATAGCAGGTCATGAACTCTTGTCTTTCATGGATGCCTACTCCAGATATAATCAGATAATGATGTATAAGCCAGATGAAGAAAACACAAGTTTCATAACAGATAGGGGCTTATATTGCTCCAAAGTCATGTCGTTCGGACTGAAAAACGCTAAAGCAACTTACCAGCGCCTTGTAAATTCCATGTTCAATTCGCAAATTTGGAAAAAAATGGAAGTCTATGTGGACAATTTGCTGGTAAAATCAAAGAAAGCTGACGATCACTTAGAGAACTTGGCGGAAATGTTCCATATCCTCAGGAAGTTTGGAGTGAAGCTGAATCCATTCAAATGTTCATTCGGAGTCGCATCGGGAAAGTTCCTCGGATTCATTATCAATGCCATGGGCATAGAGGTCAATCCCACTCAAGTTATAGCTCTATGAGAAATGCGAGCTCCTAGAACAAAGAGAGAACTTCAAAGTCCGAATGGGAAGGTAGCTGCTCTGAGTCGATTTATCTCAAAAGCCACAGATCGGTGCATTCCACTCTTTAATGCTTTAAAGAAAGGAAAGAAAGATTTCCAATGGACTCCTAAATGCCAAGAAGCCTTTGAAGAGTTAATCAAACACATGGAGTCACCACATATGTTGTTAAAGCCTAAAGATGGAGAAGAATTGTTCCAGCACTTGGTTGTCTCATCTCACGCATTAAGCGTTGCATTTTTTCGGGAGGATGCAAAGGTTCAATGGCCAGTGTACTACGTCAGCAAAAGGCTTGCTGGGATAGAGCTAAACTATCCCAAATTTGAGAAGCTTGCATATTGTCTGCTCATCGCCTTAAAGAAGCTAAGGCCATACTTTCAAGCCCACTCTAATAAAGTTCTTACCGATCAGCCGCTAAAGTAAGTTCTCTTCCTCCCAGAAACTTCAGGAAGATTATTGAAGTGGAATATTGGGCTGAGCCAATATGAAATCACTTACCATCCTCGAAGAGCTATAAATGGGCAGGCTTTAGCCAGTTTTATCACTGAATTCACAGATAGAGGGAAAGAGAAGGAGGAACCAGTTGAAGTAATCGTGAGATGGAAGTTGTTCATTGATGGGTCCAAGAATGATTACTACTCAGGAGCAGGGGTGGTTTTAGAAACTCCTAAAGGCCATCCTCTATGCTATGCTTTAAGATTGGAATTACCATCAACCAAAAATGAAGCCGAGTATGAAGCACTAATTGCAGGATTGAAGCCGGCGGAATAGTTAAACCTAAAATCCCTGCAGATTCTCAGTGACTCACAGATAGTAGTGTATCAAGTCCGATGAGAATTTCAATATAAGGGCGGAAATCTTCCTGCTTATCTTTTCAAAGCTTGAGAACTACTCGATGACCTTGATTACTACATAAAATCCCATATTCCAAGAGAGGAAAACATGAAAGTTGATTCACTCGCCAAATGTGCTAGTTCTGGAGATGCTCAGATACTGGGATTGGTTCCCGTTGAAGTTCTTTCAAATCCCAGTATTGAAGATGCATACGTCGACCGGGTCATGTAGACTGATGAAGAGCCAATCTCATGGATGATCCTGTTTAAAGAGCATTTGCTTAATGGGACACTTCTAGAGGATTCTAAGAAGCGATGATTTTTTTTGCGTGAAGCTCCATTATACCTCATCCAAGATAGAAGATTGTACATACGAGGTTTTTCCATGCTTTGCTCGATGTGTGACTAAACAAGAAACCAGAGAAATCCTAGCAGAATTGCAAGAAGGTGAATTTAGTGGACACATAGGCGGATAGACATTAGGCAATAAAGTTCTGCGATATGGCTACTTCTAGCCTGATGTGAACCTAGATGTTATGACCTATGCTAAAATGTGTGACAAATGTCAGAGATTTGCAAAGATTCCAAGAGCATCATCTATAGAATTAACCCAAATGGTCAATCCATGGCCATTTGCTATCTGGGGCATCGATCTGGTCAGAGCTTTACCTATAGCCAAGTCAAACATGAAGTACGCCATTGTAACCGTCGATTATTTCACCAAGTGGGGTGAAGTAGAGCCACTGGCCACCATCACCTCGAAAAAAGTTATCAACTTTGTCTTGAAGAACATCATCCATTGATTCTGTGTGCCACAAAAAATATTCACGGACAATGGGACTCAATTCAAAAGCGACGAGTTCAAGAATTTATGTGCCAAGTACAAGATTAAAAAGAGTTTTGCAGTTGTTGCTCATTCGCAGACAATGGGCAAGTTAAAGCAGTAAATAAAATCAAAAAGTCAACTATTAAGAAAATCCTCGAGAAAGCTAAAGGTGGTGGATAGAAGAACTTCCATTTGCACTATGGGCATATCGTACAACTCATAAAACTACGACTGGGCACACTCCATTTTCCCTTGCATTTGGATCCGAAGCCATGATTCCGGTAGAGTTGGAAGTTCTTACTCCCCGCAGAATTCATTTCAACCAATAGGAGAACGATTAGCTGCAACTTGAAGCACTGGATTTGCGCAAAGAAAGAAGGCGAGAAGCAAAACTCGGAATCGCTGCTCATCAAAGAAGGGTTGCCAAATATTTCAATTCTAAAGTCAAACAAAGGACCTTTGAAATTGAGGACCTTGTTCTAAAAATAACCTTAACAGGAACTGGTGTTTCGGTCCTAGCTGGGAAGGCCTTACATGATAAGCCAAAAGCTCTTAGATGGCACCTTCAAACTAAAAATGATGGATGGAATTGAAATTCCTAGAGCCTAGAACAACATTCACCTCCGCTGATACTTTCCTTCAAATTTCTTTCATATGTCTTGTAAAAAGTTGTTAATATTCTACAAGTATTGTAGACAAACTTAGTACATATTAATGAAAGAAATTGCCTTGCTTTCCTGAATCATATATTTGCAAATTCTTGTTAATTAATTACAAGTTGCTAAAATTCGGTTTTGATTGCAGGCCCCCTAAAAGAGCGTTGATACATCCCTAACCTAGTAAAGCCTAGTGACCATTATAGCACATCCCGATTGGGACAGCTCAAATGCCTAGTGCTCTAAACATCATTCGCAATAAATACGAAGATGTGAAGCACAACCTTGCATATAGGGGACACTAAGAGTCGAACAGTCAAATAATGCAACATTCAGACTACAGACAAAGTTGTAAGTTCCACCGTAGGGGCACCTTCTTAATTGCAAGGTCCAAGACCCTAGTTCTAAAAATCGTAATAAAACCTGATAAATAAACTAGCGTACGCCCCATGAAACGATGTAACCCCAAACAAAAGACATCTGCAGGGGCATCCGATCAGAAGCCGGGTATTCCAAATATGGTTACTGGAGGACTCAAAAGACATCTTTAGGGGCATTCGACCGAAAACCTGGTATTCCAAATTCGGTTACTGGCGGACTTAAAAGACCTCTGCGAGGGTATCCGACCGGAAGCCGGGTATTCCAGATTCAGTTATTGGTGGACTCAAAAGACCTCTTTGGGGGAATCCGACCTAAGGCCGGGTATTCCAAATTCGGTTACTGGAGGATTCAAAAGACCTCTGCGGGGGCATCCAACCCAAAGCCGGGCATTCCAAATTCGGTTACTAGTGACTCAAAAGACCTCTTCAGGGGGCATCCAACCAGAAGCCGGGTATTCCAAATTTAGTTACTGGAGGATTCAAAAGACCTCTGTGGAGGCATCCAACCAAAACCCGAGTATTCCAAATTTGGTTATTGATGGACTCGAAATACCTTTCCGAAGGCATCCAACATATTCGATAAGTGTCTGGACTGTTTAGTCACAACGAATAACGGATTTAAAAAGACCTCTTTGGAGGCGCTCAATTATTTGCATAACATATGGTCATCCCAGATACGAGCATATTGAACAAAATACCACCACGGAGGCACAAAAACCAAAGCCTTCCTAGGGGCATGTATTCAAACCTAATCTTCGAAGGGCTTGGACTGCCAGGTTAGCGAGAAACGTGATTGAATATATTACAAATATAAGACCTCGCAACCAAGGGCACGGGAAAAATGGCATGAATCAACCAACCATACTGAATTTCATCGCTAGCTAGGCAAGCCGAGAAGCTCAAAATCCAATAACAAAGTCAAATGCCTTAGTTAATGGAGTAGGTGCTTCCAGCATTCTAGTTATAACCAAGAGAATTTAGAAAAGTTGACCGCTTCTAGCCTAACGAGATTGTAACAACCTTCGGTATGGGGGCATAACCATAGCATTAAGACAAACTAGCAATGCTAACTCTATATACCATAAGTTCGTCACAACCTCATAATTGATTAAATGTTTATGATACAAGTGCAATATGCGAGTGCAGTGTGCAAATAAGAAGTACGACGAAGCTGAAAAAAAGGCTACAGTACAATGAAAAAAACACTGAACACTGTCAAATGGCTAGTACAGATCATAAGTTTCAATATACACAAGTTTCAAACACCAAACAACATAGAGTTGTAAGCGAGGGCCAGCACCCGCATATACAACCGGTTTGAGTACAAGAAAGGAAACAAATAGGAGTCAAAGCATGAAAATCACAAGTACTGCTTCTTCTTCCCATCACTAGATCTTACAAATAGTTTGATGGAGGAAGAGGGAGGTATATAAGCTATCTGGCTTCAATCTTTCACTTCTTTGTTTCTGCTAGGGCTCTCAAGAGAAGATGGATTAATAAGTCCTCGCTTCTTTACACTGCATTTTACCCTGCGTTTCAAAGTAGATAGAGCCTTAGTATCCCAAATATCGTCTTCACCATCATTATAATTTTAATTAATAGCTTCCAGGTCAGATGCAGTAAGTATGATGTATCACCTAGTGGAGGAGTGATATGCGGGGTGGTACTAGTCGACTTTAAGATATAAGAGGTGATGAAGCCAAACCTAGTACATTTGAACATTGAGCATGAAATGCGATAGACCCCGATGAAGAAAAAAGATAATCCAAATCTGACGTGGTTTGATGAATATCATTTTTACCTAGGGTTTGCGGATTAATCGACTCAATGTCAAAATCATCTACATTCAAGGTATAATTATCTTTTACCTTTCCATCCCCTGCATGTTGCTCGATGGTATCTTTCTTGACGATAGGCCCCTCAATAGGACGTTCTTATCGGTATAAGTAGCAGGAGGATTCGTAGGAGGAGTTTGAGAACTTGAGGCCTTGACATCGACAAGGCTAGCAGAGATATCTGAAGCTTTCTCTTTGGAGGCTTGAACTCGCTCAGCTGCAAGTATCTTCTTGCCCTTAGCCAAAGCAGCGCGGTCGTCATCTTCTAATAGCTCCCGTTGGAGGTCATTTTCATCTTTTCCTTCAGCATATTCGAGCACTTGCTCCCAAGCAAGGGATAAAGTCCATGAAAAGTCGTCTCCTAAATAGCGAAGGCTCCGACGGCTCATAACACTAAGGACGTAAAACTTTAATAAAGTATCATTATTCTTAGCCCTCCCCTTTCCAGGAGTATCTACCAATTTGGTTTTATCCTCCTCCAGGATTCCAATCTTCGCATTTAACACAGAAAGTTCCATGCTCTGAGAAGTAATTTTTTTCTTGAAGAGTTGTTTCTCTTGCTCATAGGCCATAGAAGCTTCCTTTTCCATAGTTAACTGGGACTCAGTGGTCTGCCGGGAAGTTTCAACAATTTGAATATGTGCCATTAGCGCTTCCTCTCTTTGTTTAGCAACTGCAAGTTCTTCTTTAAGCTTAGCATTCTCAGCTTCTATGCCCATAGCAAAGTCCTGAGACTTAAACACATGAACTAATGCAGCTTTATCATTTTCCAATGTTCCAATTCGGTCAATGTTAATTGTGTTAAGTCTTTGGAGGTCATGGACAAATGCGAACCAGGCACCTAGTTGTTTGTCGACACGCTTACTCAACATATCTAACCGAGTCTCAACTGGACTCCTAGATCGGTCAAATTGAGTGAGCATATTGCTTTCCATGCTAGCCACCTCTTTAAGTATATCTCGCCTATCGTTTGGATGCAGGTCCAGGTCAAAATACATTCCTCTTAAATCCCGGCCTTTGAATTGGTCAGCAAGCATCAAGTTTGCCAGCCTAATATCATAGGGAGGCCTATTAATGATTTCTCGAATATGATCTTGAGTCGGGACAATGTATGGAGGAGCCGTAGAGGGATGACCGGAAGAAAGTTGAGTATCGGGATCGGGGAATTCATGTGACTTATGGCGCTTATGAGAATTGCCCCTGTCTCGGTCTCAGTTCTCCCAGCTTCATTTCTTCCTTCCTCTTTCAGATCTCCTTCTCCTATATTTCCCTTCTATCCAGCACTTCCACATCATCATATGTCTGCTTCCTGTGCTCATCGGTTAAATCTGTTTAGAAGCTTGTCAAGGCTGATGAGAAAACCGAGAACGGTGGGGGCCCTGAAACTGTTGAGAAGGCTGGGAACGATGGGATCTCAGAAGGAGCTTTGGATCAAAATCTCTTGTTCTCTGCTTGAAGCTCTTATAAAGTGAATGTCTCATTTAAGTACTTGGAAAAAGCCAAATAGAATTTCAATACTCGAACTAGAAAGTGATGTGACTAATTATAAAGATTATGAAATGTGTTTGCAAAACGTGTAGGGTATCTCCTAATACACATCTAATAACAAACCGCTATCAAGTGGCGCATCTAAATCGAGTGTTTTCCCAAGCAGTCGAACTAAAGCCATAGTTATTTTCGTATTAGACTTCGAATTCGAGGTTACATTATCGCCTTGAATACCTAGTTGAGTTTAGGTCACTCAAATTCTGGAAGGTATCTGTATAGCTCTCCTCCCAAACATTTGGGAGAATGGAATCCTCAATTATTTTCTCATAGCTTGTTTTATCCCTAAGGAAGATTCACCCTCCTCAAATTGTTTACCTTCGCGTTGAATGGAAACTTCTTCGACAATCGAAGGTAGTGGGGATTTTTCTAGGGTTTTACTACCACCGGCAAAGTCTGAGCACTTCTTTAAAGAAATTTTCTTATTGGATGGATCTAGTGTAAGAGATCGTTAAGGGTGGAGTAAGTTATACTAACGCGAAAATTCTTCTGTAAGTAAAAACCTCCTACCCCTCTCATTCTCTGGAATGGCTGTTAAAGACTCAAGGAGATCTTGGTCGAGGGCAGTATCTTGTTCAAAGGGAATTTCTGTAAAATGAGAATAAATTTAAGAATCAAACCTTAAAAGGAAAAATGAACGAAAGGTTGCACATGAATGAATATGCCCTCCTCCTTCCATCCATTGGCCGTAAAAGTTTCCGGGGATCCGGACATAGAAATATGGGGTCAAAAACCCACGAACACTCTCTGCCAAGTTTGTAATGATTTTGGAACCCCGACTCTCAACAAATACAATTGACGGACAATTCTTCTTTCTCCTTCAAAAGGCATATAAATAACAGATATCCTGAAATGTAGGAGCGAGCTAGTTAGCTCTCATAAAGAGTACGTGAACTCCCATCAAAATAAAATAATCATTTGGATGTAACTGATATGGTGCAATAGCAAGCCGCCGAAGGATTGATTCTAAATAAGGGTTGAAAGAGGGGATTGTCCCAATTAATAACATGTGGTGGTCAACCGTGACATATTCGGAAGGTGGACGGTCAACAAGATCATCCTTTCCTGGGAATTTAGCCTAGTTCTCTTCAGAAATTATGAATTGCGCACACATTAGCTGGTACGAATTAAGGGAAAGTGTCGTCTCATGCACCTCAGTAGGAGGATTGGAAAGAGGCCGGGGCTGAGGGAAGTCCTGGTTGACATTTACCCCGAGAACAGTAACTGTTGTAGTCTCAGTGACCGGAATGGAAGTTACAGTTTTACTAGACGTAGTTGATTCTTCAAAATTTTGGCGTAACTGTTGCCTAGTTACCATCTCTACATGGGTAATTGCATTTGAAAAATAAATTATAGGTACGCACTTACTAACTCAAAAGGAATGATGCGCATAATCATATGAGTCATCATAAAAGCAAGGCTCAGGATCTATAATCAGTATGAACTGGTTAATCGATTCCAAGTTTTGTTTAAAAAGTAGTTTTTGAAATAACATACTTGTGCAAGAAATGTTCAAAATTGTTCAACCTAACTACGAACAACCAAATAAAAACTATCATGCGCGAATATGTCGTTCAATCCGAGTAATAAGTTGCACTACACAATTAATACTAATTTTTACACTAACATATTGTTGGTACGAACATCCAATAATGAAAGCATGCAAATATTTTAGTTATTACAAGTAAGTGCCGCAAAAAAGTTTGACGATCAAGAAAAGCTCTGACCTCAAGATAGATCATGCATGACCAAACTAATAGAACTGCATGCCTGAGTTAAGCAAGGTCGTACGTGCCTAACCCATTTAAGGCCGAGAAGGAACGACCGGGCAAAACTCGAGCATGAACGAACTAATGGAGGTCGAGCATGAACGAACTAAACAAGGTCGTGCGTGACTGATCCCAAGAGGGTCGAGCAGGAACGACCTAACTAAGTTCGAACGTGGACGACTCCATTGAAGTTGAACTAAGCAAGGTCGTACGTGATCGACCCCTGGGGGATCGAGTAGGGACAACCTAGCCAAGTTCGAGTTTGAACATACCCAAACCTGGGTCGAGCGTGATCAACTTGAACAAAGGTCGTGCATGACCGACCTACATAAGGGTCGAGCAGATACGACCTCTGCTAAGTCGAGCAGGCATAACCTCTCAATGGGTCGAGAAAACATAATGAAGTCATGGACGATCGAGTTGGGCAGAGCAACATTGTGCATAAGCGACTCAGGAGGGTCGTACGTGACCAATCTGGACAAGGTCATGTGTGACCGACCCTATATAGGGGTCGAGCAGGAACGACCCGTGTCGGGTCGAGCAGGAACGACTCCATATTAGGTCGAGCAGACACAGTAAGACACTACAGGTTTATGCTATGCATGCATCAATGGATGATTCAACTTAGAGATTCTACACTCCAGAAGTTGGTTCAAATGTTGATCAAAGCGAGAAAGCAAACAGCAAATAGGATGGATTCGAACAGGCTTTCAAATGATCAAACTTATCTAACTATGCTCAAAATTGCATAAGTTCAAATTGAAGTCCATACACAATAAAAAGCGACTCAAAGTATCATTCAAACAAAAAGTTATCATCGCAATGGTTAAAATTCAAGAGACACTAGAAACTGTTTCAGTGAGCCGATGCGATCTGTATAAACAAAGCATGGTACTACAGAAAACACAGCGAATATAGGTTCAAGCGTCGGTCAATACACAAAGATTATCTTTAAAAATCAAAGATCTTATATTGGGGCAGAACCAAAGCAAGTCAAAGCATCAAATTAACACAAAGTATTGCTACATTAGGGGCTGATTCAATACACATGGATTGTCAGAAAGGTTGTGCATCAAAATTTAAAGTGTTGGTACTCAATCTACATCAAAGCATACAAGGTTTCGACTCTCGGGAATTTCATCTAACATGTCATAGGCATACAATTCAAATCAGGATTTAAGGGATCTTATGTAATTTGAATCAATCATACACAACATTTAACCCAATCTAATTCAATACATTTCAATTTCTAATCATAACAATCCAAGAAATCACCAAAAAATCCAATTCCAATACAAACTATACCCAAATCATTTCCAAACAAAACCCTAGATCTCTACAGAACAATTCGATGAGATTGAAAAGATTAAATTACCTACTACAAGTAGTGTGCTCCAGGTCAAAGTAGATTTCTCCAATTCAATCCAAAATTGATCAAGTTTTACTATAGAAACCGAATGTGACCGACAGACTTGAGGTTTGTAATGATCGATAAGCTGATTTGGCTGGGGTTTGGAAAGAATCAACTGTGGATTATGATGTGAAACTTGTCAGAGGACGATGTAACCACCGTTAAAGTAATTTCTTCAGCGTAAAAAGAGTGAAGCGCTAGAATAAAGGCCAGAGGGAATATAAAAAAAGAAGTTGAATGGACTGGCTTGACCCAGTGAGTTAGCTCGAACCCATGGGATCGCTCGACCCATATAGGCTCGGTCGCACGAACCCAGATCGAACGCTCGAGCTCATATGGACCAATCGACTCACATTGACGTGTCAAACATGACCCACCTAAGATGCTAGCGCATGACCCACTGTGAAATAAGTGTT
The DNA here is from genome assembly GCA_030737875.1 of Allium sativum. Classification (NCBI taxonomy): domain Eukaryota; kingdom Viridiplantae; phylum Streptophyta; class Magnoliopsida; order Asparagales; family Amaryllidaceae; genus Allium; species Allium sativum. The sequence goes on from JASFAX010000053.1 coordinate 856,033, forward strand.
ATTGACCTATGGAAAATCAGAATTCAATTTATCAAATGGTACTATATTCATTCATTTCGAAGCTTGTAAATTTTACAAACTAAAAAAATTACAAACTTCGAGGGGTGAATGTTTATCCTCTAAAAATCATGTACCTATTGATATACTGAGTTCATGCCGTAAACACGGTCGAGCACAAGAGGGGTTGAGCGCAAGCTTGGTTGAACACCTATATGCATCGAGCGTCATAGTGGGTCGCGCATTATATTGGTTCGAACACAAAGAGGTCGCACACTACAGGGGTCGGTCAGGCATCTTGGTTGGCCACAAGCAAGGGTCAAGTGTGCAAGAGGGCTGAGCATACAAGAGAGGTCGAGCATACACGAGAGATCAAGCATTCAAAAGAGGTCGAACATACACGAGAGGTCGAGCACAGCAGAGCTCGTACAAACCAGAAGGGGTCGAACACAACATGACTTGAACAATGGGCACTACACCATATATGCTAATTAGGCTGTGTTAATGGCCGTATCTACAACGATTTGACACGCCTATAAGCCATATCAAAAAAGGGCGTGTCTAATTATTAGATACGGTTATAGGCCGTTTCCAACTTAAAATTTTACACGCCCATGAAGCCGTATCAAAAGTTAAAAAAGAAACAGCCCATTGCTGTATCTAAAGGGAAGCTAGATACGATTATAAACCGTAGCTAATTTACGACGGACGCAGCTTTAATATATTTTAGAAACAGTTTTAGACCGTATCTATGATGTCAGGCAGACACGGTCTTAAACCATATCTTATTATATATATGTATATGTATATATATATACACTTATTATATATATATATAGAAACTACAACACATATTTTCCATAACACAGACCATATCACAATTTATACAAAGCATATATAGCACAAATTATACACAAAGCATAACAAGAATTTTCTTGACACAATTTATAAACTGTCATACAATTATTAAATGGAAACTGTCATAGATGCTTCATCTAATTACAAAGTCTAATAAAATTGAGCCGGTTATTGAAAGTAGAAAATTTAATCAAAGAAAAAACATATGTGATAAAACTGCAGGATCAGACTGGGAAGATTGAGCGTGTTGATCGTGCTGTGTAGTCCACGTTATTGTAAATTAAAGCAATCATGAGCAGATGTTGATATTGAATGTACAAATTTTATATGTTTCAAAGCATGCATTGATAAGCATAAGTAGATGCTAAATGTTCATGTGTGCATGCATGAATCATGTGCACAGTTTAAGTGTAAAAAATACATGCATGGCATGTAGTTAGGCAAACAGGCGCTACATCATAGAGGTCAGTAATGGCGACAAAGATACATGGGCAAATAGGCATATACATGTGCAAGTTTAAGGGCATCATCATTATTATGGCAGTAATCGAGTCGACAGACGTCCAATCAGTCGACTCGTCGATAAGTTGTAGACTATAGTTGACAAATATATTGCTACTTTCAGGGTATCCACCGACTTTCGATCGACTACATAGAACGTCATAACAAAGTTCAGGTTCAGGAAGTAGAAATAGGCATATGGAAGGTCACAACACCAAACAAGCGACAACACGAAACAACTCCATAGACAACAAATAGATGGGCAAATAGGTCAACATGATCAACGTATTTGATCATTTATTTGATCATGTTGACCTATTTGCCCATGTATTGTTGTCTATGGAATTGTTTCGTGTTGTCGCTTGTTTGGTGTTGTGACCTTCCATATGCCCAACAAAGGACAGTTTGTTGATGCTAGTTTGGTGTTGTAACAAATACATGGGCAAATAGTCAAGTGCAACATGACCAAGGCAAACAATATGAAACAATTCCTCATGAACCGTAGATGTACACACATGAATTATCAGTGGATCAATCAATTTGTAGAACATTAACAAATAATATTCAGTGTATTTTCATAGTAATAAAAATGGAACACAAAGCCACGATATTCGGAGTGAACACTCCGACGTATTATTGCTTACGTCATGGCAGTTAAGGTCTGGTCAGGTCAGTATTGTAATGACCCGGGTTTTCGCGATCCTGAGTAACTGACATAAACTCAATGTCGACTATTCAAGCATCGGAAACACCGGATAGTCCATGAAAGAAATTAGAGGGTGAGAATAGATAAGATAGAAACTTAGAATAGAAGAAGAAGAAAAAGAACATACACATCAGAGTAAACACGAAGCTCACAGCGGAACGAACAATATATAATAGATACATAACTTTGAGATAAAATCAGTATATGTATACAATAACATTATCAGAGTACAACACTTACAATACAGCGGAAATAACAATAGCTACACATTCCTGAAGCCTCCTGCTCCAAGCTCTCAGTACCTGTAAAATCCTGACTACTTGACTACCCATACAAAATTGGGCATCCAAGAGTTTAGGGAAAACAAAACAAAATAAACTCCGGGTCAGTCATGGGACTGGTATGAGTAAAACCATTTAAAAAAGTTTGAGCAATTAAACGATATCTCATAAGGACACGCCCTATAACGGAACGGGTTTTTCCCTTATGAGAATCCAAATTAGTTTGATTTAACTTTCAAATCATTTTGAGAGAAACAATGATCTTTTATATCAAAACTCTTTTTATATTATATTAGTGTCTATCAATCACAATATAATAATCATCTAGCGGAACGCTTTCATCTCACGTTCCACATACATAATAAATAATCAAAAACCGCTGGCGCTTATTGGGTAATGAATTCCAACTGGCAAGGTATGGGACCACCTTCCGACAGTGTATCTCCAGAGAGGAATACACCGGGTTCAACAAGAACGTCTTGTAACCCAGGCTAAACATGACCGGTCACTCACTTCGCTTGAGTGTACCGAATGTATTATCACCAACAGTTGGGATCAGCAACCGTTTCCCGAAAGGGACAACATCGAAATAGATTATAGGAGTAAATGGAATTTCTTTAGATCAGGTGACAATACACCCTAACTGGCAGCTAACCACTTAGCCATGCGACCTACCCGATTTTATACCATTTCTCGGTTGTGAGGCTAGAGGCCATAACGTATCCTTTACAAACCACATCTTCATTCACTTTGAATGTCACATCGTCATACCCGCTAAATCACAAATTGATTTCTCCAAGCATATCACGGGTAAATAGCTAAGAAAAACGAATCCCTCTACCACCAAACGTAAATACATTTGAAGAGATCAACTTACGCGATCTATTAAATATACTCCGTCAGACATTCTTCCATACAGGTCGTCCTGGGATTGGACAGACCGAAGGTACTATTCTGTAAACAGGACAGCCCTTGCAGAACCCCGTCTTCAATTATCTTCATCATATTTGATCGCAATGCTAATGCCATACGGAGTGGTTTTCAGATAATATATCTGATCGTGGTCTCTCCGTATTGACAACCGAAAAATGGTCAAAAACTTTGATAGTCGGTGATTTAACTATCAAAGAAAAACATATGTGCAAACAACGATATTATTTTCAGATGGAAATTCTATCGATTAATCATCAATCAACATTTATTCATTTCCCTATTTTTAGTTTCCATATATTTGTCAAATCCTTATTTTATAATTTTAGAAAATATACGTTATTAACTTTGGAAAATGTTTCCATTTTTTATTTACGCATCACTATCTACTCACATATATCAGTCTCTAACTATAAATTAGTAAGAGAACAACCCCCTACGTATTAACCCCGAAGGTCAAAACCAACATCATATTGATACCCAGAAAGCCATTCAACTCAACTAATTTCCAGTCAGTTTCTAATTTCAGTAATTCCATTCAAATTCCTAATTCAAACCCCGAATTCCTTTATAATATTTTATTTGCAAAATATTTGATTTCATCTAATTTCTCACATAAAATGTGAATAATATTTCTTTATATAATTCTATTTGTTTTCCAAATATTTTCTTTTTCAATTTTATTTGTTTCACATAAATATTTCCCTTTATAATATCATATTTATTCTATATAAATATTTCCCTTTATAATATCATATTTATTTCATATAAATATTTCCCTTTATAATATCATATATAATTCTATTTATTTTATTTAATTATATTTATTTTATATAATTCTATTTATTTTATATAATTCTATTTATTTTATATAAATCATTTTATATAATCCTATTCATTTTATATAAATATTTCATTTTCAATATTCACTTTGAAAGCTTCCTTTTTACATTCCAGTATTTCATATGGTATTTAAAATACCAAATAACAATGATCAATATCATTCTGACACACATAATCAATAACAGATTCTATATCACATCATATATCATAATATATGAAAACAGTAAAATAAATGTTGAGGAATCCAGTTGGATTCCTCCAACCTGTTTCCCTGCATCCACAGATGATAAACAATATAATAACATCAATTTCATTTCGATATGAAATATTCTGATAAAAATAATCAATATTTGATTAATGATTTATATATATATATATATATCGTTATCTATAATTTCAACCAATATATCAGCAATTCAACCAAACAATCAACACATAGCAATCAATCATCATTTATCAGTTCTAAATATATGTTATAAAAATATGAACTGGTAGAGTTGGTGAGTTTTACTCACATTGGACGATCATCGTAAAATAACGATAATTGTCGTTGATTTGATCAGACAATTTATTTCGCTATAAATTTAACAAGCTCAGATTCACTCCAGTTAGTTCCATTGTGTATCCCCCGTCCATACGATCCCAACGGATCTGAACGTTCGATATTTTGATACAGTATGATCGAGATATTGAATTTACACGTTATACAATTATTTAATTAAATTAAACTTGAATATTATTGTACATTTGGGCTCACCTTCAACCCAGCCTATTTAAATACCCGTACTGTCCAATCTTGTCTTCCCCAAATCTTGGTCTAGGAACCTGCTCCATTCTTAAATGCCACGATCCATTCCTTCCTCCATAATTCCTCCAACATCCTTCCATTAAAAATTAAACTAAAATATGTTAATTTCCCTCTTCTAATCTACTTCTTCTCTATACTAAAATGGAAGAACTCGGTCCTCCTCCTTCAAATGCGACATGGACCTTCCATCACCAGTATGCATAGAAAATGCAACATCAATATGCTCAAATTTCACCAATATTACTCCACGGTTTATCAAACTGAAACTACCATTTTCCATCTCTTAACCTCCTCTCCTCTTTCATATACACAGTATCATACTCGAACTGTAACACCCCACGTCCGTTAGTGTCACTCACAAAAGGAATGTACTAAGTTCTGTGGAGCATTTAGGGTAAAAGATGCAGATAAATTACAAGACAGACAAAAATTAAACAACGGAGAATAAAACTTTGCTTTATTGATAAATAGTTTGTACAATGATTTCTTTACAATATTAGAGTATCATCTGTCTAAAGAAGCATGAAAATACATCTATATTCCCCAAATTTAGTAAGAGCCAGCCATAGCATCTGAAAAGAGAATCCAAGCAAACTTCGACAAATCTTCAAGCTGAGAAAGGGAGACATTCCAACTTAATCTGAGCTATACTATTCCCTCCTCTACTACCTGGGGGGGAAAACGGAAGAAAAGAAGATGAAAAGAAAAACAGAGTCAGACATAAAGCCTGAGTAAGTTCAGTAACTTCTAGCATGTGAACATGGAAAAACAAAACGACATGAATTAACTGAATACAAGATTACACCATGACGATAGGGTCAACAAGATTAGACAAGGTAATCGCAAGATATGCTAAGATAAGACTAACTGGATATGCTTTAATACTTTCGCCGCTTCGCTATTTCCTTGTTATACTATATCTCTGCACCACCTAACTAGTGTTCCAACTAGTAACGATAACGTGATCCCAATCCATGTATTTTCCATTTCCTTCCGGCATACATATTTGTTACCTGGATTAAATCTAGGGTTTTCTATCAAGTGCTTTCTAGACTTAACTAGAGTTTACGCTATCCGCTGAACGCTTCTCGGATTCAGGATTTATGCCACCTAGTTCAACTAGGAATTATGCTACCTGTCGAACGATGCTCCCAAGTCTAGGACACACTACCTAGAGTGGTATATGTTCCTATACTTCCCCATGCCTGTATCGCGAATCGTTATCGCTTGTCTAGATGCACATGTCCTGTAATGTGCGACCCGAGTCCTGTGTCAGGGAAAATCAAGGAATACAGAACTCGGTCGGGAGCTTCCAGATATCTGCCGATGCAGATGCTAAGGTCTGTTTTTTATTGCAGTGGCTATGGTCCCACTTGAACCCTCCCTCAACTAATGAAAGGCACCCTTTGTAAAATGAGAACTATACGCCGGCCCCCGGTGCCCCACTATCCTATGGCCATCCTCACCCATAACTAGATAGCAATTATGGTATTTTGGAGTTCTCCGCCTTTCCGCTTCACGTATCTCGACTGACTCAATATGGATGGTAGACGACGAGTTGCTATCACAGGGTTACCGTCTTCTCGCCGAATCACGCTGGTCCATCCTGGTCTTTAGGTTGCCATGTATTGCAACCAAGGCATACTCCTGGTTCTTCTATGCAGACCTTAACCTCTATGAGCCCAGGAGAATCATCTGCAGCCCCACAGAGGGATACCAAGAGTACCCTTACGTCCCCTCGAAGCCTCGGGCTTCGTAACCCAATTCGTTGGAGCCTTCTTTTTACTCAGACGGACATTCGCTCCTTCCCGTGTTATACTAAGAATTACTACTTAGTTTTACTAACTAAGATTTACCACTTAGTTTACAGAATCGTTGTTTCCTTAACTAAGGTTTACTACTTAGTTCCCTTTCCCGCCAATTAGGATTGGTTAAGTGTCATTAGTCAATTCAAGCCGACTTAACCCACTTCATTTATCCTGTCAAACTGGTTAAGTGTTATCAATAATTCATGTTGACTTAACCCCACCACAAACCATGTTATATTGGTTAAGTATTTCTTATTACTTATCCTTACCCATTCACCCTGTATTGGTTCAGTGTTCCTTTTTAACTTAACCTTACCCGTCTGTTTTAACTAACATGTTATTAACGGTTAAGTATTATCCCTTCATGTTTTATACTTAACCCTATTCCTTTGTCAAAATCTGATGGTTAAGTGTTCAAGTTTACTTAACCCTACGGTCTAGCCCAGCTAACATATCAAACTGGCTAAGTGTATTAAATCTTACTTAACCCCTACCTCTAGTCTAGTTAACATGTTAATTTGGCTAAGTGTATTAACTTTACTTAACCCCACTTTCTAGACTAGTTAACATGTTAATTTGGCTAAGTGTTTTCTTAGTTACTTAACCTCTACAAATCTTGTCTTGTTACCATGAGTTTGGTTAAGTGTCCCTGTGGACTTAGCCCTCCGTTCTAGCTTAACTGTGCTTAAGTTGGTTAAGTTTTCCTATGGACTTAACCCTCCCATTCTAGCTTAACTGTATGAACCTAACCCACCTACCAGTCTTGTTATCATGTTGAGTTGGTTAAGTGTCTTAGTTAACTTAACCCTAGCATTCTTGTTCTAGCTTTAACTAAATAAATTAAAGCCACAACCACTCGCATTAGACAGATATTGTTGCGATTACTGGATGTGCCGGTTGGTTCCGGGCAGGTTTACATCGCAACTCAGTCTAACCTCGGGTTAGGCCTATTCGTGTTTTCTAGTTCAAAGGATTTTGATTAATTTTCAAATCAGGTTTTGAAAGTAACATCCCGTCCGTCGGATCAGTTAGGGATAGCCAGGGAGTGCAGGAAACTTGTATTTTCCAAACTCAAGCCTAGACACTATCCTCTCTGTCACCCTAGAACTTTCTGGTGTATGTGTTATTGAAAGGGATGTCATCAAAATACCTTTCTTTAATAAATTGTTAACAAATTATTTTAAAAGCCCATTTCCCCTTTTAAACAAATTTGGCCTATATCATATTCATTTTTCACTAATAGACTTATATTCTAGGCCCAAATCTTGATTTGCCTAACCTATAGTTCATAGCAATTTAGATCTAACATCCTCATTTACAGTTCATGCTAAAACTAGATTTTATATTCTAGTTTATAGTTTATGCCAATATACTTATCGAGCCAAATTAGCTAATCCAATTCTGATTTAACATTCTAATTCACGTCAAACTAGACTTATTACTCTAGTTCACAATTCATATAAATGCTAGATTTACATGTCAATACTAGATTCAAATTACACAATCCTGTAATTCCTGTCAAATTTATCCCATTTGCATTTCTATGAACATGCCATAATACATGTTCCCAATTTATGCCAATTTCCAAGTTTGTAACTATGTTTTAGTAAATTTCATATTTTGCCCCAAATCGCATTCCCACCGTTCGTATAATCGTGATTCAATCTAGATTATAGATAAATCTAGATTCACAGAAAATAGGGAATGAACCAAAGATGCTATGCAAAAGATAGACATAATAACTGGCATAAAAAGGGTTGAATAACGACGTCGGTTCAAGAACATGGGTAGACCTAACTAAATAGGTAAATTCCCAAGGTTTAAAACCAAGAATAGACAGAATAGAGACAGAGGTTCATGAACATGGGTAGACCTAACTTAATAGGTAAATTCCCAAGGTCTAAAACCAAAGATAACCAAGAATAAACTGAATAGAAAGTCAGGCCTAGATCCAAAATAATGTCAGTTTGTTAAACAACATGGTTTTGTAACTACAATGTCATGGGCATAAATAATAATCTTATCTCCATAGTCGTAGGCAATAATCCTCACAATTCAATGAATCACAGTCTTAGGCGATGTTCATAGTCATAGGCAACGTTCATAGTCATAGGAAATGTTCATATTCATGGGCAATAATCCTCACAGTTCAATGAATCACAGCCTTAGGCGATGTTCATAGTCATAAGAAATATTCATAGTCATAGGCAATGTTTTATGTCCCAAAATCAAAGGCTTATGTTCATAGTTCCAAGGCATATGGTTCCAAAGTCCATAGTTTCACCGTCACAATCTTATTGGTCATCGAATCACAACAGTTCTTAATTAGGTCCAAAGGTACAAGCACTGATTCAAGTAGAAAGATTAGGCATAGTCTTTTATCCCTTTAATTTCATGTCACGAATAAAAACAAAACGTTCAAATCTAAAAATAACTGACTTACAGAGATTAGATTAGAACAGAAAGATGGCGTTGCTAAGATTCGTAGAAAAACAGTCGTTGAAGTCATTTGGACCTCCTCTTGAATCCTAGCTTGACTTGAACCTCTTCTTGAAAATCTTTTTAGCAGCATTTCCTCGTCTTGGTTTATTTTATATATTATTTTATTTATATATTTTAGAGGAGGAGGAGAAGCCATGTCTAACAAGAATCTTTGCAGCATAAAGGTAGAAAAGAATTGTGAATAGAGAAGAAGACCAGGGCTGTTTATATAGTGTTATGCAGACGAACCTGGTCAGAAAACATGACCAAATACAGCAGAACGAACCAGGTGCAGAAAGCTGGAAAAAGCGGGCAGGTCGACACCCATGTCGACTGGGCAGTCGACATAGGGGTGGTGGTGTCGACTTGACCTGGGCGGGAATTTTCCCGCCCTGCCGCCTGTGCGTTTGAATTCGAATTTGGCCCTAGTTTTTAAACTGTTTTGAACTTGGAATTTTCTGAAAACTTTGACGGGCCATATCTTTGTCATACGGACTCCGATTTTAGAAAACTCGGACTCTATTTCGCGTATTTTTCCGAGACGAACGCAATGGCGTAGCCCGTTTCCCTTGATTTTATTTTAACTTCTAATTCTTCCTTGATTTGCGAATCTTAGTGTTACGGAATTACGGGGTGTTACATTCTCCCCCACATAAAAGGATTTCGTCCCCGAAATCTCCAAGTTAGGAAGAATGTGTCCTACCGTCCAATCACCCATCTACCCAACCATTCAATCACAGGCATCCATTGTCCTTAAAAATTTTCTAATGCTTTCATGTTCATATGCATAGTGTGTGTATATGTCTTTATCTAATGCAAAATCAGGCGGTCTACTGATTCAGTCGACCTCCTTAATGCGAGTCATGTCAGTGCCATGCGTCCAATCATGTATGCAGGCATCCCTAGTTATGTAAATACTACATGCGTGCACAGCCATTCATCCATATGCAACATCCATATGATAACATATCAAGCTTAACTTACCAACAAATACATATATGTAAATGCAATATAAAAGCGTCTGAACTGATCTAGAGCCTAATACGTATGCATATGCATCCACGAGCAACCATTAGCAATCACTTGCAACCACCAACCATAACATGTTTTCAAACACATGTTTACATCCATTGGCTTCTACCTAAAGGTCGAAGATATGACCTAGGTGATATACTTCGGAAAGAGAGAAACAATTACGCGTAAAGCTCCTACAAACAAAAGAAATCAAGGATGCACCCAAGGAAAAAGGGTATGATGCTAGTATATAGCCTTCTTGAGCTTTACTCCACTGTATCTTAACTAACTTAACTTCACGATTGTGAAGTTTCTGACCTCCATCTCCAAAGTAAATAGATGTCAACTATGATACCAAGTGTATGTAGTAAGATGATTAGAGGTCTCTCCTCTTAGCTTATCCATCACGCCATAACTATGAGGGTTAAAAGGTCACTACGCACTTTTTAGAGTGCCTGCCACAACTATTCACTTCTCACTCCAACCACCCAAATCGAACTCGACATTCCTTAAGTACAAGCCCCAAAGGCCTAAACCAAAATCAGACAAGCATCCAAGGAATATCTTCTCCGAATTTAGACGACCTACGTGAGATGATAAAAGCAAACTCGATAACCATCCTCAAATCCCTACTAAAAATAGACTGGTCGGACCACCAATTGGATTTGAGACTCTAGTGGGATCTTTCTATTATACAAGTATTATGGTGCAGAGACTCAACTAGGGAAGTGGATATAAACAAATGCGAAGTGCTAAATCCAAAAGAAAGAGTACGAACAACACAACTAGACTCTGCCAATGGAACTTTACTACCTTTCTCCTAGGTACGCTTGGTGGTGAAAGTATGTACTTGCCCTTCTGAAAATCTTGTTCCTCATTCCTGCCCTTGTCCCTAATTATATGCCCTATCATACCCTAGCAAAGATACTTCCTCTTGTCTTAGGTTTTATGATTTCTTTCTCCTTCGTGAGCTAAATCTACATCCATGAATTTCTAATCCTTGGGTTGTGCTCCTTAGCCAAACTCCTCATCCCCTTCTGTGTGTAGTCATGTTGACAAATGCCTCGAAAGTTGCCTCCATCGTACGGAAAATTCTACTAAGCTTGGAAGAAAACTAACCGCAGGTGAAACTACTACGGTTATAGATGGAAGTCGGGCACTACTTTGCCCATCGATGAGGTTACCTCCCAGAAAGCCAGGAGCCCCAGAGACTCAAGAAGAAGGAGACAGGAATCCGAACAGAGGAAGAGAAGACAATGCATATGGCTTTGGGGAATATGTCTTTAAAACAAATCTTTTCTCTTGAAAATGCTTCTTTTAAAACCATTTTGAAAATAATTTTTCAAATCTTATATCTGATCCGGTAACCTTCAACTCTGATACCACGTGTAACACCCCACGTCCGTTAGTGTCACTCACAAAGGGAATGCACTAAGTTCTGTGGGGCATTTAGGGTAAAAGATGCAGATAAATTACAAGACAGACAAAAATTAAACAGCGGAGAATAAAACTTTGCTTTATTGATAAATAGTTTGTACAATGATTTCTTTACAATATCAGAGTATCATCTGTCTAAAGAAGCATGAAAATACATCTATATTCCCCAAATTTAGTAAGAGCCAGCCATAGCATCTGAAAAGAGAATCCAAGCAAATTTCGACAAATCTTCAAGCTGGGAAAGGGTGACATTCCAACTTAATCTGAGCCATACTATTCCCTCCTCTACTACCTGGGGGGGAACGGAAGAAAAGAAGACGAAAAGAAAAACAGAGTCAGACATAAAGCCTGAGTAAGTTCAGTAACTTCTAGCATGTGAACATGGAAAAACAAAACGACATGAATTAACTGAATACAAGATTACACCATGACGATAGGGTCAACAAGATTAGACAAGGTAATCACAAGATATGCTAAGATAAGACTAATTGGATATGCTTTAATACTTTCGCCGCTTCTCTATTTCCTTGTTATACTATATCTCTGCACCACCTAACTAGTGTCCCAACTAGTAACGATAACGTGATCCCAATCCCTGTATTTTCTATTGCCTTCCGGCATACATATTTGTTACCTGGATTAAATCTAGGGTTTTCTATCAAGTGCTTTCTAGATTTAACTAGAGTTTACGCTATCCGCTGAACGCTTCTCGGATTCAGGATTTATGCCACCTAGTTCAACTAGGAATTATGCTACCTGTCGAACGATTCCCCCAAGTCTAGGACACACTACCTAGAGTGGTATATGTTCATATACTTCCCCACACCTGTATCGCGAATCGTTATAGCTTGTCTAGATGCACAAGTCCTGTAATGTGCGACCCGAGTCCTGTATCAGGGCAAATCATGGAATACAGAACTCGGTCGGGAGCTTCCAGATATCTGCCGATGCAGATGCTAAGGTCTGTTTTTTTATTCCAGTGGCTATGGTCCCACTTGACCCCTCCCTCAACTAATGAAAGGCACCCTTTGTAAAATGAGAACTATACGCCGGCCCCCGGTGCCCTACTATCCTATGGCCATCCTCACCCATAACTAGATAGCAATTATGGTCTTTTGGAGTTCTCCGCCTTTCCGCTTCACGTATCTCGACTGACTCAAGATGGATGGTAGACGACGAGTTGCTATCATAGGGCTACCGTCTTCTCGCCGAATCACGCTGGTCCATCCTGGTCTTTAGGTTGCCATGTATTGCAACCAAGGCATACTCCTGGTTCTTCTACGCAGACCTTAACCTCTATGAGCCCAGGAGAATCATCTGCAGCCCCACAGAGGGATACCAAGAGTACCCTTACGTCCCCTCGAAGCCTCGGGCTTCGTAACCCAATTCATTGGAGCCTTCTTTTTACTCAGACGGACATTCGCTCCTTCCCGTGTTATACTAAGAATTACTACTTAGTTTTACTAACTAAGATTTACCACTTAGTTTACAGAATCGTTGTTTCCTTAACTAAGGTTTACTACTTAGTTCCCTTTCCCGCCAATTTGGATTGGTTAAGTGTCATTAGTCAATTCAAGCCGACTTAACCCACTTCATTTATCCTGTCAAACTGGTTAAGTGTTATCAGTAATTCATGTTGACTTAACCCCACCACAAACCATGTTATATTGGTTAAGTATTTCTTATTACTTATCCTTACCCATTCACCCTGTATTGGTTCAGTGTTCCTTTTTAACTTAACCTTGCCCGTCTGTTTTAACTAACCTGTTATTAACGGTTAAGTATTATCCCTTCATGTTTTAGACTTAACCCTATTCCTTTATCAAAATCTGATGGTTAAGTGTTCAAGTTTACTTAACCCTACGGTCTAGCCCAGCTAACATATCAAACTGGCTAGGTGTATTAAATCTTACTTAACCCCAACCTCTAGTATAGTTAACATGTTAATTTGGCTAAGTGTATTAACTTTACTTAACCCCACTTTCTAGACTAGTTAACATGTTAATTTGGCTAAGTGTTTTCTTAGTTACTTAACCTCTACAAATCTTGTCTTATTACCATGAGTTTGGTTTAGTGTCCCTGTGGACTTAGCCCTCCGTTCTAGCTTAACTGTGCTTAAGTTGGTTAAGTGTTCCTATGGACTTAACCCTCCCATTCTAGCTTAACTGTATGAACCTAACCCCACCTACCAGTCTTGTTATCATGTTGAGTTGGTTAAGTGTCTTAGTTAACTTAACCCTAGCATTCTTGTTCTAGCTTTAACTAAATAAATTAAAGCCACGACCACTCACATTAGACAGATATTGTTGCGATTACTGGATGTGCCGGTTGGCTCCGGGCAGGTTTACATCGCAACTCAGTCTAACCTCGGGTTAGGCCTATTCGTGTTTTCTAGTTCAAAGGGTTTTGATTAATTTTCAAATCAGGTTTTGAAAGTAACCATCCCGTCCGTCGGATCAGTTAGGGATAGCCAGGGAGAGCAGGAAACTTGTATTTTCCAAACTCAAGCCTGGACACTATCCTCTCTGTCACCCTAGAACTTTCTGGTGTATGTGTTATTGAAAGGGATGTCATCAAAATACCTTTCTTTAATAAATTGTTAACAAATTATTTTAAAAGCCCATTTCCCCTTTTAAACAAATTTGGCCTATATTATATTCATTTTTCACTAATAGACTTATATTCTAGGCCCAAATCTAGATTTGCCTAACCTACAGTTCATAGCAATTTAGATCTAGCATCCTCATTTACAGTTCATGCTAAAACTAGATTTTATATTCTAGTTTATAGTTTATGCCAATATACTTATCGAGCCAAATTAGCTAATCCAATTCTGATTTAACATTCTAATTCACGTCAAAGTAGACTTATTACTCTAGTTCACAATTCATGTAAATGCTAGATTTACATGTCAATACTAGATTCAAATTACACAATCCTGTAATTCCTGTCAAATTTATCCCATTTGCATTTCTATGAACATGCCATAATACATGTTCCCAATTTATGCCAATTTCCAAGTTTGTAACTATGTTTTAGTAAATTTCATATTTTGCCCCAAATCGCATTCCCACCGTTCGTATAATCGTGATTCAATCTAGATTATAGATAAATCTAGATTCGCAGAAAATAGGGAATGAACCAAAGATGCTATGCAAAAGATAGACATAATAACTGGCATAAAAAGGGTTGAATAACGACGTCGGTTCAAGAAAATGGGTAGACCTAACTAAATAGGTAAATTCCCAAGGTCTAAAACCAAGAATAGACAGAATAGAGACAGAGGTTCAAGAACATGGGTAGACCTAACTTAATAGGTAAATTCCCAAGGTCTAAAACCAAAGATAACCAAGAATAAACTGAATAGAAAGTCAGGCCTAGATCCAAAATAATGTCAGTTTGTTAAACAACATGGTTTTGTAACTACAATGTCATGGGCATAAATAATAATCTTATATCCATAGTCGTAGGCAATAATCCTCACAGTTCAATGAATCACAGTCATAGGCGATGTTCATAGTCATAGGCAACGTTCATAGTCATAGGAAATGTTCATAGTCATAGGCAATAAACCTCACAGTTTAATGAATCACAGTCTTAGGCGATGTTCATAGTCATAAGAAATATTCATAGTCATAGGCAATGTTTTATGTCCCAAAATCAAAGGCTTATGTTCATAGTTCCAAGGCATATGGTTCCAAAGTCCATAGTTTCACCGTCGCAGTCTTATTGGTCATCGAAACACAACAGTTCTTAATTAGGTCCAAAGGTACAAGCACTGATTCAAGTAGAAAGATTAGGCATAGTCTTTTATCCCTTTAATTTCATGTCACGAATAAAAACAAAACGTTCAAATCTAAAAATAACTGACTTACAGAGATTAGATTAGAACAGAAAGATGGCGTTGCTAAGATTTGTAGAAAAACAGTCGTTGAAGTCGTTTGGACCTCCTCTTGAATCCTAGCTTGACTTGAACCTCTTCTTGAAAATCTTTTTAGCAGCATTTCCTCGTCTTGGTTTATTTTATATATTATTTTATTTATATATTTTAGAGGAGGAGGAGAAGCCATGTCTAACAAGAATCTTTGCAGCATAAAGGTAGAAAAGAATTGTGAATAGAGAAGAAGACCAGGGCTGTTCATATAGTGTTATGCAGATGAATCTGGTCAGAAAACGTGACCAAATACAGCAGAACGAACCAGGTCCAGAAAGCTGGAAAAAGCGGGCAGGTCGACACCCATGTCGACTGGGCAGTCAACATGGGGGGGGGGGTGTCGACTGCGCAGTCGACACCCCTGTCGACTTGACCTGGGCGGGAATTTTCCCGCCCTGCCCCCTGTGCGTTTGAATTCGAATTTGGCCCTAGTTTTTAGACTGTTTTGAACTTGGAATTTTCTGAAAACTTTGACGGGCCATATCTTGGTTATACGAACTCCGATTTTCGAAAACTCAGACTCTATTTCGCGTATTTTTCCGAGACGAACGCAGTGGCGTAGGCCGTTTCCCTTGATTTTGATTTTAACTTCTAATTCTTCCTTGATTTGCGAAACTTAGTGTTACAGAATTATGGGGTGTTACACGAACACTCCATGTACATCCCGTCTCATAGGTCTCCAATTACTCTACAGTGCATTGCACGACCCTAAACCTCACCGCACCTCATGAAACTAGGCACACAAGTGCAGTTTCACTTCACAAACTCGATTTCAACAACCATTCTTCCTTACGATGCTTCAAACCGCTGATTTCTTAAACCCTAGGTGACTGCGTATATTTCCATTAAAGGGGAAAACGATGTTGAGCATGATAAAAATCATACTGGGATGAAGAGGGGCTCGCCGCGAATTCATATGTCTTAGTTTAGGGATTTATGGGATTTTATTGGATTTTATTTGAATTTATGAGGATCGATATTTTTGCTTCCTGAAGAAAACATACGGTGTAGACATTTTGACCACATAAAACTGAATTTAGGGTTAGAAGGTTTTAAAGGAGTATTTATAGAATAAAAATATTATTTTTATATTCATTATTATATTTATTTTTAAGCAATCGCTATATGTATTTGTTGTTAAAAATTCCTATGATCACACATGTTACCCAAAAAACACGAAAATGGACATACACCTTTAATTCGACATTACGGACCCAACAAAACTTGTTTCGTCGAATTCCGACTTCGTTTGCTCACACAGTGTAATTTTAAACGTAAAAACACTGACTGTTTTTCACATTAAAAATCAGTACGGCCACACACTGACTTCAAAAATCATGGAAATTGGAATCTAGTAATAATTTAATATTGCAGATCCATCAAAATTAGTTTCGTTGAAAACGAAGGTCATTTGCAAAACTGGCTATTTTTAAAGCTCTAAATAAACCCATTTAAATATTAATATATTTAAAAATAATTAAATTAAATATAAATAAATTTATATTATCGTATATATTCACAATAAAATATCATATAGCTCCAATAGGATTTATAACTCGATATTCAAATCCTGATTGAATCGATATTCAGTTTATATTGAAAAACCCATTTATAATATAAATAAATCGCTGTAAATTATAAAGGAATTCCATAACGACTTTTCAAAAATTTGATTTGAACATAAATCAAAATCTACACAACGAAATCTTGATTTTTCTTTTCCATTAGAAAAATATCGTTCAACAGATTCAAACGTTTCTTGTTTCACAGAAATCCGATTTAAAACGGATTCAGAATATTCAATTAAAGTTCAAATTGCCAAATTACGAACTGCCACGCCATTTCAAGCTCAATTATAATTATAATATAATTTATACGTTCAACCTAATTCAATTTTAAACTGAATTATATATTTTGAATTGCCCAATTCACACCATATTGCCATTTCAGCTAATTCTGATTATTTCAGAATTAAATATATTATTTAATTATTATATTAATTAAATATTCAAAGTTATTTAATTTAAAAATTAAAATATCTAAATAATTATTTAAATAATTAAATAAATTAATTATAATACCATAAAAATATGGGACGTTACAAGTATCGTGGCTTTATGTTCGTGTGTGCATAACGTGTCTCACGTATGCATGTGTTTGCCACCAAAGAGAGTTCATGAAACTAATGCAAACACAAGTGTCATGGAATTCTTATTTCATAAGTAAACCAAGAGCCAAGTGTAAAATTATATATACCTGCTCCAATTTTTAAAGATAGTGAATCGAGGACTTCACATGACACACAAACCCACCCACTCCGACTTCATCAAAGGTCTCTGCAAATTGACGATTCAGTTTGGAGGTTTTCTCATCTGGTAGCAGTATAATGTCCAAAACCACTTTTTCATGTGTAGGTGGTACAACAATCCCATGGCATCTGAATTATGACGGATCTCGACAGATGGTACTTTTTGCAATAAAGTCTAGAATTTCAAAGGACGGTATTAATAAAATATGCTTAGTTTTATTAAAACAGGAAAACCGGAAGACGTATCCATTAGACTTAAACACTCGCCTTAGATCAGAGTGCAATAAAATATGCTTAATTTTATTAATAAAATACTTGTTGCTATTATGTCTAGATCAGAGTTAGGATTTCACATCGTTGATTGTTCACTGCATTGATCGTATCCTGGACCGGAGAAGCAACACCCTTTGATGCACTGATGTGTGTACCGCTGTGTCCTCCATCCGACGTAGCTAACGGTGCCTGAATTCCTTGATCAGTCAAAGTTCCTACCATATTGATTAGGACCTCCATTTTTCCAGACAAATTTCCCACTGTACCTTCATATAAATCATCATACCCTCCAAGCTTCCCACCCTCATTTTCAACTCATCGTTGTCATCACGAACATTTTGAATCATTTCTATGCAATGGCAC
Source organism: Allium sativum (assembly GCA_030737875.1). Lineage (NCBI taxonomy): Eukaryota > Viridiplantae > Streptophyta > Magnoliopsida > Asparagales > Amaryllidaceae > Allium > Allium sativum. Next base: position 874,575 of record JASFAX010000053.1, read on the forward strand.
AAGCCTTAACATGCATCTTTAGTATGATGCTCCAAACAGCGCGGCTCCTACTCCTTGTATCCTTACCCAACACCTGTGATAAGATATCTTCATCAATAGGCAATTTTTCTTCATCACTATCGGTGATCTTTTCCTTCAATTTGGCAATTTGATCTTGGGGTAAAAGTTAAATGTGTTTACACCAACATTTACTTGTAACAACTTGTAACTATAGTATGTTACTCCTAACTGAATAAATTCAATCTAGACAATAGTGCCATAACAATAAAAACACGTGATGAAGAAAATGTAATGAGAAACTAATTAATCACAATTATGGAAATCCTGAAAGCCTGAAATGAAAGTACAAACAATAGACTACTCGATGTTAACCATAATAACCATAATACAAGTAAAAAATTACGAAGTACGCAGACGTGGCATCTGATACGCTACCATCTTTTTTCCTGTGTGTCTTCTCCCATACTTGAAGAGGTTGATATTTGCAGATGGACTTGCAACGATCTGCAATATATTCCATTTCATGTATATTCTCTCCCTTAATTGTGTTTCTTTACTACTGTTGAAAGAAAATGATCAAATAATTTACCAATTCGTGTTCTACTTTAGCGTGACTTTTACGTCCTGCATTGTGGGTATAACTTAGACTGGATCTATTTTTTTGGCCTGTCGCCCTTCTTCCGCTTGCTTCAGGCGTTGCTTCATTCTTTATGAACTCATTCCAATCATCTTGAGAAATTATAAGTGGACAATTTTTCATCCATTCTTTGTCATTGTCGAAAGTGTCATAATAAGTTGCTCTCAAGTTTTTCTTGTGTATCCTAAAAGCCTCGGCCATTCTTTTTGAAAACATTTCCTTTGAAAGCGGCTCAAGCGTATACATTTTCTACATAAATTAAGAGTCAGAGACTGTAAAAATAAACTATAGCATTTACATGCTATTTTTCACAAATTTACCATCAACTGGTTCCAAACGTCGTCCTTATATGTTTTGGGTACTTTATCCCAACCTCTGTAAGAGATCAGCTCATAAGATCGTACTATTTTACCAAGCGTAGTAGCAATTTTTGGAGCATTTTCTGAGACTGGAATACCAAGTAGGTTTTGTTCAACTTGTTGATCTTTCGAACACGATGCTTGTGATGATGTGGGATCTTACGACGTATTTTCCAGTGAAATAGAAGCCACATTAAGAATCATGAAAAATACCATGAATAAGAATATTATTCACATTTGTTACTGATCGTGATCTTTATTACATTTTCACTCAATAATTCATAAGTCTTACTCACTGTGAAATAGTTAAAAGAAAAAATAAAAGCATAATGGGTTGCGATCAGAAAGTGTAAGTCGTGACATTCCAAATATATATGATTCCCTGGTAAAAAAAGCATTCAACAATTCATAGGTTAACACATGAGTTTGGTTAGATCTTCTAGTTTTTCATCGTCTTCAAAATCTGATTGATAGACGGTAGGAGACTCAATGTCATCCACATTTGTAGTTAACCGTTTCGGTGTATGCAAAACCACAGACCAGCCGTCATTTTCTAAAATTTGTGAGTAGAACACTTAGCTTGCTTCTGATGCAAGAATAAATGGCTCATCATTCACGTTGTCCCTGTTCTTTAATTTTCCTAAATTAACCACGATCAGATTTGAAGCGGGATCTATTTTGCAACCACGGGTCTTATCCTCGGCTTTTACCCAATCGCAATAAAAATCTGTTTGTTCGAAATCAATGTAATCCAACTCAAGTATCTGCTGAATGACTCCGTAATAGTTGTTTCTACTTCCTTGTAATTTTTTTCTTTGCCGCTCGCTCTAAATTTGTAATTTCTCTCATGCATACACCGCTATCCGATGTTACCATATGGTCTTCGTACATTTTCATGGAAAATAAAAACTCATTCATTGGTACTTCGTATAACTAAGCTCCATGAACTTCGGCCCTTGTATTAGCCGCCAAAGAGTTGGGTCTACATCGCTGCAATTCAACAATTACATAATACATAAGAAGAAAAATCAAGCATGTTCACGATGGTGTATTGCAAACTTATAAAAATGTGAAATACTTTACATGATGTAATACCTCATTACATAACCATATAGTAAAAGGTTTAATGACTTCGACAGTTGTACCTTTGCCTCGTGGTTGAAATTTAATGCTTTTCACATAGGAGTTGTACCTTCTATACGTAGATAACACACATCGAAATGAATATATAAATTGAGTTAAAAAATGGAAATTTGAAACCTACTTCATGTACTTACTTCTTCCATGGATCCAATCCATCATACTTATTTAGGACCCATCTACGCACTTGTTCGAATTGCACTTGGGTTAACGTTACATCTTTACCATTATCCAAAGGTGTAACACCCCAGAATTTTAACGACACTAAAGATGATGGATTAAAGAATAATTAGTGTAAAATACACTATTAACAATGAATTAAGAAAAAATCAATTAAATATTCAGAATTAAGTAAAACGTATTGTGCCATTGCGTTCGTCTCGGAATTCTAATCAAGATAGACACCTGGTTTGCGTAAATCGGACAACGTATGAAGAAGTTATTAAGGTTTGAAGTTTGTATGCATATAAGGAAGATATATATATATATACATATAAATTCAAAAATATTCAAAAATCAGCAAAACCAGAAATCCGGCGTGTAAATCAAGGAAGGGACGACATTTTAAAGTCAATTCGAGACCCTGCTGGATCGACCTAGTGGTCGACTCAGGCTCATGGGGGTCGACCCACCTGAAGGGGGGTCGACCTACCCGTGCCTCTGGAAACTTCTTTTCTGAACCTGGACGACTTTGGAGCTAGATTCATGAACCCTAGGCTATATAAAGGACCCTAGACCTAGGTTTCATTCGTCTAAAAACAATGGCGACGACGAAACTCCGCTTCAATGAAGATTAAATGGCCTAATCTACTCCAAACCCAATTCAGCAAACATTATACAAATTCAATGATTGCTATAACAAATTCAGCGATGGCTACAACAACTTATTCATCATGTTCTTCGCAGTAATTTGGATCCATTTCCTTAGATCTATTCACTTGAGTTCATGTTATTTTTAGATTTGAATATTTAAATAGTAATCGTGATATGTTAATAAAAATTGGATCTTGAATCGGTGCCTAATCAGTTCTATTATGACATATTATTCTGATCTGTTCTTATATGTTTATATCGTCACCAAATCTAATCTTGTCATAATATGTCCATTCAGTTTTTATGCCTAATTCTACTGTTATATTATTTATTCGTTATTATGCTTGTTCTGATCCTCTTCTTTCCCTCTTCTTCACTTTTATTTTTATATAGCCAGGTTACCTTCGAGCCTAGGCCTAACGCTAAAAAATGCGAACGTGTGAAATTGGGAATAATGGGGGCATAATTAATATTGGAAAATATGAATCTAAATTTGGGCATAAATTTGGAAATATACGAATATGGGTTTGGGGGCATATGTCTTGTTGGATAATATGAATTTAGGCACGCATTGGAATAAATGTAAATATGGAATTGGGTATAAAATGGGACATGTCCAAATACTGATTGTGAATATGAATTTTAAGCAAACATTGGAAAATATGCGAATATGGATTTGGGTATAACTTGTATTGAAATGGGTGAATATGGACTAGGGACATAAATTGGAAAATATGTAGATTTGGGTTTGTGCATAATATATATATATATATATATATATATATGCCTTGACTTATAACTTGGGAAAAAGAGCATATGGTGCATAAATAAAAGGTTAATTGAAAAGGGATGTAAAAGTCTATGATTTGAATAGCGAATTGGGCATATAATTAAATGTGGGGAAAAAGAGATATAATCACCTATAGTGACATAGGTAGATTTGGATAAAAATGGAATATTTAGTAATTACAATTAGGGATTGTAATTGTACTGGTGACACGAAGTTTGGTTGCATTAGTGACGGAAGTCTGCCCGGACCCGACCGGCATATCTAGCAGCCACTAATGCTGAACCTAATGTGAGAGGTCTAAGTTTGCAAATACGAATTGGGCTAAGACACGAGGTTAGGCCCAACTGTGGAATAAGGCTGCCCGGACTCGACTGGCATATCCAGCATCCACACGTTGTAGGCCTAATGTGGGAGATCTAGCCCATTATAACCATAATTGGACATGGTAATGAATTGGACTATGTAACCTAATTTAATCCATAGGAATTGTATGATTATGAACTTGAGTTAAGGTTAAGTAAAACTAGATAGGTAGTGGGGGGTTAAGTAAAATAGAGGGGGTGGGTAATATTTACATATAGGCCCTATGAACTTAACCCAATAAGGTTATGTAATTAAAGACACCTAGTGGTATACATAAACGGTGGAAAATATAATAAAGTTATGTAATTAAAGACACCCTTGTATGGTAAGCATAACTTATAGAAATGATAGAATTAGATATGCGTAATAATCTGCTAAGTAAACAACGATAAGTTGTAGTGACAGTGTAAACTGAATTTATGATTAAATGAGAAAGAATGAGGAAAACTTATAAAATAAATAAGTTATATTTAATCATAAATGGTAAGTGACATGTTAATTAGGAAACATGTGAATTGAGATATACTTAACAACGTATTAAGGAGAACATGTTATTGTAATGATATAACCACGTAAGAATATAAAATAGATTGTGGATTACGGACCTTGGGCCACAATCCAGAAAATAACAAGTTGTGGGCTTATTAATAAACTTAAATGGATTAAGTTATATGACTGAAATTAATAAGCAAGAGAAACTCGGTAATTTGAATAAGAATTCAATATGAATGGGAATAACCAAGTTAAATGGAAACCCGATGAGGTAAGGTAAGCACATAAAAGAATGTCTAGACATAGGGTCTAACAACATATTAAAGAAAGGCGCTTGGACCAGTCCGTATGTTTGAGGATGAATAACCTAAAGGGGTGGATCATCGAGATGTTATAATATACGAGGGGAGCGCACATTCATCTGATTGTTATGACGGCTCCAAAGGAATGGGATGGAGAAGCATATGGCTTCCTGAAGTACACAAGGTGCTCCTAGTAGTCCTTTGTGCGGTGAAAGATGTCTTAGGCTGTACTCGCAGATGGTGGGCCTGCGCGTAACTATTAGGTGGGTGGGCCCTGACTGCAGATGTAACTATGCAGTTAGAATGCTGTGACGAGGTGACACCAGGGTGATTTGACGGTTGCCTCACGAGGAGGTAGAGAAGGTCACGACCATCAAGGGTAGTAAACCATCGGATATCCGTCATCGAAAGCCTACGGGATGCGAAAAGACTAGATCTAAACCAAGATATCATTTCACCTTTCATTATCGAGGTACGGGGTTGAGGGTAGATGCCACATGGATGTTTAGATTGGTTGTTATTAGGGGCGGTCGCTTAGCTCTGTAGTCTTTACTAGTTGAGGGAGGGGCCGAGGTGGGGCCATAGCCACCATGAAAAACAGACCCGAGGAATATCTGTCTTTGAAGGCACTTAAAGGCGGCCTGTACAGATATAGAAAAGCTCCCGACTGAGTTCTGTGCTTCTTGTTTAGCCCTGCCACGGAACTCAGTGCACATTAGAGGACGTGCGATTGAGGCATCAAGCTACAATTACAGTACATACGTGGGATAGTCTAGATACATGCATATCTGCTCTTGGTGGTGTATCGTACACTAGAGGGCATTATTTCGATAAGGAATTTGATTCGATCGATGGTGGCAGTCCATACGCTTATGTAACGTAGTAATGGTAGATATATGCAGAACGTAACATTTTATATAGAGATTTGTACGTCACTCCAGCGTAGGATGAGGGACTGCTTTCATTACGGTGGAGACCGTGCGAGTGGGGTACCACGGGTTGTATCTCAATATTGAGAGATAGCTACATATATTGTATTAGGTGAATCCATGGGAAAGTAAATAGGTATGATGCGTGTATAAGTCTTGAATGCTATTAACCTAAATAACCAAATAATCAAGAAAATATAATGGAACGGTATCAATAGGGATCTTTTTTTTTTGATATCTAGTATCTGCGCGGTGCAGAGAAATGTATTTAAGAAGCGCAATATATCATGTTCATCTTATCTTGCTCAGTTCACACATGTTATTGTTACTGTTACCTTGTTCTTCCTGTTTTAAATACCTGCCATGATACTTTTATTTATTTATATTTAAAAGTAACTGGACTCGCCAGACTTTATGTCTAACCCATTTTGTTTCCTCTTCTCTCTCTTCCGTTCCCCTCCCCCTTCCCCGGGTTCTCAGGGTCAAAGTGCTTAGAGTTGATTTGGATTCTTTCAGCTTAACTTGGATTTTGGATATAGATGTACTGCTTAGACTTCTTGTCAACTCTCTTATGGCTTTGCAAGGGAAATATGGTTCTTTTCTTTTGTACTTTGGTATTTTTGGTAAGGCAGATTATTAATGTAATTAGTTACTTATGATGTAAACTCAGTATTTAGGACCATGATGTTTTGATTTAAATAAAGTTTTTAATTCTGCTGCTATTTTACATGTCTGTCTTGTGCTATTATATTCTTATTTACCTATAATGCTTCACGAAACTTAATGCATTCCCTTAGTGAGTGACATTAACAGACATGGGGTGTCACATTTGGTATCAGAGCCAGGTTATAAAATCGGATAAAGTATTTTGAAAATGTTTTCAAAAGGGTCTCAAAAATAAAGTATTTTAAAATAAAAAGTCTGTTTTTGAAAATCATATTTCCCAAAGCCGTAAATATCTTCTCGATTCTCTGCTTGGTTTCTTTTCCTTTTTGATCGGGGAACCGTTTCCTCTCGAAAGTGTATCCCTATTTCGGCATGGTTCAGTCGGCATGTTATAACTATGATACATGTCGAAGGGCAAAGAAGTACCCAACCTCCATCTTAGCCGCAGTGGTTTCACCTGTGTCTTATTTTCTCTCAAGCCTCAAAAGGATTTCTGTGCGATGGAGGCCGCTTTCAAGAGACTTGTTATCATGTTGCACAAGGATGGTAAAAAGGAGAATAAGGGAGTTGGGGCTAAGGAGCACAACCCAAGGAAGAAAAGAGGAAATACCATAATTTTGGATCGGTGGGTCATCTAGAAAAGGATTGCAGAAAGAGAAAGGCGTTTGTTACCAGTTTGGTAAGGCAGGACACCTCATTAAGGAGTGCCCATAGAGACAAGGACAAGGCCAAAAGGCAGAAACTTCTAGGGGGCAAGCTAATGTTCTCATAGCTGGTGGGTAGGATAGAGGTAGGAAAGTTTCCATCGAAGGATTGATTTCTATTTCTGATCATCCTATTAGGATTCTTTGTCTGGCGCTTCGCATTCTTTTATAACTGATCCTTTAGTTAAGTCTCTGCACCTAGATACTAGTATGGTTTTGGATCCCGTTAGTTTCTCAAACCCATTAGGGGTACGACTCATTTATCGAGGATTTGTCGGGGTTTGAGAATCTCTGTGTTAGGCATCGAGTTTGGTTACGACACATATGTTCTTGATTTCATAAGATACGGTTTGATTCTAGGATGGATAGGTTAACCATATATGGATCCATTCTAGATTGTGAGAGGAGGATCGTTAGACTTCTGGCTTTCCATAGAAAGACTCTCGAGATTTCTTATAACCCCAAAAGGGTCTGTCATGCTTAGTCTCCTAGAACCTCTTGATATATCTATCGATGATTTGCGACATGTGACTCCTAAAAGAAAAGAGGGAACTTGATAAACAAGTAGAGGAGCTACTTGAGAAGAGGTTTGATAGGTGAATCATATTGGGATGGGAAACCTGTTGAAGATAGTCCTTGAGGAAGCCCATCATTCTAAGATGACTATTCATCCGAGCGGCGATAAAATGTATAGAGTTCGGTGTAGTGGAGCAAAACTTGCGAGAGGAAATGAAAGTAGAGAAGGAAGCAATGATAGGACGAATTTCGACTTGCATACTTGGATCGGAGGTTAAGAAATTGTGCAACAAAGAAGTGAAGCTAGTAAGAGTGCAATGGGGAAAGGTCCGCGAGGAAGCTACTCGGGAGGCTGAAGACAATATTCGCGCTTCATATCCTTTCCATTTCGAGAGTATGTCCTTAACTTCTTTTTCCAAGCTTTTAATTAATACTTGTATCTATCGTTTGAATATATCCTATCGATCGAGTCTTTAGGTAGAAAACTAATGAATTTAAACATGTGTTTGAGACATGTTATGTTTGATGGATGCAAGTGGTTGCTAGTGATTGCTTGTGGATGCATATACACATATAATATGCACTAGATCGACTTAATCACTTACATATCGCATATTGATGTGTGTACATTTTTAAATTTTTATGGATTATCATTACACTGATGTTGCATGTGGATGGATGATTGTGCACACATATAGAGCTTACATGTTATACTAGGACGACTTTCATACATTTTGGTTGCATGGCACAAACATACATTGCATTAAGGAGGTCAACTGAATCAGTAGACCGCCTGATCTTTCGCATTAGTTTATGGACATATACACACACTATTATGTATGTTCATAAAAGCATTAGAAATTCATTAAGGAAAATGGGTGCATATGATTTCTAGATGGATGTATGATTGTTAGATGTTAGGATATACATTCTTCTTAACTTAGAGATTTCAGGGACGAAATCCTTTGAGTAGGGGAGAATGTAACACCCCAGAAATTTAACGACACTGAAGATGATGAGTTAAATAATAATTAGCATGAAATACACTATTAACAATGAATTAAGGAAAACTTAATTAAATTTCAGAATTAAGTAAAACGGACCGTGCCATTGCACCCGTCCCGGAATTCTGGTCTAGATAGGACACCTGGTTTGCGTAAATCGGACACTGTATGAAGAAGTTATTAAGGTTTGAAGTTTGTATGCATATAAGGAAGATATATATACATATAAATTAAAAAATATTCAAAAATCAGCAAAATCAGAAATCCGGCGTGCAAATCGAGGAAGGCCCGACATTTTGATGTTAACCCGAAACCCTGCTGGGTCGACCTAGAGGTCGACTCAGGCTCATGGAGGTCGACCTAGGGGTCAACACCCATGAAGGGGGGTCGAGCTACCCATGGCTCTAGAAACTTCTTTTCTGAACCTAGACGAATTTGGAGCTAGATTCATGAACCCTAGGCTATATAAAGAAAACTAGACCTAGGTTTTATTCATCTAAAAATAATGGTGACGTCGTAGCTCCGCTGCAACGAAGATTGAATGGCCTAATCTACTCCAAACCTAATTCAGCAAATATTATACAAATTCAACGATTGCTACAACAAATTCAGCAATGGCTACAACAACTTATTCAACATGTTCTTCGCAGTAATTTGGATCCATTTCCTTAGATCTATTCATTGTGAGCTCATGTTATTTTTATATAGAGATCCGTATGTCACTCCAGCGTAGGATGAGGGACTGCGTTCATTACGATAGAGCCCGTGCGAGTGGGGTACCACGGGGTGTATCTCAATACTGAGAGATAGCTACATATATTGTATTAGGTGAATCCATGGGAAAGTAAATGGGTATGAAGCGCATATAGGTCTTGAGTACCATTAATCCAAGTAACCTAATAATCAAGAAAATGTAATGGAACGGTATCAGTAGGGATCATTCTATTTCTGATGTACTAGTATATGCGCGGTGTAGAGAAATGTATTTAAGAAGTGCAATATATCATGTTCATCTTATCTTGCTCAGTTCACACTTGTTATTGTTACTATCATCTTGTTCTTCTAGTTTTATATACCTGCCATGATACTTTTATTTATTTATATTTAAAAGTAACTTGACTTGCCTGACTTTATGTCTAACCCTTTTTGTTTCCTCTTCTCTCTCTTCCGTTCCCCCTCCCCAAGGTTCTCAGGGTGGAAGTGCTTAGAGTTGATCTGGATTCTTTCAGCTTAGCTTGGATTTTGGATATAGATGTACAGCTTTGACTTCTTGTCAACTTTCTTATGGCTTTGCAAGGGAAATATGGTTCTATGCTTTTGTACTCTGATATTTTTGGCAAGACAGATTATTAATGTAATTAGTTACTTATGTTGTAAACTCAGTATTTGGGACCATGATGTTTTGATTTAAATAAAGTTTTTAATTCTACTGCTATTTTACATGTCTGTCTTGTGTTATTATGTTCTTATTTACCTATAACGCTGGGCAGATTATCGAGGTGTTATAAGACACGAGGGGAGCATACATTCATCTGATTGTTATAACGGCTCCAAGGGAATGGGAAGGGGAAGCACGCGGCTTCCTGAAGTACGTAAGGTGCTCCTAGTAGTCCTCTGTGCGGTGACAGATGTCTTAGGCTGTACTCGCAAAAGGTTGGGTCTGCACGTAACTACTAGGTGGGTGGGCCATGATTGAAGATGTAGCTATGTAGTCAGAATACTGAGACGAGGTGACATCAGGGTGATTCGACGGTTGCCTCACGAAGAGGTAGAGAGGGTCACGACCAACAAGGATAGTAGACCATCAGATATCCGTCATCGACAGCCAGTGGGATGCGAAAAGACTAGAGCTAAACCCAAGATATCATTTCACCTTTCACAATCGAGGTACGTGGTTGAGGATAGACGCCACATGGACGTTAGACTGGTTGTTATTAGGGGTGGTCGCTTAGCTCTGTAGTCTTTACTAGTTGAGGGAGGGGCCGAGGTGGGGCCATAGCCACCATGAAAAATAGACCCGAGGAATATCTGCACTTGAAGGCACTTAAAGGCGACCTATACAGATATGAAAAAGCTCCCGGCCGAATTCCGCGTTTCTTGTTTAGCCTTGCCACGGAACTCGGTGCACATTAGAGGATGTGCGATTGAGGCATCGAGCTACAATTACAATACATACGTGGGACATTCTAGATACATGCATATCTGCTCTGTGTGGTGTATTGTAGACTAGAGGGCATTATTCCGATAAGGAATCTGATTTGATCGATGGTGGCAGTCCATACGCTTACCTAGCGTAGTAATGGAAGATATATCTGAAACGTAACATTTTATATAGAGATCCGTACGTCACTCCAGCGTAGGATGAGGGACTGCGTTCATTACGGTGGAGAACGTGCGAGTGAGGTACCATAGGGTGTATCTCAATATTGAGAGAGCTACATATATAGTATCAGGTGAATCCATGGGAAAGTAAATGGGTATGGTGCGCATATAAGTCTTGAGTGCTATTAACCCAAGTAACCTAATAATCAAGAAGATGTAATGGAAAGGTATCAGTAGGGATCATTCTATTTCTAATATACTATTATCTGCGCGGTGTAGAGAAATGTATTTAAGAAGCGCAATATATCATGTTCATCTTATCTTGCTCAGTTCACACTTGTTATTGTTACTGTTATCTTCTTCTTCCAATTTTATATACCTGCCATGGTACTTTTATTTGTTTATATTCAAAAGTAACTGGAGTCGCCAGACTTTATGTCTGACCATTTTTGTTTCCTCTTCTCTCTCTTCCGTCCCCTCTAGGTTCTCAGGGTGGAAGTGCTTAGAGTTGATTTGGATTCTTTCAGCTTAGCTTGGATTTTGGATATAGATGTACTGCTTTGACTTCTTGTCAACTCTCTTATGGCTTTGCAAGGGAAATATGGTTCTATGTTTTGTACTCTGATATTTTTGACAAGACAGATTATTAATGTAATTAGTTACTTATGTAAACTTAGTATTTGGGACCATGATGTTTTGATTTAGAAAAAGTTTTCAATTCCGCTGTTATTTTACATGTTTGTCTTGTGCTATTATGTTCTTATTTACCTACAACGCTTGACGAAACTTAATGCATTCCCTTAGTGAGTGACATTAACGGACATGGGGTTTCACAAAAGGTATCTCACTAGCAAACTCATCATCCTCGTCTAAAAATGCTTTGCGGGTATGTTTATGGTTGTCATAACCTCCGTTTGGGATATATTCCATGCAATAAAGGCTAACTTCTTGTATGATATATCCTTCTGCAATACACCCTTCAATGTATCTTTTGTTGCGCACATATCCTTTATATGTTTTTATTAACCTATGATTGTGATCAATTATAACTTGCACACGATAGCCATTTATACCGAATAATAATGTACATAACTGAAATTAGTTATTTACTGTTCAAAAGGATACATCCATCTATATCTGATAGGGCCACCAACTAATGCTTTATCGGCTAAATGAACCATAACATGGATACTAATATCAAAAAATGCGGGTGGAAAATGTTTTTCAAAAACACACATTGCTTCCCCCAACATAGCCTTTGCTTTTATAAGGTGTTCCGTATTGATCACCTTTGAGCACAAAATGTTAAAGAATAGACTAATACGATGAATAGCATTTCATAGATCCTTATGTTTTGTATAAGTATATTGAAGCAATACCGGAAGCAGATGTTGCATTATGACATGGTAATCATGTGACTTCATATTTCTTAGTTCTAGAGGATTAATGCTCACATTGTTGTGGGAGTTAGAGGAGAATTTGTTAGGTACTTTCAAATTTTTCAATATGGAGCAAAATCTTATCTTTTCTTCTTTGCTCAAGGTGAAATTTGCCTTTATTATGATTGTTTTTTGGTTTCGAGATCTATCATCACCCACAACATTTGTTTTATAGCCATGGTTTTCATATCCTTACGTGCATTGATGCCATCTTTTGACTTCTCTTTATGGTCCATAATGGTGCTGATGAGATGCTCTGCGACATTCTTCTCCGTATGCATAACACCAATATTATGTCGAATCATATTTGCTTTCCAATATGGTAAATCAAAAAAGATATACCTCCTATACCAAGCAGAAACATTGTCACCTTCTTCAACGGCCGACTTTTTCCTTTTTCGACCAACTTCTTCTTTGTGTTTACCAATGTTCATTTTGACATTCGTTAATCTCTTTTCAACTTCAAAACCATTTAATGGCCTTTTAGGACAAATAAGTTCATTGTTGAAATTTGTCTTGTCGTATCGAAATCTATGTCTGTTAAGAAGATACATTCGATGTCCCATAAAACACATCTTCTTACTTTCAGGAAGATGATAAGAACAAGTGTTTCTCCCACAAACGGGACATGCAAAGTAACCGTGAGTTGTATATCCCGATAAAGTCCCAAGAGCAGGGTGATCATGTATCGCCCACAACACCATAGCTCTCATTGTAAACTCGGACTTATTTGATGAATCATATGTAACAACTCATTCCCATAATGGCTTTAACTCGTCTACCAACGGATCTAAATAAACATCAATATCCTTTCCCGGTTGTTTTGGCCCAGAAATCAACCGTGTTAACATTGAAAACTCCCGTTTCATGCACATAGACGGGGGAAGATTATACGGTACTAGAATTACCGGCCAACAACTGTAAGGGTTAGTAAGAGAAGCATTCGAACAGAACCATGGCCATCTGTTGCTATTCCAAGTGTGACATTTCGTGGCTCGACTGTGAATGTTTTATAAAAAGATCCAAGGCTTTCCATTGAGAAGTGTCACATGGATGACGCATTACGTTTGGATCAGACTTGGCATGACAATGCCAGGTCATTGCATCTACTAGACATGGTACAGTATACAATCTCTTCAATCTAGAAATTAATGGAAAATGTCTTAATGTCTTTCGTGCTACTTTGGTTCCTTTTCTCTCGTCGTTAAAAGATGTCCTATATCTTGGTTCAATGCAATTTGTACAAGAAGTTCTATTTGCATCATCTTTCCAGTACAACATGCAATCATTGATGCATGCGTCATAAATTTGGTAATTCATCCCAACTTTCTTAATGAACTTCTTCATGTCGTGGTATTTTGTCGACAGCGTGTTACCTTCCGGGAGTAACTCCTTCATTAGTTCGAGTAGTGCAGTAACATCATTATCTGAGAAGTTGTATTGGGTCTTCAAGCTATTCAGTTTCACAATGGCATACGGCTTCGTTATCCCTTTTGGACATGAAGGATACAGTGGCTCTTTTGCACTTTCATAAAGTGGTGTATACTTTTTACTTTCATTGGCCTGCCAATTGCCATCATCCGTGCATAGCTCTCCAATATTAGCATGATCAAACAACGGATTTTCAGGTTGAAAATCATGAAATCTATTTACATCATTGACTAGATCTTCCATCACAATATGTTCAGCCTCATCAGTTCTTGTGGCATTACTAATTGTTTGTTGTTTTCCCATCTCCACCCTTTTCCCCCATGAAAATACCGCATGCTATATGATTGGATAAAACCCCACCTAAGCAAATGAAAATGAATTTCATCAAATTTGAACGTCTTCATATTTTGGCACTGATTGCAAGGGCATAAATACACTCCTTTCTTACCACCATTTTCTTCAAAAAACAAATAAACATGTTCACCCCATCAATATAGTATGGAGATCTTTGATTAGATTCACTTATCCACTTTTTTTCTATACCGAATGGCATGTTGCTAGCCTATAAATTCATAAATTGTTACAACGTACAAATTGCATCAATCACTGGATGTTTTCATTGGCAAGTGGTTTTTTTTCATCTATCACTATATCATAAATGGGCCTACCCCCCTTCACACATGCCTGTATCTTTCTCCATTAAAACATCAAAGGAATTTTCAGGCCTTAGCGAGCCTAGTTTGTCTAGCTAGGTTCAGTACATTTGTTTAGGTTCATGAATACATTTTCAGGCCTTAGCAAGTTAGTTTCAGTACATTTGTCTAAGTCCGGTGCATTTAAAGTAAATAAAACTAGCTAATTCTTGTGTATTATTCAACACATGAATTAACTAGTTAACATAAAACTAGTTTTATTTACTGGAATGAGTATGGCAGATTAATAAACAAAATTCAAGGTTCATATTCTACATATCCAGTATCATGACTAGCTAATACAAGGAACAACTTTGCTACAATATCCGAACTACTTTTGGGTATTTTATCCAATCAAGAGATAAAAATATGGGACCCTACACCCTAATTTTAAGGCTGAATTCAAGCAATTCATGGGTGGTCCCTGCATTTTTTATCTCACATTCGGGCATTTTACCCTATTTTCATTCGGGTAAAATAGCATTTTTGTACAAGGAAATATATCAAATAACGTATGCACTAACCATAGTGTAATATGACCAACTGCGAAAACCTAACTTTCTTCAACATTCAACCTTGCTTTGTAACTGCCCTTAGGTAAAAACCAATAAACAGCTCTCCGGCCTACAACATGTTGAGCATGAATTGAAACAATAGCGCAAAAAATATCGATTACTACAAACTGAGTCAAACCAAAATTTTACCAACAATAGAGATGCACGATTTACAGACAATGATAAAGAAACAGATTTGAGCAGACAACCATCGGATTTCTATAATTTTTTGGGAGCAATTTTCAGAAATGGAAATAGGGCACGGAATACAATATTAGACGAGGGAAATAAACAAGTGAAGGAGAGAACCTGAAAGGATTAAAAAATTGGAGGGATGGGTGTGCTTTTTCAGCCAAAAGTTTTACACAAAAAAGGCACGAATTTGAAATGGCCAACAATCGAATCAAATTAACCGATCCGGAGCATTCGTGATGGACGGTCGGATTTGGGGTACGTGGGGTGCTGCGGATCGCAAACTGTTGTTTGATACAGAAGTGAGCATTGTCAAATTTGATACGGCTATTAGCCGAATTGTATACCCGCATCCTTATGTGCCAAATTCGCTGATATGGTGTAGTGGGAGCTCGCTCGTGTACCATGGAGGTCACTCATGAACCACAGAGGTCGATCGTACATCATATGCTCGATCGGTCAAGACAGCTGGCTACAACTGGTGACAACTGCCTACAACTGGTAGTGGCATTTTCATAATTGCTACATGTGCGACCCCTCGGCTGCATACATAAATTAGAGCCCACCACTTCATTTTCTCTCCCTCTATAAATACCTCGGGTCTTCCACCATTAATGGGGTCAGACTTTCCCACCACGAAGTGCTGCCGAAGTCATTCTTTCGCCATTCCTAAGCCATTCAAACTTCGTTCATCATCTCAAGATCTAACGCCAAATCCGGTAAAATCACTTAAGTGTTCGAGAGATTGTAGATCTACCTTCATACTCCTTGCACTTAAAGAGATTCAACCATTCCTTCGCTGATTTGTAAAGATCAAAGTGAAATCCTTGTATTAAAGAGAGAGTGAATGTACTTAGATATGATTCAAGCCTTGTAAATCTTAAAATGATAATGAAAACACTTGCCAAAGTGGACGTATCTATTCTTGATCGAGCCACTATAAAACTCTTGTGTTTTTTACTTGCTTTTGTCTTTCGTTGGTCCATTTTTTACTTCTTAACGTTTGGGGAAGTACTGCTAAAGTACCTATGGCGTTGTAGACCAATTTTGGTTTAAACATGCTCCCTCTTTGATTGAGTACTCCACCAATCGAACCCATTGCCGAACCACACTCTGGCTCCTCCTCAATCTCACCGCTATTCCCTCACCTTCAGGACCCTACAAGAATTCAAAGAAAACCCGTGTACCCCTATACAATCATGACCTTTTTTAGCACTAAACTCTATCAAAATTTATGCGCAAACCTTATCTCCTACCAGTGAAAATATCAACTCAAAGACTCGAATCATTTGCTTCAATTTCCAAATGTGTGGAACCCTAGATGACGGTTCATAAAACCATCGCAAGCGAACTAACGTCGAACCCAATAAATGTTATACAAGTGTGAATAGTAGGTACGTAGGAGTGTGAATATATCCCTATTTGGATTTATGAATTGTTATTGCTTTTGTTTTGGATTTTAGAAGTGTATGAATCACCATTGTGTTTGTTTTCAGGAAAAATGACCAAAAGCTTGAGGCTTATGTATTTAAAATTATTAAGTCCTTGGTGATCAAGTAGCAGCTTGTAGGTAGGTCTGCAGTTTTTGTACATTTTGATTAGTCTTAACATAGAGTTATGTTGTTGATAGAGTGGGTACATAGTTTATATTTTCAAATTGGAGCTGTGGATAAACCGGCTACGATTTCACATGTTATAGTATAGGACAGCTTTATTTTGGTAGACTTAGGCATGAAGCTCTTAAAACCCATTGGCCTATATGATTTACTTCAAAGGTCAGTGTTGATTTAAACATTCAACTCAACTATAGGCCATATCTTTTCTTTTTAGTCTAATAACTCAAAATTGGTATATTTTCGCGCTTGGAAACCGTTGGTTGGAGCAGAGATCATGACATGGGCAGGTTCCTTTGGTACACTAGATATTGAGCATTGATTTATAAGCCTATGCTGAATTCTTATATATATGTATGTATGTATGTATGTATGACTTATACTATACACATATGCTAAAGTTTGAAATAAAATTGTGACGGCCCGCACCGCACCACCCGACATTTCCAATGAAAGTGTGTTGTGTCAATGCCCGACTAGCATGGTACAGTCGCCAAAGGAAGGAAAAGAAGGGAATTTGAACTAACGAGGAACCTGTAGAATGTCTCACAGCACATGTGATAAAATATATAATAACATAACTTTGACATAAAACAGGTGAGATAGTGCATAAGTTGAAAACTAAACCATCATAGCAGCGGAAATCCAAAATACAGCTTATCATCTAAACCAACATTATTACAACTTTGAAATACTGTCTCTAAAGCAAAAGAAAGAGGTACACTACTAATGCCCAAAGTAGTGACCAACAACAACATAGGGAGATTATATATATAAATCATACGTGGAAGCCTCCTGCTCGTCTCCGGTACAGCTACTCGCGCATAATCACCTAACTTGTCTCTAGTCTGGCTGTTTAAGAGCACCCAGAGTAATAAGAAGAGACATAAAACTCTGGGTCAGACAAAAGTCTGTTATGAGAGATAAGCAGCAAAACAAAACAATAACAGGTATACATAAGCATACCTGAACCTGGACCTGCAACCAAAGAGTTAGCACAACAAGATGTACAATACTCTAAGGTGACACTAACATATGGTGTAAAGATACGGGGAGAGGGGTGTATGTCATAGTGATGTCAAACAATCAAGCATAGCAACCATCCTTGCATCTCTCACTCAGTGCGTAAAGTATACGGTATCTACCACTTTGATCACCCAATTCTTTGTTACGATCACTCTGCCCCATGGAGTCATGACGGCTCCACTGCACTGATCCGTAACCACTAATACTTTGCTATGTCCACTTTGCCCCATGGAGTCATGACAACTCCACTGCACTGGCTCATAGCCCTGCTACGATCACTTTGCCCCCATGGAGTCATAACACCCCCACTGCACTGAATCATAGCCACTAATCCGCCTCAGTGGTGAGTCAAAGCTATAGACACCGATAACCCCTTTGCACACGTCCTACAGCAAAGTCCAATTCATGAAGTTAACTCATTGGTTCCCATCTGGATCCTGAGTTCCACTTCCTATTTGGACTACCTTTGCATCTTGGGTTTGGTCTTCTTTGGATCGGTTTGGCCCTTCACTTCACTTCGCTTCGGATCGTAATCACCCATCGGTTCGATCTCCATATGGTTCGGGTCTCCATTGGTTCGTTGCTTCTCCTCTTGGTTGGGTCGTGATGTTCCAGTCGTGGTGCTTCGGTTTGGAGAAGCGGTTCGGGTTGTGGTCTCCTCCAAGCATCGGGTAAGGTCGTGGTCCTGAGGCGCCTTCGGTTCGGTCAAGTCCCGCGGTTCATGAATGGCATCGGTTCAGATCGGGGTTCTTGCTCGTGGCACACTTCAGCGAGGAGTCGGGTCGAGGGATGCTCCACAAGCGGGTCGGTTCATCCCCCACCGATCCGATCCGGTTCGGCTTAAGATCCTGCACTGTTTCCTGCAACTTTTCCAGCAACTGTTTACGCCACACGACGGCTTTTTCGACCATTGTAACTGTTCTAAGAAATCATAAATCATACCAAATAGTCATAGCAACATGTAACATCACACCAAAATGATAAATAACTATGTCAAAATGGATCAAATATACCCAAAACCCATATTTTCCGCTTAATCATGCTTAACCCTAACTAAAGATAGGATTAGCAAAACATATCCAAATTAACCTAAATTTCTAACAGAGGCTTAAAATAGTATTTAAGAATTTCTAAACATTTTTCCAGAATTTAATCATGTATAATTTTGTTAATTAACACTAATCACCCCTAATTAGCCGTAATTAGTGTAAAAACAATGTTAATCACTCACCTTAGCCACCAAAAAAACTTTAGATCTGAAACTCTAATGTTTTGGGGTGTTTTCCTATGCAACACAGAGCTCCAACTCTGATTTGGTGTTGATTTGCCTCGATTTGATGTATATCTTCTTAATTAGTGATTAGAAGGCGATTTGGGATGATTTTAGAAGGTGGAGACCATTGCTAGGGTTAGAGAAATGTTTTAGGCGGTTGAGAAAATGTAAATAGATCGTTTCCTAACTGATTTCAGCCTCCCTATAACCTTAATCCCGAAATGGGTTATGGGCCTAGCTGCTAATCACCCTAATTAGGCCCGGTTAAGCTGTTTTTCACCTTTTAGACCTTATTTCAGCCATATCTCCCAAACGGTAAGTCCGTTTAATTAATGTGACCACTCTACGGAAAGGTAAACCATCATTTGAATCCAATGGAAGTGGTTGCAGGTCAAAATTCCTTACCAATCAAAAGTTATAGGCGAAACAAGATTTGCTAGGAGCAAAACGATCATTTAAGAATCGGTAAAAATCGTGAACATGGACAATGACCCCAATAGTCGCTCCCCAAAGTTACACAACCATACGACCTCATATGAAAAAGAAATGAATATTATATGATCCTTTGTTACGTAGAATGCGGGTCGTTACACTCTCTCCCCTTAAGAAATTTCGCCCCCGAAATTCCTTAACCAAAAACATACAAAGGTGTTCCGCATGCCTATCAGTCATTCACAAACAATCAAGCATACACAACAAGCCTACCCTAGCATGCGGTTTACTAACAAGGGAAGAAACTATCACTATTAAAATCTTAGCAGGCAAAGAGTTCTGGATGTGATTCCCTTATGCTCTCCTCTGTTTCCCAAGTACAGTCATTCTCATTCTCGCCCCACTGAACCTTGACCAGTTTCACCGCTTTCCTCCGAAGTTGCTTTGTATCTCTCTCGACAATATGGATTGGCTTGCAGTTCCCAACCGCCTCGGGTTCTACTTCGATGTCGTCCAACTGATACAGTGAAATAGTCATATCGGGGTCGTGCATGAACTTCCTTAACTGGGAAACATGAAACACGTTATGAACTCCTGCCATCTTGTCTGCAACCCAACTTTATATGCCAAATTCCCAACTTGCTCGAAAACTGGGAATGGACCAACAAATCTTGGTGCTAACTTGCCTCTCCTGCCAAATCAAATCATGCTCTTTAATGGAGAAATCTTGACAAACACCAATTCGCTAATGAAGAATTTTAAATCTCTTCTCCTCTTATCAGCATAACTTTTCTACCTATCTTGGGCAGCCTTCATTCGTTGTTGGATAACCTTAATCTTGTCTGAAATTTCTCTTATAACATCTGGCCCAAGCACGAATTTCTCACCGGTTTCCAACCAGTATGATGGTGAGTTGCACGGTCTTCCGCACAAAGCTTCAAATGGAGCCATACCAATACTGGATTGATAACTATTATTATATGCAAACTCCACTAGATGCAAATGGTCATCCCAAGACCCTCCAAAATACAATATACAAGCTCTCAAGAGATCTTCCAATATACAATTAACCCTCTCTGTCTGACCGTCGGTTTGAGGATGGTATGCGGTACTAAGATGTAATTCTGATCCTAAAGCCTCTTGTAAGCTCTTCCAAAATCCACTAGTGAACAACGGATCTCGGTCACTTACAATGCCTTTGGGTACTCCATGAAATCTCACTACCCATTTCATATACAGTTTTGCTAACTTAGTTGTTGTTCTATTCGACTTGACGGGTATAAACCTTGCACTCTTGGTCAATCGGTCCGCAATCACCCAAATGCTATCATGGCCCGATCTAGTCTTTGGTAACCCATCAATGAGATCCATTGAGACTTGTTCCCATTTCCATTCTGTAATTTCTAATGGTTGCAACAAACCACTAGGCTTCTTCTGCTCGGCTTTAACTACCTGGAAATTCATGCGTTTGGATATAAACTTCTCAACGTCTCTTCTCATCCCTTCCCAGTAGTAGGTCTGCTTCATGTCTCGATACATTTTATTACCTCCGGGATGTATAGTCAGCTTTGAGTGATGACATTCTCTAAGCACTTCATCTCTCAATCCATTGACATTGGGTACAACTAGTCTCCCATTCTTTCTAAGCCATCCATCTCGATCAAGCCCATGCTTGTTCATCTCCTTGTCAATACCCATCTCTAACTTGGAGATGATTTCCAATAGGTTAAGATCGTTCCACTGACTGGAACCAATCCGCTCAATCAAAGTGGCTCTAATCGTCAAACTTGCTAACATCTCTGGATCCAATTCGCACTTTGGTCTGAAATCGTATCTTGCGATATACTCCAATTGCTTCCACTCAAGAAACATAGCCCCTAAACTAGCATGTATCTACTCAATGTATCAGCTACTGCATTGCCCTTTCCAGGTGTATATACGATATCGAAATCATAGGAAGCCAAGAACTCTAACCATCTCTACTGTCGGAGATTTAGATCCTTCTAGGAGAAAAGGTACTTTAAAGATTTATGATCGGTAAACAACTTGAATCTTTCTCCCAAGAGATAATGTCTCCACATCTTCAACGCGAACACGATCGCATCCAATTCCAAATCGTGGGTAGGGTATATTTTCTCATGCGGTTTCAGTTGCCGACTAGCATAAGCTACAACCCTACCTCCTTGCATCAATACAACACCTAGTCCGGTACCACATGCATCCGTGTATATTGTCATCTCTTCATTCCCTTTAGGAATGACTAACACTGGTGCACGTGTCAATTTTTCCTTTAGGCTCTTAAACGCATTTTCACACCTTTCGTCCCAAACAAAAGCTTGATTCTCCTTGGTCAACTAAATTAATGGTGTCACTATCTTGGATAAGTCTTGGATAAACTTATGATAATATCCAGCTAATCCCAAGAAACTTCTTATGTTTGTTGCATTCTTGGGCATAGACCAATCTTGTACCGTAGCCACCTTCGCAGGATCCACGGCAAAACCATTCTCTGTAACAACATGGCCCAAGAATCTCACTTCCCTTCTCCAGAAGTGACACTTAGAAAACTTTGCTTTCAATTGGTGTTTCCTCAACACCTCCATCACTATCCTCAAATGTTCCTTGTGTTCTTCCTCTGTCCTCGAGTAAACCAAGATATCGTCTACGAACACAAGAACAAACTTATTAAATTGATCTCTGAATAACCTATTAATAAGATACACAAAATATGCTGGTGCATTGGTCAACCCGAATGGCATGACCAACCACTCATAGAAACCAGACAGCGTCGGAAAAGCCGTTTTAGGTATACTCTCAACTGCTACTCGGAGCTGATGAAATCTTGTCGTAAGGTCCAATTGGGAGAACACTCTTGCTCCTTTTACTTGATCAAACAAATCATCTATCTGTGGAAGAGGATACTTATTCTTCCTAGTTACTTTATTCAACTCGCGAAAGTCCACACATAAACAAAGGGAACCATCAGCCTTGGTAGAAAATACAACTGGTGCTCCCCACTCGGAGGCACTTCTTCTGATAAATCCCTTCTTCAAAAGATCGCTTACTTGCACCCCGAGCTCTCGCTGCTCAGTTGGATCCATATGATGAAGTGGCATCACTATAGATCTGGCATCTTTCACTAAATCCATACGGAATTTAATCTCTCGGTGTGGTGGAAGTCTGGTCACTTCCTCGAAGATATCCGAATACTGGCCAGCAATGGGAACCCCTGATAACTCATCCTGCGGGATGTCGAGGGAATTTAGAAAACTAGCCATCACCTCATCACCAGGTAGGCCACCAAACACTACCCTCCGCCCATTGCCCGCCCTAATAGTCACCGAAAATCCCTTACAGTCAACCACCACCCCATATATTTGGAGCCAATCGACTACCAAAATAATGCCAAACCCAGTAAAGCCCAAAACAAAGAAATCGCAAGCAAACATACATCCATGACTCAATAAGGCCAAAATTCAAAAAATCATGCTAAGGCTAGTCGAACCACCAATCGGGTTCATCACAACTAAAGGTCTATCGACTATCTCGGGTTCCAATCCCATACTATCTACCAGGTCACTAGATATGAAGGAACGGGAAGCCCCAGTATCAAACAACACTCTAATAGGAACATCATAAACAGAAAGCATACCTTGAATAACGACATTCTTTCCTTTATCCGCCGCAGTTGGGGCATTCGACAAAGAAGGAACAACATTAATAGCATATTATTTCACAATTTTCTTCTCTTTAGGGGGTTGCAGACATTTATCCTTGTGATGTCCCACTTGGCCGCAGTTAAAGCACTTCCTGTCTACTGGCTTTGCTCGAAATTCTTTGGCATAGTGGCCCTTCTTGACATAGCTAAAGCACTCAACTTCTTTCTTATTCTTTTTCTGACCATCCTTAGCTTGGCTCTGTTTCCTCTTATTCTGAGAATTGTTCTTGCCTGGACCACTTGCTTGCTGCTTTAACTCTCATGTATATGCAACAACGACTTCAGTCTTGGGCTTAGGATAAAGGCTCTCTAACCTCAATGCTTTCCCAACAATTGATTCAAAAGTCTCATCAATATGGTTTATAAGCCTTTCCCCCAAGTACTGATCTAAGCCTGTTATGAACTTCTCATTCTTCTTCTCGGGAGTGTCAATAAGGGATAATCCATACTTCGATAAAGTATCGAACTCAGCAATATACTCCGAGACCGCCCTACCATTCTGTTTAAGCTCCAAGAACTTCCTAAAAAATTCTGATTTCTGAGCAGCTAGGATAAACTTGTCACCGAATCGGGCCTTAAACTGATCCCAAGTAACCTGATCCTTAGGAGTAGCTGCCTTAATAGCATTCCACCAATTCATAGCCCGTCCATGCAGCTGACGGGATGCTAGCTTCCTCTTCATCACAACATCGATCCTTAAGTCCTTGAAGATGCACTCACTACTATCGACCCAATCCTGAACTTCTGTAGCTAATTCTGTTCCGTGGAACGGCTTCCCACCAAGACTAGTTTAGTCCTTACAGATCTTGGCGAAATTGATCCTATGCGCCTACACCGCTGCACCACCACCATTTGCATCATTAGGAGCGGCCCTCTAAACATCCCTAAGCATTTCTCTCATGAAGTCAGTGAACATCATCCTCATATCAGGAGCATTCCTATTATTGGCTCCTGAACCAGTATTCGTTGTATATCGGCTCGTCATTCAATTTGTAAGGAGAAAACGATTAACCATCTCTTCAGTGGTGCCAGTCCAGTGCGACCCCATCCTTAGATATACTAATAGTATATATATAGCTTTTGAAAATCAAAATATCACAAATACGCGCTCTTGTATACGTATACTATCTCTCCCTGGTGTCTTTCTCTAGGTTAACTACGCAACCTAGAGCCCTGATACCAAGTGTGATGGCCCGCCCCGCACCAACTGCATTTCCAATTTAAGTACATCGTGCCAATGCCCGACTAGCATGGGACAGTCGCCAAAGGAAGGAAAAGAAGTGAATTTGAACTAACAAGGAACCTGTAGAATGTCTCACAGCGCATGGGATAAAATATAATAATAACGTAACTTTGACAAAAAACAGGCGAGACAGTGCATAAGCTGAAAACTAAACCATCATAGCAGTGGAAATCCAAAATACATCTTATCATCTAAACCAACGGTATTACAACTTTGAAATACTGTCTCTAAAGCAAAAGAAAGAGGTATGCTACTAATGCCCAAAGTAGTGACCAACAACAACACAGGGAGATTATATATATATAAATCATATGTGGAAGCCTCCTGCTCGTCTCCGGTACAGCTACTCATGCATAATCACCTGACCTGTCTCTAGTTTGCCCATTTAAGAGCACCCATAGTAATAAGAAGAGACAGAAAACTCTGGGTCAGACAAAAATCTGGTATGAGCGATAAGCAACAAAACAGAACAATAACAGGTATACATAACCATACCTGAACCTGGACCTGCAACCAAAGAGTTAGCACAACAAGATGTACAATACTCTAAGGTGACACTAACATATGGTGTAAAGATACGGGGAGAGGGGTGTGTATGTCATAGTGATGTCAAACAATCAAGCATAGCAACCATCCTCACATCTCTCACTCAGTGCGTAAAGTATACGATATCTACCACTTTGATCACCCAATTCTTTGTTACGTTCACTCTGCCCCATGGAGTCATGACGGCTCCACTGCACTGATCCGTAACCACTAATACTTTGCTATGTCCACTCTGCCCCATGGAGTCATGACAACTCCACTGCACTGGCTCATATCCTTGCTACGATCACTTTGCCCCATGGAGTCATAACAACCCCACTGCACTGATCCATAGCCAATAATCCACCTCAGTGGTGAGTCAAAGCTATAGACATCGATAACCCCTTTGCACACGTCCCGCAGCAAAGTCCAATTCATGAAGTTAACTCATTGGTTCCCATCTGGATCCTGAGTTCCACTTCCTATTTGGGCTACCTTTGCATCTCGGGTTTTGGTCTTCTCCAGATTGGTTCGGCCCTTCACTTCGCTTCGGATCATAATCACCGATCGGTTCGATCTCCATCTGGTTCGTTGCTTCTCCTCTTAGTCGGGTCGTGATCCTCCAGTCGTGGTGCTTCGGTTCGGAGAAGCGGTTCGGGTCGTGGTCTCCTCCAAGCATCGGGTCGGCTCATGGTCCTGAGGCGCCTTCAATTCGGTCAAATCCCACGGTTCGTGAATGGCATCGGTTTGGATCGGGTTTCTTGCTCGTGGCACACTTCGGCAAGGGGTCGGGTTGTGGGATGCTCCACGAGCGGGTCGGTTCGTCCCCCACCGATCCGATCCGGTTCGGATCAAGATACTGCACTGTTTCCTGCAACTTTTCGAGCAAATGTTTACGCCACACGACGGCGTTTTTGACCATTCTAACTGTTATAAGCAATCATAAATCATAACAAACATTCATATCAACATATAACATCGACCATAGACACTAAAATGATAAATAACTATGTCAAAATGGATCAAACATACCCAAACCCATATTTTCCCCTTAACCATGCTTAACCCTAACTAATGATAGGATTAGCAAAACATATCCAAATTAACCCAAATTTGTAACAGAGGCTTCTGAACATTTTTTCAGAATTTAATTATGTATAATTTTGTTAGTTAACACTAATCACAACTAATTAGCCGTAATTAGTGTAAAAACAATGCTAATTACTCACCTTAGCCACAATAAAATTTTAGATCTGAAACTCTACTGTTTTGGGGCATTTTTCTATGCAACACAGAGCTCCAACTCTGATTTGGTGTTGATTTGCCTCGATTTGATGTAGATCTTCTTAATTAGTGATTAGAAGGCGATTTGGGATGATTTTAGAAGGTGAAGGCCATTGCTAGAGTTAGAGAAATGTTTTAGACGGCTGAGAAAATGAAAATAGATCGTTTCCTAACTGATTTCAGCCTCCTCATAACCCTAATCCCGAAATGGATTATGGGCCAAGCTGCTAATCACCCTAATTAGGCCAGGTTAAGCTGTTTTTCACCTTCCAAACCTTATTTCAGCCATATCTCCCAAACGGTAAGTCCGTTTGATCAATGTGACCATTTACGGAAAGGTAAACCATCATCCGAATCCAATGGAAGTGGTTACAGGTTAAAAAACCTTATCAATTAAAAGTTATAGGCGAAACAAGATTCACTAGGGGCAAAATGGTCATTAAAGAATCGGAAAAAATCGTGAACATGGAAAATGACCCCAATAGTCGTTCCCCAAAGTTACACGACCATACGACCTCATATGAAAAAGAAATAAATATTCTACGATCCTTTGATACATGGAATGCGGGTCGTTACAAAAATGTACGTGAGATGTCTTGATTTCTTGTGCAGTGAAATTTATGTATTCTAATTTGCATTACTTGGTCTTATTTAATGGTTCAAAGTCTTTTGTAGAAAGTACGGTTTATATACATGTTTAAAGAGAATTCACTTGTCTCCTATATATGGATATCACTATTGTTACTAGCATCCTATCTTTCCAATCTCCTTTCATATGAAATAATAATACGTTGATATTAAAGATCTCATGTGTCTTCTGTGTTTAAGAACCAGTGAAGTTGGCTTTCGAAAGTTGATTGGGTTCTAAAAATTGAAATGTTACACTAGAGAAAGAAAGTGTATATATATTTGTTAAAGTAAATGCGATACTGGCTACACATAATTCTGTTTATTTACGATCGCTATGGACAAAAATAGAAATGTGATCGTGACAAGCGATGTGCCACGATCCCAAAAATATAATAAAACAGACTAGTTATCTAATTTTGTGAAATTCCAAAATTCTGACACAGGGTGTAAAATACGTCAAACGAAAAGTTGCTTATTTTTCAAGTTAAAAATTACAGAAAAATTCTATAAGTTAAACTGAAAATACGACACAAAAATCTTATCCAAATTCGAAACCAATATTTTATTAAAATAAAATAATCGTTATGGTTTATAAATGAATCCATATCAACTTCCTGAAAATTTGATTTGGACACAATTTACAATCTATAAACCATAAACTTGATTTTTACTTCTATTATAAAAATATTGTTAATTAGATTTGAATGTTTCTTGTTTAGAAGAAATCCGACTTATAACAAATCATGTTTACCCAGTTGAAGTTCAAATCGAAATATTACGAACTACCGCGACATTACGAACTCGATTATAATTTATATTATAATTAATACATTCAGTTGTCGTTTAAATAATATATTCGTTATTATAATTCAATTCTAAGCTGGATCAAATATCTTAAATTATCCAATTTACCCAATATTGCCAAATCAACTATTTCCGACTATTTCAGAAATAAATATATTGTCTCATTAAATAATATATTAATCAAATATTCAAAATATTTAAAGTCAAACCATTTAAATTCCCAAACCATTATATTAAGATAATTAAGTTAATTAATTATTAAATCGTCAAAATTCTGGGAAGTTAAATTCCTTCCCCCTTAAAAGAATTTTGTCCTCGAAATTACTAGATAGTAAAAATGCTATAAACTTTATTAACTAGGTTAAATACCTATTTGTTTTAGTTCTTAACTTCAGTTTAAACTAAGTCAATTAATTTTAGTTAAAATATTAATTTATTCCTTACTAACGGTAATTCTCAAAAATCCTAAAAATTTCTAACACCTTAAATTCCCAGGAAATTTCGCCAGGGTCTCCTTTGCACGGCTCAATCGGTACAACTATAACTCGTCTCTTTAGGCCTTTTCCAATCCAAAAGAAAATCAAACAGTCAAGCGGCTTGCAAACAGGGTTATAAAATATCATACTCATATAAAATATAAACTTTTACCTTTTTGTCGAACATTTAACTCTATCTCTTTCATATACTATCAATTCATCATATTTCCAAGCATTCTCGATTGATCTCCACTCAACTTATCATTAATCCAATCATTCGCTTATATTCAAGCCGAATTCCAATTCATACTCCAGCTCTAATCTTGATTCCAAATTCTTACTCAACAATCCAATTTTACTTGATTCCATTTTATTCCAATTCAAATTCCACATAACTAGCTTCAATTCAAATTCCTTTCTAATTTGTTTTTAATTCAACAAATCTCTTCCTGGGAGTTTTAAATAGCATAGCTCTTTGTCAAAACCAAATTTTCCTTTTCGAAATTTCAAAGCAACTTGTTTTCTCAAAACAATCTGAAAACAAAAATCTTTGGCAGTAATCCGTCACTTAGAACTAGAAAATGAACATTGATGATGCGGCCATCATCATCAGAATTATTTTCCAGCTATCGAAGTGAGTTCAATACTATATTATTTTCAAAACCATTTTTAAACACTTCCATTTTGAAAATATTTCAAAATATCTTCTTTTAATGCTCGGAAAACATTTCCAAATTCACCCAGGATCTTAAATATCAATATATTTAATCAAATTTCATTTTCAAACACCTTTCAAGTTCTCGGGATTTTAATCCCGAATTTGTTTTAAATTAAGATTGTAATTCATCTGATTATATCTATTATACTTATATAAATTCTGATTGGTCATTTATAACCATTTCAATTATAACCTCATTCGATTATACTTACAACCAACACATCCAATATATATAATAATAATTCCAATATATATACTTTTTTATATTAAAATACATTTTGGGTGAAATCATTTCATTTACCCTCCTTTCAAAAAAAACTGTGTCGGTTCATCGTATCCAAGTGTTTAGAAATCCCTATCGACAATGTGGTGCCCCACCGTCGGCCAGAATTCATAAGGCACTCAACCTATCTCCACAATATAAAACCATTTTTATACAATCTACAAATACACTCTCTCGTATATATACACTCAACTCAATCTAGGGTACTACTAACCCCATCTCAACTGAGTTACGCCACAGAGCCAAGGTAATTACTCAACCTTCAGCTCTAATACCATTGTAACAAAAAGGAATTCTCGACCCCAAAAATCAACACAAAACACCATGTCAATTATTCGAGCATTGGAAATACCAAATCATTTATAGAAAGAAGTTAGAGGGTGAGAAATAGAAAGAAAGAAAATTAGAATAGATGAAGAAGAAGAACACAAGTGAACTAAGTCGGAGTAAATACAAATCTCACAACGGAACGAATAAAGCATATTATATAACAACATTTTGAAATACAAACTATAACTGTTCATACATATCATTACCATAGTACAACACGTAGCATCGCAGTGGAAATAAGCTATATATATATCAAATGTTGAAGCCTCCTGCTCCAAGCTCGTCCCAAGTATTTGTAAAATCCCGACTAGTTGACTGCCCGTACAAATTTGGATACCCAAGAGTTTAGGATAAAACAAAATAAACTCTGGATCAGTCATGAGACTGGTGAGAGTAAACTCCAACCATTTCGGTTTAATTTTGCAAAATTGTTTTTAAAGAAATGATAATCGTAAGACCAATCCATACATAAGCATGGATGGTTATTACCTTACGATAACCCCAAAACATTTCTTTTAAAACAATATTATTCTGATATTACAATAGCGTCTAAATAGAAGTGACTATCAATCTAGCGGAATGCTTGCATCTCACGATCCACATATATAATATACAATCAAAAACCGCAGGCCCTTATTGGGTAATGGATTTCCAAATATGACAAGGTATGGAACCACCTTCCAATTAGTGTACTCTAGAGGGGATACACCGTAGTTCAACAAAAACATCTTGCAACTCAGCCACACATGACAGACCATTCATTTTGCTTGAGTGTTCCGAATATATTGTTACCTTATGGTTAGTATACCAACATA
The DNA here is from genome assembly GCA_030737875.1 of Allium sativum. Classification (NCBI taxonomy): domain Eukaryota; kingdom Viridiplantae; phylum Streptophyta; class Magnoliopsida; order Asparagales; family Amaryllidaceae; genus Allium; species Allium sativum. Next base: position 905,090 of record JASFAX010000053.1, read on the forward strand.
ACTGTTCCAAGGAGAAACATGTTGGATCTAGATTAACCCTAGAGGGGAGGTGAATAGGGTTTATCACAGTTTTTAACTGAATTAAAATTCTAACGAGATATATAATAATAAACAGATCACAGAATATAGTAGAAACAGAAATGCAGAAAATAAATCACACACAGATATACCCAGCTTCGGCAAAACCCTGCCTACTGCTGCATTTCTAAGGTTTCTACTAGGTGATAGAACAGTTCCCGCATACAAGACCGTGTACACTCGCAAACCCTGCTTCTATTCTAACACCACACTCAAAACCCTAGACTGACCGATATCCACTCGATCAGATTTCTCTGTTTACTACCCTGTAACCAGTAACCCAGATTTTACAGACTCTGTCAACTGTCAGTCAACACCCTGACTGATTTCCCTAGTATTTTATAGACACTGGAACTGTTTTTGGTTCGATTTACAAAACAAATTTAAAATACAACAAAAATAAAAACAAAAGAAACCCTTGTGAAATTTGAATAAAGGAGTTTAAATATAAGGGGTCATCCCCTTTTTTAAAACCAAATCCAAAGCCCTTTTTCATTTCTTGGCCGGCCCGCTTTCAATTGCGTTGCACCACTGTTTTGTTTGACCCGATCCTTCTCTTTTGCTCTAGGAAAAAATAATGGCGGCAAGGCGATTTCTAGGGTTTCCAATTAAACTCCCCAAATCGATCAATGCTTATGAAATTAATAATTGCTGAAGCTTGATCCACTGCGGCTTGCTTTCTAATGATTTGATTTGGGAAGTGGCGATCGAAAATAAATTGTGAGTATTCCAATTTTATTTCTATGATTGCTATCGATTTTGTTGTTTTTTTTTCGATTAAGCCTATGATGAAAATGGTGTGAATAAATATAGGGTAGAATCGAACCCCAGAACTCTGATTTCATAAATAAATGATTCGATCTGATTGTCCCGATTTCCTCTTTTGGCATACCCGATTTGAAACGAATTTTCTTGCGTGTATTTTTGCTCTTCCTTAAATGATTGCGAAAACTGCATGATTCATCCCATAAATTCATTACATAATTTGCTTGAAAATTATTTGCTCATAACTGGATTTCCATGTTTTGCACTGCTTGATTGAAATGTGCCTTCCATGTTGATGTGTAAAATCTGGAATCAAATTTCTTGGCATGTTTGTACTTGTCGAGAATGATTTCTGAAAATTGGAAATAATTTTCCATTTTGAACACTGATTTCTTGCCTTTAAAAACAAGCCTTCCCAAATCCGAAAACCAAATGATGCTTTCCTCTTTTGACATTCTTGACTTTGAAACCTTGTGTGAATTTCTGGAAAACTGATTGATGTTGTCCATGAATTATTACACTGTAGATTAAATTCTTGTTTAACACTTACCATGTATGATTTTCTGCAAAATACACTCTTGCCAAAGTCTGGAAATAAATTCTGTCTCGAATAAATTCTGAGACGGAATATTCTTTCCAAAGATTCTGATTGATTTCCAAAACATGCATGCACCATTTCTGGAAATATTTGCCATGAAAAAATCTTTTTGTCATAAGAGAAAACTTGCATGATGATGCTCTGCCATGTTTGAACTGAAAAACTTTTAGACTTGTTGTTGGCACCATGTGCTCGATCCTTGTTCTTGTATATTTACTTGAAGTTGCACCTTTCCTGTATATGTTAACACTGTGTTTGCTGTTTTTAGTGCCATGCACTTATGCATGTTCACATACACTTATGAACACCTCCTTGACACATTTTACATGTTGTACATATTTACATGTACAAGAATCTCTTGCCAAAACTGGAAATGCATCTGATTCATGCATGATTTCCTGAATGCATTTTTGAGCTCGAACCTTGGCTGACTTGATATATGAAACCATTCACTTATATGCTCTGTTGTATACTTGATTTTCATGGTTTGGACTTGATTTAATTTTCTTGCGCATTGTCTTGCCTCGGCCATGTACTTAATTATGTTTGCACACTTGGGTTAAACTGTTGTTTCTTGCTGAACTCATGAAATCTGAAATGAGTTTATTTCTGTATACATTAACTGGCACACCAGAATTTTACATGACTGTTTCTCCTTGTTGTATTTGAACTGTTGATAACTGTGTACATGCTCCCATGTTGTCTCTACAATTTAGATATGTATGATCTGCCATTTGTATCACCACTTAATCATGTATATTCACCATGCTGGTTTCACTTGATCACCTATATGTTGTTTTACATCATGATGTGCCACATTGCTGTAGCTCCATGACTTGTCCATCTCTACTTGACTACAAATGCTTTGTTGACTTTGTTGCACCAATGATTATGTTGCTCCACTTTATGTTGGCTGAGTTGTTATTAAGCATGTCTCGACCATTGATGTTGAGCTGAAATGGCTTGCATTCTTGTTGACTTGCACTTCACTATGATTTGAAAGTTTTCAAATGCACTGAGTTGAGTTGGTCCATGCGGCTACTCCTCAGCTGCACGCTGATTGGCGAGGCAGTGCACACGTGGGTATATATATACGTGTGTATATGCAGCCATTCAGTTTATTTCTGTCCCTGTACATATATATAAACTGTCTGCCTTGTGGTATTTACAGTGTATCACTGTGAATATCACAAGCTGTCTAGACACAGTTTGATTTAATAAATCAGATCGAGTCAGAAAAATGATGAGAAACACATCGAAATCTGAGGCAAATAAAATTTTAAAAATAAAATTTATATTCGCATATATTCAATTTAAATTCTATTGCAGTGTACTGTGTGTGTGTTTCATTGTGACAGGTAATCAGAAGATGACTGGACTGATAGAGAGCTGTGAAGACAGAAGACTGAAGCCAGTATTGAGTCAGTTTGTAAGTGTCAATATGTCTGAGAATGTATAAGAAACTGTGTAAATGAATGTATATGTGACTGTATAAAGAGTTGAGTGTTTGTATATGAATCAATGTGAATGTATATTGACTGGGTTGTAGTGAAGAGCTGTGTATGAATGTAAAATATTAGTGAAGTGTACAAATAGTGGAGTTGTAATTCTATACTGTTTGATATTGAAATAAAATATTATATTTAAATAAAATACTGTGTGAATATTTAAATTTGTGTACAGTAGTATTCTATTTAAATATAAATATTATATTCCTGTCTGTGATTTAAATATAGAACGGTACAGTAACAAACACATTAAAATAATATATATTTGGTTGTTATCATCAAACAAAAATCATATAATTGTGTATACAACACCGTTATATACAACAATCTCCCCCTTTTGATGATGACAAACAAATATTAAGATTTTGAATACAATAAATGTGTTTGACATAAAAGAACATAACTCCCCCTATTTGAAGGCTCCCCCTACAATAGAGACTCCCCATATAATTGTGCATGAGTGAAATGAAATGAGTAATAATGAATTTTCAAAATCAAAAATATTTATAAAATATTCACTCATAAATCAAAATTTGAACGCATTCTCCTCCTTTTGTTATCATCAAAAGGATTCAGAATTTAAAATATAGATAAATAATGACTAAAAATATAATATCAGCTTAAGAGGAAGAACAGTCATCATAAATCTCAATCAGTCAAACAAAAATCATAATATTCTGAGAATCGGTGGCATATTTCACATTGTAGAGAATGACGGATTTACGATAAATTTTATATAAAATGGGGAGAGTTAAAAAAATGAGTTCCAATTATTTTCAAAAGAATTTTTAAAATTTAACACAAAACAGTAATGGATTTTGACTATAGTTAATAATTCAATTTAAGTGACAAAATCGAATAATCTCAAATCCCAATACCCATCAGTCAACAAATCATAATACGTCATAATATTTCAACACATTTCACAGATTAGAAAGACGGGTTGATAGGTTGGTTTTTATACTCAAAGGAGAATTTCAGATTTATTTCTATTTTTAGCACATTATTCCCTTTTTCTTTTTATTTTATTTAAGAGCACACTGACCACGCATAACCAGAGCTTGGATTTTTAAATGAGGTCAGTCGCAGCTTAAATTATAAGTTGTCTCATAACCATGCATGACCAGAGCTTGGATTTTTAAATGAGGTTAGAGACACACTTATGTATTAATTATATATTTTATCATTTTCAGCTTTAAATAGAAAAACTCCTCGGTATATACAACCAATATGAATGATAGAAATGTGGTAAGTACAGAAATGGTCTGTGAAATAAATTTCTAAATTAATGATATTATGAAATATGCTCGACTATACCTGGATTATTGAAAATTATCAATTATCACTAATTCTGAATAATAATATAGTCCAATTTCTATCACAAATATTTCCACTGTTTATTCAAAAAGATTTTAAAAAAATATTAACTCTCCACATTAATATAAAGTCATGATGGATGGTAGAATGACGAAAGATAAAGATGGTGGTCGTGAAATAATCGCCAATTCAAAGATATTATAATAAATGTTCAATCATCATGAAAATATTAATAAAATCTCCTCTTGTTGTGAAATATACTGCAGTCATAATTCATCACAATTTCAAAATCTGATAATAATTTTTGATGAATTATAAATACAGTTCAATTCTGGATATTGATTTCAATTTCTGAATGAATAATCAATAAATAGGTTTAAAATTGAAAATCAATTACAAGAGGAATATGAAGAGCTATACAAAACAAGAAGGATAAGAAAAAATATATATACATAAAAATTCAGCGCTTCTGATACCACTTGGTGTCTCTATTAACAAATTTTAATTACAAAGCCCAAACAGACAGAATTAACAAATTTGCACATTTTTCAAAGCTGCAGAACTAGAAATTATTTGAAACAGTATCAGAGCAGCACAGAAAACAATATCATAGCAGACTTGTCAGAGGATGGTCACATAAGATCATTCATGATCCAAGATTAGAAATATTGTTTATTTGAAATCATTTGAGGAATATGAAAAACTCTAGATTCAATGAATCGGTCACACCAAATTATTAGTTTCACATTCAAGATATGTGTGTGATTCAGTAAATCAATAATTTCAAATGATTTTAAACAAACTGATATTCAAATCAAATAATCATGAAATACCAATAAATTTCAAGACCCAAATTTTTCAAGGAATTTTTCAAAACAATTTCTGACAAGCACATGAGTAATTTCAGATCATTTACATCAAATTTAAGAGATATTCATGATCCTGAAAATTAAAAAATAATTTATTTGAAATCACTTGAATCAATGTCAAGTTTTGAGATATAATGAATCAGTCACACAAGATTGATAATTTCAAATTTAAGAGGTATGTGAGATTCAGAATATCAAGTATTTTAGATGATTTCAAACAAACAGATTTCAACCATAAAATGATCATGAATATAAGATGAATTTCTAGATGTATCACCGTAATTCAAGACAACAAAAATATCCAAGCCAATCCGAAAATTAATGAGATTGTTACAGCCGATAAATAGCAGAGTGCTGTAATGAGTATAATATTTTAAGTCTTTCCAAAAAAGGATTAGAAGACACTCAAAACAGTAAAGGTGTGTGAAATCTCATTAATATTTCAGATCTTCAAAAATTTAGAATTCAGATTAACAGTGTTCAAGCTATGATATGAATTCTTCAGCACTGTTAAGAATTCAGAAATAAACTTCAAAACAATTGCAGAAATTTACAGTTTGAATTCAAGATCTGGAAATTATTAAAATATCAGAGTTCTATTCAAATAAATCGAATTTCCAGAAGATAATGAGTACTGCAAATGGAAGTTAAGAACGTACAATAAAAAATACAATGATATGACAGTGACAAATTAAAAACAAAAAAACAGAAGGGGTAGAAGAAGGAATAAACACAGAAAATAAAAATAGAGAGAATATACAAAGAATTTTTTTTTACAAAAGTGAGTTCAGAGATCATACCTGAAATTGATGTAAACTAAAGAAATGTCTAACTCAACAAATCTTGGCCAACGACTGTAAAGAATATAGAAGTATAACTCAGCTTGATTTCAAATTTCTTTTCAGCACAGTGGTTTCTCAGCCATCCTTCGGTACCTATGAATTTATAGGATCGAGTGGTCTAACAAAATTATAAAAACCACTAGCAGTTTTGTTAACATCTTTCGGTACCCAAACTTGTTTATATAACAAACCATTAGAATTAACTTTCATACCCTTAGGAACCCAAATCTGTTTGAACTTGACGAAGCCCGTTTTATTTTTAGGGATCCAAGAATGTTTAAATGGTTTATTATGAAACAATTTCTCATCACAATTTTGATTCAAAAAACCTTTGAAATTTTTAGAGTTCAAATTTTCAAAGCAGTTCTTTCCAAAATAGTTTAAGGGATTTTTCAAATCATTTGAATTTTGTTTTCTAAAAACATCATTTTTCCCGAAGCCAAGACCAGATTTATTTCCAATAGGAACGTGGCTTTGTAACAGCATATTCAACGATTTTTCCCCATTAGAAAATTTATCCAAAGTCGATACTAATCGTTGAATTTTGGATTTCAGATCGCTATTTTCTTTTAGTAAATTTGAGCAATTATTTATAGCGATCTTCTTTTCAGCACTGGACTGTTTCAAAACCAAATTCTCATTTTCAAGCAATTTAATTTTGGCTTGGGATTCGGAAATTTCAAGTTCAAATCGTGTTTGTTTTTCAGACACAAAACTTTTGGATTTTTCAATCTCGTTTTCGAGTTCTTTCAAAATCAAACCACTTTTCACCAAATTTTCATTTTTAGCAATTTCAAATTTGGAATATATATCAATTTTAAAATTTTCATATTCCTTTTGTAAAAAGTTATTCAAACTTGATAACTCAATCTTGTTTTCTTTTAAGATCAGAATTTGTTTTTCAAACTTTTGAATATTTTTATTGACATGAACAAGATTGGTTTTCAATTTCAAACAATTTTTGCGATCTGAATTTGAAGAATTTTTAAAATGTTCAATTTGTGATTCCAAATCATAAATTTTGCTGGTCAACTCAAGATTTTTAGATTTCAAAAATTTGTTTTTAGATTGGAGTTTATCAACAGACTTAGTTAGATCAGCACACATATAAACTAAATCTTCATACGAGAAATTTCCTGTCTCATCATCTGTTGAATCTCCATCGGTTGATCCATCTGAATTTTCGTTTGTAAATCCTGTTAAGCAGAACTCTGAATCTGAGTTGACTTTATCGGGTTTTGAGCTGTGGTTGTCAGATCTTCCATACTTTGTATTGAGAGTATCCCAGATTTCCTGCGCAGATAAACAATGGGAAATAAAGCTATATTGTACATCATCAATATAAGAATATAAAATATGAGTAGCGCGTAAATTAAATTCAATATCAACCCTATTTACAATATCATACCCATTTATAATACTATTCCAACATTTAATGTCAACAGATTTTAAATAGGATTTCATTTCTAATTTCCAATTTAAAAAATATGTACCATTAAATATAGATGGAATATGACAGGACTGACTCTCTATGGCTGACAACTAGGGATCACCATTAATCTAGAGTTAAACAGAATACCTGCTCTGATACCACTTGTTGGATCTAGATTAACCCTGGAGGGGGGGTGAATAGGGTTTATCACAGTTTTTAAATGAATTAAAATTCTAACGAGATATATAATAATAAATAGATCACAGAATATAGTAGAAACAGAAATGCAGAAAATAAATCACACACACATATACCCAGCTTCGGCAAAACCCTGCTTACTGCTGCATTTCTAAGGTTTCTACTAGGTGATAGAACAGTTCCCGCATACAAGACCGTGTACACTCGCAAACCCTGCTCCTATTCTAACACTACGCTCAAAACCCTAGACTGACCGATATCCACTCGATCAGATTTCTCTGTTTACTACCCTGTAACCAGTAACCCAGATTTTACAGACTTTGTCAATTGTCAGTCAACACCCTGACTGATTTCCCTAGTATTTTATAGACACTGGAACTGTTTTTGGTTCGATTTACAAAAAAAATTTAAAATACAACAAAAATAAAAACAAAAGAAACCCTTGTGAAATTTGAATAAAGGAGTTTAAATATAAGGGGTCATCCCCTTTTTAAAAACCAAATCCAAAGCCCCATTTCATTTCTTGGCCGACCCGCTTTCAATTGCGTTGCACCACTGTTTTGTTTGACCCGATCCTTCTCTTTTGCTCTAGGAAAAAATAATGGCGACAAGGCGATTTCTAGGGTTTCTAATTAAACTCCCCAAATCGATCGATGCTTATGAAATTGATAATTACTGAAGCTTGATCCACTGCGGCTTGCTTTCTGATGATTTGATTTGGGAAGTGGCGATCGAAAATAAATTGTGAGTATTCCAATTTTATTTCTCTGATTGCTCTCGATTTTTTTATTCAATTAAGCCTATGATGAAAATGGTGTGAATAAATATAGGGTAGAATCGAACCCCAGAACTCTGATTTCATAAATAAATGATTCGATCTGATTGTCCCGATTTCCTCTTTTGGCACACCCGATTTGAAATGGAATTTCTTGCATGTATTTTTTCTCTTCCTTGAATGATTGTGAAAACTGCATGATTCATCCCATAAATTCATTACATAATTTGCTTGAAAATTATTTGCTCATAACTGGATTTCCATGTTTTGCACTGCTTGATTGAAATGTGCCTTCCATGTTGATGTGTAAAATCTGGAATCAAATTTCTTGGCATGTTTGTACTTGTCGAGAATGATTTCTGAAAATTGGAAATAATTTTCCATTTTGAACACTGATTTCTTGCCTTTAAAAACAAGCCTTCCCAAATCCGAAAACCAAATGATGCTTTCCTCTTTTGACATTCTTGACTTTGAAACCTTGTGTGAATTTCTGGAAAACTGATTGATGTTGTCCATGAATTATTACACTGTAGATTAAATTCTTGTTTAACACTTACCATGTATGATTTTCTGCAAAATACACTCTTGCCAAAGTCTGGAAATAAATTCTGTCTCGAATAAATTCTGAGACGGAATATTCTTTCCAAAGATTCTGATTGATTTCCAAAACATGCATGCACCATTTCTGGAAATATTTGCCATGAAAAAATCTTTTTGTCATAAGAGAAAACTTGCATGATGATGCTCTGCCATGTTTGAACTGAAAAACTTTTAGACTTGTTGTTGGCACCATGTGCTCGATCCTTGTTCTTGTATATTTACTTGAAGTTGCACCTTTCCTGTATATGTTAACACTGTGTTTGCTGTTTTTAGTGCCATGCACTTATGCATGTTCACATACACTTATGAACACCTCCTTGACACATTTTACATGTTGTACATATTTACATGTACAAGAATCTCTTGCCAAAACTGGAAATGCATCTGATTCATGCATGATTTCCTGAATGCATTTTTGAGCTCGAACCTTGGCTGACTTGATATATGAAACCATTCACTTATATGCTCTGTTGTATACTTGATTTTCATGGTTTGGACTTGATTTAATTTTCTTGCGCATTGTCTTGCCTCGGCCATGTACTTAATTATGTTTGCACACTTGGGTTAAACTGTTGTTTCTTGCTGAACTCATGAAATCTGAAATGAGTTTATTTCTGTATACATTAACTGGCACACCAGAATTTTACATGACTGTTTCTCCTTGTTGTATTTGAACTGTTGATAACTGTGTACATGCTCCCATGTTGTCTCTACAATTTAGATATGTATGATCTGCCATTTGTATCACCACTTAATCATGTATATTCACCATGCTGGTTTCACTTGATCACCTATATGTTGTTTTACATCATGATGTGCCACATTGCTGTAGCTCCATGACTTGTCCATCTCTACTTGACTACAAATGCTTTGTTGACTTTGTTGCACCAATGATTATGTTGCTCCACTTTATGTTGGCTGAGTTGTTATTAAGCATGTCTCGACCATTGATGTTGAGCTGAAATGGCTTGCATTCTTGTTGACTTGCACTTCACTATGATTTGAAAGTTTTCAAATGCACTGAGTTGAGTTGGTCCATGCGGCTACTCCTCAGCTGCACGCTGATTGGCGAGGCAGTGCACACGTGGGTATATATATACGTGTGTATATGCAGCCATTCAGTTTATTTCTGTCCCTGTACATATATATAAACTGTCTGCCTTGTGGTATTTACAGTGTATCACTGTGAATATCACAAGCTGTCTAGACACAGTTTGATTTAATAAATCAGATCGAGTCAGAAAAATGATGAGAAACACATCGAAATCTGAGGCAAATAAAATTTTAAAAATAAAATTTATATTCGCATATATTCAATTTAAATTCTATTGCAGTGTACTGTGTGTGTGTTTCATTGTGACAGGTAATCAGAAGATGACTGGACTGATAGAGAGCTGTGAAGACAGAAGACTGAAGCCAGTATTGAGTCAGTTTGTAAGTGTCAATATGTCTGAGAATGTATAAGAAACTGTGTAAATGAATGTATATGTGACTGTATAAAGAGTTGAGTGTTTGTATATGAATCAATGTGAATGTATATTGACTGGGTTGTAGTGAAGAGCTGTGTATGAATGTAAAATATTAGTGAAGTGTACAAATAGTGGAGTTGTAATTCTGTACTGTTTGATATTGAAATAAAATATTATATTTAAATAAAATACTGTGTGAATATTTAAATTTGTGTACAGTAGTATTCTATTTAAATATAAATATTATATTCCTGTATGTGATTTAAATATAGAACCGTACAGTAACAAACACACTAAAATAAAATATATTTGGTTATTATCATCAAACAAAAATTGTATAATTGTGTATACAACACCGTTATATACAACAAAACAGAAATGAAAAAAGTAACAAATATGAATATTCTCTAGATGGTGACAATATACCCTAATTGGGTGCGGCCTACTTAGCCATGTTGTCTGCCCGATTTTTGTTATTTACTGGTTGATGAGGCATGAGGTCATAACGTATACTTTGACAGATCACACCTTGATTTACTTTGAATGGCACATCGTCATACCTGCCAAATCACAAATTGATTTCTCTAAAAATACCACGGGTATAAACCTAAGAAGAACGAATTCCTCCGCCACCAACATAAATAACTTTGAAAAGATAAACTTACGTGATCTAATAAATATACTCTGTCAGACATTCATCCATATATGTTGTCCTGGGACTGGACATTCCGAAGGCACTATTATGTAAATCCATCTTAGGAAATTTCTACCTAGGATCGCCAAAACAGCCCTTGCATGTACTTTGTCTTCAATTATCTTCATCATATTTGATTCGCAGCGCTAATGCCTATACAGAGTGGTTTTAAAATAATTAATCTGATCTCGTTCTCTCAGTATTGACAGCAGAAAAATGGTCAAAACTTTGATAGTGGGTTACTTAACTATCAAAAGAAAACATCCAAACAAACAAAGATATTATTTCCAAATGAAAATTTATCGATCAATAATCCATCAGCACTGAGCCCCTTAAATTATTATCAATAATTTATTCATTTCCCTAATTTCTTGTTTCCCCTATTTTCCCAAATATTTTTCAAAACCCGTTTTTCCTCACACAGTCCTTGGAAAGCGTTTCCATCTATTTAAACTATTTATTTTCTATATTTAGAAAATGTCTCCTTTTAACATCGGGAATTAATTCCATACATTCACAATTCTTATTTTCTATATTTAGAAAATATATGTTATTAACTTTGGAAAACATTTCCATTACTCATTCACACATCGCTATTCTTCCCCATTCATCAGTCTCTAACTGTAAACTAGGAAGGGAACAATTTCCCTAGTACCAACCCCGGAGGCCGAAACCAACATCAAATCGACACCTAAAAAGCCATTCAACTTAATTAATCTCCAGTCAGTTTCTAAGTTCCTTAATCCCATTTCTTAATTCCTTGTCAAATCATTTCTTATGAAACTCTCAGATTCGGTTTATGAATTCACTTCTTTTATGGAAAATATTGATTATAACAATAGCACAACAATTCCTGTTTCCAAAATATTTAACTTTAAAATATAACTTTGATTCTTTACTTTGAATAATATTTAATAAACTAATTAAATAATTAATCTTCAAAAAAAATGGAAAGTAAATAGTACTTTCCTAAATTCGATGTCTAACTCTCCTTCGAATAATTTCTATTCGATTAACGTTCCGAACTCCGGTATAATTTACCATTTCCGGTCAACTCAATTTATAAATTCATTAGTGAAACACCAATTCCTTTATCACCATTCCAATTTGCATACTGTTTTCTTTTAAATCATTACTCACTCCAAAACGTGAATATTATTTATTTACCAAAATCCAGACTCATTTTATTCAATCAAATCTTGATTTAAATTATAAATACACCATTACAGTTTAAAATTCCATATATCTAATTCTTTTATGAATTCATATTCATATTCCAATTCACAAACTCCATTTACAAGTTAACTCTTTGTTATTATATATTAATTTTATATCAATATCTTGATTACGTATTCGATAATAAATTATCGGTTTCAAACCTAGTGTTAACTATCTTTTCAAATTCCAAATTTTATAATATATAATTTCTAAAAATAAATTATATTAATAACATTCGTCATCTTTGGGTTTTAGTTACAAATCCTTATGGGTTTATTCTCATTTCGAACATCGAAATAGTTTCATCGTTTTTGTTTGAAACGATTTCCCAATTTCCCTTCCCTAAATTCATTCTTATATCTTCAAATTATTTTAATAATAATTATTCCATTTTATTTCTAAACATCAACTACTTGTTTTAATATAATTAAAACAAGTTATTACATTCTACTCCATTCGAAATTCAATTTCTATTTAAAAATAGATTATTCTTTTTAAAACCCCAATTTCCTTTCCAATATATTTGAATATATTTTACGGTATTTAATTCCAATTATTCCGGGGTCAATGTTGTTCAAAACATTCCAAAACACACAATAATCAATAATCGATAACTGGTCACATCATATAATGCAATATATGAAAAACAACAATAAAACTGTTAAGGAATCCAGTTGGATCTCTCCAACATGTTTCCCTGCATCCATAGATGTCAATCAACATAAATAACACTAATTTCATATCAATAATAAATATTATAATATACAGAATCAGTATCAAATCAACGATTTGTATATATATAGCTATATATATTATTCTAACTAATTAATTAGCAAATCATCCAAACAACCATCGCACACAGCATTCAATCATTATTATCAATATTAAATAGCATTTATAAAATTATAAAACTGGATAGAGTTTGTGAGTTTACTCACTTTAGTCGTTAATCGTTGAATAACGGTTAACGTTAGTTGATCCGAATCAGACGTTTAGATCTGTCATAATTCCTAACGAGCTCTAAATCGCTACGAACCAATTCCAATGTGTAGCCTACGATCATACCATTCCAACGAATCCAAATTTTCGAACTTTTGAAAAAGAACGGGCAAGTTATGGATGTAACAATTTAATACACTATTTATTTTAAAATACAACTTAGATTTAATTAATCTGGGCCATACCCCTCTCCTCCCAAATCCAGCCCAAAAGAATTTAACCCGACCGCTCCCACTACATTTTCTTTCTTCCTCCATTCCCACGAAACCCACAGCCCCATTTTCTTTTCTTATTTTTATCTTCTGTCATTACGTTTCATGATTCCACCTACCGCTCCCTTTTGATCGACTACTCCACCAATCGAACCCATCGCCGAACTCCACTCCTCCTCCTCCTCGATCTCACCACCGTTCCCACACCTCTAGGACCCCTCAAAAAATCGATACTTCGATGAAAACCCATGTACCCCTATACAGTCGCGACCCTTTTTAGCACTAAACTCCATCAAATTTTATGTGCAACCCTTACTCCTTCCAGAAGTGCAAATATCAACTCAAAGACTTGAATCATTTGCTTGAATTTCCAAATGTATGGAACCCTAGATGACGGTACGTAAAACCAACGCAGCTGAACTAACGTCGAACCCAGTAAATGTTGTACAAATGTGAAGAGCAAGTAGTCAGGAGCGTAAATATATCTCTATTTAGATTTATGAATTGTTATTGCTTTTGTTTTGGATTTTAGAAGCGTATGAATCATCATTGTGTTTGTTTTCAGGGAAAATGACTGAGAGCTTGAGGCTTATGTATTTATAGATTATTAAGTCCTTGGTGATCAAGTAACAGCTTGTAGGTAGGTCTGCAGTTTTTGTACATTTTGATTAGCCTTAACATAAGGGTCTGTAGTTGATGGAGTAGGTACATAAACAGGCTTATGTATTTATAGATTATTAAGTCCTTGGTGATCAAGTAACAGCTTGTAGGTAGGTTTGCAGTTTTTGTACATTCACTACAAGAAACAGATGAAATAGCGACGGCAAATAACCGACGCTAGCCGTCGCTATTCGCGGTCGCTATAACTCTCGTCGCCAACAGTGGTAGCAACGGCGAGAGCGACGGCTTCGTCGCTTGCTTACCAACGGCTAGCGACGGCCAGTGGACACGTGTCATCTGACGTGTCAAGTAGTTAGGTTGACCGGGAAGCCGTCGCTATTTATCGCTATCTGTTGCAAAATAACCGTTGTAAGCCGTCGCCAGCCGTCGCAAATTCTGAAGCATTTTCCTGCATACAGCTTCTATTCCTTCCCCTCAATCCACAAAACCAATACCATTTCAATATCAACTCACAAATCAACCAATATCACTCCAATATAATCTATTCTCACTACCAAAACACATCAACAACACAAATTATCCAAAATATTACTAAATTTATCACAATATCATAACATATTATCGTCATAGATCAAAAAAACAATATCATCGTCACATTTTACCGTACCATCATCACATATCATCAAAATAAATCCAACCACACCATACCATCGTCAAATAACATCGTACGTGCATGAAGCATATAAAAAACAAGTATATGTACATACCAAAGCAATAGAACAACCAAACTATTCATCGTCCTCCTCGTCGTCGTACTCCTCGTCTTCATCCTCTTCTTCTTCGCTTTCAGCATCATCATCATCCTCCCCAGGCATCGTTCCATGCTGCTGATAGAAAGCTGCAATGCGCTCGTCTATCTCCTGTGCCAGTTGGCTTCTTCTCCAATCATTCATCTCTTCCAACTGTTGCTGCATCTGAGCTATTGCCTCCTCATCCATGGACTTCTTATATCCTCGCTGAAAATCAATGGCCTGCAAATAAAGTTCACATTTAAGTTAATAATCTAAATTATGTTCATGACGTTATCATATAAATCTACATGTATATCGTCTAGCATTTAAAAAATTTATAAAGACAACATGGACTTGTAGGATAAAATTAATACGTACTATATTTACTGTTATATTATAAGAGAAATGTAATACATAATTTATTGTTAGCTTTATAATTTTTTACAATTGTATACATACTTTAAATGTAAACTTAAATTAAAAAATGTTTACCTCCTGGTTGCCGAAGCCATATCGCCTATTACGAGTAGGCGGTTTAATAATAGAATCCCATATACGATAGCATTCTGCAACCGTAAGCTCCTCTCGTCCACTGGCCTGAGTCACTCTAGCCGACTCTGCATCATATCTTGCCTACAAAACCAATATAATTTAAATACAAATGTCATATAATTTACTTGTATACTATGGTATGAACGAATATGAAACATTTTAATTATGAATAAACATATTTACCATTACACCCGCAGCCTTGTTGTCCGCCCAATTATATGTCATGTTCCCTTCGTCATCAGTATGCTCAATCGCATGTGTACGCCTGAAAACCTCTGCCATCGTAGGCTCCCTTTGAAACTTTGTCATCTGAGTATATAGATAGTAATAAGATTATTAAAAATAAGAATAATTTAACGATATGCACTAAATTTTTACATGAACATATGCTAAAAATATTGAAATTTTATACCAATTCTCTCCTATGTTGCTGGAATGATTTCGAACCACCGCGGTGTAAACCTGGATTCTTAGCTCTATTTGCTTTATTTCTTTTTGCTACTTCCTATTATATTTGATACACAATTAATTAGAAGAATGCAATCAACATAAATGTGAATATTTTCATTGTATCTTACTTTGGTTGCTTCCGTATCCCAGTATGCATTAAATCCAGCCCATACATCATCACTCATCCATTGAGGCTTTTTCGAAGATATCTTTTCTCTTGAAATTGCTTCTCGATAATTCTTTCGCATTTTCATATTCCAGTATGTCAAAATAAGTTGCATGTCCCGCGGCTCCACACGCACAACCGCCTGCATATCAAATTTATTTTGAATTATTTACAGTACATTACTTTCAATAATAATATAAAAAAATACTTGCCAGCAAATCGGCTAAAATAGGGTTCTTGATGTGAGGTGGGATACTATCCCAATGCGGCCATGCCCCAGATATCCTGCTCGTGTAAGACCTCTTCGACACCTCTAAAATAAATTCTGCTGGTTGGATTTCGAACCCCCTGCGTACATGTTTACATAGATATTTCATTTTAAATAAACTAAATAGAAATAAATTTGACACTTACCCAGCACTCTTAGGAACAATCTCTACAACTCGCCGTAAATCAGGCTCGGAGCTACTAGGACCTGCTCCTGGTGTAGGAGATGGTGAAGGAGTCGGTTGTGACGAACTCCTCGATCGTTGTCCACCAGACATATCTGTTACAATCATATAATGCATACAAATAACTTGAATTGTTAACCGTTTAAACTGAAATAATTTATAAACTAAGCTTTCAAGTTAATTAATTAATTTTAATTCAAATTTAAACAATCATGTTTATTTCATTTTTAGTTAAATATTTAAGTAATTAAATAAAAATATGAAACATGGTCAAACTTAATTTTTAGTTAATAAATTGTAAATAGTTGAACGAACTATAAAGTAGTTTAATAAAATATGAAATATGATATAACCTAATATATAGTTAACTAGCATCAACTATGCACTTTGACTCATATGCACAACATTGATTAACACAAAATCATGAAATATTCAAGTTACTCTCAACAAATACAAACACAATAATCCTACAACACATTCATCGTAAGCCTACATACATCATAATCATTGTTTTCAACTTCCTATATCCATTACATATGTGACGATCATAGTTTTTTTCCTTTATAATCAATTACATTTATCCCCAAATCAACTTACAATACAACCATCATCATAAGCATCTCTCATGACAACCAATTTCATTTCCAAATCAATCAATAGCATAATCAACATTGTATGCATCTCACAAAACAACCAATTTCATTTCCATAAACATTCAATTAACAAACCCATCATAACATGCAAATAAACCCTAATTATCCCTAATTAAGCATAGAATAGGGATTAGAAGACATACCTAAATAATTTGAGAAGATAGGAGTGTAGTTTTGATGAAGAAATCGGATCTCCAAGGGGGGGCGACGGCAGATAGGGTTTTGGCCCGAATTTGTTTCAGCTGGAAATGATTTGGGGAAGAAGGGTACGGGTTCTGTTATCTACAGATTACGCGACGGCTAGCGAAGGCTAGCAACGACCGCTTTTTTAGCCGTTGCTAGCCGTCGCCCGTAGTCGTCGCAATTTGAACCCGTTCTAGTAGTGATTTTGATTAGCCTTAACATAGGGGTCTGTAGTTGATAGAGTAGGTACATAGTTTATATTTTCAAAGTGGAGCTATGGAGAAGTCGGCTACGATTTCACATGCTCTAGTATTAGACAACTTTATTTTTGTAGACTTAGGCATGAAGCTCTTAAAACCCATTGGCCTGTATGATTTACTTCAAAGGTCAGTGTTGATTTAAACATTCATCTCAACTGTAAGCCATATCTTTTCTTTTCAGTCTAATAACTCAAATTTGGCCCATTATCGCCATTTGGAATCGTTGGTTGGAGCAGAGATCATGACATGGGCAGGTTCCTTTGGTACACTCGATATTGAGCATTGATTTTAAAGCATGTGTTGAATTTTCTTTCTTTTTATACATATATGAGTTATACTATATACATATGCTAAAGTTTGAAGTAAAATGTACGTAAGATGTCTTGATTTCATGTGTAGTGAAACTTATGTATTCTAATTTGCATTACTTGGTCTTATTTAATGGTTCATTGTCTTCCATTGGAAAGTACGGTTTATATATATGTTTAAAGAGAATTCACTTATCTCCTATATATGGATATCACTATTGTTACTACCATCCAATCTTTCCAGTCTCCTTTCATATAAAATAATTATATGTTGATATTAAAGATCTCATGTGTCCACTGTGTTTAAGAACCAATGAAGTTGGCTTTGAAAGTTGATTGTGTTCTAAAAACTGAAATACTACACTGGAGAAAGAAAGTGTGTATATATATTTGTTAAAGTAAATGCGATACCAGCTACACATAATTCTGTTAATTTACAAATGCTACGGAAAAAATAGAAATGTGGTCGTGACAAGCAATGTGTCATGATCCCAAAAATATAATAAAATAGACTAGTTATCTTATTTTGTGAAATTCCAAAATGTTGATATAAGGTGTAAAATACGTCAAATGAAAAGTTGCTTATTTTTCAAGTTGAAAATTACAGAAAAATTCTACAAATTAACCGAAAATACATCTCAAAAATCTTATCCAAATTCAAAACCAATATTTTATTAAAATAAAATAATCATTATGGTTTATAAACGAATCCATAGCGACATTCTGAATTTTGATTTGGACATAACTTACAACCTATAAACTAAAAACTAGATTTTACACTTCCATTAGAAAAATACAGTTAATTAGATTCGAACATTTCTTGTTTCGAAGAAATCAGACTTATAATGAATCCTGTATACTCAGTTGAAGTTCAAACCGAAATTTTACGAATTGCCATGACATTACGAGCTCGATTATAATTTGTATTACAATTAATACATTTAACTATCATTTAAATAATATACTCGTTATTATAATTCAATTCTAAACTGGATCAATATCTTAAATTATCCAATTTACCCAATATTGCCTATTTCCGACTATTTTGGAAATAAATATATTAGCCCATTAAATAATATATTAATCAAATATTTAAAATATTTAAAGTCAAACCATTTAAATTCCCAAACCATTATATTAAAAAAATTAAGTTAATTGATTATTAAATCATTAAAATTTCGGGACGTTACACCTACCCGTTGGGCTTAGAACTTTTGTCTTCAGATTCGGGTAATGGTTCTTTGAGTCCTTCCACTTTTGACTACTTGGTTCGTCCTTCCAAACTTGGTGACGCCAATCCCCAGATTTTTCGTGCAAATCCTATGAAGAAACTGTTGTCTGAGGGAATGACAAGGTTTAAAGATTGGGAGAATCAAATTTTCTTTATCCGAAGCCCTCCGGGTATCACTAGCGGTTTTCGCACCATAAGTATGCTCACCCGAAAGCCCTTTTTTTGATATTCTGTCTTCTTCTATGTAGATGTTGTCCCCAAATTTCCAAGTTTCGCGGATAAGGAGTTAATTGATTCCCTGGGTGCTGTTTATGGAAAATTCGGTAACTAGTCTCTACTACTTTCCTCTTCCATCCTTCAGAGGCATTCTTTATTGCCAGCTGGTCAATTTATCATTGGGCAACCGCCTCTGGTCCTATTTAGCAAGGGGATCCCGTTTTTTTATTTGGGAGAGATGCTTCTTTCTCTTCCAACTCTCCTTTATCCCTTGACAACTTAGGTATGCCTTTTCTTATCTTTAAGATGGAATCTTTGTCTTTCTTTTCATTCCTTCTCACTGTATGTTTTTGAAGCAGCTTGCACCGACTCTAGTAAAATTGGCTCT
Organism: Allium sativum; assembly: GCA_030737875.1. Classification (NCBI taxonomy): domain Eukaryota; kingdom Viridiplantae; phylum Streptophyta; class Magnoliopsida; order Asparagales; family Amaryllidaceae; genus Allium; species Allium sativum. The sequence continues at coordinate 924,935 of JASFAX010000053.1, forward strand.
ATTTCCTTAGTTCTGAGAGTTGTGGTTTCTTCACTTAAGATGCGTTATTAAAATCTAGGGAAAATGTGAAGAGGAAACTTTTGGAGAAACGTTCAGAAGATTCTCCGCCGAAGAGGTCTAAAGGTGTGTGCGTCGTAGCTGCTCATTCTAGTGTGGTTTCTGATGACCCAAAGATTACTTCTCCGATGAAGATTTCTAGCTTGAACCCTCGTTGTGTTGGGTCTTCCGAAGTCTCCATTGAGTTGCATTACGCGATGGTCTTCTCTTCTTCCTTTGAGGACATTGCCCCTCGTGATATTATCAACCCTACTAATGGTGATAATTTTGATGAATTAGTTGGCCAGATTATTTCCTCTTCTGCTTTTTTCGGCGTCGACCTGTCACTTGATTCACCCCGAAGTTGTCAAGCTTTAGTCGAGAAACTATTTATGGTATTCTGTTTTCCTTTTTCCTATTTTCTTGTCTCTATTCAAGCATTTTTTTCTGACTGTTATGTCCTTTATAGGCTATCAAACGGTGGTTTGTGACACAATACAATACTCCAGATTCTAGTTCTGAGCTGTTCAAGCTTAAAAGAGAGAACGTGACTTTGAAGAAGGAAAAAGATGCTCTAGTTCTTGAAAAAGAGGGGCTAGTTGTGGAGTAATGAAGGTTGGAGCATGCTTTATCGGAAGCTAGGAGTTATGTTGCCTTGGGAAAAGAATCCTACTTGGCCCTGGTCGAATAAAATAATGCTTTGAACAGGAGCCTGGAGAAACCTAAAGAGGACATTGGCCTTCTCGATTCTCGCTGTTCTTCCTTCCATGATCAGAATTCCCTTTTGGAAAGAGAAAATGGTTCCGTTAATATCGAACTTGGTAATAAGAAAGCGTTACTGCCTAGGTTTCTAGTGTAGTCAGTGACGCTAAATAGAGAATTTCATGTTTCCTTCAGACCACTTTGGATAAAATCATGGTTTCTTTCCTCCTTATTTATGCAGACAACATGGGTAAAAGTTCGGATTTAAACCTTTCTTATCTCGACCCCTCCTTGGTGGAGAGGTTTATGTCCAAGATATCTCGTATGAGGAAGAAAGAATAAGTTTCTATGAGGAGGGAGATTGACGTATCTAAACTTTTGTTTATTGAAGATCTTCCTCACGAGGAGTTGTGTGTCGATGATGAAGGAGACCTTAGGATGGTGTCATAGGCTGTTCGTGCCAATGATGACAACTTCCGACGTACCAATGTTACTGTAGGTGAAGAGGAAGACAGAGGCGACTCCTCCATGGGTGTTGGCGGTACATTCTCAGCTTTTGATACTTTAGACAAAGCATGTGGAAAAGGTACTAAATCCGTTGAAGAAGATCGCATATCAATCGACCCCTCTGATCTTCTAGAAGCACGAAGGATGGGGAATGGCCCGAACTCCCTGGGTTCCCTTCCTGTTGAAAATTCACAAGTTTCTGTTCCTACTTCTGAGGTATGGAATCTTCTCTTATACGCAGGTTCTTTTGCTTTTTCTTTGTCAATCAATAATTCTTTTCGTCTAGACCGAAGGAAAACGATTAAGTTTTAATGATTCCATTCATTGACAGACTCGATTGGAAGTGATTTATCTTGCTAGGGAACTGGAAATATAGATGGACGAGTATAACACACTGTCCTACAGATATCATCTCCTTGATAAGAGTGCTATGAAGTTACTGATTTTTAAAGGGAAAGAAGTGGCTCCTAGGCTGTGAGCAGCCCGGTTGCAATGTGAATGGCTCTTAAAAGAAAATTCTGAGCTTGTGACTTTGTTTTGGATGTTAATCAAAGACAGAGATACATTAGTAAACTTTTTGTATCAAATTTATCGTCGATATGAAACCATAGATTTCTCCTTTTTCGGTAATCATAGTGGGGCCTGCTTGGACATCTTCACAGAAGGTGCCTAGATGAATGGCATGGACCTACACCCGAGCAAATGCCGGAACCTTCCATGAGTTACTTCCGCACCGAGAAAGTTGCTTTTAGAAAAACTTAAATTTAACAAGCATCGATTTGTAACTGAGACCTTTAAAAGATTAGCCTTGTATGAGCAAGAGGAATATCTATGATGAATGTACTTATTTGGTTGATAATATAATGATTTATTCTTTCTCTAATTTCCTTTAACATTTTTCTTCAGTACTTGTCTTCTGCCTCGCATTTACTCTTTAGCGCCTTCTTAGAAGATTATGTTAAGTTGAAGAGAGATTATTGGGAGAAACTTCTTCATATTAAGCCTTCTTCCTTGGCATGATATTGCTTTTTAAGGGATCTTGAGAAAGTTTATACTTGTTATCCTCGGATTCGCCTCGATTTCCTCGGCGAGAATAAGGACCAATTCTTAAGAGAGGTCCATACATATCAGCTAAGGTTGGTTCGTGGTTATGACAGCCCGTCTGCTGGAAAGTGCGACTATCGTAAGTGTCCTCCAGCTCATACACCCGATGGATTCGAAACTCCCTTTGATTCCTCACTTAAACTTACTGTTGACATCCTAGATAAAGTGAGGAATGCTTCCTTCTTACCATGATACTCATGATAAACACTTGTATGGTGCTTTATTGAGAGCTAGGTTATGCTTATATGAAAGTTCTGGTATTGGAGTATGGGTGTTCTCTTTTCTGGGGATGCATCTATTTTACAATCTATCTGTAAATAATTATGTAAGATATGAAGTACCTGGTATACCACCTATCGCATGTAATATTTTATAATGATGGTACTTACAAATAGAGGTAGGATCTATAATCGTGTCACTTAACATGCAATCACACATTCTAGCGTAAACGTTTTTCTCTCGTTATGGCTTTACCATGACATGGTGTACATATTCAGCACACTTTGTTAGAAGTTTGCCTCATAGGCCTTCGTAAAGCGCCACTCGCTCTTAGTGGGGTTAATAGTGCCGAGATACAGGAGATATGAAATGTTTATGGTTCTTATTTGTGTTTTGTGTGTTAGTCTAAATATTTGACAAGCTTGAATGATAAATTGATGAATGTAAAAGTTAAAGACACTTCCTTGAGCAAGTGAGAAGGTGAATGAGCTTATCATTAGTAGTAATGGAAGTGCAGTTCCAGGCCGTATTTGAGCAACTGTAAAGGTTGAACATCTCCTTCTTATTTAGATTTAGGGTTCTGGGCCAACCCATATTCGGATACCCATGGTCAGACCATAAATATACTTCTGGTTGTGATTGGCATTTGAGTCAATTTAGACTTGGGCGACTAGATAGGGGACTCGAAACCCGCTTCTGGCTTTGGCTGAAAGTCGAACCAACCTAAATTCGGTATTGAGATAGGAGTGGATTCTTCTTCTGGTACTTATGAAGATCTGAACCAACCCAGATTCGGAATATTAAAATAGGAGACCAAAACCCTACTTCTGGTCTTCGTCGGGAGCCGAATCGACTCAAATTCAGGTGTTTAACATAGAAGACCGAAAATCTACTTCCGGTATTTGTGAAGGTCTGATCCAACCCAGATTCGGGTTATTAAAGTATGAGACCGGAAATCCACTTCTGTTATTTGTGAAGAACTGAACCAATCCAGACTCAGATATTGATATAGAAGACCTGAACCAACCCTTGTTCAGGCAATTAGAGATTGAGTACCAGAAATCCACTTTTGGTATTAATGTTTTGGTATCTCCTTGGATTTGATTTGTGAAGCGGAGGTTGTACGTGCTTCCTGAGCCACTCTTTGGGCTTTTGATATCAAAGCAGAGGATGTACGTGCTTTGTTGGCCACTCTTTGGGCATGTGTGTCTGGTGCGCTTGGCTAGCTTATACACTAGCAAGGCCCATGGACTTACCCGACCTTCCTCCGGGAGATGCCTTATCCTGACCATCATAGGTGATGACAAGGTCTTAGAAACTTAGACTGGGCTATTATAGACATCGAATTAAGGTTTACTCTTTTGATGCTCTATACTGACCATTGTAGGTACTGATAGAGGCTTACACGCTACCCCACTCCCAGGGGTGCCCTATCCTGAACATCGTAGGCGATGATAGGGGTTGGCGTTCCCTTCTGCGGGTAACGCGAAACATAAGCAGAGGTAGATGTGCTCTTCTACGAGCAGAGGTAGTACGTGCTTAGTTCATAGCAGAGGCAGGGCGTACTATTCTGCGAGCAGAGGCAGGGAGTGCTAATTTTAGATGCACCGCCACGACCATTTCTTTTGTGAAATGGAGGCTTACGCTTTTGATGCTTTAACCTAGCCCCCTCTGATTTGGGCATGGAAAAAGACTAACACACCATCCCCCTCCAGGGGATGCCTTGTCCTGACCAATTTTGGTGATGACAAGGGATTTGATCCATTCGTGGTTTGATCCATCTTGGGTTTCTTTAAGCTTTGAAAGGAGGGTTTTCCATACCCTTGGTTGTGTTTGATAATACTTTTCCTAAGGTCTTTTATTGAATTTGATCCGATCTTTTTATAAACTCTTGTAATTGGCCTTGGTTGATGAATTTAATAACCATTTCCTCAAGGGTTCTGCAGTGGTTGGTTTCACATCTATTTATCGTGTGGTAATGGCAGCAGGGTCCTCCAGACTTCCTTTTGTATTTGGGTTATTTCTTGTGAACGGCCAATAGTTGAGCTTTTGTTTAGTTAGGAAGTAGATATTTTCCATTGAAGTGGTAAGGTAGTACTCCTTGGGTAATCCTGGCGTAAGCCTCTCTCCTTGCCGTTGGGACCTAACCCTTTTGCAACCCCGTTTTGATATTTTACCTATATTTTTGTTCCTACTTCCTAAAATATATTGTGGTTAAGGTGTTATCCCTTCGGTCCATTTGTTGGTGAAGTGGTCAAAATCATTCATTAAGTGAGAGAAAATGTTAATATCCTTTGATGTAGAGCCACTTGGAAGAGGTGTTAGGGTTTGTCCTATGTGGGAAAGGCTATTATCCCAAGCGTCGGAAGCATATCGTTCTATTTTCCTTTTCTGCTTCATTACCCGCAAAGCTTCCACTCCCAGCCTTTGTTCTTCTATTACTCTTGGGTCAGTGATTTCTGACTTCTCCATTCGACATACAAAAGACTTTTGTTGGGACCTCTTTCCCGTAACTTTGCTTCTTCAAAGCCTTAGTCTAATCCGAGACAGAACAACACGGGTAGATATGTGGTAAGGTTAACCGAAGGGTCGGAGGTTCGAGCCCTCCTTCTAGCGCCGACATGTTAACGATATTTTTCGTTAACACTAGAGATAGTTCTACGAAAGTGGACCTAGGGGGAATATAGGTTGTTTAGCCTTTGCAAGTTTGAGTTAGTTCACCATTTCCTAGGTATCAAGGTCTAGAATCCAAAAGAATAGTTACTCTTCCCTCGATGGAGTGAGTATCACACTTAAGTGATTCAAGAACCAACAGTTACCTTGGGATTATGGATCCTTAAACACAACCCTTGGTAAAGGACTTAACGGCTTGTAGAAGGGGATTCTGCACTAAACTTGCAGAAGGGTTTAATCTTGTAGGAAAGGTCTAAGCTTGTAGGAAGGGTATAAGCTCGTCGAAAGGGGTGTTTCACCTGACTTGCGAAAAGGCTTGGGTGAAGGTTTATGAACATGTAGGAAGCAAACAGTAAGTTGTGGCAACAACAACTAAGAAACCGCATGGCAAACTCATAGTGAAATATCTTAAGTATTGATTCACCCTTTATTGCTCTTTGATTAAGCGTACATGAATAGAATAGAAGAGATCACCAAATCAATCTAAGAATTAGGGTTTACTCTCAAGAAGAAGAATACAAGAATGAGAAAATTTGTCCTAAAATGTAACCCCTAGGGTTTTATGTATAGAGAATTCGGGGTCCCTTCTGTTGCTGAGCCATTAAGCCTGCAGGAGCCTCTGTCGGCCACTTATTTCCTTAGTCTCGGATGTTTTTGCTCCCGCTGCTTTGTGGTACCGATTATAGCTTCCAGAGTGAGGGTTCTGGTCAGTTGGGGCTTCTTTGAGACTGATATAAGCTTGTCGATGTAATGGCTTTCGGAAGGCATTTGGGTTCCCAGTTGTGGCTCCCAGGCGTAGGCTCTCGGTCATAGGCTCTCGGATGTAGGCTTTCGGTTTTCTCATGAATACTTAGAGGAGCTCGCCCTTATGCGTATGTAGATAGCTGCCGGTTCAGAACCACTATCGGTTTCTGTCCTAATAGATTAGTATGGATAGCTTGTGTCCCTTCTAGGTTTCCGGTTTTCCTTCCGGTGGAGTCTTCGGGTATAGCCTGATCTTCCGGAAGGTAGCTCCAGGTGATTTGCTTGTTGTCTATAAATGTAACCTTTCGGTGTTTATGCAGTAGATGATTCGGAAGCTAGTTCCGGATAATGTCTATGTACTTTGGCTTAATACTCTTGATGCCTTTGCCTCTTGATGTATCGGTATTAAGCAGGTTAATACCAACCGCCCTTCTGTCCTTCTGGGTTTCAATTAGTGGAGCTCTTGCATCCTTCTTTCTTAGTTTCGGACTTAGAGGGCCTTTCTCTATAGGAACCCCCTACCAGATTGACCCTACCGGAGTGACTCTGTCGGATGGACCCTATCGGTATTCTGTAGCTTTTGAGCTCTTTTCTCCTAAGAAGGTTCCGGTTTATGCAGCTCTTGGATCATACCTTCCTACTCTTGGTTCTTCTTAGCGTTTGGACCTTGCTTTTGGAGAATTCCTATGTGCTTATGTTCATTAGATTACCCCTTCACTGTCATCTTGTTTCTAAGTTAATTTTGGTAGTAACATAAGGTAACATCTAAAATAGAATGTTGTAGTAGGACCAAAATATTATACATGTCGTCACATTTTGGTCGACAACACCTTGCAAATTCGTTGCATTAGGCCGTTTATGGCATAGTGTTAAGACAAGTATATAGCCAAAGGAACTATTCGTCTTTACAACAAAGATGAGTGAAGTCTCTCATCCAACAATGCTTGCTTTTACTAATATTTCCCAAAAGTTATTTGATTTAGTTTTCCCAAAATCTTCTTGCTGCGGCTAAAATCCAACAACTTCCTAAAAATATATGTGGAAAACTCATATTACAGGCACTAAACTTATTCTACCTGAAAATAGGTCAAAGGAGTAAAATAATCCATTTTAACTAATTTTATATAGGTCAATCCTAAGGTATGTCTACTATGCATAACTCTAAGTAATTATCCTCCTCTCAACATCTAAGATGACTCATCATATACTTAACCTGTAAAAACTTCAAGCCAATCTGTGCCTAGTAATGCTATAAGCATCACTATATATCTAGAAAAGATTCTAGCCGTATATATATAACTCAACTCCCATCTTTCCCTTTGAAATTATGTGCCTTACTGGTAATGCTACAAGATCAGCATTTTCATAAATATAAATCCAAAAATCAATCCCTCTTACAGGAGGTAACCTCTTTACCTTTTCCAATATTTGGAAAGTCTAGCACAACAGGAATTGGATTGATATCACCTAGAAATAAACTGAGGGAAACAAGAAACTCAACATGACTAACCCTTTGGGTCGCACGAAATCTCTAGAGCTCATTCACTATATACCATAGCCCAATGATTCTCCTCATACAGTCAAACTACCCTCATATGTATCTAACTAATCCATTCTCAAAATTTTCCTATCTCGAAAATCTCAAAACATAAGCATCCCAGTCACACTATCTACCAATGTCAAAATCTGAGATAACGAATTATATGGTAACTTATATAGATCCAAAACTAACCCATACCCGAAAATTCCCTAAGCATCCTCTACATATAAAATCTCTAGTATCAAACTCCGATTGGTCATAAATAACCATATCAATCCTCTTACGGGGTTTTAAGAAACTACTACTGGGCCTAAAAAATGTCTAAGTGCAAACAGTCAATTAGTTCCACTAATGTTCATGCGCCATGAGTTATACGATGGGTTCTATTTCAAGTTATTTTCCTTGACTATCATCCCATATTGGACTGGCATGTTATATAGCACACTTTTCCCATAGATTAGGGCAGAAATTACGGGGTGTCGTCAAAGTATATTTCAAATATGTAAAACTAACTTATGAATTTGACATTGTGTCCACTTAAAGTGAAAAAAAGAAGTATGTATAAAATGAAATGCAGTAAAGTAAATAACATCTAGATTTTTATATTGGTTTGGATTAACCAATATTACATCTAATCTTGCATTCCACCATACAGAATTATACTATAATTTCTTGTTTTCCATAGATGTCAAGAACACCTTAACAAACTTAATTCCACAGGTCATAAGATACATCCTCTTGATTTCACGGGTTACAATAAAACCTTCTCTATTTCAAAAACAACAATAAACTATGATAAGTAGTTGTATCTTAAATATAAATTCTTGTAGATTCGGTACGATAATCTTATAGACCTCCAATGATAATATATATTTTCCTTCTTTCATGAATAGAATGAAATCAAGGAGAGAATGATATGAATTCAGTAAACCTCTCTAATATTGTATGGTTCGCAAATCAGTGAAAAAATGGAGTGAAATGGTATCAATTTGCAAAAATAAAGGGAGAGGATTCAATGGTTTTCTTATGCAAAAGCATGGAAGAGAAAGAGAACGAAGTGAAAATTGACTCGAAAATTCATTTTCTAAAGCCTTTATATACTGGTTGAGGAAATATATCTTTTGGTGAAGAGATGGCAGGAAAATATTTTGATTTGAAATTAAAAACATCCCGATGTTATATATCGACATACTTTGGATCATATGTTGATGCTAGTATTGCAAATGTCATATTCTTCAAGGAGTCAGCATCTCCAGTAAGTGCCATAAATTTCCAATTCTTCAAATTACCTATTGATTGTGAATTCTTGTGATTCGATTGAAGTTGATGGTTGATGTCCTTCAAGTATAATTGTCATGGGATCTTCAAAATAATTTTCAAACACCTTTGTCCTTTCATCATTTGTAACAAACCATTTTTTAAAGATCAAAGTTAAGGCGCTACAGATGTTGTAGTCTCTATAGTATTAACTTCCTGCAATAGAAAATAGATTGCTAATAAATCATAACATCAGATAACATGTGAACATGAATTTTTTTGAAACTCCATTCATTACATTACATTCCCAAATGAAACCTCGTTCAGACCAAAATACACTTATTATAAAGTACTGTCTCCAAGAGCAACATATGAAGATGCCCTCTTTGTTAACAGAGTTCAAAATATATAGGCAATAACATCTTTTCCTTAGACACATCCAAAAGCATAAACACACACACATAACATAACCAACTCCTAAATAACTACAGCCTCATGTTCATAACAGAAAGCTTATTATGAAGAAGATAAACTCAAAGACCTTAATCGTCAGCCTACTCAAACGAGTACCAAAGGGTTTAAGTGGAAAAAACTACAAATAAATCAAAAAGATTGGTGTGAATAATATCCTTTCTTCTTCATATAATGGATATCTAGTGAGACCACGCCACAATGCAGAATTATTTTCACTCTCATTAGTATCGAGCAAATATAAATTAACTAATCCTATCCTCCTGCAGTTCAATGGTTAGTACGATAGCAATAATAATGCAAATAGCAATAGTAATGTGCAATAGGTAAAACAAAGTGGATTTCGCACCCTAGTCATACTGACTAGTTGTCCTAATGGTTTTTTCTTTTGATTCTTAATTTGTGCTTCAAAGAGTAACCCTCCATAAGGCAGCAAAATTGAATTCAATTTCTTCCTTTGATTTGCATACTGCGCTTATCGCAGAGTATCTCTCCCTGAGGCAGCGAAACCAAATTCATATTTCTTTTATTTCAGGTCATATATTGTGTTGTGCTTCATGGGGGAATCCTATTGGGCAATGGGTCCTAATTCTGAAGTAGTTTGTCCTTCTGACAAATTTGATAAAGAGTTCTCCTTTTCAACACTGCATATATCAACAAGCCACGAGGGCAAAGCCTCAAAATGTTAAGTTAAAAAGAGGCTTCATTGTCATCGCAACTGCGCCAAGGAAGTAAGTTTAAAAAGCCAGTTTATAAAGCCCGGTTGTCGAAGTGATTCACCCTTAAGAGTTATGAAAGCATGAGCTTCAAGTTAGAAAACTAGACCATACCGACATTAAAGGTGTTAACATAGTCATAAGTGTAAGCCTTAGTTTTGAAAGTAGTTTATATAGAGGAATTTTATGAAAACATACCTTTTTGCGGCATCTGTGTCAAAGGGTTCGATGGTAATGAACCATCTTACTTCATGAATAAACTTAATTAACAACATCTGTGTCAACCTGAATCTAATGCACAGAGCTACAACCAATTCCCCATCGATAGCTTCTGTGTCGACAGGCTCAAAAGGGCAATAGATCGAAAGCATACCACAAGCAAGAAGTTTGATAAATTAAAGTTTTGTTTGGGAAACTCGCTCTTCCGCTTCCACTGAAGGGTGTAGAGGCGTTAGCCTCTTATTCTTTGGTTTCAAGTTATAAAACAAACCACTTTCAGTTCCATTGGAAGGTAGCGAGGTGGTAACCTCCGTTTTATCTATATAAAATAAAGTTTCAAGTATATATCCCCTTTCGGCTACATCAAAGGGTGCAGAGATAATAGCTCTTATTCTTTTCGATCGATTTTTCTTAAGCAAAAATGACCTCTTTCATCTGAGGTGAAGGGTACTAAGGCTTCAGACATTAAGTTATTTTACAAATTTTATTCTTGTAAGGAAAATACCTTTTTGACCCTATAAAAAATGTTGAGGACATAGCCTTTGGTGGAGTGGTTGTCTTTCAAAAAAATATATATCAAAACTAAGTCCGAACTCGAAAGGTAATCATGAATACTTCATATGCCATATTTATGGTATTCTAAGCATCCAGCGCTAGTGAAATGTAGTTCCCAAAAGCATCTGAAGGGTACGTCTAGTCTAGGAATGACACTGATAGTAAATACGAGTAAAACTGATTTATGTCTTTGTAAAGTCATACTTTCTACCAACTTCACTATATTTGTTGAAACTCATTAGTATGCAAAACCTAAGTTTGATAAAACATTGTCTTTTTCAATACTTTGTACTTATAAATGTACAAAATACGTGTACGAAGCTGTTAGCCCTTAATTATTCTTAAGTCTGCCCCAGTAAAGTCAACCGTTGGAAATTCACAATAATTAATTAAAACATAGGAAAATCCCAAAATTTTACATAACGAAGAATATATCTTCTTTCATTCTATATAAAATTTTCGAACCAAAATAGTTGATTTTATTATTTTTAAATGATGAAACAAAAATAATCAATTATTACTTCTTGGATAATTCATAAAATATTCATACAAGCATGGAAAATTATGCAGTTCAAAACACATCTCCAAAATCATGTAATACACATCATAAAAAAAATTCATGCCATTTGGAGATCTCTAACTATATGCTTTGACCTTAAACCTACTCATAAATCAAACATATAATCCAAATCCATATATGAGTTTTGCTAAATAATCAAATAATAGCAATACAAACATGAAAACAATCATGAACAATCATAAACCATTTGGATATAAGCAAATAACTAAATCAAACCATGGGCAATTCGAAGTCATGACTTTGATTCTTTCATATCCCGATGGTTTGATGTTTGTGTTGATCCAGGAGCTTGGCTATGGGATACAAATTTTGGATTGGGGTATGAAGTCGTGGAGTGTAGGACGAATACAAAATTTGATGGTGAGATTAGGGGATACGAAATGGAGGGTGCAAATCTGGGATACAAAATGTGGTGGTGAGATTTAAGGATACGAAATGGAGGGTGCGAGTTTTGGGAGGAGGTTTATACCGATCCCAAGTACTTAGGTAGATTTGAGCAGTCCTGTGATGACTATGCTCATATGAATCTATCTGGGCTTTGTTCTTGGGTATCTTAGCGACACTTCTGGGCTGTAAACCATGCAATGGTCCGAGTCGTGTGGGCTAGAGTTGTTTTGGTAAACGGGCCAAAAAGCTAGTTAAGACTTACCCCCCAAAGGATATCTTGTGATAATATGACGTACTTTGAGTTGAGACAAGCATTCCTGAGAGTCGGAAAGATCTCCAAGTCATGTTAAGCAGTTAGTCGTGACCATTCTTGAACAACCCGAAATTTTGGCAATAAGGATTAATTATTAGAATCTCAAAAATGAGAATTTTTGCAAACGATGGAATTTGGCCATGAAATTTTAACCAATGCGTTCGTCTCGGAATTCTGGTCAACTTTTATGTTTGGAGTTTCGCGAATGGGGTCCATATGAAAAGTTACGGACGATATAAAAAAATGGACGGAATAAAAATAGATCAGGATTTATATTTATAATATACCTTATTTAACATAGTCGTACTGGGCAATTGAGGACCCAGGCGGTCGACCTACTGGGCGTCAAATCGCCTAGTGGCTGCTAGGGTTGGTAAGGTTAGTTTATAAAATATTAAAAACGAATGAACGGATGTTAACTAAAATACATCTAATAGTCCAAGGCCAATTCCATTCTTATAAATAAACGGGTAAGGCCTCGTTCTTTTCCACACAAATCTGTAGCAGTAGCAGAGCTCTTCCATTTTCATCCCTCTTCCAACCTAATTTCTAAAATAGAAATATATTCATACACCGCAAATCAAATCCAGTTCATATAGAATTGAGACGATTGTCAATAATAATGGAAAAGAATGCAAACTGACGCTCCAAATCAGATTCTCTCCTCTCTTCTTATTTTCTTATATATCTACAGGTATGAAATTTTCCCCTTTTCAAATAAAATGTAGATTTATAAGAATTTTGGAATTGTAGGCCTAAAAGGTTCAAATTTTGGATTTGGATGCTTTAAGGTGAGTGGGAAATTTACGAATATAATTATAATAGCCTATCTATTTCGTTTGAATTAGATATAAATTTTTATGCCTATTTCTATCAGATATATTCACTAAATTGTTGCAATTGGATTGACACCCATCAGATCTGATTGTAAACATTGTTAAAACTTGAACATTATGAATTATGATAGTCATAATATTAATTGTAGGATTCATAAATTTGTTTATACCTATTTCCTACAGTTATGTTGTAAAATATATTGTGGACATTACAAACACTGTAGATCTGGAACTCAGTCCCATTAAACACTATTTAGATATAGTTATATTTCATATCTCTATTTCGGTGTTGAATAATAAATTATGTGGATATTCAATAAAGTGTTAAGTTATGAGATTGTAATTTTAAATGAATTATACCTATTTGTATTCAATCTTGTTGGGTTTTGGCTTAATTATTGCAAACATCTCGTTTTCTTCATTTTGAACAAAAAGATACAGTTTTGAATTCACAAGAGGTATGACAAAAAGATTTAAAAGGGAAAAGTGGGCAAACGTACGTATAAATATAAATACTTATGCGTAATTTGCATCAATTATTCTATATATATATATATATATATATATATATTGGGAGCGGCTATTAGGACACAAAATTAAACACAGAGTTAGAGACACAAAATCTAGACCGTAGGATTTGTTTGTCTTTACGCGTGAGGTGGAATTTAGGGGGAAATCTTGTGGTTGAGATTGTTTGTGTCTGAATTTGTGTCAACATTTTGTGTCTAAATAGACTTTTCCGTGTATATATATACACACACACATAAATATTTCTTGTGAATTTGAAATATGTCTATTCCACAAATTATGCATAAGTTACAATAATTACAACTAACGGTCTTTTTGGAAGATTTAAAACCTTTTGGTAGGATTAAATGTAAAAAGGAATGTTTGGTTATTGATTAAACCAAATCGTTTAACTTAATAATAATAATAGATAACTACGTTGACTGCACAAAAACATGCAAATAAATATATACATATTATCCGTCCAAATCAGCGTAAAAAGGGTAAAATATACATGGTATTGAATGTTTGAATAATGTTCAATTATGGAATTTTATATGAAAATGTAATCCATGTTGAATTAATACATTTGTGGCGACCATTGTAGCAATCATATAATTAATTGCTATAAATAAGACCATAAATCAATAAATAACCATTTTAACTAATATTGATTGGGGAAAAGTGGATATGAAGGATAATGGTTACAATTCCTAAATTAGTTAGGATAAATGTTGTACACCCAATTAGGAAATTTGAATTGTAACCGCATTTAGACACGAGGTTAAGTTCAACTTGTGGTAGAAGTCTGCCCGTAACCCACCGACAAATCCAACATCCACAGGTAGTCAGCTTAATGTGAGGGGTAATGCACTAGGGCTCGAGGTTAAGTTCAACTTGTGGCAGAAGTCTGCCCGGAACCAACCGGCAAATCCAGCTTCCACAGGTAGTCAGCTTAATGTGAGGAATCTAGTGCATATATATATAACATTCAAAAAATAAATAAATAAATAAATAAGGATAGTAATTATCTATTGAGGTACAACAAATAGATATTTTGAGACTGATAAAATAAGGATACCCAATGTTGATGGTTGCCTTAGGAAAATATGACCATTACAGTTATAAACAAAGGAATAAGAAGTAACTGGGTGCATAAGGGGATTCATGGGCATCGATTGTTGTTTATGTACTAAGTCCAAATTTGGGAGATAATAAAATAAACATCCCATAGTAAAGTGGATATAACTTTCCCTATTTATTAGTTAGTACGGAACTTAAAATTAGATGTTAGAATTGGACTTAGTGGGTTGATGACACAAAACATTATCAACTACAAGAAACCCATGACGATAATAAATTCTATGTGTAAGATATTTCTGTGGAGGGTAACTACACAGAAAGGGCATAATAATGTGGCCCACTTTATCCCAATAAGGAAAGGTACTAAGGGCCAAGGGGGTACGAACCTAATAACCTTCGCATTAGTCCGCTTCTGGATCTTAAGCGATTGGGGTTGTAGAGCCCACCTAAGTATAGGTCTTTCAGTATAGGGGTCTTAAAAGACATGTGTGTGTATTGTCTTCTCAAACTTGGAAACTAAAAATGTCAGATATGGCTACCTACCCTACGGGAAGTAGTAAACGACTAAGGAGGTTATCTAATAAGGTCAGCTAGAGGTATAGCGACCGATAAAATGCTTTCTCTCAATTATACGGGGTAAGGGTATATGCGTGAATGACGGAAGCCTTAACTAGTAAGGCCCGTAGCTAGTGCCCTCTAGTTTATGATAACGTGGAGTAAATCATCGAGAGGTATTAATGACCAAATAGGTCCGCCTAAGGTCTTAAGTGATCAGGAGAATCCACTCTAAATTTATCTTCTGATAGTAAGGTGTTAAATGATTAAACATATATGCACATGGGTAAATAAAATCTATAATTAGGAGTTCACTTCTTGGTTTAATAATTAATTTAAAGGCCTCATAAATACATATGTGTAAACCATCTATCTCGGTATCATAATTGGAGAATACTACCTTGGGAAGGGTGGTTAGAGTCGTGCGTAAAGTTTACAAGGTTAGTTAGAATCACTAACCTTGATTGGCATACATCTTGGGTTGAACCAAAAGGGATACATCTATGTAATATAATTTGTGTTGTACATTTCATGTTCACTAGAATCTTGTTGTTCTGACTGCCTCCTCATTACAACCACCCAGGTTTTCTGGAGAAGGTCGGGTTCTCACAGGTGTTTAAGTTTGGCTTTCAGTTCTCATTCTCTTTCATGCTCGGTATTGGCAAAGTGACTTACTTTGAAAAGGTAGTTACTTGAGTTAATACTAGTTTATCATGTTTCGTTTCCGCTGTGAGTTTTCTTATCGTACTCAGATTATGCTCATGCTCATTTATTTGTTGGTACTAGATATACACACTTCATGCTTGGATGTGTTTGATTTTCGATTTTTGTCGAAATTTGGGCGTAGAAATGTGGGTGTTACATTTGGTATCAGATCATAGGTTAAACGATTAGAGGAATTAGCTAAATTAGGACTCGTGAGAGAACATAGTTCGTTTTTCTTTTCTGTTTTTCATCATCATCTTACTCGACTTTAAATTATTACGATGATGAATTAGTTGTGGGCCTAATTATGTAAAATGGGCTTTAAATAACTAGGAGTTGAAATATGTTGAGTTCGGGCTTCTAACCAATTCTGTCTTACCCCACAGTACGTTGGCGATCTCGTCATGAAGAGAATGAGAATGGCATATGATAGATTCCATTGATTCGAGTTTGGAGACCGGATAAAAATCTAGCTACAACCGAGATAATTGCAACTTTTGGTTTATGGTTTCGTTTGGGGGTTCCGGTCAAAAACCTTCCCTTGGTCTAAAACGGGATATCCCTGTTAATATGTCATATCCATTCGAAAATATAATTACGAGGTATGACCATTCATTACTTTGTTAAATTTTCTGATATTCTTTTGAGGAAGTGTTCAATTGACTTCTTGGCCATGTGTACGAGGGGTTTTATTTTGGGAAAAAAAGGGATTTCAAAAGTCGTGAAATACGGTTTCGGAAAAATGGTTTCATAAAGGTATGGTTTTAAAATTTCAATCGATTCGTTCTCCAGAGGTTTTGGGCTTTGTGTGATTTTAATAAATATAATCTGATTGGAAGAAAAACCGGAATTGGAAATGACAAGGAATATGCCACTAAACTTGAAAATAATTAATACTCATTCCTTGTGATTTTTAGTATCCCTCTTTTAATATATATCGAAATTATCACAATTAAAACTTGAGATTTTAAAAGCTCTAGCATTTTTGGACACAGAAAGTTTTTTTCTTTCAGTTTGTAATATAAACTGGAATATAAATAATAACGATAATATGGATTTTAGAAATACGAAACCGTTAGTAAATAATAAATTCCATTTTTGAAAGGTTTTAAATTTTCCTTCGGAAAGGCTATGGAAAATCCTTCGTTTGGATTTTTTTTTGGGTATTTGATTTCGAATTGTTTTGTTGTGTAACAGCTAGGTAAAGGGAAAATCTGTTTTAGTTTATATTTCAGATTTCTAGACGATTTTTTGTTCTAAGTTCGTTCGTTGGGTGGTCGCAACATCGTTGCTGAGACTACTTTAAATCCTTGAGTTGGTTCGGAGTTTGACTACGGCCTTTGATATCGTCGTGATAAGGATAAGTATTTATTGGGTCGCATTAAATCTTAAAAGATAACGCGGGATGATTAATGTCCTCATCTAGCTGAACCATATCTCTATTCTTCTTATCTTTCTTTATTGTCGCCCCATCTTCTCTTTTTTTGCGCTAGTTCGCACATTAGATCTTGCCTCACTGGTACTCCAAGATCTAATTTCTTCTATCCGACCATTTCTTAGTCCATAATACCTACTTGCACTACCTAATCTTTATAATATTATTCAAGCCTCATCCTTAGGGAGAGGTCATTTTGTTGGATCGGAATGAGCAAAAGGTCTCACCATTTTAAGGCTAAGAAAATTTGTCATGGCAGTTGGACTAGCACCGGTCCATTGCTTCGAGATCTTAGCATAGGATTGTTGTTTGTGTTGCATCCGCCTTTGTTATACATGTTGGAATAGATTTTATGAGGGCGATCATCGTTTCAGAGATGAAGGCTAAGCTATCTTTGGAAGGTCTTTTGTTTGACCGGCTTTGGAGATTTTGCAGCAAATCTCTTTTCTTAATGTCGTCTTTTGTGTTTGGGAATCTATGTTCAAACTGCCTATGCGGACGTGTGACCCATTGTTCTATAAATGGGAAGTTATGACTAGATTTGTCTCATGATGCAGAAATTAATCTTTTCTTTGATTGATGGCGTAACCGTCATTTTGTACCGCATTGTATTTGATTCAGCTTTTTGTTCTTATGTGTTAACTCATGGAGTTACTTTCTGTAATTCCACCTACCTATTTTGTCTTTAGACAATATTGGGTGGATTTACATGAGAAGCAGTTTTGTGGTAGGTTTCTTTTCTCATCGCAAATTCTCTCTTATAAGAGGTGGTGATGTGGGAACCTCCAACAATACCAGTAGTTTTGTAACACGAGATTAAGCATTTTGCTACCATGATATGATTGATCAAAGGCCATAAAGAGTGGTTTGAGCCCCAGTAGTGAAGTAAGACATCTCGTTGTTTATAGTCATTGTTTTGGGAGTTTCAGTCTTGTTGTTTTGTCATCATCTTTTATTGTTTTCCCTTTCCGGCATCGGGTTCTTGGCTTTATGGAGATTTGTGCTTGTTACTGTTAGTTTTGTTTAAATCGCATGAATTAGGTTAATGATATTTCTAAGTTTGTAAATGTTTATGTCATTCACGCATGCCTGTTTGAATGAAATCTCATTTATTGTGTTGTCCTAGAGCTGGAAATAATAGAATTATGTGTTGGATAAATTTTAGCAAAGGACTGGTTTTGTGTTGTTGTCGTCCCAGGTATAGAAATAAATAAATTAATGTTCCTTGTTAAGCTAAAATTTATATTGGTCTTTTTGTGTGTGATTTCAGTTTTCGCATTTTTCGCGTGACCGACGTCCTTCTTCTCCAACATGTGACTTGAATCGTTTAAGTTTCCGCAAAATACACTTTAGAAGATTTTCGAAAAATATTGTTTGAAAAAAAATTAACACTTTATATTTTATTGATTTACTTTCTTTTATTTCGGTTCGCGCGAAAACACAAAATTTGGATACAACATTTTGTGCATATTTAAACCTTGTTCTACATTAAAATGGATAATTTTAATGGCGCAAAGCAGCACAATACCAAAAAAAATTATTTTCATACGAACCACATATAAAAAGTGAAGCGGCATTGGAAAAAAAATCAAGATAAACATAAGCAATTCTCAAGCGGAAATTTATTTTTGTGAAAAATTTCGATTTTTGATCGCATGAATAGTATATGGAAGATATTTTCGATGGTTTGTGTGCACGTCTTAGCGGTGCGGTAGGACCGACGGTACGATAAAAGCAATAACATCCACAAGTGAAAGGCTATTTTATCCTTGGAAACGTTGTTTCCATACCTTTTCAACGGTCCGTGCGGGTACAAATAAACTCGTTTTGCATTTTAGAGCTTGTTTTATGCCTCCTTTACCTCCTACAAATAGAATTTTTTGCGTTATTTTGGGTAGCTGAGGTGAAAATTCCACTGTAGGGCGAAAAAGGAAATATTTATAAGTGAAGAGAATGTTAAAATTCTTTGCTTTGTTTTCCATTTTTCGGTTTGTGAGAAGTTAAATTGGAAACGATTAGATTGCGCGACGTTTTGGATGGTAGGATTTGGATACAATAATTGGTTGCTTCACACTTTTATGTGTAAGTGTGTGAAGGCAACGGATGAAAAAGAGCTTTCAAAATTTGCATTCATATAGAACTGCCAGCATATTTAGCATGTTTTGCATCATGTTTCCCAAAGTGTTCGAAATTTAATGCAAACATATAGGAGGATCTGATTTAGAATCACCTTACATTCATTTTTTTTGTTGAATTGCATTATGTATGCCATGCATATATACACATGATTGCAAAGTGGATGCACACAAATTGGTTGCGTAGAATAGGACTATAGGTGTAAGAATTTCAGAACGAAATTCGTTTTAAGGAGGGAAGAATGTAACAACCCGGAATTTTGGCTATAAGGATTAACTATCAGGATCTCAAAAATAGGAATTTCTACAAACGATGAAATTTGGCCATGAAACTTTAACCGATGCCTTCGTCTCGGAATTCTGGTCAACTTTCATGTTTGAATTTTCGCGAACGGGTCCGTATGAAAAAGGTTACGGATGAAATACGAAAATGGATGGAAAATAAATAAATCAGGATTTATATTTATAATATACCTTATTTAACATAGTCGTACTGGGTAATTGAGGACCCAGGTGGTCGACCTCAACGGTCGACCTACTGGGCGTCAGATAGCCCAGTAGCGGCTAGGGTTGGTTAAAAACGAATGGATGGATGTAAACTTAAATAGATCTAACAGTCCAAGGCCAATTCCACACCTATAAATAAAGAGATAAAGCCTCATTTACCACACAAATCTGTAGCAATAGCAGTGCTCTGCCATTTTCCTTCCTCTTCTAACCTAATTTCTAAAATAAAAATATATTCGTACACCACAAAGCAAATCCAATTCATATTGAATTAAGAGGATTGTCATATCTAATGGAAAAGAATGCAAATTGACGCTCCAAATCAGATTCTCTCCTCTCTTCCTATTTTCTTACATATCTACAGATATGAAATTATCCCCTTTGCAGATAAAATGTAGATTAATAAGAATTTGGGAATTGTAGGCTTAAAAGATTCAAACTTTGGATTTGGATGCTTTAAGGTGAGTGGGAAATTTATGAATATAGTTATAATAGATATTTATTTCATTTGAATTAATCTAAATTGTTATGCCTAATTCAATCAGATCTATTCACTAAATTTTTGTAATTGAATTGACACCCATCAGGTCTGAGTGTAAACATTGTTAAAACATGAATATTATGAATTTTGGTTAGGCATAATATTAATTGTAGGATTCTTATATTTGTTTATACCTATTTCCTACAGTTATTTTGTAAAAAATATTGTGGACATTGCAAACACTGTAGATCAGGAATTCAATCACATTAAACACTATTTAGATGTAGTTATATTCCAGATCTCTATTTCGATTTTGAATAATAATATTATGTGGATAATCAATGAATTTTTAAGTCATGTGAATTTGAAATATGTCTATTCCACAAATTAGGCATAAGTTACAATAATTACAACTAATGCTCTTTTTGGAAGATTTGAAACCTTTTGGCAGGATTAAGTATAAAAAGGAATGTTTGGTTATTGATAAAACCAAATCGTTTGACTTAATAGTAATAATAGATAACTACGTTGACCGC
Organism: Allium sativum; assembly: GCA_030737875.1. NCBI lineage: Eukaryota > Viridiplantae > Streptophyta > Magnoliopsida > Asparagales > Amaryllidaceae > Allium > Allium sativum. The sequence continues at coordinate 945,738 of JASFAX010000053.1, forward strand.
ACAAAAACACGAAAACAAATATATACATATTATCCATCCGAATCAGCTTAAAAATGGTAAAATATACATGGTATTAAATGTTTAAATGTTTGAAATAATGTTCAATTATGGAATTTTATATGAAAATGTAATCCAGTTAAATCAATTCATTTGCGGTGACCGTTGTAGCAATTAATATAATTAATTGATATACATAAGACCGCAAATCAATAAACAACCATTGTAACCAATATTGATTAGGGAAAAGTGGATATAAAGGATAATGGTTGCAATTCCTAAATTAGTTAGGATAAATGTTGTACACTCCAATTAGGAAATTTGAATTATAACTTCATTTAGACACGAGGTTAAGTTCAACTTGTGGCAGAAGCCTTCCCGGGACCGACTGACAAATCCAACCTCCACAGGTAGTCAGTTTAATGTGAGGGGTCTAATGTGCATATATAATGGCCTAAGGCGCGAGGTTAAGTTCAACTTGTGGTAGAAGTCTGCTCGGAACATACGGGCAAATCCAGCATCCATAGGTAGTAAACTTAATGTGAGGAGTCTGGTACATAAAAATATGTGTATATATATAACAGTCAATAAATAAATAAATAAATAAGGATAGTAATTATATATTAGGGTTCAACAAATAGATATTCGGGATTGGTAAAATAAGGATATCCTATGTTGATGATTGCCTTAGAAAATATGACTGTTACGGTTACAAAGGGCAATAACAAAGCAATAAGAAGTAATTGGGTGCAATAGAGGGATTTATAGGCATCGATTATTGTTTATATACTAAGTCCAAATCGGGGAGGTAATTAAATAAACAGCCCAGAGTAAGGAGGGTATAACTCCCCTTATTTTTAGTAATACAGAACTTAAAATCAGATGTTAGAATTGGACTTCGTAGTTGATGACGTAAAACATTATCAACCACAAGAAACTTGTGACAATAATAAATCTTATGTGTAAGATATTTTTGTGGAGGGTAATTACACAGAAAGGGCATAATGACGTGGTCCACTTTATCCCAATAGGGAAAGGTATTAAGGGCCAAAGGGGTACGAACCTAATAACCTTCACGTACAGTCCGCTTCCTGGGTCTTAAGCGACCGAGGTTGAAGAGTCCACCTGGGGATAGGTCTTTCAGTATAGGGGTCTTAAACGGCATGTGTGTGTATTGTCTACCCAAACCAATAAACTAAAAATGTCAGATATGGATACCTACCCTATGGGAAGTGATAAGCGACTAAGGAGGTTATCCAATAAGGTCAGCTAGAGGTATAGCGAGCAATAAAATACCTTCTCTCACCATATACGGGGTAAGGTCAGCTAGAGGTATATGCGTGAATGATGGAAGCCTTAACTAGTAGGGCCCGTAGCTAGTGCCCTCTAGTTTATGATAACGTGGAATAAATCACCGAGAGGTATTAATGACCAAATAGGTCCGCATAGGGTCTTAAGTGATTGGGAGAATCAACCCTAAATCAATCTTCTGATAGTAAGGCGTTAAATGATTAAACATGCGTGCACATGGGTAAATAAACTCCATAATTAGGAGTTCACTTCTCGGTTTAATAATTAATTTAAAGGCTTCATAAATATGTATGTGTAAACGTTCTATCTTGGTATTATAATTGGAGATTACCACCTTGGCAAGGGTGGTTAGAGTCGTGCGTAAAGTTTACAAAGTTAGGTTAGAATCACTAACCTTGATAGGCATACATCTTAGGTTGAACCAAACGGGATACATTTGTATTGTACATTTCATGTTCACCAGAATCTCTTTGTTCTGACTCCCCTCCTCATTACAGCCACCCAGGTTTTCTAGAGAAGGCCGGATTCTCACAAGTGTTTAAGTTTGGCTTTCGGTTCTCATTCTCTCTCTTGCTCGGTGTTGGCAATGTGACTTACTTTGAAAAAGGTAGTTACTTTAGTTAATACTAGTTTATCCTGTTTTGTTTCCGTTGTGAGTTTTCTTATCGTACTCTGATTATGCTCAACTCATTTATTCGCAGGTACCAGATATACACGCTCCATGCTTGGATGTGTTTAAGCTTCGATTTTTGTCGAAATTTGGGCATATAAAATGTGAGGTGCTCCAATCTATTGGGTAGCGTAATTCAGAAGACATGTCATTTCTGAGCAGCCATGGTGCTTTGTCAAAGTTTGTTGACATTAGTACGTAATTCCGGCATTACTGAGATTTCTAAATACTTGAACTGGAATCTTGTCTGATTACTTTAGTGAGCCTGTAATTCCTGTAGACTCAAGAAATTAAATGTTAGTTGCCAATGATTCCTTATGCCTGAGCGCGAACAAATCATTGTCGGCTTCAAGTTACGTATGCACTCAAATATTTGCATGTCATCTCATGTGATACAATTGGAGTTTGAAAGTAAACGTAATTGAAACGATACGCTTTAGATATGTGATGGCGCACGTTAGCTTTCGGAAAGTTATCAAATTGAAAGTCGATCATTTGGCGTGTACTCTTGGACTGTTTAAGTTCACGAGTATATGATTGGTTAATGATTCGAGTCAGCTTCGATGATCGAGATTTCAAGAGCATGCATGCGTGATCGTAGCCGTAGTTTGGAAGCGCGATCACGTAAGTTAGTTTTCGAAACGTTGTCAAATTAGGATATGAGCATTCGACATGTACCCTAGAATCGTTCAGATTCGTGACTAGACGGTCGATTAACAACTTGAGTTGGCTTCAACATTTGAAGTTTTCGAAAATTCATATGCACGATCATTGCCACCGTTTGATCTTAGAAGCTTCTCGCAGATCCCGGAGTGGTCAAGTTTGGTCTACCGTTGTCCTCTTCTTCCATTTGTTTTTTGTGCGGTTTTGTTTTTTTATTAATGGGATCAATACAGATCCGGGGTCGATACTGGTCCTATTACTTAGAAATTTATCTAAATTTCTGATTTTTCTCCTCACCTCCCCTATAAAAGATGGATCTGAATTTTTCTCCCCACTTGCCTTTTCGAACTCTAAAAACTTAGGGTAATTTTCAAAACCGAAGAAGCATGAAACCCCCACGCCTTCATTCCAATCGTTGACTAACTTGAACCACCCATTGCGCCTCCATCCTCCATCATTAACACGTGGGTTTCGCCCTTGAGCTTGCATATAAACTAACCCGAACTTTGATTTTACAACCTTGAATTAATTAGATCCGTTTTTCAAACATCTTGATTGAGAACGGAAAGAACGACGAGACATTAGAGTTGGCGGTCGAGGCGATGAATTCTTGTGTCCATGGTAGAGCGGTGTTAGGAGTATGGTGGAGAAATTGGGAAAATAGAGGGAATACTTATTGTTTGTGGATGAAAAAAGAAACAGCAAGTTGTGGGGATACGGAAATGATTTTGTATCCCAGTGACTTGCTGGTTCCTCCTGAGTTTCAAGGATGCAAAACAGTGATTTCATATACCGTATACTCGCTTGAACTAGATGTTTCGAATGTGGAAGAAGTCGGGAGACGAGGATTGGAGAGAGACCAGGTCGGTAGGAAAGGGAGAGCAATGGGATCGGTGATGGTTAATGAAGAAACTTGGAATGTTTTTCCGTGGATACGAAAAGAATTATTATCCCTGGACTTAGCTATTTTGGAGGATGGTCTGTGATGTATTCGGGAATACGAAACCATGATTTCGTATCTTGACACTTAGTTGTTTGGAGTCAAAGGTTCGAGGATGGAAAATTTCCAAGTATGTGGGGGATACGAAACAAAGTTTTGTACCCCAGAAACTTGAGAAAGTTCCAACTTCGAGACTTCCATTCGCGAACTAGAGTCATCATACAACGTTGAGAAATTAGGTTGAGTTTTAAACTGAATGTTTCGTTGCTTGATGCACAAACATTCGCTGTTATCTGGAATTGACTAATATATGCATATAGGATTAGAGCATAAAATCAAACTTTGAACATATTACTAAACCGGGAATTACGGGGGTTCGATTCTCAACTCAATTATGACATATCCAAATTCCATGACCATTGTCGACGACAATGGTGGTTTTAGTTCTAAAAACTAAAAGTCGTGGTCGCATTCCAAAGTCCTTTTAATCATACTAGCATGCATGTCACTGCACATTCCGCATTAGTTCACACTAACATAGGGTTTGCATATTTTGATGTGGTAACTAATGCAATTATTTTCCATATATAGTTGGCAATGGTAATGACAAGCTCTAGATGACTTTGAGGCTTGGCAGTCGAAATCAATGAAGCGTCCCCGAGTTCCTTTGAGTCTTCGTATGATTCTTATCCATCAGATAATGATCACGAGGCCCCTACAGCTTCCACCCCTTCTCAACAAGTAGGCCCATCTAGCGTGCATGATCAAGAAGGAAAATCCGAGGGATTGTAAGATTCTAGCGAGCATGCAGATGAGCCGGTAGTTCGAGGAGGAGCAAAACCTACAGTAGAGGGCCAGTTGGAAGAGAAGGATGCATGCGATGAACATGAAAGCATTATCGTAGCACCAGATATGACGGGAGGTACTGCAATCTTAAGAATTCTTTGATTTCGTTGTCTCGCGAATTTATGAAGTTTCATTGAGAGCGATTTGCACGAAATATGGAATATATTGGGATGATGTCCGGGTTCCTGGAAGGGAGGATAGAGCGCATGCTCCCCGAAGGGGAAGACTTTCTGGAATAGGCATATGTGCTACGTTGGATATGTGCCCCCATCGTGTCCATACGTCAGAGATATTCTGTACTTCTTTCGCCCAGAGCCAACATAACTTAACCTGAACGCCTATGCCTTCCTGCTTGGCACTTACATCTTATAAGTAGAGTAATTGGGAGTAGAATCAATTGGGGAACACATCCATTATCTCTACTCCATGAAGAGAACAAACACCATCTCACCTTCCCTTGCGTACATAGAGGCATAGGCCAACAATCGCATCATCCTGGGATCGTGTAACAAGCTTAGTTATTTTAAACATGATTGGTTCTATGTTCTGTGCCTACTAGAATTTGCTAGAAGATGGCTTGTGGGCCATAAGTGTTTTAATACTTATGTTGTATTTCAAGTCAATTGAGTCGTAGGTTCCAAACTAACTTGAAACTTCATGTGTTGGGTACTCCCCGGATTATGAGGAATGGAGTTTACCTTGAGCAAGCATTAGCATTAGCATTGAGGAATGTGCCGAAGCACTTTCGTAACGCCTAGACCTGCCGGATTTACTTCCTAAGGGCTGCTCGATGAACTGTGGGGATGGAGATAAAGGAGAAATGGGAACGACAGAAGTTGAGGTAAGAGAAGTTCCTCGGGATTCGATGAAAGAGGTGCCTCATGTTTTCCTCCTCGACGTATCCCCGGACGAGGAGGAGATTGCAACAACTCAGGGGATATAGGTGACGAAAAAAGCAAACTTGTGAACAATGTCACTTCCTTTGAACCAACTGAAAACAGAATAAGCAGTTTCAATAGAAGCCCTATTAATATACAGGGGGGAGATCTAAAAAGCTCTGCCCAAAATCCTATCTTACGCTTATCGATCGAACAAACAGGGCTTTCTATCGGTTACTCGATAAGGAAATATGCACCCGGTATAAACATTGGTGATCTATTAGATTGACGAGGCGACCTCTTCCAGAGGTCCATTTCACTCCGACCGAAGGAAGGTATATGAATTTCCAAACTATTATAAACATCCTAGGAGTATTAATAGGGATCACAATGGCGTGGAGGAGTCACCTAACCTATGCTAACAGCGAAATAAGGATCCAGGAAAACGGTGATGAGAAGGAGCTCACTGGAGGAGATGGTTCAGAATCTATTCCCATTCTCTCCACAATAGAGGAGAAGAGGATGGGAGGGGGTTTCAAACCAAGTTCTCTAGTTACGACCTTTGGGACCACCGCGTCAAAGGAGATTGAGCATTAGTTCAAAGGGTTAGACATGGTTCCGATAGATACGTCATCCTTTGGGCTTAGCGAAACCAATGTTGAAAGCTATTGTTGAGCATTAGGGAGGTCACCCCTTCAAGCAAGCCGACATCTGGTCCGTGAGGGGAACATATAGGATACACACAATTGCCAGCACTGCATAACATAACACTTGACTCGTGCATGTGGGATGTTCAATTTTAATTTGAGGTTTGCTTCATGCAGGCGCCATGACTCGGGAAAGTGATATAGATCGAGATCGGAGATACTCTCGACGGTCAAAGGGAAACATGATAGGAAAATTCATTGAAGGTAAACAACTACATATAAAGGGGAAACCCCGCGAGTCTGGGAGAAGCCGTTTCCATCGAGAGCTTCCCCAGGATTCGGCGCCTATGACAATAAGAACGAGACCGGTGGATGTCAAAAGGAGAACGAATATTGTTAGCACAAAACAGTCAGCAGTGATCATCCTCTTACCTTATATTCTAACCCCGCATTGATGGTTATAGCTACGGGCAAGGACATGCCTAGTGGAGGAACATGGACGAGTGGAAGAAGCCATGGGCTGGCACTACCAGAAATCCTGGTTTTTACGGATGAGCAGAAGAAGGAAATCTTAAAGATGCAATTCCCAAGCTTCTACTTTGAGGAAATGATATGGATGCTGAAACGTCATTAGATCCCGTTACATATCGGTAATGACACATAAGACCAGGTATATGATGTTTATAGCCAATGTCGAATCTGTATTATTTCACCAAGAGACTTTCCAAGCTGAATTTTAGGAAGAATGATGAGATCTAGGGTTTACAGCTCAAGGTTTAGATTGAACGGGAGAGTCTTAGAAATCAGGAAGCCGAGATAAGTAAGAAAAGATTTTTATTAGCGCCTATTTCTACGTATTTGAGTAACACATTTATATGCTAACTCTTTGTTGTCGAAATAGATAGACTAAAGATGGAACTAGGAAAGGTTAAGGTAGATATGATCTGGGCTTGTGAAGAGAACAAAGACGTGTTAGCCTCGACCGCAACACGGGAAGCCGCATTGGAGAAGGACAACAAAGTTATTTTTGAGGAGAATATATGGATAATGAAGGACAACGAGGAGGTGCATCGGCTACGAATTGATTGAAGAGTACGTGAGGCTTCGAAAGGAGAATGAGACACTCAACGCTTGATGAAGGAAAATGAAGAGCTCAGACTGGCACTTGCAACATATGGTTATGCACTTGAGCAAGCCAAAAAGGATAAGGAGGCATCAGAGGCTTCGTTTAGGGAAGTGCTCGACCAGTCTGAGGGGGTCAGAGCTGAGTATGAAGCTCAGCTAGAAGAGATCAGAGCCTAAGTCAAGGGAGCTCGAGAGGAGACAGAGAGACATGGAACTGGCAGTTTTGGGACTATATTTACAAACACTTAGACACTACGGTCTCTCATGGGTCGGGAACTACTTTAGGAATCTCACTCTGACTTGGGAAAGGCTGGTTGAAGATGAAGCTGCTACTCGGGAAGTGGAGACAGTAGAAAAGGTGATGTTGATGGACTAATACTTGACAAAAAATGAACGTCGGGTGTTGACGGAAGGAACAAAATTTCTTAAGGAGGACACCAAGAAGGAAGAGGAGGAAAGGTGTACTGCTGAAAAGGGGAAAGAAATTTTAATCGAGAGTATCGTGTTGCTTACATTGCTGCTTCCCCATAGCAACAAGTCATTCCTACTGCTTCCACTGATGGCCCTCCCATCAGCCCCTACTGTCACAGAATATGATCATGATCGCCCATGGCTGGGTGCCACAAGTTTCCTTCTGTCAACTGCCGAAGGGTCAATGCCAAAGGTGCCATACAACAAATGATGGATGGCACACCTACATTCTCTCTGATCCTCCGAAAGATGATAGCAAAAAGTATAAGTAGACTAATTTGTCTACCTCTTCAATGTGCAACTACCTCTAGAGCGAGAACGACAACTGGAATTGAAACTGTAATGGCTGCTGCATCTAGATTTGATGTGGAGGCCTATAAGAGACAGATGCGCAATCTAGGAGGAGGTGTGTGAGATAGAAAAGAATGAATTTTCCAAACTTTTCAATGAGAACAAGGAGAGGCAGGAAGTGGACCCTCAGACAATAAGGTAGGCAGAAGTAGTTGAGCCATCAATGCATGATTTGGTTGAAAAGAAAAAGGCTAAGATATTGGCAAAGTATGAGGAAACCGAGGAGAAGAGTAAAGTCAATGAGGAGGCGAGGCTAAAAGCTCAGGAGGAAGCTAGGGAGAAGTCCAAAGCCGAAGCCCAGGCTAGGATTTAGGAAAAGGCCTGAAAGAAGGACGAGGAGGAGGCGTCCCGAAAAAGGGTGAGGAAGATCTCAAAAGATTGAAGGCTCAGGGAGAGTCGAAGCTGAAGGCCGAGAAGGCAGCGAAGAAAAGTCCGAAAGAGATGCAAAGAAGAAAGCCGAGAAGAAGGCCAGGAAAGCTAAGGAAGAGGCCGAGAAGATTGAAACTTCTTGGGCCATCGTCGAAGTTATCCCTCCTCCACTAAAGGTGATCCTTCCCGAAGCCAAAACCACATATATCAAGGAAGAAGAGGAAGTGCGTCCTCCCCACATCCTTTACCGGTGGCTACGATTTCATGCCTCGCTCCTCTGTGAATCCAACGAAAGAGTTGAAAGGATCCGCAGGGAGCAGTGAAACAAAGAGGAAGAGGAAGGATGAATTGCACGAAAATGAGTCTGACAAGAACTATAAGAGGGGCGGCTCGTCCAAGTGATTGTTGTAACTATTTTTTTTCTAGGCCGATAGTATATGCGAGTATGGCCCTCGTTTTTGGAGGCATGATGTGATTTTATGTACATTGTGTCGTTAGAAAGAATGATAGCTGTATTTTGGTTTCTGAATGAAAATTAGTTAACTTTTCTTACAACACATATGTCTTTAAGTGTTCGAATTTTTTTCTATGCTTTCAAATTTATGTACTTACATAAATGTACTCGTCATTACACTTAAAACCGAGTTGTTCGACACCTCACCCTTGAAAATCTCAAGTCGTGCGAAGTTTGAGTTTGCGTGAAGTCTTGGTATTGGAGGATGCCAATGATGACTGGGGAATAGGTTTCGATTTTGGATCATCTCCTCCATAGGTCGGGTCTACTACACAAAGTTGGCTCCATGGGTAGCCGAGAAGATGGTGCCATTGCGGAAACTGGTGGAGGAGAAATTCCCACCAGGAACACATCCAGAACTGCCACTGGTTGAGTGTCCCGACGTGCCCCTAGCTGAATGGGATGTGGTTGGAGCTCAAGAGGGAGAAAGAGACCATGACGACAACGATGAGGAGGAGTCTTTATGAGGAGAGGGTCCGCTTTCTTCTCCCATTCCGACTCTAATGAGGAAGATGAGGTTGGAAGAAGCTTACAAATCGGTTCTTCCCAAGAGGGCGTCAAAGACCACTGCGTCATGGAATTGTTTAATCTAAGTGCTCGAGTTTTTTTTTTACACACTCTGGCGGTTGTACTCGTGTGACATAACTCGTCATTGTACTTAGATTCGGGTCGGTCGAAACTCCACTCTCGAGAGACTCAAGTCATGTGAAGTTCAAGTGAAATGGTTCCAATTGACCAACTCATGAGCACGCCTAAGCATATGTAGGTCATTCTAAGTCTACTAGACTTAAGATGGTGCCAACGGATTGACTTTTGAGTATGCCTAAGCATAGATAAGTCATTCTAAGTCTATTGGACTTAAGATAATGCCAATAAACTGACTCCTGAGTACGCCTGTGCATAGGTAGATTATGCTAAGTTTATTGGACTTGAGGTGCTTACCCCTGGGCCCAAAGGTAAGCGTGGTTGAGTTCGTTTGATTGCATTTCTGGTAGCGGCACTCCGGCAATCCATGAATGAATCTTGAAGGTAGTGGCTAATGTTATGGCACTTCTCACAAGGATTACAACTAGGTCTGTCCTATCATAACTCAAGAAACTTATTGAAATTAGAACATACAATCAAACTACTTCAGGAAATAAAAACAACTAATTTCATAAGGGGTATAACTTGAGCAAGATGCAGCGTTGTGGGGTCGTGGATCTATGCCACTTATTTTTGCTGCGATCTTGCTCAGTCGAAAAGGCGGTCCTTAAGGATATAGTTGTTAGTCAAAGTCTGGTTGATCGAAATCCTTAGTTAGCGTTGGAAGGCTCGAGAATTTTTCCTAAGGGACCCCGTTGGTACTGCTTAAGATTTTTCTAGCGGATGAGTATTTCAATGTCAACCCTCAGATGGCAGCGTTCGTTTGTGTTGTGGCCATACATACCATGGAACCAACAATATTTTCCATATTCTTTAGTCTTGTCCGACGATTCTCTAGTTTTTGGCTTCATATACTGGTGGGTATTGCAGATTTTAAGATAGATGTTTTCGAGGGAGTCGTTGAGTGGAGTGTAGTTGTAGAAAGATTGGAGTATAGCCTAATACTTCTTCTTATTATGCTTGCTTCAATTGTTTCTATCTGGAGCAGGTATGTTTGGAGCATTGGGATTGGAGCCATTAAGATTTGGACTTCCCCCGAATGTGGATTGTCATAGAAAGGAGCTCAATTCCCATGTGCTTCTTCTTGGCGTAAGAACTACTGTCTTTCTTGTAGAAGATTTTCAAAGCCTCTATTTACTCTTAGTCGATCCATGCCCCAAATTTGGAATCGGGAAGTATACCCTTAGCTTAGCTGGGTGAGGACGACATGAGACTCTGGATCCTCTATTTCAGCCAGGGCATCGTTGAATCTTTCCAAGTAGCTCTTGAGTGGGTCATTGAGTTCTTATAAAATGTCAGAGATTGTCAGGATGGCCTTAGGTCGAGCAACGCGCATCCTGAATTATTTAACTAGCTTCCATGTGACTTGTTCAAAAGTTGAAATGGTTCTCAATGGGAGTCGAGAGAAATACTACAGAGGTGCGCCTTCTAGAGAGATGGGGAAGCACTTGGACTTCACAACGTCGATAGCGCGAGCGGAATTCATGTGTAATTCGTAAAGGTTTATAAAGTTCCAAGGATCTGTTTTCCCCGAGTAAGCTGCTACTTGTGGCATTTCTAAGTGTTTGGGCCGTTCGACATTGAGCGTTGTGACGGGGTTACGCCATGCATTGGTTTACCAATCATTGGTGAAGTGCTCCTGGGATTCCTTCATGATGCTGTGGACTAGGATGGAAAGGACAGGAAGTCGGGACTTTGTTGGATTCTAACGGTCATGATTCGACTCAGGTGTACATAGCCTTGGACGCCTTCTCGGATGGATGTCATCTACATACAAAGAGTGTTCATCCTCAATTCTTTCATTCCACAAAGGTTGATAGGTGGGAACATAGGCCTGGTTTGTTGCATGAAGCGTAGGCGCCAGGTTCTAAATCGAGATAGGTCGATCCTGCAAGGTAAGGGGTTGAGAGAGAATGGTCTGGTCGAGATTAGTCCCATGCACTGTTTCAAATCTGGCAAATACGTCTGAGATCTCCTCCAATATCTCATTTTGGGCTCCTTCCGAAAAGAAACAGCAAATATCACTCTAAATCTCCTTTCGAATATATCGCCCGACATATTGCAATATCGAACGATATATCGACTGAGACGAAATACTGGAATATCATCCGAGATCTTAGTTTTTTTGGTTAAAATTAAAATTTGTGCCTGAACTAGACCTATAGTTAAAAAACTCAAATCTAGCTATATCAATCTTTTGTTATTTTACATTTTGCATGTTAAATGACTATATTTTATGTTCGTGCATGTTTTACAATGCTTATGATTTTCATATTCGTCTTTTTACATACATGTTACTCATTAAATTATGTATTTTATGGTCTATTTATGCTGAATTTTTTAATTTTTTGGGTCCTTTTAATGTTTCCAGTCAAACAATATTTCTGTTTTAAGCATATTACGATTTATAGTATGAATGATCTTTCGCAAAATAAAGAATAATAAAGTTATTTTGCATTTTAAGTTTAAGTTACTATGTTTTTAATAGCATTCATAAAATCATTAACATATCACGTACCCCGAGATTGTTTTGATATGAACTTTCAGACCCGAGACGCAAATCCGAGACGAACTCCCGAATTTTACTCATCTCATCCGAGATCTCCCCGATATAAGACCGAGTCTATAAAATCCCCGAGATGAAACGCGACCGATATCCGAGATTTAAAACCTTGGTCCCATGCCAGAATTGTTAGGATGACGCATTCCATTTCTGATGGCAATTCTGATGTCATTGTGGTCGATTCGTCGACGATGACTTTGGTTACTGTGAGAGGAAACAAAAATAGAGCTCAGTGGGGCGCGATTTGAAGGAGGCCGAGTGATCCTATATGCTTGAAGGTGAGAGATGTCTCGTTGAGCGTGTACCTCTAGTTGTTTCAACAACTCAAGGGTGCGCTCGATTTGCATGATGAGTCTTCTTTGTGTTCCTCCCAATTTCTTCATGGTTTCGACAAATTTGACTCGGGAAACCAAAACCTCAAGAGGTTGAGGCATAGTCATATGCATGGCGCCTGGAACTTCACAAAGTCGAGGTTGAGGATAGTATCCAATTTATCATTGGAAGGTCCAACCATAACATCTTTTCCTTTCTTATCCATCACGAGCAAACTAGGTAGGTAAGCCGAGAAGACCTAAGTAGCACTCCAAGCTCTAAATGGAAGACAGAAAGAAAAATGTGAAGTCTTTAAGTCCTCATTGAAAGCGCCGGAATGTTGATGTGCAAAAATGGGCGCAATGCCCAATGAGTTCCAAAATAAAAAAAATAAACATCCAGAATGGAAAACGTGCGCGAAAGAAAATAGCATAGTATTATAGTGGTTCGGTCTGTAAGGGCCTACATCTACTTCAAATGGGTTTGCTCTTTTATTATGTTTTTTGAACAAGTTTACAATGGTGGTAACAATAGTTCCATGTTACTAAAAAGACAATGGTAGAAAAAAGGTTCTAGCATGTCCAAAATGGAGGCGAGTTCCTTCTTTTCGAAATGCTTATGCAGCCCAAAATGATCCAAGTGTACAAGAAGTAGCTTGTTCCTTCTTCCTAGAGTGATGGAGAGTGGTAGAGACACCCAAGAAAGCTTATCTTCTTCTCAAGGGGTTCAAAGAGCTTGGAGCCAACCTTTTCATGCTGGAGGTTGAAATATAGGAGAGATGAAGGAAGTGGAGCAGGCAGGTGTAGGTAGGATGTGAGGCCCATGCCCACAATTCATGATCCTGGATCGGTATTGGTCTTGAGACTTAGCTTCTTTGTTGCTCTTTACTTCGAATCTCTGAAAAAATGTGTATTTCATATCCTATGAATACTTGGTTGGGTTCGTATCCCCTGGGCACTTTGAAGCTGTGACTTTGATTCTTTAGTATCCTGATGGTTTGGTGTTTGTGCTGATCCGGAAGCTTTGCTATAGGGATACAAATTTTGGATTGGGATACGAAATCATGGAGTGTAGGCTGGATATGAAATGTGGTGGTGAGATTTGGGGATACAAAATGGAGGGTGCGAGTCAGCGATATGAAATGTGGTGGCGATATTTGAGGATACAAAATGGAGGGTGCGAGTTTTGGAAGGAGGCATATACCGATCCCGAGTACTTAGGCAGATTTGAGCAATTTTGACAAACCGCGACGACTGTTCTCATATGACTCCATCTGGACTTTGTTCCTCGGTATCTTGGCGACACTTTTAGCCTGTTAAACCATAGGATGGACCAAGTCATGTAGGCTAGAGATGCTTTTGGTAGCTGGGACAAACGGTTAACACCATAAGTTTCTCACTTTCCCCCTCCCATAATCCTCCCTCCTTATATTATATTTCAAGTGAAATAGCCTCTAAGGAGGACCTATTAATTAGTTCATTATGTACAAACCTCATTTCTTCATCCATCACATAACTCCTATTTAATTTATCTTTTAATTATTGAATAATGTTCACCAAAATTTGGGGATGTTACAACATTCTTCCTTGGTCAGCTTTGTTCTATTTCTTTGATTATTCTTTATGCAGAATTCATTTACTTCCATGGAATCCTTGTTTATCTCTATAAATGTCTCCATGATATATATGAAATAACTACACAACTTGGGGATACATTAGTAGTAATATTTATATGATTGTTGTCATTAGAATCAATATTTAGAGTTTTAACAATCTCCCTTTCTTTGATGATGATAACCATATAAATATTTAAGAGACAAAATATAATAATTTATATTCGCTCCCTTTGACTCTATATACTTTCTCTATCATTTTGCCTAGTATATCTCTACAATTTCCCCGCTTGTCATCAACAGAAAAGGTGAAAAGTAATTATTTTATCACAACGTTTAGACAATAAGTGTAAAGTTCGAATATAGAGATGAGTGTATGTATGAATAGATCTTGTGATGTGAATCAAAATAGATATAAAGCATGAAAAAAATTATTTAAAATAATAGAAGTTTTAAAGTTGTTGACTTTCCAATGCCAATCCTTTCGAATAATATACAATTCACCATCTTTGTATTAATCTTGCTTGGTTTCTATTTCTTGGTACATGAAATATATAAAATACATGCAGTGGTACCCTATTTGTTTTGGTTCCATGGTGTTAAGTTTTGTGAAGCCAAATCCATGAAGAGTTTGGGTAACCTTTCAAAGTATGATTATTGGATAAATAATCCATATTAATAAAGTTATTAATATATTTATATTCCTCATTATTATTTAACCTTTTAGGAACCCATAAATTAATAGACTTACAAGGTGATTTAAACTTTAGTTTCCTAGAAATTGTTTTGAAGTTCTTTACTAGGTACCCTTAACAAATTTAGTACATTGAGTACAATTTTTCTTTGATTTGGGCATATGAGTGTACCTAAGTCCATGTTTATTATTCGTCGATTTACATGCAAAAAATATTTTTTCTATATTATTCTACCCTTTGTAAAATTTATCAACATCGATTTTTATTTTATTAATATTGATATTACAATTAAACACAACATTTTCCAGATATGTTATTTTGTCATTCCGGTCAGTGATCTCTGCCATCATTGGAAGACTTTCTGAATTTAAGAACTAATTTTCACTTTTCAGTTTTTCAAAACTCTCATGTGTTTATTTTTTCTCATTTTTATGTCCATTAAATCTTTCAGTTTCATCTTCTAAACATTGTTTTTCTTTGTCTAATCTTTTATTAAACATTTTTAGCTTATCCATCTCTGCTAAACTATTCTCTTACTCTTTCCTAAGCATTTTATATCCCTTGTACATACAATTTAAGAAACTAATAAATTATTTATTAAAATGCCATGCCCGGTTATCCTCTGCAATGAAGCACATGTTGGCATTTTTACCTTGAATCACAATCACTTGATGATGTATCAAAATCATCCCACGTTGCGCTGAAATCACTTTTCCTCTTTTTACTAAAAGTGTTTAAAAAGAACTTTGGTTTCTTTTTATTCGGACAGTCTCTTTACAAATGATAAAGTTTATCACATTCGAAACACTTAACAACATTTCCACTTCTGGAATTATCGTTATTAGTTTTTCAAAGTTTGTTCATTTTCCAATATTTTAATAATTTCTTACAATTCCTGAACATGAAATAAGTTTCCTCATCATCGATTTCGTGTTCTTGGTTGTTGTTTTAGAATTAAAAGCTGTCAATGTGTCATTCTTATTTGTTTGACTCTCTTTCCTAACTTACAACATTACTTCAAAGGACTTTAAATTACCAATTAAATCTTCTATTTTCATAGTACTAATATCATTTCCTACTTTGATTGCTAGAGTTTTAGATTTCGTTCACTAGAAAGTGAATAAAAGATCTTTTTGACTTAGTCCTTTTCAGTAATTTTCTTTTCTAATGATATTAATTCATGTACTATATCCTGAAATCTAAAATACATATCAGAAATATACTCGTTTGGTTTGGAAAGGTTAACATAGATTATTTTTTACTTTGCTAGTGCCCTCATGTGTAACTTGTAATGTTCTCTGAATTTCGTATGTGGACTTACAAATGGAGACTCGATTAAATTCATTTTTATCTAAAGAGAAAAGTAAAATGTTCAGGGCCTTTGCATTACTTAGTGCTTGTTCATTTTTGTCTAGTTTCCATTATGACTATTTAGTTTGGAGCTCAGCGTACTTAGTTTGGGTAATGTTCCACTAAATCATTAGACTACAAATAAAATTTCATTCTTCAAGCCCATTCACAATTACTACCACTAAATAGAGACAATGTATTGGTAGATTTCCCTTCTATAAAAGTGTTAGTAGTATCACTAGCCATTAAAAAAAAATCTAAAAGTAAGGTTATGAACAATTTGAAAAATCTTGCTTTGCTACCGATTATTGGATTTTAAGTCTATTTGAACACTAGAGGGATAATGCGTATTTTCAAATATATAAAACTAACTTGTGAATTTAACACTATATCTACTCAAATTGAAAACTTAAAGATGTAAGTAAAAAAATGAAATGTAGTAAAATAAATAATATTTGGATTTTTATCGTGGTTCGAATTAACCAGTCATACATCCAGTCCTTCACTCCACCATGCATAATTCAACTATAACTGCTTGCTTTCCACGGGTGGCAAGAACACCTTTGCAATATTTGATTTCATAGGCCATAAGATACACCTTCTTGATTTCACAGGCTATAAGAACACCTTCTCCTTTTCACAAACAATAACAGACTATGAAACATAGTTGTATCTTCAATACTAGTTTTTATAGATTTGATACAATGGTCATGTAGACCTCTAATGACATACATGAATTCTTTCAGAAATATGATGAAATCAAAGAGAGAATGATATGAATTCAAATCAGTGAAGAAATAGAGCATAATGATATTGATTTGCAAAGATAATGGAAGAGGATTCAATGGGTTTCTTATGAAAAAATACGAAAGAAAATAATGAAGTGAAAATTGACCAATTTTTTTTTCCGAAGCATTTATATAGTGGTTGAAGAGACATGTATTTTGGTGAAGAGATGGCAGTAAAATCTTTTGATTGAATCATAAAAACAATACCCAACTGTTATATTCGGTGCATTGGGCCATATGCCGACATGCTAATGTTGCAAATTTCAGATTCTTAAAGGAATCCGAAGCACCAATAAGTGTTGCAAATTTTAGATTCTTCAAGTAACCTATTGTTTGTGAACTCTTGTGATTTGATTAAAGTCGATTGTTGATGTCCTTCAAGTATAATTACCACAATATCTTTAATTGGAGTTTCTAAGTTCAACCAACTACTCAACATTTCAATTGCCTCTATTCTTTCAGCATTCTTCTTCAATCAATTTTGTTCTTCCATTGCTCTGATTATTCTATATATGGAATTCATTTGTTTCCATGGAATCCTTGTTTATCTCTATAAATGTCTCCATGGTATATCTGACATAGCTACACAATTTGAAGATACATTAGTAGTAATATTTATATGGTTGTTGTCATCAAAATCAACACTTAGAGTATTAACAGTTGATACCTTTAACATTTATCTTAGCATGTTCTGAATCCATTCCTTATCCAGCATGAACAGATGTACCTTCTCATTCCTCTCGGTCCACATTCAATAGTTATTCCTCTTCCCTTCACTATTAATGGTAATTGTATCACGTTAAATTATCAATTTGGTTAAAATACCGTGTATTTGTAATGAAATTATTAGTTTTTCTTCTTTCGTAATTTTTATATCCTAGGGCTTCGATTATGTTTTGAGGAGGCTTAAATTATCAGCCGAAGAAAAAGGAGGTCCATTGATAACTATGAGTAGGATGATAATGGGCTTCATCTTTGTTCTTTCATAATTTTATATTATACGACTTCGATTATGTTTTGCCTGAAATTTCAATAATGAGTTTATGACAAGAAGCATCAAATCAGAACGATGTATCGAAAGTTAAAGGGTTCATTTAGATAAGTGAAGAATTAGATGAAGATAGACTAGTACAGTTTTACTTAACATTTGATAAATTTCTACTTTTTAGTAAAATTTTATTTTATAAATATCTCAAAATTTTATTGTGGTTATGTTTAGTCATTAAAATCATATTTTAGATGATCTATTCGCCTCGTCTTTAAATTAATGCTAAATTGAATATTGTTTTTTTAACTTTAGAGCAAACCTTTTGTTTTTTTTCTATAATTGAACGATTTAGCTTTAAAAACAAACACATGCCATGTAATATGTGAAATGTTGACGTTTAGTTTCTTTTATGTTTCTAATACATTTTTTGTTCAAATGTTAGATTTGGTGCTCTCCTTCAAATTGGACAAAACTACCTATTTATCTTTTGCATTCCCTCCATTACAGGTTATGTATGTATTAGAATATTTCTTTTTCCATTCATGTACTATTGCATTTCAACTTTTTGAGAAAATGTCACATGATCTTGCAAGAAATTGGTACTAATTTTTTTGGATATTTCTAAAAAGTTATATCAAACTAAGCAATTGATTAATGCTAATATTACTTTAGCATAACTATCAGTCTACACTATGTAATACGATATGTTTAGCTCAGTAGCTATTCATTAAATAATTCTTGGTTGAAAATAGCTTTACATCAATTTATTTATGTTTGAAATATTTTTTCCATTAGATCTAGAGTCATATCTTTATCGGCTTTTATTAAATCCTAAATCTTTGTCCTAAATTTGGAAATCTTATCGCTTGTAAGACTTGTAGTTATAAAAAAACAATCTCTATAAATGAAGCTTTTAAGATAGTTAAATTCAAACTTGTATTATTTGGCTGAATGTAAAGAACCCTTACTAACAACAACTTCAAAATGCATTTAACGGAAAAATCAGAGGTGCTTGGAAATAATCTCTTAATAATATTGTTGGAAATGTTTTTATTTATGAAATGAATTTATTAAAATAATTAAATACAAAATTTAATGGTAATTTATTTATGAACCATTATTATAATCGAGTCGTTGCAAGTTTACAATGGTAATATATTATAAATTATTATTACAATTGAATCGTCGTACTTATAGAACGATAATATATTTATGTGACATTATTATTGAACTTGTATAAAAGCTAGAGGTATTACAATATTGTTTTAAATTTAAATAAGTTAAAATAATTAATATTCCATCACTTTAGTAATGCATACAATTTCCATTCTATCTATTGGAATGATAGATAAACAGGAGAGAAATGAGAAGAAAAAAAAGACATTCTACTTTTTCTTCTTCCTTCAAAAATAGTATAACAGACATTTTTCTGTTTCTTCTTCCTTCAACAAAACAAAACATCCTGAGCATTATTTCAGAGTGCAAATCAGAACCGACTATGACATTGCAAATAGGGTGATATTTTTCATATTAGAGAGTGTTTTATCCTAAAGTTGACAGTGTTTGTTTTTTCAAATCTACTTTGTACCTTCTAGTAGAACGCTGAAGTGTCTTCAAGAGAGCGGCAACGTACACGATTCAGTCGAAATTCATTATTTCAAACAAATTAAAGACGTTCCAGAAAACAACTTTAGTGGTAACTATTGTTGGAAATGTTTTACAAACATTAAGTGAATTATTAAAAAAATCTTGAATAAGTGTAAGAATGGCTCCTATATGGGAATAGTCCCACATCATGGGATTATATAGAAGAGGCAAGCTTTTATACTTGTTTCTAAGAAATCATGTTGGGGCCTTGGGCTCCCAATACATGCATTGTTGTGAGGAGGGAGACCATGCATCATATGACCACCACACACGCGCGCACGACCGACGACTCGACCCGACCCGACCCGGCCCGGCCCGGCCCGGTCCGGTTCGGCTCGGCTCGGGCTTGGGCTTTGTGGTGTAGACACTTATATTTTTTGGACCATAAAACTTAGCCTTTTTTGAACCGTTTTTATGGAAAAAGATTTCTGCAACGGTAAAAAATTATATCCCCCAAATTTTAGCGGCCCACTAATCTGTAAACCCAAACCCTAATTTTCGTTCTATATATTGACATTAGCCTCAGACGAGAAGATTACCGAATTGAAAATTCTCTCTTCTCTCAGCCGCCATTAAAATTCTCTTCTCAGAAATTTTCGAGCAATTTTTTTCAGAAAGTGCAAATCTGCACCGATTTGTTGTGCAAGCAAATCGGTTATTGTTTTTGAGGCTGTTTTATCCTAGAGGCGGCGGCGAAGGAACGAACTGGTTTGCACCTCCGGCCAGATCGCCGAATCGTCTTCAAGAAAGCGACCTAGTCCGCGACTCAGCCATTGTTTCCCAACAATTTGAAGACGATCTGAAACAATGGCTTCCAATTCAACCCTAGACGATTCTGCTCCACCCTCTGCTTTCCAGAACCCTCTTGTGACGGCTGCTCCTTTCAGATTTGAAGGCTTGCATTTCAAACGATGGCGTCAGAAGATGGAGTTCTTCCTCACCATCAGAAAGGTTGTGGCTGCGCTGACTACTGACAAACCGCAGCTTCCAGATAAACCTGCTGAGACTGATGCAGCGAACATGGCATCATGGACCGAACAGTCAAAGCAACTGCAGACCTGGACTGAACAAGATTATCTATGCAAGAACTTTATTCTGAACGGACTGAGCGATGATCTGTATGATTATTATAACTCAGATGAAAAGACAGCAAAGGAGATCTGGGAAGCACCGAAGAAGAAATATGGTACAGAGGAGGCAGGGGCAAAGAAATATGCTGTGAGCCGCTATCTAAAGTACTAGATGACTGATGATAGATCGGTAGAGATGCAGTCTCATAAGCTGCAGAAAATAGCTCATGAGATCATCTCCGAAGGTATGGTCTTGGACGAACAATTTCAAATTGCTGTTATCATTGACAAATTACCCCCAAGCTGGAAAGATTTTAAGAATGTCTTGCGACATAAGACTAAGGAATTTTCCTTAGAAAGCTTGATTACACGCCTCCGTATTGAGGAGGAGGCACGCAAACAGGACCAGAAAGAAGAGGTGCTGATTGTGAATAACAACAGTACTAAGAAGACCACTCCCGCTGTTCTGAAACCAAATCAGAAATCTTTTAAGAATCAGAACAGGCGCAACAAACAGAATGGGAATCCGCAAGGAAACCCAAAAGGACAGCAGAAACCAGCCCAAAAGAATGACTCTGGACAGTTGTTTCTTTGTTACAACTGTGGAAAACCAGGGCATATGGCACGAAAGTGCCGGAACAGGCCAAGCTCTGCACCGCAGGCTAACCTGACTGAGGAGCCTCTTACGGCTATGGTTACTGAGATTCACCTTGTTGGTGGATCAGAGGGTTGGTGGGTAGACACTGGTGCTTCTCGCCATGTCTGCTATGATCGTGGCATGTTCTCTACATACACGGGTGCTGAAAATCAGAAAGTGCTGTTGGGAGACTCTCACACCACTACAGTTGCGGGGATTGGAAACGTGGAACTCAAGTTCACCTCTGGAAAAACTGTAATTCTGAAAGATGTTATGCACACTCCAGAGATAAGAAAGAATCTGGTCTCTGGCTTCCTCCTTAATAAGGTTGGTTTCACTCAAGTTATTGGGGCTGATTTGTACACTCTTACTTATAATGGAACTTTTGTGGGAAAGGGTTATGCTTGTGAGGGTATGTTTAAACTGAATGTTGAATCTAATAAAGTGACTACTTCTGCTTACATGTTGTGTGATTTTAATATCTGGCATTCTAGATTATGTCATGTTAATAATCGAATTATTCGTAACATGAGCACCCTAGATATGATACCAAAAATGATAGAATCTGAATCTGATAAATGTGAATTCTGTACACAAGCTAAAATCACAAAGAAACCTCACAAATCTGTTGATAGAGTTTCTGAACCCTTAGACTTGATTCATTCTGACATATGTGAACTTGATGGCACTTTAACTAGACAGGGACATCGTTATTTTATCACTTTTATTGATGACTGCTCTTATTTCACATATGTATATCTTATGAAAAATAAAAGTGATGCTTTTGACATGTTTAAAACATTCAAAACTGAGATTGAGAATCAAGCAAATAGAAAAATTAAGAGACTTCGTAGTGATAGAGGAACAGAATATGAATCTAATTCTATTCTGGATTTCTATAAACAACATGGTATAGTACATGAGAGAACTGCACCTTACTCACCTGAAATGAACGGTAAAGCAGAAAGGAAAAATAGGACCTTTACCGAGCTAGTAGTTGCCATATTATTAAATTCTAGTGCAGCAAAACATTGGTGGGGGGATATTTTATTGACTGTATGCTACGTTCTGAATAGAATCCCTAAATCTAAGAATAAAATTTCACCTTATGAAATTTTAAAGAATCATAGACCCAATGTCTCATACTTTAAAACTTGGGGTTGTTTAGCATATGTTCGCATTCCAGACCCTAAGAGAATAAAATTGGCAAGTAGAGTAAATGAATGTGCATTTATAGGCTATGCTATTAATAGCAAAGCATATAGATTTTATGACCTTAATGCACATAATATAATTGAATCAAATGATGCCGATTTTTATGAAACTAAATTTCCTTTCAAATTAAGGAATAGTGGGGCCACTTCAAATATGCCTATTAGAACAAACTTAATGAAAATTCTGAAGCTGAACCTAGAAGAAGTAAAAGAGCAAGAACCATAAAAGACTTTGGTTCAGATTTTTGTGCTTTTACTATTGAGGAGGATCCTATAAACCTCCAAGAAGCCTTATCTTCTTTAGATGCCGATTTCTGGCAAGAGGCTATAAACGATGAGATGGATTCTTTAGAATCCAATAAGACTTGGCACTTGGTAGATTTACCCCCTGGTTGTAAGTCTATAGGCTGTAAATGGGTACTTAAAAAGAAATTAAAACCTGATGACACTATAGATAAATATAAAGCACGACTAGTAGCTAAAGGTTTTAAACAAAAGGAAAATATAGACTTCTTTGACACTTTTTCACCTGTAACTAGAATAACATCCATTCGGGTATTAATCTCACTTGCTTCCATTCATAATTTACTTATACACCAAATGGATGTTAAAACTGCTTTTTTGAACGGTGAATTAGACGAAGAAATTTATATGGACCAGCCTGAAGGATTTGTAGTACATGGTCAAGAACATAAAGTATGTAAATTGGATAAATCATTATATGGTTTAAAACAAGCACCTAAACAATGGCATTAAAAATTTGATAACTTAATCATTTCAAATGGTTTTAAAGTTAATGAAAGTGACAAATGCATTTATTACAAATCTGAGAATGACATTTGCACTATTATATGCCTTTATGTAGATGACCTACTCATTTTTGGGTCAAATATTCATGCCATAAACTCAGTCAAATCCTTATTAAGTGTCAATTTTGATATGAAAGATCTAGGTGAAGCGAGTGTAATCCTTGGTATTAAGATTACTAGGTCAGAAAAGGGAATTTCTTTGGATCAATCTCATTACATTGAGAAGATACTAAAGAAATATAATTACTTTGACTGTAAACCTGCAAGTACAAGATATGATCACAGTGTAAAGTTATTTAAGAACACTGGTGAAGGTGTAAGACAATCTGATTATGCGAGCATCATTGGCAGCCTTCGGTATGCCACTGATTGTACTAGACCCGACATTGCCTATGTCGTGGGATTATTGTGCAGATTTACCAGTAGACCTAGTATAGAGCACTGGCAAGCTATTGAAAGGGTAATGAGATACCTTAAACGAACCATGAACCTTGGATTACATTATGAAAGGTTTCCAGCTGTACTTGAAGGATATTCTGATGCAGACTGGAATACCTTATCCGATGATTCTAAAGCGACCAGTGGCTATATATTTAGCATCGCTGGAGGAGCTGTTTCTTGGAAATCCAAGAAATAGACTATTTTGGCTCAGTCTACTATGGAGTCTGAGATGATTGCACTAGCTACAGCTAGTGAAGAGGCAGAGTACTTGAGAAATCTGCTAGCTGAGATTCCCTTATGGGAAAAACCGATACCGGCTGTGTTGATACATTGCGATAGTACCGCGGCTATTGCAAAAGTTCAGAACCGATATTATAACGGTAAGAGACGACAAATACGTCGTAAGCACAGTACGGTTAGAGAACTACTTTCCACAGGTACCATTAGAGTGGATTACGTACGTAGTGAGGAAAATTTGGCAGATCCTTTGACGAAAGGACTGTTCAGAGAGAAAGTCCATAACTCTTCTAAAAGAATGGGACTATTGCCCTTAGATTGTTGAGTCACGCACAATGGTAACCCGACCTAAATGACTGGAGATCCCAAGAACTAGGTTCAATGGGTAATAACAAGTTGTGTAGTGATATGAGTTGAACATGCTATTTAATAAACCAAGAAGCATGTATTCCTGAAGTGATTAGAGGATGAGTTAATAGAAACTCTTAATGAGATCTATACTCTATGTGGAGTGGAGTGCCTACCTTCAGGAGTGCTCTTGATAGACTCACCTTTGTGAATGTGGAAATGTGGCCGTTTCCTATGGAGTTTCGGGCAAAACTCCTAGAGCATTCACTAAACTAGGATAGACGTGCATGGCCGTAAATGCACGGGCTTATTTGATTGCACTATAGAAAAGGTTGTGTGTGGTTTGATGTCAGGAATAGAGTTCAAGACTACGTGTCACTCTAGTAAAAAACTGAATCTTATTCACTATGCAAAGGTTCAAGTCGAAAGACACCTTTGTTTATGCACAATCTTATGTTTTTAAGAAACTGCTCGAAAATATTTTTAAAAAAATTCAAGTGGGGGATTGTTGGAAATGTTTTACAAACATTAAGTGAATTATTAAAAAAATCTTGAATAAGTGTAAGAATGGCTCCTATATGGCAATAGTCCCACATCATGGGATTATATAGAAGAGGCAAGCTTTTATACTTGTTTCTAAGAAATCATGTTGGGGCCTTGGGCTCCCAATACATGCATTGTTGTGAGGAGGGAGACCATGCATCATATGACCACCACACACGCGCGCGCGACCGACCGACTCGACTCGACCCGGCCCGGCCCGGTCCGGTTCGGCTCGGCTCGGGCTTTGTGGTGTAGACACTTATATTTTTTGGACCATAAAACTTAGCCTTTTTCGAACCATTTTTATGGAAAAAGATTTCTGCAACGGTAAAAAATTATATCCTCCAAATTTTAGCGGCCCACTAATCTGTAAACCCAAACCCTAATTTTCGTTCTATATATTGACATTAGCCTCAGACGAGAAGACTACCGAATTGAAAATTCTCTCTTCTCTCAGCCACCATTAAAATTCTCTTCTCAGAAATTTTCGAGCAATTTTTTTCAGAAAGTGCAAATCTGCACCGATTTGTTGTGCAAGCAAATCGGTTATTGTTTTTGAGGTTGTTTTATCCTAGAGGCGGTGGCGAAGGAACGAACTGGTTTGCACCTCCGGCCAGATCGCCGAATCGTCTTCAAGAAAGCGACCTAGTCCGCGACTCAGCCATTGTTTCCCAACAACTATTGATGATAAGACACAGACCTTAATGTTTCAGATGCTCATGGTCGCTTATGCACCCTCCAGATTCGAGGGTCTCCTTTTCAAGCATTGGAATCAAAAGATGGAATTTTTTTGACATTGAGGAACGTAGTTGGTGTGATCACTACAAAAAAACCAACAGTACTAGAGAAGTCACTGAAGCTGATGCACAACAACTACAGATCTGGCTGGAACAAAACCAAAAACTGTAGAATTAGACAAAGCAGTATTACCTTTGCAAGAACTTCATACTCAATGTCCTAACTGACGATCTTATGACTACTACAGTTCAGAAAAGGCCGCTATGGAGATCATGGAGGCACTGTAAAAGAAGGATAATAAAGAAGAAGTTGGAGCAAAAAAATATTCCATTAACCGCTATCTCGAATGTCAGATGATGGACGATAGGCCAGTGTAGACGCAGTCTCATGAACTTCACAGAATAGCTCATGAGATCATCTCCAAAGGTACGATTATTGATGAGAACTTCCAAGTTGTTGTTTCTATAGATGAACTAACCCCTAGTTGGAAGGAATTGAAAAATAATACATAATCTTTCATTTGGAAAGCTTGAAACTCGCTTCCATACTATAGAGGAATAATGTAAACAAGACAAGTCATGTAAACAAGATATGAAGGAAGCAATGCTTGTTGTTACAGGCAACACTAAGAAAGTTGCATTTATGAAACCAAATCCTAACAGTTTTAAGAATCAAAACTGCAAAAACAAAAACCACCAAAAAAGGATAACTCTAGACAATTGCTTCTTTGCTACAGCTGTGAAAAACCAGGTCATATGGGCACACAAGTGTACGAACAAACCGTACCCTACAATGCAAGTTAAGATGACTGAGGAGCCTCTAACTAATATGATTGCCGATGAGATTCACCTTATTAGGGGATCAGAGGGTTGTTAGGTAAATATTGAAGTGACACGCCATGTCTGCTATGGCATAATATATCCAAAACACACATGGAGATTGAGAACAAGAAAGTGTTGTTGTGAGACTCTCTCACTGCGATTATTGCTGAGATTGGAAGTGTAGAAATAATGTTCACCTCTGAGAAGACCGTCATTTTGTAGGACGTAATGCACACTTCAAAGATGAGAAAAAATCTTTTTTCAATTTATCTTCTTAATAAGGATAGTTTTACACGGACTATTAGGGCTAATATGTACACCTGCACTATGAATGGTATGATTATGGGAAGGGGTTATGCAACTGATGGTACATTTAAATTGAATGTTGAATGTAATATAATTTTTTTTCTTCTGCTTATATATTGCGTGAATTTAATACCTGACACTATGTATTATGTCATATGAATAAACATATAGTTCATAACATCAGCACCTTAGATCTTATCCCTAAAATGTCACAAACTGATTTTGATAAATGTGAATTCTTAGTCAATCAAAAATCATTAGGAAACCATGTAAATCAGTTGATAGAGTTTCTGAACCTTTTGATTTGATTCATTCTGATATATATGAGTTTGACGGAACTTTAACTAGATATGGACACTGTTAAGTTATCACTTTTATTGATAAATGTTCTAATTTTACTTATGTATACCTCATGAAAAATAAAAGTGATCCATTTGATAGATTTAAGTCGATTAAAACTGAAATTGAGAATCAATCTAGTAAGAATATTAGGAGACTTTAGATTTACAAAGAAACAAAATGGTCGGGAGTCTAGTTTATTTACTGATTTCTATAATTGCATTGTATAACTCATCAGAGAACTGCACCTTATTCACCTGAAATGAATGGTAAAACTGAACACAAACCTTAAAACCTTTATCGAGTTAGTTGTTGCTATCTTATTGATATTGGGTGCAGCAAAACATTGGTGGCGGTATTTAATTAACAATATGTTATGTATTGAGTAGAATCCCTAAATCAAAAAGTAAAATCTCACCTTTTGAAATTTTAAGAAATTATAAACCTAATGTATCTTATTTTAGAACTTGGGGATGTTTAGCGTATATTCGTATACCGAACTCTAAGAGAATAAAACTAAAAAGTAAAGCATGTGAATGCATATTTATTAGCTATGTTATTAATAGCAAATCACATAGATTTTATAACTTGGATACACATAATATAATAGAATCTAATGATGCGAATTTTTATTAGTCTAGATTTCTTCTTAAACTGAGGAATAGTGAGGGCATGATAAGTAACATCATGCCTATTAGAAAAGAACTTAATGAGCCTTATGAAAATGAAACTGGAGGATGTAAAAGAGGAAGGACCACACAAATTTTTTGTTTGAATTTTTGTGCTTTTACTATAGAGGATGATCCCTTAAACCTCCAAGAGGCCTTATCTTCCTTAGATGCCGACTTTTGAGCAGATGCTATAAATGATGAAATGGATTCTTCAAAATCCAATAAGACTTGCACTTAGTAAATCTACCACTTGATTGTAATTCTATAGGACGTAAATACGTACTCGAAAAGAAATTAAAACCTGATGGCACTGATGATATTTGTAAAACCCGCTTAGTAGCTAAAGGATTTAAGGAAAGAGAAAATGTAGAATTTTTTGACATATTTTTACTTGTAACTAGAATTACATCCATTCGAGTGCTGATTTAGCTTGCGTCTACTCATAATTCAATAATACACTAAATGAACGTTAAAACTGCCTTTTTAAATGGTGAATTCGAAGAGGAAATCATGTAGACTAACCTGAAGGATTTGTGGTTTATGGTTAAGAACATAAAATTTGCAAGTTATATAAATCATTATATGGCTTAAAACAAGCACCAAAACAATAACATGAAAGATTTGATAAATTAATAATCTCACACGGTTTCAAAGTTAATGAAAGTGACAAATGCATTTACTACAAATTTGGGAATGACATTTATACTATCATATGTCTGTATGTAGATGATCTACTTACTTTTAAGTTAAACATTCATTCCATAAACCCTATTACATCTTTGTTAAGTGCCAATTTTGTTATGAAAGATCTAGGTGAAGCAAGTGTAATCCTTGGTATTAAAATTACTAGGTCCGAAAAGGAACTTTCTTTGGATCAATCTCATTATATCGAGAAGATTCTAAGAAATATAATTATTTTGACTGTAAAGATGCATGTACATCATATGATCCTAGTATAAAGCTATCTAAGGACACTTGTGAAGGTGTAAGATAGTCTGATTATGCGATCATCATTAAAAACCTTCAGTATGCCATTGATTGTACTAGATCCGACATTGCCTATGTCGTGAGATTATTATGTAGATTTGCTAGTAGTCTTAGTATATAACACTAATAAGCTATTGAGAGGGTCATAAGATACCTAAAATGAATCATGAACCTCAGGTCATATTATGAAAAGTTTTCAGCTGTCCTTGAAGTTTACACCAATGCAGACTAGAATACTTTATCTAATGATTCAAAAGTAACCAGTGGATATATCTTCAGCAATGCTGGAGGATCTATTTCTTGGAAATTCAAGAAATAAACAATTTTGGCACAGTTTACTAGGGAGTATGAGATGATAGTACCAACCACAACTAGTGAAGAAGCAAAGAACTTAAGAAATCTGCTAGTTGAGATTCCTTTATGGAAACGACTGATACCGGCTACTTGATCCATCGCGATTGTACTGGGGCTATAGCAAAAGTACAGAACCATTGTTGCAATGGTAAGAGATGACTAATACATCTAAGTGCAGTACTAATAGTAGTGATGAGAATTTGGAAGATCCTTGGATAAAAGAACTGCTCAGAGTGAAATTCCTTAGAACTTTTAAAAGAACGAGAACATTGCCCTTAAATTGTTAAGCTGTAACGACCCGATTTCCCCGACCTTCGAACCAACCATAAGCCACACAAGTCCAATCCAAAAGACAGGCAAGCTAGGATTGTTATGAGAATACGACGCATCAGAACATAGAGAAAGAGAATATTTCTTTGCTATTACAACAATTTACATCAGGGTGCAAGAATATATCATAGTACAAACAATATACACATCGAAAAATATCAGAGAATAAATTACAGAACAACGGAAATATAATGCATAAGTACAAAGTGCAGCAGAAAAAACATCAACTAACACAGTTGAAGGAAATACATAGATACAAACATTACAAAGGATAGCTCCAGCCATAATCCAGGATCTGTTGAATAGATATCTGCAAAACCAAAACTATTAGTTGCCCATATGGAAAATATGGGCACCCAAAGTTTAGGTGGGAAACAATAAACTTCGAGTCAGCCATGGGACTGGTGTGAGAACTAAACCAGTTATTAAACTTTATTTTAAAATTTGGTAATTCATGGGACTATGCCATATAACATGGAACAGGTTTACTCCACATGAATACCAGTACATAAAAAAACAACCCAATGCTAAAAAGAAAAATGAAGCTATTATAAGACTCAAGTCCCATCACACAAAGCAAGCGCAAGTCGGAGGATAGAGTTTTACCTTATAATAGCCAAACATGTTTGATATGCAGAAATTTTCTTTTGTATTATTATAAGTGCATAGTGCATAAAACAATTTCAAAAATAAATGTATTAATCTTAGACGGCATAGTACCCCATCCTACTATGTCGCCGTAAAAGTTTACAACTAAATCCGTAAAATCACGTACTAGAATTTGGATTTCCATCATGAGCTGAGGCAAAGGATCTTCCTTATGATTCGGGACACTCTAGCATATGTCCCAAGACTCACGCACATGTGCACCCGGAGCGGCATAGCCTACCCACCAATTTCCAGTGGATTAGGTTTACTCTTGATAATAATATTCCCCAGTCCTAGCGGACGTTTTGGTATGTCCGTCGAACGTGGTCTGTATGTCGACCATCTTGGCCTTTTGCGGTCATATCCAAGGTACCTCTCTTTCCAACATCCACATAAGTAAATTGCATGGGCTCTATAAAGGAAATGTATGCCCTTTCTCTGTTGTCCTTAATCTCGTTTCTGGCTTATACTGGGGTGTGAAGCTCACGAATTAACGCTACAACATGAAGCTATGCTATATTAGCCATGCTTTGATCATCATCCACAAAGCTCTTCTTTTTAATAAAAGATTTGATCACTGTATCTTAGCATGCCACATTGTCAATCCATGCCATACAACTGATGTCCACCAATATAACCTCTAAGCTCGTATGTATCAGAGAAGTGTATTAGGCAAGAGAATAAATTCTCCACCATCAAATAAATATATATTTAGCAGAAATCAACGAATACAACACACAATACAATTTCAGACATACAATCCATTTGCAAGTCCGTTCTAGGTCTGAACAAAACCGGAGGCACCTTATTCCTCATCCCATGTTCCAATACAGGAGAGAGGCCCTTGCATATCCAGTCGATCTCCAAGTATGTCTGGACGACCACCACTTGTTACCTCATCTTGGGTGTACCTCCCAATCGATACGTGAGCAGTGGCGGACCCAACCTTCAAGGTGAGGTAGGGCTAGCAAAGAAAAAAAAATTAGACCCACATCACAAAAGATCAAAATTTTGTTCTATATATGTATAACCAATGTTTAAGTCATGCATAAGAACTGTAAAAGCTGCTATGTCAAAATGATGACCTCTTGTGAAAAGAGAAAGATGCAGGTGACAGCAGCAATTAGGCAGAAAAAGGGAAAAGGTAGCCAAATGTCACTGGGCTACAAGCCCAGCTAGGGCCATGCTGGCATTTCAGCTAGGGCTAGGTACCAAATCTTGGATCTTTGTAATTCGTTTTCCAATTTTCAGATAGGGCATCCGCCCTAGCTGGGCTGTACGTCGGTCCGCCCCTGGACATGAGTAATAATCCAAATGATGTGAAGATCTCCGGTCTTCAACCACCATTTTCATATCTTTAACTTTTAATCGTCGTATTAGTTATTCAGAATAGATTAAACCAGGTCTTTTGCGTATCTTATAATCATGTGATATGTAAACATATTATACATCTCATTCCAATCCAGAATATTCTTTTATTCAAATATTCATTATACTGGGAATTATTCCCACAAACCTTATTAAAGATTTGTTTCATTTAAATCTTTTGTTTAAATCTTTCTTTTGAAAATATTGCAAAAGATTTTGTAATATATTTTCACAAACTCAAACCAAATTAAGGTTTATACGCCTTGTCAGGATTAACGAGCCTTACCGAAGTAATTGTTCATATTATTATCTCAATCCCTACCTATTCATACCATGGAGAAAAACTGGTAGTACTCTGTATGTAACACCCATCGTGTTATCTGTAAAGTTAATTGCCATTCAATGCTCCAAATCTAATTAAAGATTTAACTATCGCATGAGGTAAAACTGGTGATACTCCATCTTTAATACTTCTCGAATTCGATAAATTTAAATACCCCATTCACATTTTAATCTAATTAAAGATTCATTAAAACTCCAACTTAGTTTTAATCTTAGAAATCATTATTTATTATTATTCAACTTTAGGAAATTAATCTTGTCTTTAACAGGGCTAAAGAACAAATGTTGTTTAAAACATCGCTCATGATAAACCATAATCATCTTCCATTTAATATGGAATCCTCATGGAAATCAGATTAGTCGTAATCGATATAAATTTCTGTATCAGGCTAATACTATAAGTGGAATAACAGCAAAGCCTTTTAAATTCCATAAAAAGTAAAGGCCTTCCTTCATGGAGGTTCATCTCGATTATCACTAGATCGAACACCACTCAATTCCAATTTAATTTATTAAATTGGAAAACTTCACTAAATCTCAATTAAAAGATTTATTTCATTGTCAAATGGGTTTAAGAACAGTAATATTAAAGACACCACTCACGAGAAACCCAAACTCCAATTTGATATTAAGTACAAGGCCTTAATTGGAAATCATATTGACTTATATTCAATACCAAATTCTGAAACCAACAGATACCATTTTGGGAATAATGATATATATATATATATATATATCTTTCAAATTCCTCAACAATATCCATATAATCATGGAATCCAATCTCGAAATATCCGAAGATTACTTCCACTTAAGTCGTTTCCAATTTATATGTTGGAAAACTTAGGTTATATTAAAACCATTCCCAATCGAGTTTGTTATTTAAAATCATTGGATTACCTACCTCCAGAAAACATCGTCTGATCTTAGTCGAATATCCGATGTCCTTTCGGTTCTTCCTACCCCTCACCTAACAGAATAATTTTCCAGTTAGATCTCATGAGTGATACTAAACTGTACTCTCAGGAATGATCGCATATTCTTTTTGGTTCTTTATTCTAGTTATTCGCTAGCTTATTCAGATAATTTTTTATCTTTTCCAAACTTGGAGTATTTCATCCATAAATCATTCTAAATTATTTATTATGATTTAACATAATTTATTCATATTTTTAATAATTTTATTAAGGCCTTTTCTGTCGGTTTCCAATTTCGGCCACCGAACTACATCTATGACGACCTTTTCCAAAACTGATTTGGACTTAAATTAAAATCAAACCGTTGGATTTCAAAAATTCTTATTTTTCTGGAAAGCTCTTTTCAATACAGTTCTAACACATCCAATTTCAGGAGAATCCAATGGTCGGATCTCCTGGTACATCAATTCGAAGTTACGTGTTAACGTTTGCGAACTGTCGCTGCGCGACACGTTCTATTCAATCCCGAATCGATTTGTACTTTAGAAACAAATTGATATACTTTCCACATCAATTTTATAAATTATATAATATATATATATATATATATTCATCTTCGAAAACTCGTTTTAGTCGTTTATCTTCAAAATTACGTATTTCACTATTCATTTTTATTTCGGCCTGTAATTGAATTCAACCAAACATCATATAATTTGACTTATATGAATTTTACACATAATATGTATCCAACAATAGTTGCGAACAACTATCATACATCCAAATAACGTCCAGAGTGCACTTACATTCATGTTAGCCTTAAATAATTCTTAAACGCTTATATTGGTCTGTCAATCAACCGATTGACCTACAACCTACATACTTGGGATTTGTATAAATCAAATATCGTCCCAATACCCGTGTGGGGGTTCCAACCAATCAATTATCAATTAATAAATTATTTAATCAATCCGAATGAATCACAATTCCATGGAATCAATCATAACTTATTCAATTAAAATTATTATTCAATCCAATCGATATCACTTAAATAGGTGAACATAAATAAGTCGTCTGACTTGTAAATGGATGCTTAATCTAATATCAACTACCATACATATTTTAACATGTTAATTAACTCAACATCGCATCCAAATCATAACACAATCAATCATCCATTCATTCATATGGTTTTCAAACAACCTGGGATGTGAGCTACCATATACCATATAATAATTTGTGATAATTAACCCTACAATATCTACCACATGCAACCAATACATATTCGGTTATGATTATAATAACTGTAAAAAACTCGGTTTGGGTGAGAGTTTTCACATTGGTCGTTTATGGTTAAATTACGATAAACTTCAATTGACTAAATCAAACGTTTTCGTTCTCCAAAAATTGTCACGAGATCCAAATCGCTCCAAATCACGCTCGTTGCGAAGCTCTCGTCGATACGGTTCCAACGCATCCTATTTTGTTGAATTCCAATAATGTATGTAGAAGTTATGCTTTTTACAAGATTTATGTGTGTATACATACATATATATATATATATATCATTAACGATTAACTAAATAATTAGTTACTCATAATTACTTGCTAATCTTCCTCCTAACCCCCCTTCTTCTTCGTTGCTGCAACACCGGGTCATGCACAATAAAAAGAAAACATTCCCCTTCCTTCACCAAAACGCATGCAACCTAAGCCACCCTGTCACCGATCAACTACCACCACGTCGAAGATAATTTCTTCCCCCACCCACGCGACCAATATGGGTGAACTCGAAATCCCCAACACTCCTCCATTTTCATGCGAAAACGGCGGGGTTGAGGCCCGAATCCCGCCTCTGCGAACACCCAACAACGATCTTAACCTATAGATTTGTAGAGCATACGAATCTCTTCAACTTTCATGTAGAAACCATCTTGGATTGTGCGTGATTAAGGGAGGAGGTTTGAACATTTTCATCCATTGAATAGGTAAGTGGCGGCTATGGTTTAGGGAATTAAGGTTTGGGCTGAAAATGGGTATTTAAACCTAGGGCTGTAAATTTTGTACGAATGTTCGACGTCCGCTCGTGTCTGTGACCGAAATACGTCTGCCTAAGTCCATCTGATTCTCATTTAGGACACGAGTTATGACAACAAAATTTTTACGAGAAAAAAATCACGTTCGGTCCATGTTCATTCGAAAGTGTCCAAATTTCTTGTAAGTCGGTATATAGTTGAGTGAAAATCTAAAATGTACAAAATGTGATATAAATAACTATGTCCGACCGAGTGTCCATGTCCAATCGATTTTATTTAAGACAGAATTAAGACAACGAAATTTGTTCGATAATTTTTTTGGTCAGGTCTATGTTCGGTCCGAATTTTTCTAGGATAGAAACTGAACACACCTCGGCCCGGTCCGACCGATTTACACCCCTATTTATACCTCTTAAATTTATAACATTTTAACCCTATTATTCTTAAAAGTGAAGTTTCGCGCCCAAACTCCAAATGAACCCCAAGGATCATCGTTCCTAACCAAATACCCCCATTAGGACAAAATGAGATATGTTTTAGAAGCTAATTCGATCATTTCAGTCATTTTTTCTCAAAATTAAAATATATACCAATATAACGTTAAACATTAAATTTGAACGTACGTTTTAATTTGCCACGACTACATACTAACTCCAAAAATTATGAAACTTAAAATCCAGTTATGTTTTACAAATATGGTTCTAATGAACCTGGTTTCTTCGAATTTGGAGATCGTATGAGAAATGGCACATTTTCTAGCTTATTGAATTTTAACTGAAATTCAACACGCATTTAAATTTACCACGCTTACATACTAATTTCAATTGACTTGAAATTTTAAACCTGACAATAATTTTACGTTCCGGATCCAAAAAATTGATTTCATCGAAAACGGAGGTCATTTGCAAAATATCTATTTTTAAGGGCTTATGTAATATTAAAATATTAATATATTTCATGGCGACTATTTAAAATTTTTAATTGTACATAACTTATAATTTATAACTAGAAATCTTGATTTCTTATATTCGTAAGAAACATATAGTTCAAAATATTCTAACGTTCCTTTTTTTACCGAAATCCGACCTATTTTGAATTCTATACAGTAATTTAAAGTTCAAAACGTATTATTACGAACAACCACGACGTTACAAGCTTGTTTTTAATAAAATTTTAAATTTACACGTTTTAACTTTATTTTTAAAATAAATTCTAAGTAGTTAATTCTTAAAATAAATCATTTTAAAATTTTAAAATCCATTAAAATCAATTAAGAATCAAATTTTTAATTGACCAAAATTACGAGTTGTTACATAAGCCATGCATAATGGTAACCCGACCTAATCCTAGAGTTCCCAAGAACTAGGTTCAATGGGTAAGAACAATTTGTAAACTGGTATTTGTTGAACATGCTATTTTTATATTAAAAGCATGTATTCCTGAAGTGATTAGAGAATGAGTTAACAAATCTCTTAATGAGATTATACTATATTTGGAGAAGAGAACCTATCTTCAGGAGTACTCTTGACAGACCTACTTGTGTAAATATAAAAACATGGTCACTTCCTATGGAGATTTGAGCAAAATTCCTGAAGAATTCACTAAACTAGGTTAGACATGCATGACCATCAATGCACGAGCTTATTTGATTTTTGTCTAAAAAGATGTGTGCAGTTTAATATTAGGAATAAAGCCCAAGACTACATGTCACTCTGGTAAAAATTGAATCTTTTCCACTATGCAAATGTTTAAGTCGAAAGAAACCTTTGTTTATGCACAATCTTATGTTTTTAGGAACTTCTCGAAAAATATACTTTTAAAATTCAAGTGGGGGATTGTTGGAAATGTTTTTGTTTATGAACTGAATTTATTAAAAAAGTTAAATGTAACACCCCGTAATTTAAACAACACTAAAGTGTATAAATTAAAGAATAATCAATTTAATATTCAGAATTAAGGGAAACGGACTGCGCCATTGCGTTCGTCTTGAAATTCTAGTCAAGATAGACATTTGGTTTGGGTAAAACGTACACCGTATGAAGAAGTTATTAAGGTTTGAAGTTTGAATACGCGCAAGGGAATATATATGTGTGTATGTGTATAGGGTCCAGAAAATCAAATTTCAGTTCAAAATTTTAAAATCGCAGAAATTTGAGTGAGCGGGAAAATACCGCTCAGGGGAGTAGACCCCTGGGTCGACCCCTCAAGGGGGTGTCGACCCATGGGTCAACCCCCCTAGGGTGCATGTGGCAGATCGGTTCTAAGGGCTGGCAGCTATAAATATAGCCTCATTTCCTTAGTTTTCTCACAGTGAAAAATATGGAGGCCTAGATGCTGTCGGTTCCTGGACTGAACCAAACTTTTTCTTCTTCTGTAATCAAGAATAAAGTTATTCAAGTGTAGATCTATGATTCAACCTATGTTATTCTTCTTTTACCTTTCTAGATCCAAACGTTGTGAGTTTTAAGTTACTTTTAGATATAAATAATTAAAAAGTAAAACATGATATGACTGTAATTTGGATCTATGCCTGTAACTGCTTGAATCATGTTAGAACTATAATAACTTGTGAATCCATGATACTCTGACATAACTATGACTTGGATCTTAAACTTTATCATGTCAGATGTACCTTTGATTATAGATCTAATTTGCTACTTATATCACCTTCTACCTATCATGTTTGTGGTTAAATTGGATCTATTACTAGTTGGACATCTAAATTATTATTTAGATCTTATATTGCCTATTATGACATCACCACTATGTTATAAACAGTTCTATTATCTTATGTTCACCAGATTTGTCCGTATATGCCCATCTTATCACTATGCCACTATATGTTATGTCAATTTTGTTAGTATAATCACCTATGTCATCTTCCCGTTATCATTCCCTTTTATTTTATATAGTCAGGCTACTTTCGAGCCTAGGCATGCCGCTGAAATATGCAAATGCATTAAACGGGGAACGAGGGGAATAATATTGAAATTGGGCATAACTTGTAAATGAGGACTTTGGCATAACTTGAATGATGTTTATGTATATGAATTTAGGGCATATAATTCGTTATGAACATAATTGGTAAAAAGGAGCATAAAACCTATAACGACATAGGTAAAAATTGGTTTATAAAGAAATGCCTAGGATTATAGTAATTAGAAATTATAACTATGCCTAGACACGAGGTTAGATTACACTTGTGGTGGAAGTCTTCCCGGAATTGCTTGGCATATCCAGCGACCACAAGTGGCGAATCTAATGTGAGGGATCTAGGTGCACAAATACGAGACGTGCTATGACACGAGGTTAAACCCAACTTGTGGAAGAAGTCTGCCCGGAGCCGCCCGACATAACCAGCATCTGCAAGTTGTAGGTTAAATGTGGGAGGTCTAGCACATTATAACCATAAATGGACATGGTAATGAATTGAAATACTTAACCTAGTTGAATCCATAGGGATTGTATGAACATGATCTTGAATAAGGGTTAAGTAAATTTGTTTAAACAGTGGGTGGGTTAAGTAAATCTAAGGGGGTGGGTAATATTTATATATAAGCCCACGAACTTAACCTGAGGGGGTTATGTAATTAAAGAAAACAATAGGTATACATAACATGAGGAAATCCTAGTGGGGATACAAGACAAGGGGGAGAGCTTGTATCATCTTGTGTGTGAGAGTCGTTTCAGTCAGTAACTCGTATAACGATATCGAACGAGGACTCCGCCCTAGGTTGGAGTCGGGGAACGCTTACTGGGCTAATTGTAAGAGATCCGAACGAGGAGGACGGTGTGGGCGGCGCAAACCAACCAGAGACATGTGCGTGCATGGGCCGGGCAGAAGGGGATAAGGCGACCGTGACACCAGTAAATATGGTTATGCACAAGGGTTTCCACTTTAGGAAGTGATACCTCCTACTATGGGGCCAGCACAGGGTATCTACGGAGTAGGGAGCCGATCGATTAGGGTAGTAGTTAGGGTACATCTAGACTATGGTAAAACTTTAGGAGCCTGTTAGGCTCGGCTACCCATGGATTATATGGGGTTAAAACCTCTCACCAGAAGTACGCCTAAGTCTACCATCTTATAGTTGTTGGGATCATCTCAATCTGGGTATACTAGTATTAGTGCAGAGAATAAGAGTAATCGTTAGAGAAGCGTATACACTCTATCATGTTTACCTTGTCATACCTGCCTTTTTGATGTTATATTTCTTATCCATTTTATATGTCTGTCATGTTATTTTTATTTATTTACTTGCTAAAAGTAACTGGACTCGCCAGACTTTATGTCTGACCCTTTTTTGTTTCCTCTTCTGTCTTCTGTTCCCCCTTCTAGTTTCTCAGGGTGGGAATACTCAAGCTTGACCAGGATTCTGCTATCATTTTGTTGGAGTTGTTAGATGTATTGCTCGAGCTCCTATCTTTGCTACTATGGATTTATTTGGGGATTTTGCTTCTTTTATTTTGTACTCTGATGTTTACAGCAAGACAAAAGTTTTTTTTGTGATGTACTGGTTTTATATAATGCAGACATATGATGTTTTAAACGACGATGCTTTATGATTAATAAAGTTAGTTTTTATTCCGCTGCTATTTTTATATCTGTCGTGTAATGTTTCTGTTTCTGTTTACTATAACGCTTCACGAAACTTAATGCATTCTCTTAATGAGTGACATTAACGGACATGAGGTGCCACACTTGGTATCAGAGTTGAAGGTTTCCAGATTAGACAAAAGTTTTTGAAAAATATTTTCAAAAAGGTTTTAAAAGAAAGCATTTCAAAAAGAAAAGTCTGTTTTGAAAAACATATTCCCAAAGTCATATGTACTATCTTTCGATCCTTTGTCTGAATATCTTTCCTTTTCTTTTTAGCATGTCTAGGGAACCCAATATTCCTGAGGGTGTTACGATACCAGGCTGGTTCCCTAGGTATTTAGAGGCCATGGCGCCTGCCGGTGGCCAAGCTGACATTCCTTCCCCAACTACACCTGTCGTTCCTCCTCCTCCTCCTCCTCAACCTTCAAGAGTAGATAATTTCGCTAAGATCTGCAATGATTTATGTGCCATTGGAGGGAAGTCGTTCCGTGGAGCCGAAATATTCGTAGAGACAAAGAATTGGCTCAAAGAGACCGAGGAATGGTTTGGAATTTTTGAAGTAGAAGATCGAAGGATGATTTAGTTAGTTGTCTAGCTTCTAAAAGATAAAGCTTCATTCTGGTGGGGAGTTTCCCAAGATGGACGTTCGATGGAGACATAGGATGATTTTAGAATGAGGTTTGAATTGAAGTTTCTTTCCCAAGATGAGAAAAACATGAAGATGAGAGGTTCTTAGCGCTCAAACAAGGAAACATGACCGTTAAAAAATATGTGAACAAATTCAACCAGCTAGCAAGGTTTGGATTGATACTACTAGATACTCCGCATAAGAAAGCTTTACGGTTTGCTAAAGGGCTGAGTGAACCCCTTCATGGGTTAGTTATGTCCCATATTCGAATGAGAGCTACTTTTGAAAGGCTTGTTCCTATGGCCTTGATGCATGAGGAAGACAAAGGAGAAAAGAAGGAAGTTAAGGTTAAGGAAACAACGCAAAACAAGATGGTATAGCCCAAGAAGGGACAACAATAACAAAAGAATGGCGGAAAGAATGACAAGGCTAAGGATAAGAGGAAGTGTCACAGTTGTGGGAAAGAGGGTCACTTGGTCAAGGACTGCAAAAGAACGAAGAATACTTGCTACAACTGTGGAGAGGTCAAACACTTTGTTAGGGAGTGACCGAAGAAACAGGGACAAGGTCAAAGGGCAGGAGCTTCTAAAGGGCAGGTGCATGCTCTCGCGACCAGTGCTGCGGAAAGAGGTAGGAAAATTTCCATGGAAGGTTTGATTTCTCTTTCCAATCATCCTATTAGAACTCTTTTTTATTCTGGCGCTTCACGTTCGTTTATATCTAGTTCTGTGGTCGAATCTCTGCACTTAAATACTAGTATGGTATCGGATCCCGTTATTATCTCAAACCCCATTGGTGGTTCGGTTCATTTATCCATGATTTGTCGGGGTTTGAGAATATTTTTGTTAGGTGTCGAGTTTGAGTGTGACGCAGATATGCTCGGTTTTATGGGCTACGGTTTGATTCTAGGGATGGATTGGATAGCCATGTATGGTGTTATTCTGGATTGTGAGAAGAGGGTGGTTAAGCTTCTGACTTGTCATGGGAGGACCCTCGAGATTTCTTGTGGCCCGCAAGGATCTGTTATGCTTAGTTGCCTAGAATCTCTTAATGCATCTATCGATGATCTGCAATCTGTTCCAGCAGTCTGATTTTATTCTGATGTTTTTGATGAGGTACAGGACTTACCTCCGAGGCGCGAGATTGATTTTCGTATATATTTGGTGGACAATGCAAAGCCAATTGCATTACCTGTGTGCCATATGGCTCCAAGGGGAAGGAAGGAGCTTAACAAACAAGTGGGCGAGCTACTTGAGAAATGATTTACTAGGTGAAGTATATCTGAATGGGGTGCCCCAGTAGTATTCGCGACTAAGGCGGATGGTTCGCTTCGCTTGTGTGTAGATTATATGGAGTAAAATAAACTCACTAAGAAGAACAAGTACCCACTCCCAAGAATAAATGACTTGTTTGACCAACTTGTTGGGGGCATCGGTATTCTCTCAGTTAGACCTGGCCATAGGTTTCATCAATTGAGGCTGGCTGAGGACAGTATAGATAAGACCGCTTTTAGGACTCCAGATGGTTTCTTTGAATGGCTCGTTATACCTTTTGGGTTGACGAATGCACCCACCTATTTTGTTGATTTGATGAGTAGGGTGTTTTGGGAGTTTCTAAATAAATTTGTCGTGGTCTTTGTTGATGATATCTTGATCTTCTCAAAGAACAAAGAAGAGCATGCCCAACATTTGAGGGAGGTTTTGAAAACTCTCCGTGTACATCAGCTTAAGGCAAAGTTCTCCAAGTGCCATTTTTGGAGAAAAGAGGTGAGATTCCTAGGGCATGTGGTTTCTAAAGAAGGGATAGCAGTAGATCCCGCAAAGATGGTTGCAGTTCAGGATTGGCAGATTGCAAAGGCTACAACGGCGGTGAGAAGCTTTCTGAAGTTAGCAGGCTATTATAGGAAGTTCATTAAGGACTTCGCAAAAATATCAGCCCCACTCACCAGGCCGACGAAGAAGAATCTGGCATTTTCATAGGTTATAGATTGTAATGTTGCTTTCCAACAATTAAAGAGGGTTCTGACAACAACCCCAGTCTTGACCTTTCTCGATGGGAACAAAGTATTTACAGTATACACCGATGCATGTGGTACAGGCTTGGTGCATTTCTGATGCAAGAGGGGAGGGTAGTATGTTATGGAGGTAGACAACTAAGGGTTCATGAGAAGAACTACCCTACCCATGACTTTGAGCTAGTTGCCATAGTGTTCGTGCTAAAGACACGACGTCATTATTTGCTTGGAGAGAAGTTTGAGTCGTACACCGATCATAAATCTCTTAAGTACTTGTTCTCGTAGAAGGATCTTAATTTAAGACAGCAAAGGTGGATGGAATTCCTAGCATCATATGACTTTGAGATTGCTTATACCCCTGGCAAGGGTAATGTGGTAGCAGAGGCACTGAGTAGGCAGAGGATGATCTTAAGTCCTCTATTTGTCGAAAGGAAAAGCTTGGAGTTCATATTGACTTTTGACTTTAGACCCTCCACCGAATTTTTGCCTGGTTTGTTTGCATCGCTAGAGATACGACATACTCTTATGGATCAGATCGGAGCTTCATAGCGAAATGATCCACAGATTTAAGATATCTTGGATAAGCTCAGTAAAGGGGAGACTTCTAGTCACCTTAATAGATATTCCATAGACGAAAAAGGATGGTTGCGGCGAGATGGAAGACTTTGTGTCCTCTAAGCTGGAAGTTTGCTAAAGACAGTCCTAGAAGAAGCCCATCATTCTAAGATAATTATTCATCCAGACGGTGATAAGATGTATAGGGATATGAAGAGGGTTTTCTTTTGGGCTGGGTGAAGAAAGATGTGGCAGAGTTTGTTTCTCAATGTTTGTTTCTCAGCAAGTCAAAGCTGAGCAAAAGAAGCCCAGTGGTTTACTTCATACTTTGGAGGTTCCACAATGGAAGTGGGAAGGTGTCTCTATGGATTTCACAGATGGTTTTCCTAGATCAAAGAAAGGAAATACCAGTATCTGGGCCATGGTGGATAGACTTACTAAGAGCACCCATTTCATTCCAGTTAAGAGTAAGAGGAATGCAGCATGGTTGCAACAGTTTTTGTTCGAGAGATAGTCCGTCTTCATGGAGTACCTTCTAGTATCGTAAGCGATGTGACCCCATTTTCACTAGTGAATTTTGGAGGAGCTTGCAAGAAGCAGTAGGTACACGGTTATGTTTGAGCACCGCTTATCATCCTCAGACCGATGGACAAACAGAGAGGGTGAACAGGGTTCTAGAGGATCTTTTGAGGCTGTGTATCCTAAACTTCAAAGGGACTTGGGAAGAGCATCTTCCTTTAGTAGAATCCGCCTACGATAACAGTTATCAAGCTAGCACTGGCATAGCACCCTTTGAAGCATTATATGGATGACCCTGTAGATTACTAATTTGTTGGTGGGAATCTACAGAAAGGCTATTACTTGGACCAGATATGGTTAGAGAAACGACCGAGAAGATTGATCTTATTCGACGATGAATGAAGACCGCTCAGGACAGATAGAAATCCTATGCTGACAAGAGAAGGACTGACATCGAATTTGAAGTAGGAGATATGGTTTTCATTAAAGTGTCACCTTTGAGGAATGTGGTTTGCTTCGGATCAATAGCGAAATTGGCACCAAGATTTGTAGGGCCATTTCCCGTAACAGAAAGGATTTGCCAAATGGCCTATAGAGTAAAGCTATCAGAGAGACTATCTGGCGTTCATGATGTTTTCCACGTTTCTCATTTGCGGAAGTGCTTGCATGATACAACAGAAGTAGTTGAGCCGAGTGTGTTGGAGGAAGTAGAGGTGGAACGGGAGGCGATAGTCAGACGATTTCCTTCCTGTATTCTTGGATCAGAAGTTAAGAAGCAACGCAATAGAGAAGTCAAGTTGATGAAAGTTCAGTGGGGAGATAACCCAGAGTATGCGAGTTGGGAGACCGAAGACAAGATTAGTGCTTCGTACCCTTTTCTTTTCGAGTGTATGTTCTTAACTCTTTTTTCCAAAGTTTTTATCTATGCTTATTT
Organism: Allium sativum; assembly: GCA_030737875.1. Classification (NCBI taxonomy): domain Eukaryota; kingdom Viridiplantae; phylum Streptophyta; class Magnoliopsida; order Asparagales; family Amaryllidaceae; genus Allium; species Allium sativum. Next base: position 989,520 of record JASFAX010000053.1, read on the forward strand.
ATATCATTTAAGTATGTCCTATCGATCGAATCTTCGACCTTTAGGTAGGAATCCCATGGATGTAAACATGTGTTTGAGACATGTTATGTTTGATGGATGCAAGTGGATGCAAGTGTTTGCTCGTGATTTCTTGTGGATGCATATACACACATTAGGCACTAGATCGGCTCAATCACTCTCATACTGCATATGAATGTGTGTGCATTTTTCTTTCATTTAATGGATGGAAATGGATGTATCAACATATGGATGTTGCATTTGGACGGACGATTGTGCACACATATAGAACTTACATGTTATAATAGGATCGTTGCATACATGTTGGATTCATGACACTAACATACATTGCATTAAGGAGGTCGACTGAACCAGTAGACCGCCTGATCTTCGCATTAGTATTGGGACATATACGCACACCTTTGCATATGTTCATATGAACATTAGAAATCTTTTAAGGACAATGGATGCTAGTGATTGGTGGATGAGTAGATGGATGCGGATGGTAGGATATACATTCTTCTTAACTTGTAGATTTCGGGGACGAAATCATTTGAGTAGGGGAGAATGTAACACCCCGTAATTTTAACAACACTAAAGAGAATAAATTAAAAAATAATTAATTTAATATTTAGAATTAAGGGAAACAGACCACGCCATTACGTCCGTCTCGAAATTCCGGTCGAGATAGATATTTGTGTTGCGTAAAACGGACACCGTGTGAAGAAGTTATTAAGGTTTGAAGTTTGTATACGCGCAAGGAAATATATATATAGGGTCTAGTAAATCAAATTTCTGTTCAAAATATCATATTCGCAGAAATTCGGGTGAGCAGGAAAAATCCCGCCCAGGGGAGTCGACCCCTCAAGGGGGGTGTCGACCCATGGGTTGACCCCCTAAGGGGTGGGTCAACCCCCCTAGAGTACACGTGGCAGATCAGTTCTGGTGACTAGCAGCTATAAATTTAGCCTCATTTCTCTAGTTTTCTCACACTGAAAATAATGGAGGCCTAGATGTTGTCGGTGCCTGGACTGAACCAAAACTTTTTATTCTTCTCCAATCAAGTTAATCAAGTGTAGATTTATGATTTAACCTATGCTATTCTTCTTCTACCTTTCTAGATCCAAACACTGTGAGTTTTAAGTTACTTTTAGATTAAAATAATAAAAAGTAAAACATGATATGACTGTAATTTGTATCTATGCTTGTAAATGCTTGAATCATGTCAAATCTGTAATAACTTGTGAATCCATGATATTCTGACATAACTATGACTTTGATCTTAACCTTTATCATGTCAGATCCACCTTTGACTATAGATCTAATTTGCTACTTAGATCACCTTGTACCTATCATGTTTATGGTTAAATTGGATCTGTTACTAGTTGGGCATCTAAATTATATTTAGATCTTATCATGCCTATTATGACATCCCTATTATGTTATAAACAGTTCTATTATCTTATGTTCACCAAATTTGTCCTTATGAGCCCATCTTATCACCATGCCACTACATTTTTATGTCAATTTTGTTAATATAATCACCTCTGTCAGCTTCCCTTTATCTTTCCCTTTTATTTTGTATAGCCATGCTACTTTCGAGCCTAGGCATGCCGCTGAAATATGCGAACGCGTTAAACGGGGAACGAGGGGAATAACATTGAAATTGGGCATAACTTGTAAACGAGGATTTTAGCATAACTTGAATAATGTTATGTATATGAATTTATAGCATATAATTCATTATGAACATAATTGGTAAAAAGGGGCATGAAACTTATAACGACATAGGTAAAAATTGGTTAATAAAGAAATGCCTAGGATTACGGTAATAAGAAACTATAACTGTGCCTAGACACGAGGTTAGATTACACTTGTGGTGGAAGTCTGCCCGGAACCGCCCGGCATATCCAGCGACCACAAGTGGCAAATCTAATGTAAGGGGTCTAGGTGCACAAATACGAGATGTGCTATGACACGAGGTTAAACCCAACTTGTGGAAGAAGTCTGCTCAGAGCCGCCCGGCATAACCAGCATTCGCAAGTTGTAGGTTTAATGTGGGAGGTCTAGCACATTATAACCATAAATGTACATGGTAATGAATTGGAATACTTAACCTAGTTGAATCCATAGGGATGTATGAACATGAACTTGAATAGGGGTTAAGTAAATTTGTTTGAATAGTGGGTGGGTAAAGTAAATCTAAGGGGGTGGGTAATATTTGTATATAGGCCGACAAACTTAACCTGAGGGGGTTATGTAATTAAAGACACCAATAAGTATATTTAACCTGAGGAAATCCTAGTGGGGATACAAGACAAGGGGGAGAGCTTGTATCATCTTGTGTGTGGGACCCGTTTCAGTCAGTAACCCATATAACGGTATCGAACGAGGACTCCGCCCTAGGTCGGAGTCGGGGCACGCTTACTGGGCTAATTGTAAGAGATCCAAACGCGGAGGACGGTATAGGTGGCGCAAACCGACTGGGATATGTGCGTGCATGTACGAGTAGAAGGGGATAAGACGACCATAACACCAGTGGATATGGTTGTTTACAAGGTTTGTCACTTTAGAAAGTGATACCTCCTAGTGTGGGGCTAGCACAGGGTATCTATGGAGTAGGGAGCTGATCGATTACGGTAGTAGTTAGGGTACATCTAGACTCTGGTAAAAAGTTTAGGAGCCTGTTAGGTTGGGCTGCCTGTGGATTGTATGGGGTTAAAACCTCTCACCAGATGTACGCCTAAGTCTACCATCTTATAGTTGTTGGGATCATCTCAATCTGGGTATACTAGTATTAGTGCAGAGAATAAGAGTAATCGTTAGAGAAGCGTATACACTTTATCATGTTTTCCTTGTCATACCTGCCTTTTTGATGTTATCCTTCTTATCCACTTTATATGTCTGTCATGCTACTTTTACTTATTCACTTGCTAAAAGTAACCGGACTCCCTAGACTTTTTGTTTCCTCTTCTTTTTTCTGTTCCCCCCCCCGGGTTCTCAGGGTGGGAATACTCAAGCTTGACCAGGATTCTGCTATCATTTTGCTGGATCTGTTAGTTGTATTACTCGAGCTCCTATCTTTGCTACTATGGATATGATTTTATTTGGGGATTTTTCTTCTTTTATTTTGTACTTTGATGTTTAAAAGCAAGACAGAAGATTTTTTTGTGATGTACTGGTTTTATATAATGCAGACATATGATGTTTTGAACCACGATGCTTTATGATTAATAAAGTTAGTTTTTATTCCGCTGCTATTTTTATATCTGTCTTGTAATGTTTCTGTTTACTGTAACGCTTCACGAAACTTAATGCAATCTCTTAATGAGTGACATTAACGGATGTGGGGTGTCACATTAAATAAAAAGAGTAAGAACCAATCAGAAGTTCAAAAGCTCGAGCTCGTTGTTTACGTATCCATGGGAACTAAGTAAAGCCGATTCTCTTTACCTCCACCATACTTTATCTTCCTCCTTGTCTTCCCTTTCCTTCTCGATCTTCCTCTCCTCTTCTCTACTTAGCTTTCCGTGTGGCTGTCAGGTGCGAGCTCGTTCTTTACGAACCTAACCTTACAATAGATCTGGATCTTTTTCTTTCTTTCTACCTATCATCGATTTCAAACCTTAAGTTCTACTTACCTTATTCTGTCTTCTTATATGTGGCGACACTGTTGTTTGTTCCCAACTCCTCTAGCATCTTAATTTGGGCCTATCTTCCGTGACCTTGCCTTTTTCCGTACAAACTTTTGGTTATTTTCCTTTGCACTATAGGTTGGCCTCCTTTTTCAAGCGCTATCTCCCTCAAGTGCATATAACTGCAAAGTTAGTTCAACTTCAGTGGTTGCTTAGGTTTTCCCTCAATCTTGTCTCTGTTGCTTTGTGTGAACTTGAGGTTGTATGATGTTTTGCCTTTTCGGCCTCCTTGAGGTAGTTTGTGTTAATGGTGTTAGTTGGGATTTACCAAATGTTTTGTTCGTCTTAGTGTTTGGTGGTGAGTGTTTGTGTTTCGACTAGTGTAAGCTGACATTTGTTTGTTGTTTGCTTTTAGGTTTTGGGTTTCGATGGGTGGTAGTTCTACGATGATCGGGAAGAGGTGTGTTTTGTTGGATGTGGGTTTCTTGAGGTTAGTTTTGTGGGCAGTCAGTGTTTTATTTTGGTCCATTAAAGTATGTGTTTTACTGGGTCACGATGCTTTGTGCTTTGTATGGCCCCACATCGATTGCTTGCAACGATGGTGTCGAGCTTTACCCTTTCAACTTGTGATTTTTACTGCCTTACCTTGTTGTTGTCATACAAGATGGAGGAGAAAATTGTTCATATCATTTTCCAGCTTTGTTATGGTGCTATTTGGAAGTTACTATGTTCTTTGCTATGACCTTTTTTGTTTGGTTGAAGGATATCCAACGTCATCCTATTTGACGTTCTAGTTGAGCTAGTATGCGATGCTATGCTTGAGAAGTAATCATTTATGTCAAATCATCACTGCAATTGGGTTGGAGCATCTGTCGATGCTCTAAGTCCCTATGCCATGTCAAGTCTCGTAATGCTACAGTAAGTAAAGTATCCTATAGTGAGCAGCTGCTTTTTTTGTTGTTCTGTAGTTGTACTTTGGTGTTGGTGTACACTGTTTAGTTTTTTGTATTGCTATAATGAGCGAAGTATGCTACTAGTTGTGATGTACTTTTATTCCTTATATGAAAGTCACTTCGGTTGAAGTATGTAATTGTGTATTACTATGCACTATGTCAATTTGCTCCTTGTCTGGAGTTGATGTCATATTGTAGTCTAAATATATAATCTAGTTCCGGCTCTGTAACTAGTTAAGTTGTAGTGGATGACCCACTTTAAAAACAAAAATGGTAGGTTGGTTATCTGCCAGTCTTCTATACTTATTTGTATTTATTATTTCTTATAATAATAAGAGTTGTTAAACACTATAAAATTTGTCCGACTTTACCAAAAAAAAGGTTAATGGTGTTGTAATATATATATATATATGAATGTTGTGAATATGCTTTTATTAGTTCTATGTTTAGTCCCACATCATGGGAATAAACTAAAGATCAGCTCCAAAAGCCTATATATAAAGGAGCCAATGTAATAGAAAGAATACATTTCTGAATGAATAGAAATGTCCTCTCTCCCTTGTTTCTTCTATTCTGTGTTCGTTTTATAACACGTTATCAGCACGAAGCTCTATTAGAGCTATTGTTTGAAATATTCTAGATCTATATTTATGGATCTATCATGTAAGTTATTTTTTTTATGTTTTGAAATCATATAGATCTACATATATGAACTTGTTGTATCTTATGCTTAGATGTGATCCATACTTCTAGATAACTTTTCTTTTTCAGTTTTTGTAGATCTAGATTCTATTTTAGTGGATCTAAACTTTTTAGATCTAATTAATTTTTAACTTATTGGTTTTTAGATATCCACCTATTCATATTAGATCTGGTATTATGGTATACCAAACATATTTTTTAGGAAGATCCATTCATTTTCTTTTTATAATATTATATATGGATCTTTTACCTCATACGCCATACATAAAACATCTTCATTTGCTACTTTATCTCTTCAATAACAGAGTAGTCATTGCTAATAGGTATGCATATATGTAAATAGCAAGCTGCTTGTTAGCCAACATATGTATTAATGTGGCCATTATTTTTGTTATGTAACATGATGTATGGCTCCTTGACGATTTGTAATGTTTCATTATTGTAAGAAGTTCATTATAAATGTATAAAGAAAGACTTGCAGATTTGGATTTTTTTTTTTATGATTCCGTGCCGTAATATATTCAATTTATTACATCCATGTATACGGTCCTATTCTATTTTACGAGATTTGCATATTTTTTTATGATATAACAATACTACAGTTTCATCATTTTGTTTGTTCGTTAATTTATTAATTCGTTTTGATAATTATAGAACATGTATACTAATATGTGAATTTTTTTTAATTAAGCATCTGCAATTTTTATTTTTGTGTAGTTCACAAAAATGTCGAATACTGAAATCCATTTACAATCTCAATGCTTAGAGAGTACCATTAAAAATGGTAATAATATGTCATAGCAGGACAAAGCAAAGGCCTTGATATTTTTTAGAGGCCATATCCACGATGATCTGAAATCATAATATTTAACTTAAAAAAAAGATTCTCTCCACTTATAGAACTCCCTGAAGGAGCATTATGACCACCAAAAGACGGTCATACTTCCAAGAACAAAGCAAGAGTCGTTGAACCTGAAGTTCACATGCAAATGACCTGAAGCTCATATGATCTGAAGTTCATATGCAAACATAAAACCCGAAGTTCATATTCAAACGAGAAACATGAAATAAAGCAAATGATTTGTAAAAGGAAAGGATTTGAAATCAATGAAATGAAAAGTTTCGACAAAAGGAAAAAGCCTTATACTCCAATTTTATGCTACACATAATTTCTTGAAGAAACTTATTATTGGAAGAGATCATTACATTTATAATAAATACTATTTTCTTGAAGAAAAATAGTAAAATGACTCACATATGTGAAATAAAGGGCACTTTCTAGAAAAGTTGCTTCAATTTAAAATATATAATAAATATATGAATTATGATAAAACTTGAAATTTTATTATAGTCATTTTAGAACATATCATATTTCCAGAAGAAATGTTTTTACTGTTTCTAAGGAAAAACTTTTATAAAGAAAATATGCATCCTGAAGATCATATTAAGTTAAGATCTAAATATTGGTCTTAATTTTGCACACCGGAAGTGAATGCAAAAATGATTTTTGTCATTACATGGAAAATTTAGAACCTACAGTTTCTAAAAAGGCAAGAAGCAATTTTGATATAAAAAGAAAGATCTAAAAGATCTTTATATGAATTGTATAATTTGAATCCAAAAAATATGTAATTTTTTATGCTTGTGAATTTTATGTATAAATTTACAAGTTTTTCAAATCACTCATATTGAAGAATGAGAAAAAAATTTGAATATGAGACATGTAGTTTATTTTTGTTTATAGTTGTGGATTTTATGTAAAGATCTGTAAATTTTGGAACCATTGAATGTTAGAGAATGCATTGTTATGATAATATATTATATTACCTTATTGTCATAAATGCATTGAATACATTATTATTGTTAGTTAATTGATGTATGTTTGTATTTGGAATAAAAATAAACATTTGTATTATTATTCGATGTATTTAGCTAGTAATAACTAATGTTATGGAAAAAAGGATAGAACCACAACTTGAAGTTGTGCAAAGAAAATATTTATACTGGAAGTTGTATAACTCAAAGTCTTGGACCTGAAGTCTTGCATTATACATATATATATATATATATATATATATATACATTTTTGATAAAGTATACAAGTTTGAAATCTTGTCAATTAGCAAAAATGTAAAAACTTCTAAATTAAATGTATATTTAAAGATTGAGAACCAGAAGTTCATCATAAATTAATAAACTTGATATACATATGTATGTGCAATGAACTTGATATACTTCATAATTTAAAAGCCTGAAGCTTTGTTGAAATTATGTGAAATAATAACATTTATTGATATCCAAAGATTACACAACTTTCAAAATGAGCTGTATCTTGCTTATATATTTACATTTATATATTGTATTGAAAAATAAATTTTAACAAGTCGAAGTTGTTATATATTTTATTTGAACCAGAAGTTCAACTTAGTGGAACCAGAAGTTCAATACAATGGAACCAGAAGTTCAATACAGTGGAATCATAAGTTCAATACAATGGAACTGGAAGTTCAATACAGTAAAACCAAAAGTTCAATACAGTTTAACAAACCTGAAATTGTTTATATATTATTTGAACCAGAAGTTCAATATAGATTAACAACATAAAGTTTTTCATATATCTCATTTGAACCAGAAGTTCAATACAGTTCCAAATCAGATATTTTGGATATTATCATGTGATCTTTAAGATTCGCATTGACATTACTTGATAAGAAAAAAGTAATGATTGGAACCTTATGAACTATTTGTTCCAAAACAGGTAACTCGAATAAGAAAGAATATGCAAATCAATTACATATGAAATACGTGGACGCACGTATATACACATATATGTAAATATTTAATTAACAATCTGAAGTTGTCATGAGCTCATATTATAAATTATGCATATATTATTTTATATTTCAGAAAGTCGATTGACATCAATATTGAATGACCTGAAGTCATGTGCATATTCAAATGATAGAAAATTCCTCCAAGTCATCAGATCAATGAAAGGGAATAAGCAATGCAATATGAATGCATCTTATCAACTAATAAGAGCATTATCCTCCTACAATTGAAGTACATCTAATGTATTTGCTAGCTGTGATGCTATTCTGGATCAAAAATGAATCCAAAGTAGGTTTATTACTTAAAGTGATAATGTTTGTCAACATTGAGGGGGAGGATAAAGGAATCATCGATGTTAAATATTTGCTAACATATAGAATTATGCAAAGTATTAAGTAACTTGCATAAATTATCAATTATATCCCTAATAGACTTTCTCCAATATACATTTGAATCCTCGAAGTATCCAAAGGTGTAAATCACAACTGAAAATGTGGTATAAAAGTCAATTCAAAATATCTTTGGAGTAAGTCATAAAGATTGAAAATAAAGGAGGTGAGTGTCCCTGGAGAAACACTTATGGGTGGTTTGAACGAAACCCATGACATGATTGTCAAAATAACCCCAGAAGTGGTTTAGGTACCTAAAGTATGATAATTTTTTTGAGATCTCAATAAATCATGTATAGAACTGACAGAAAATAATCATTGATGATAAATTAATAAATAATAAAGCGTTTACATTTATAAATGGATTAAAATCCCATATTAGACAGAAAAATGATTGACCATCATGAAATTCTCCTAAATAAGATATATGGACCTGTAGTCCATAAGATATGAACCTGAATTTTATAAGATAAAATAGAAATATAGATAATGACAAAAGCACATGGAAGTTACTGAAACACCATAGAGTGTCAAGTGCCATGAGCACTGTATTTTTCAGAGATAATTGAATTGATTAAAGTGGTGAAAGTGTTTAAAACACTTACAATACCCTGAAGGTATAAACGATGAAAGTATACAAATTCTAAAAGAATTTGAATAACTTTGGTAGTGATAAAGAGCAAGAAATGTAGATTACAACATTCTTTAAGTAATGTTGTGATGAAAATCTTGAAATAATTCATGATGAGTAGATCACTTCCTGCTTTCAAGAATTGTTGTAGTGAAGCTCTTAATATCCATTGAAGTGGTAGTTGCGATATGCAAAAATTATTACAATATATAAGTTCCTGAAGAACATAAAGAATACAAAGAACATGTCTGATAGATTACAGCATTCTTCTAAGTATTGTTGTAATGAAAACCTTGATATACTTCAAGATGAGTAGATTACTTCCTGCTTAGTGTTGTTGTAATGAAAATTGTCTCACTCATCAAATGTGTATTGCAATATTCAAGCCCGTTTGAAATAGAAAATTATAAGCACCTAAAGTGTATTCATAAATGAATATTAGTATCATACAAATCATAAAAGGGAGGTGTTTTAAATAAGAAAGCATGCCTAAAGCATGGAAATGCACATGAAGTTTTTAAAAGAAAAACTTCATTAAGAAGTATTTGTAAGCAATTTGAGTTATTGAAAGAAGAATACGAATTCAGAGAAAATTATTAAATCAGGGGGAGCATCCATAAGTATGATATAATGCACTCTTTTTCCTTAACTAAGTTTTTCCCCGCTGGGTTTTCTTAGTAAGGTTTTAATGAGGCATGGGTCATGATCCAGAAGTATAAACCCAAAAGTAACATACAATAATAAGTTATAATGTACTCTTTTTCCTTATTTAAGATTTTTCCCATTGGGTTTTTCTTAGTAAGGTTTTAATGAGGCAACATTTTGATCCAGAAGTATCAAACATATTTTGATGCGGTAAACTATTATTTATGAAGAAGACAAGACAGTTTGGATGACTCAGATTCAAGTGAATTATATCAAGTATGAGAGGATGTAGCACATTTCTTCTAAATTTCTCTTCACACATGCATGAAAGGATAACAAGAAAGAGGAGAAACAAATTCAGTTTCAAGAAAAGAGGGTAGATCCGTTCTCAAAGGCAATTTCCAAATCAACATTGCAGAAGATGATATACAAAATTGGCATGCATCGACTACATCAATAGACTAATTGAATAATGAGTTAGAAATAAGGGGGAGCATATAAAATAATGCTATAACATACTCTTTTCCTTCACTAATATTTTTCCCATCGAGTTTTTGTTAGTAAGGTTTTTAATGAGGCATTATCTTGATCCTGAAGTATCAACCATTACGGTAACATTGTAAAACATGTTACCTAAAGAGGAAATAAATTTGCACTCTTTTCCTTGTTTATGATTTTTCCTACAGGGTTTTCATAAAAAGGTTTTTAATGAGGCATTGTTTTGATTATGAAGCATCAAACTCTTTTGAGGAATATCATTTTAATATAATATTCATAATGTCAGACGTTGTACTCTTTTTCTTGTTCAAGGCTTTTCCCATTGGATTTTCCTGATAGAGTTTTGAAGGCAACAGACAATAGTTGTATTGACTGAACAGATATATGCAAGCAAGATAATAATAAAGGGGAGCAATCATCATATATGTTTTAAAATGGACAACTTCAAGTTAGCAGAGCATTTAAAATTTTGAAGACGCATATTCAAGGGGGAGTGTTGTAATATATATATATATATATATATATATATATATATATATACACACACACGCACACACACACACACATATGAATGTTAAAAATACACTTCTGAATGAATAGAAATGCCCTCTCTCCTTTGTTTCTTCTATTCTGTGTTCGATTTATAACAAATGGTAATTTATTTATAAACCATTATTATGATTGAGCGATTATACAATGGAATATACTTATGAATTATTATTATAACTGATCCTTGCAAGTTTATATTGGTAATATATTTATGAATCATTGCTATAATTAATCTGTTACACTCGCACAATGGTAATACATTTATGTGACCTTATTATTGAGACATTACAAAAGCTAATGATATCACAATATTGTTTTAATTGAGAATAAATTAAAATCCATCAACATTCCATCCCTTTAGTGATGTACACAATTTTCATTCTGCCTATTCGAATGATAAACAGACAAAAGAGAAGTAGGGATTCTTTTTCTTCTTCCTTAAAAAAAAGATATCAGGCATTTTTCTTTTTCTTCTCCTTCAACAAAACTACCTTGATCAGTATTTCAAAGTGCAGATCAAAATCGATTTTTTCAATGCAAGTAGGTCGATGTTTTTCAGATTGAAGAGGCTGTTTTATCTTAGATGTGGTAACATTTGTTTCTTTAGAACTGCTTACTCCTTCGAGCAGAATGCTAAAAATATTTAAGGGAGTGACAACGTATATGACCCAGCCGAAGTACATTATTCCCAACAAATTTTGATTTTTAATCTATATTAATTAGTTTATCAATTGCTATTTTCATAAGATAAGATTTACCGTGTGCATAAGCCTGATGACCCCGCGGACTGGGTTAGGTGCACTAGGGGGAGTTTTACGGCAGTGCCAGTTTCTCCTTTGAAAAAATTCAAAAAAAAAAAGATAAGATTTACATATATTGTAATATAGATAAGATAACATATTAGATTGTTCATTTGAACATACATTCATTATTAGAATTATGTAAGATAATATAGAATGCTAGCTGAATAAATTTCAAATTTTTTCCTCTTATATTTTTACTGTAAGTGAATATAATTATACTTCCACAAAATTAATAAAGATGAGCATATTATGTGTCCTCTTATGTCTTATGAACGTATTACATCTGATACGGAACTAATAATGCTATTTCATTTCAATAAGAAAAAAATATGAATTTATAATGTCATTAGCTTATATATAGGTTAAATTATATTTTAATATTATAACTAGAGAACGCTAACCGAACTGAGTCATTTTCTACTGTTTGTAGCTGGATAAGTTATTAAAACATGATTGCGGGCATGCTTGATCAGTAGATAGACAAGTTATATTAAAAAAAAACTCAATTACAAACCTTTTAATAATCCATTTGATTCATTATTTGTTACCATCAACACGAGGTATGTTATATATATTTTTCTACTAATATGTAGGATCAGAGCCGACCCTGAGTATCTATAGGCCTAGTGCGGACCCAAAATTTTGGGTCCTTAATTTTTTTTTAATGAAATTGAACTTATGTGAAAATGTGTTTTTTCTACTATGCATCTCCATTGAGAAAATTGCGTGTTTCAACAAACTCATAAAGTTTTTACCCACATTTTCAATCTGTCAACTAGAGGTCCACACAAGCCACAACTCCATTTTAATATATTGACTGATGTCAATAAAGCATACAATCATTTCTACTTTTGCATAGATAAATTACTATCAAGTACACGCATCCTGACAAGAAAAAATAGTTCTAGTAAAGATAATACAGTTTTTTTTTGGCCTCCCGACCTAATGGGCCCTGTGCGGTCGCACGGCTCACACTAGGCCAGGGCCGGCCCTGTGTAGGATATGCTATAATTTTCATTGGTTTCCTTTTCTTAATAAATTGACATTTTAATTGACATGTATGAACTGTAAATTTATAGTAGCCAACTATTTATACCAGCAAAGAAACACTAACTAATATAAAACGACTTAGTTCCACGTAAAACGACTTAGGTCCACGTAAAACGACTTAGGTCCACGTTATTGTGTTTTACATTGTTTCATTTGATTAATTTACATAATTACTACCAAATTCTCATGGGGACAATATTCATATTCATTTGTTATTTCATTTTTTGATAATACCATTGTGACGGGTATTTGAGATTATAAGAAAGTAAACAGAGTTGGATTAAGAGTTCGACCCGACTAAGTATTAGGCTATGGATCAGTAAGTCATTTGTTTATATGTATAACATTCCTGAGTTTACTATTTAGAATTTGTTCATCGTTACTTTTGGTTTTGGCCTTAGTAAAACCTTTTCATACTGGCTTCTTTGGGATCGACATTTTTCCCTGACTGTGGTTCAAAAGGATCATTTGATCATCTGAAAGTGAGTAAGGATAATCTGAGTGTGATACGTAAAGATACCTTGAATTACATGAAACAACATTTTCGCTCGTTAGGTGGTATAATGCTAAGGGCTCAAGATCTATATTGGCATCAGTTTAAAGTGGACCACTTGTCTGCCACTATCATCACTAACAATGATGACTTATCAGAACTGTTTTTATGATCCTAATACTTTAGTTCTTATTTACTTATTTTGCAATATAACTCAAATAACATTACTATTATTTTAATTTGTGTACGAAATTGATAATTCAAAAAATGTTATTGTATTGAAACTTCGATGAAAGTTTCACCCTTCTGGATAGGTGTTAAACTTCAGGTACCATCAAGTATCATGCTATGCAACTGTTTTTTCTAATGATCCGTATGATTTATTTCAAACTACATTAAACATATTTTCTATAATTTTTTCTAGTAGATACCTCTTGGTTTGAACTAACCGATGCATAAGATTTGAATTTGAAATTTTTGTGGGTGATTATTACTAGAGGTTACTGTGCATCTGTGTTTTTTCATTTTTAACTGTTGTGAATTACGTCTGGATGATTTATTTTCTGATGTTCTCATATTTTCTATTAGATCGTGAAGCATAGAACGGTACTAAAGGATATCGAGGATACACTGCAATTATTTCTTTCAATGTTCTTCCAAATTTTTTTAAAGATTTTTGAGAATAACAATAAGAAATGATGTAATTATGTAGTTGCACATGCAAATTACATATTACAATTGCAATATTATAAGATAAAAGAAAAATATAGAATAAAATTGGTTTTTGTATTGCTGAATCAGGAGCGAGCATTAAAAAAGTGTTCATTACATTGCTCAAGTTCGTTTATAAGATTTTTCAGTGAAAATACAGAAAGGTTGCAGCATAATAAGAAAATTGCAGACGTTAAATTTTAATCTTATATCATTCATACGTTGCATTAGAAGTTCAAGATATAACATGAAAGATCATATTTAATTGAGAGTGGATGGTTATTTCAACCAGATTTAGCAATACAAATAAATAAGTTTGTTCGTTTTGTTTATGATTAGCGGATGATTAGTAAAAGAAAGACATAGTTTTCTAAGTGTTGTTATGTGATTAACCTTTGACTTGGATCACGTTATCGAAATTAAGAATAGGCAAAGAAGATGGCTAAACGCCAGTATATTAAATTTGGTGTGAGGGGCACCTCCGAGGAATGAAACTGAATGGATATTATCCATAGGGTTAGGGTCGACCGCTCTAGGTCAAAAAGCCGAGTGAAGGCAGGTAACAAATGGTAATAAATATTAGTAGATTATCTTGATTTATTTTCCGTCCATTATCGTATTTCGTTCGTAACTTTTTCATACAGGCTCTGTTATCTATCTATTATATTATATGAAAGCACAATCTTCCTCCAAAGACCTTTCATTCCCATTTCTGCCAAAAAATCAATACGCTGACATATGTCCAAATAAATTGATCAATGGTGGAAAATGACTTTAAACATATGCAACTCTTGGTTTGCTATAGTAACGTTTCGCTGTTAGACATTCACAATTTGAAACTTCCCCTATTAGACCTTTCGGTTCCATTTCTGCCAAAAAATCAATACGTTGACATGTGTCCAAATAAATTGATTAGTGGTGGAAAATGAGTTTAAACATATGCAACTATTGGTTTTCTATAGTAACGTTTCGTTGTTAGACATTCACAATTTGAAACTTCCCCTATTAATGTTACAAACTTACGATCCCAATTTCTTTTCACATACTTGCTAAAATTATTGTCAATTGAATGCTTCTTTATCATTCTTATTATTAATTTTATTATGTAAATAAAGTTCAATAGAATTGAATGTAATTCTTTCAAATCTTTCTTCATAGTTTGCCTCCTTGCTCCATTCAATTATAAATTAAGCAACTACATTCAAAAGTTTTCACTTCTATATTTTCAAGTAGAATTAATATTTAAATCTACACACTTTATGTTCATATTTTTTTTCCTTTCAGCACTACTCCATTCTGATATAAATTCGACAATTAATATTCAAATATTTTCAACATCTACAAAATCGAATTGTGTTTTCATATAATATACTAGATGAAAGCACAATATTCATCTGGAGGCTTTTCGGTTCCAGTCTGCTCAAAAGCTCACGTGGTGCCATGTGTTATCGAAGTTTAATTGTCTTAAATTTTTCATTAATTTTGCTTATTGCAGGTATTTCTTAAACGAATTCTAATGGACTCATGAATGTTTTGTTGATTATCTTCCTATTATACACTTATTATATTTATTATATCTATTATATAAACAAATTTTAATTTTCTTAAATATGTCACTACTTTTGCTTACTGCATGTATTTGTTAAAAAAATTCTAATGGACTCAACATTTTTTGTTGATTATATTCGTTATATATATATATATATAACATCTATTTTTATTATTATATAAAATAAAGTAAATATGATGTTGACTTTTTTTGAACCACATTTTCTTTTAGTTCAAATCCTCTACCCTTATTCATTTGGATAGAAGTTTACGTTCGGCCCACCAAAAATAAAAAAAAATTCTCAAGAATTCCCTATATAACAAGAATTCTCTTGATTTATGGCTCAAACTTTTCACTTACTTGCTTTAAACATTTGTTCGATGGTTTCCGCATTGTCCTGCTTTGCAAAAATGTCCAAAATCATTAATGATGACCGTTTCTTTTCTTTATATTCTATCCTTAACTGTGCACTTTTAATTTTCACTCTTCTGTTTTCATTTCTTACATGTTGGAATTATTAGTTGCTTTTATTCTCATGTATTAAATTCATTTTCCAATTACTAAAATATAGTTTACTATACAAGAAA
Source organism: Allium sativum (assembly GCA_030737875.1). NCBI lineage: Eukaryota > Viridiplantae > Streptophyta > Magnoliopsida > Asparagales > Amaryllidaceae > Allium > Allium sativum. Next base: position 1,005,544 of record JASFAX010000053.1, read on the forward strand.
TTAAGTTTTGGTTGACTGGTTATCGATTTCCAGCTCAAGTTTAGGTGTGTACTTCCTTTGATTAAGTCCTATTGCTTTTCCCTTTTTGTTTCTTCAATGAAATTTATACTTTTCATATTAATCTAATTGATTCTCTGTCCAACTTCAGGTATGCTCTTCCTTTGGTTATGTTTCATTGTATTATGCTTTTTGGTTCATCACCAAAATTCATTTCTCGATCGTGATCTAACTGACTTTGTACTCAAAATAGGTAGACATCATTCTTCTTCGTTCCTATTTTTGGATATCAACTTTGTTTTTAGGTATTTCCTGGTTTTTGAATTTATAGATCTTCACTACGTAGGGTGCTCTAAATATAATTAATGGTTTCAACGACTTTGAAAATTTTATGATGTTTGTTTATCTAAAGATCGCTCTAATGGTTGACTTAATAACATCTTTTTTACAAATTATTTTAAAGCATATGTTTTATCGTTCTTTTTGGATTTCTGTTTTATATTATAATGCTTCATTTGTGCCTTTTGTGTTCCAATTATCCAAGTACATAAAAATAATGATTGATTTTGACGAGAACTTATTTAGCACTGAAAATGTTGTACAAAAATAATTTTTGGTTTTACGTTACAATTTATTTTCAGAATGTATTATATATAAAATTGAATATAGTATCCGTAATCATCTCTTCTCATTCCTTTTCACCTTAAAACTAAATTCTCTTAGTTTTTACCTTATAGTTTTCATTTACCATTTTCAAACATGTATTTAATGTTTACCTTAACATTTTCCTTAAATGCTTTTAGGTATGTAATATTCAACTCATTTTAGGTATGGGTTGAAATATTACATTGTGCTTTTTTTTTACCAAAAAGATATATATTTCTATCTTAATCTAAGTCACTTTCTAAATTAAAATAGAGATATGTCGGCCTTCTTCATTTCTATTTTCGAAATTTAACTTTGTCTTCCATTTTTTTTTATTGATTTCTAAGTTTATAAATTTTAATTCTGTTTTATGTATAACTAACGACTTCCACGTTTTTTGATGATCTATATGTTGTTTCAATGAGTTATGCCTTAAGACTTGCTTTACGAACTATTTTTATGCATTTGTTCTTCAATTTCACCGCAAAAACTAAATTACCCTAATTGTTAACTTATAATTTTTATTTACCTCTTTCAAACATGGATTCAATAGTTACCTTAGCATTGTCCTTGAATACAAAAATTGCTCAGTGTTATTAATAATAATTGTTTCCATTCTTAAATTTTCTATCTTCAAAAAATGCTCGACTTAATCTTTCCCTCCTATGCTCTCTTATAATCAATGCTTTAGATTTCATCTTAAGCTAAACTTATCTTGCAATCTATTAAAATTGTTTGTTTATTTCATTTTCATTTATAAATTTACATTCAAAATTACTGTTTTCAATATTATAGGAAAATTTTCAATACATTTCTTCAAATCTACTTTATTATATGAAAGAATAAATTTATGTCAATTTCTTGCTCAATTTTAGGTATGTATTATTTTCTTCAATTATGTTGTATTATTTTATCCTTTTTGTATCTTCACCAATCATATTTCAATTTATGCTAGTTCATTTTATACCTTAACTGGATAAATGCCATCCTTATTTTTTCCCATTATGGGTTATAACTTTGTTTTCAAGTATTTATCACTTTCTAATTTTACAAATCATCATTTTGTTCTACGTCAAACTGAATGAATATGAATATGGGCTTTAAAATCATATGCATATGCAACTTAATGCGCATAAAAATATTGATGTCTCGATACTGTAATGAACTAGAAAAATATTTGTTGTATTTATCATGGACATTCTTCCTTGAGAATAGGTCCATTATGATTTTAAGATTTATTACTTTTGAATGTTTAATGATAGAAATAGTTGTCAAATATAGGTGTTCATCGTCACTATAAAAACCGAACGGCTTTGCCAAAAAAAGTAGTTGTCAAATAGCATCATAAATTGTTAGTTCTACATAATAATTTGTTTGTTATTAAGATATTTAAAATTTCCACTTATTATTTATAATCACTTTTTCCATATAACTAATGGTATGTTAGAAATTGCTTGATTCATTGTAACTCTATTACGTATTGAAATAGATGTGCTATTAGAATTTTGAGTTCAATATTATGATTTTTTAAAAATTATGATTGTTTGAAGCTACTAATTTGGCTGGTTGTATGACTAAGTGGTGTTTAGGTAGCAAGCGATGAGTAAATTGACTTTATATTTCTAATGATATTTGTATTTAGACATATTATAGATTTGAAAGCTACTTGCCGTATAATGTTGGATAAGAATTGGTTACTCATTTATAATCCAGAAAAGTTCCAATAAGTACATATGTTTTGGGGATTATTCCACATGCGTATAATACACGATTTTTTTTCCTAATAAATGTAAAGTTGTATCTCTCTTTTTTCGAACTTTTTGTCCTTTGTAATTTGTATCTTTCCATTTTGCTCTATGGTTCATAATTATTCAAAGAAGATTTCTTATGCTAACGGTGGACAAGCATAATCAATTGATCTATAATAGACCGCGAAAGATTTCATGGTTTGAAAGACAAATTGAAGCACGATATGGAAGTGGATCCTATTTTGTAGCAAAAATCCGGAAATTCGGAAAAAGTACAAATAGTGTGTAGACTAGAATGCAAATTTGTTGTTAGCATGGTTAAATGCGTAACATGTGCCTTTGAATTGTGAGATTATTCTTCAAAGAGGTAATGTTACATTAATCCAAATTTTAGTAATTAGTTTTTTTTAATTGTATTTGATCTATAGTTTTTCTATAGTTTTGATAGACTTGAAAGTATGACGCAGATATATAATGTTTTTTCTAATTATTGATCCAAATATTATGATTGGTTTTCACTTGGAATATTTCTATTATACATGAAATTGAATATGGTATCATTTTCACCTTAAGAACTTAATTCTTCTAATTTCCAACTTATAATTTTTATCTGCACCTTTCAAACATTCAATGGTTTTCTTAACGTTGTTCTTACGTGCAATGATTACCCAATATCATTAATAACTTACACTACACCAAAACAGGTGATTGCCAACAAGTATAACCGCTGCAAGCAATTTCCGCAACGCTTATTAGTGTTGCTAAGGGGGCGTGGCAATGTGGTAGCAACACTTATAAGCGTTGGTAGATTTTCTCTTCCAACGCTTATAAGCGTTGGTAGATTTTAATTCGCAACGCTTATAAGCGTTGGTACATTTTTGTTTGCAACGCTTATACATGTTACAATATTTCTGTTTGCAACGCCTATACATGTTACAAAATTTTAATTCACAACAAATATAAATTTTAATAATAATAGAAATATGTACTAGCAACTCACATATTCAAATATCAATAGTCAATTAATAACTAACATGACGATAATATAGACGATATTTAACATGAATCAGAAACTAATATTAAACTCAATGCATACCAATAGACAACATTCATAATCAAATAACGACATAGAATATCAGTTAATAACAAACAAGCACAATACATAATTAAGTTGTCAAATTCAGTACATAATTAGTTTGCTAAATTCAATACATAAATGAGATTCTACAAATACCGAATACGAAAATCTGGCCATATAACGAAACCTCCATCTGAAAATTCACATAACTTGTACATTCCATTTTGAGGACCATCATAAATTGGTGCATCCGGTTCAAGATCATCTTCTGCACTATTAGAACTACCATCCAATTTTCTCTTTTCTTCCGCTGCCTCTAGAAGTGCCTGCATTCATTGAATGTCACATTAAATTGAAAATTTCAGTTTTGTTGTTAAAAACAGAAAAACATGAGTTTACATCGCACAAAATAATATTAAAAACAGAAAAACATGAGCCTAAACTGAGCCGAACGACTCAGTGTGTACTCTTTAACCATCTCTCCCAGTTTACAAAAACAAAACTGACCAAAAAGAAAGTGGTAACTTGTTTCCGGATTTTGTTCATAGAACGAGCCTTGCTTTTAGAATGCAGGAAACGAAGTTCGATCAATAGATAGCTACCGCTTCTTTCCTTTTTTTCTTACATCTTCTTCTTGTTGGAATGCAGGAACCGGAACGAGATGGGTGGAATCCCGTGGTTTCGGCCAGATTCTCAAACCTGGGTAGAGACAGATGATCAACAAAGGTTAAAGTGCGCAAGGAATGCTCCATGAAAATATTACAGGATTCGCAAAGTGGACCTTGTTCCAGTATTAAACTCATAATCTACTACACCATTAGAACTACCATCCAATTTTTTCTTTTCTTCTGCTGCCTCTAAAAGTGCCTGCATTCATTGAAAATCACATTAAAAATTTCAGTTCCATGTTAAAAACATGAGTTTGCATCTCGCACAAAATAATATCAACTTGTAGGCTCGGAGTAAGTCAATAATACGGAGCCGCTATTTTCAGTATTTTACTGAGTCGAACGGCTCAGTTTTACTGAGTCGAATGGCTCACTAAAACTGAGCCGAAGGGCTCAGTATAACTGAGCCAAAGGGCACAGTTTACTGAGTCGAACGGCTCAGTTAAAACTGAGCCGTTCGACTCAGTAAAACTGAGCCTAACGGCTCAATATAACTGAGCCTAAGGGCTCAGTTTACTGAGCCGAACGGCTCCATTTAACTGAGCCTAAGGCTCAGTTTTACTGAGCCGTTCGGCTCAGTTTACTGAGCTTAAGTCTCAGTTCTAATGAGCCTTAAGTTAAGATCGAAACTCCTCTTGTTATGTCATATGAAGAAAACAGCAGAAGAGCAACTGTGATTGAATTCATAAGAGAGCTTAAGGATGATGGTAATGGATCAGGTGGTTAGCAAGACCTACAGTAACAGTGACGGTATGTTTAAAAGACACAAGATTCATACATTATAGCTATCTTTTTTACGGTTTCACATTTTTTTAGTTCATTTTCTTCTTTGTTTTTCCAAATAAATGGAATAAGATTTGATATTTATAACCTTCACTAATTAAAATTCTGAAGTATGAACATGGGTTATTGTCCATATTTCAACTGCATTTACCACCTGTAACTCAACCATAAGAGTTGATATATGTATCCTTATACAAAATAGAACAACATTTAGTTGTTAAAAGAACCAATGTTAATAATATTGAAAGGGCTCTAGCATAAGGACAAACAAAATTGACCAACATGGGAAGTAATGTAATCATTTTAATGAATAACAGAATGTTGGTGATATTATAGTCAATAGCCTAGTCTTGCAATCAACATTTAAACTGGTTTTCCCCCTCTATTAGTGCCTAATTTAAAATTGATGCTTTTGTTCCATATTTGAAACAATCTAAAATGCAAGTACATGATGCTTTTGTTGAGGTGGAGGCTGTGGAACTTGTGGTGATGCATGACTGTCAAAACATTAACTTGTAGCATGAGAGGAAGAATCAGTGGAAATAGTTTGACCAACATATACAAACTTGTCTTGGTAGCCTACAGTGGGAAGTGACATTGCCACTGATGTAGTTTTGGAGATTCATAAAAATCGATTAAACAATTTAATGTCATTTACCCAAATAGTTGCAATAATTACCAGAATATAGGACTAACAATTTCTAGTTTACAACGCATTGTCAGTATAATTGTTTTACTAATACAAAACTTCTTCTTAATAACATTTTGGAATGCACAATGAAGACAATAAATTATAAACAAATTTTATCTTTGCTTCCTCGGTTTTCAGCCTTAGTGTAAAAAATAATAGTTTCAACAACTTATAGCATAAAGAGCACATTAACAGAAGTACATTTGTTTTCTGACACCGTCCTAAAAAAGTATATGCAAAAACTTTAACTTCCCGTATCATAAAAAATTTCAAAATAAGATAATGACTCACCAATTCCAATCCATGCCGCATCCCTTCTTTGATACTACTCCAAGAGCAATATAATCAGGAATTCCAACAGCCGTATAAGATTGTAATATAAAACAAGTCATGTACTGGAAAAAAAATAGTTATCGGACATAATATAGTAAATAACACTCATGTCGACGACATTGCTACAGATGATCAAAGCCTCTATATTTCGATCATACATGGATGCACTTGTTGTGAGATGATTCGTCATTCTACTTTCCTTATATCTGCTATCGATAAACACTACATTTGATTTTATTCTCTGTTTATCTCTACTTGCAAAAATAGTTAAACATCTTGCAGATGTTGTACAAGCTGCGGTCACTTGCATTAACTGAGCCAACTGTCTGGAGGATGTGCTCAAATTTGTCAGTCTTTTATCCTCAAATCCAAATTACAATTTTCATTTTGTTAACCTTATGTCTACAATAAACTTGGCAACCTGCGTATCACTTTGACAGAAAAAATTTATACTTCTGCAATGAGAAGCATAAAGGAAATGTGCACATGCCTATAACCTTAATTAACCTACCTTTTTCCATAATTTCTAAAGATTGAAATGCATGATAAGCAACAAAATGGGTTAAAAGACATCATTTAGCAATTAGCATTTCAATTAAGCAGCACCATACATTAGTTTATATAGAAATTCAAACAAAATGGGTTAAAAGACATCATTTAGCAATTAGCATTTCAATTAAGCAGCACCATCCATTAGTTTATATAGAAATTCAAACTAAATTTTATATAAATTTACTAATTGAATTGTTAAAATGTTCGTCTAGTTAATAATTAGCTCAAAATCGTAGTTTCATAATATTTTAGTTCCCTAAACAAAAGCTATTTAATACAACTGATATGATATTGTATTACAGTAAGATAAATTCCTCACCATAAAAGATATGAGTTATCATTTATCCATAATGATATCTTTCTTAAAAATAATGCAAAGTTAGGAGTATTGAAGGAAGCCACCTCAAGCAAATCATGAAGAGCATAACCAGAAAGAAATATTGGCTCTAAATTAAATGTAATTGTATCAGAGTATGAAATACATGTAAATATCAAACTCAAACATGACAATATAACTTAGAATTACTCATAATAACTTACCATTATCAACAAGCCTATGTACCACTCCTGCAGTGATCCCCTTAGTTATAGAAAAAACTGAAAATAAAGTATCATGCTGAACAGGCCGAGGATCACATCACTCTAGCACACCAGCAAATACACACATACCTGAAATAAAACAACAAATATAATTTTATACACACTTCCTTCCATCAATAGGTAATAATGCTAATGAGTAGTCAAATTTTGTATAGGTTCAAGCATATTCTTATCTTTAATTTCAACCTCAGTACCATCAAGCAGCCAACCTTAGTACATAATTCTGAAAGGGACATACCATGCTTATTTGCTTATGGATTGGCTAAGACCTACAAGAAATATCAAAGTAGCAAGAAATTGAAATACATATATACATATAAATGCAGACCTCGCCAAACTTATATACATATAAATATTTATATATCTGCATAATCTTTTAGTATCATTGCCTCGCCAAACATATATACATATAAAAGTAGCATTGCCTCGCCAAACATATATACATATAAAAGTAGCCTTGACTACACTGATTAAAAGTATCATTGCCTCCCCAAACATATATACATATAAAAGTAGCCTTGACTACACTGAATAAAAGTATCATTGCCTCGCCAAACACATATACATATAAATATTCATATATCTGCACAATCTTTTAGTGCAGACATGCAAGAATACCCACGATTATATTTTACATGGAAGTAGCAAGAAATTTTAATACGAATATATGTCTCTATCTAACAAGCAGAGGAAACCAAACAATGCAAAAAACATATATTTTTAAAATTTAGACATCATGACTACTAACAAATGCAAAAAGAAAATCAGAAAAACAGAAATCACCTTAAAAATAAATAAAACCAAAGCGCGAAATATATATGATCGCATAAATAATTGTTGTAGTGATAAAAATACAGAAATAAAATTGAAATACGAAAGTGCAAACCTCATGCATTTCCATCGTTTCAAACTGTATAATAATACAATGAAACTCTGTATATTTGTGCAGTTCTTCATTTTATACAAAATTCTGTATGTTTTTTCATTAAAAAACATCAACTTATTATGATTTAAGAACGAAAAACAGGCACTTTCCGTGTATATGAAAGACTGTACTAGCATTTGTAAGTAGTCGTTTTGATCTAATTAAAAACAGGCACTTTGTTAGTTATATTCTTAGTCATACCGTGTATATGAAAGACTGTACCAGCATTAATAAACGCGTCATTAGATGAAGTTTCCCTATCAAAAAAAATATAAAATCACAAAAAGAAGATCTGAGGGCAAGACTTAGTTCATCATCCTCATCGAAACCAATATACTTTCAAGTAGTTGTAAGTATATACTTTCAAGTAGTTGTAAGCTTAAACATATGCAGAACACTATTATTTCCCTTGTTTATATTCATGAGTACATATCTAGAACACTATTATTTCCCTTGTTTATATTCATGAGTACATATGCAGAACACTATTATTTCAAGTATACAACTATTATTGCAGATCTACTTTCAACTATACAAAAAAAAACATAAGATTTGGATATCCATGTATGCAATATACTTTCAAGTATATTGCTTTCAAGTACTTGTAAGCTTATAACTTTAGCTTAAACATATGCAGATCTGCAATAATAGTTGTAAGTACTTGAATATACAACTACTCATAAGTACTTGAAATAACAGTGTACTCATGGATATCCATGTATGCAATAATAGTTGTAAGTACTTGAATGCAATATCCATGTTTAAGCTTATAACTCAAGTAGTTGTCAGTATATACTTTCAAGTAGTTTATAGGGTGCAGAGATACTTATGTATATCCAAATCTTATGTTTTTTGTGCATTCAAGATTTAGCAAAACCTAACACCTTGTAAAAGCTAACTCATTGGGAATCCAAAAAACTAGATACTTGAAATCGAAAAAAGAACAAATCGAACAAAATTCACCTGAAGCGACTGAATGTGATAAATTCGAGTTGAACACAAGCACAAATCGATCCCTAAAATTGAATGCGAGTTTCTCCGCGACCCCCAAAAACCGATTAGAGACGAGCAGATTGGAGTTTTCTAATTTTTGCCATGCTGGGATTCTTGGATTTAGATTCGAGTTTTTTCCCTCTCCCTCGTTCGGAATTGATATTTCTGATTTGGGCGGCCGTTTCTAGTAAAAGCGTTGGCCAAAAGATGGAGAAATAGGAAATAGGGTTAAGGATGCAATTTTACATTTTTACCCCAACAAATCAGCCCTACCAACGCAATTAAGCGTTGGCAATAAAAAAATTGAAATAATGTATTTTTGGTAACACTTTTTGAGCATTGCAACGCTTATTTTTGTTATTTTGACAATTGAAAAAAAAGGGTTACTAAATGGCCATTATGGTGTAGTGTTAGTGCTCTTTTTTTAGATTTCTATCCTCAAATATATTGAATATAATATCCCCTTCTTTTGTTTTCTTAACTTCCATATGTTAGATTTCTTTTGCAATGAAACTTATCTAGAAAATTTTACTAAGATTGTTTTTGCTTTCATTATCATTTTCATTTATCAAATTCTATTTTCTATTATATTTTCCATAATAGAGTATCAGTTTTCAATGTATTCCCTCAAATCTGCTTTATAATACGAAAAATTCAGTATATACATATTCTATATATAATAAAAGCTAAAAAAATTATCTTAATTTGTAATGATTTATTACATTTATAAGTGTTCTGAATGTATAAACTAAATATTACAGACATTCACATTGGCAATGGATTAATGCCTTAGTAAAAATTCATAGATAACATCAAATTCGAACCTCAAATAAAGCAATGACCAGTGTTTAGAGCTATGATTTTTTTCATACATTAAAAAAGATAAGGATGATTGCATGAGAAGGCAAAATGAAATTCAAAAATGATTGCCAAAAAATTAAATTTAAATGAATTATATTTTAAATTTTGAGTTGCATATAAGATGGTTCTATTTGCCCAAGGAGGGGAGTTAAAATGTTTCCTTTCTGTCGAGGGGAATTAAAATGTTTCCTTTCTGTCAATAACATTGGAAATATTGATGATATTTATCATATTTAATCGATGCTCAAGTTTTATCTTAGCTTTTCATCAAAGAAACACATAATTTATCTCCAAATAAGTTGTAGTTACTAAAAAATTTGTTTCATGATAAAACAAAATTACTTGGACAATTTTTGACATTTTGCTGCATAACATTCCAACATCTATTTTATCTTCTTTCTATGCTAATATAATCTCATCTTTGTGTTGTTTACAATACACCTATCCATAATAAAAAAATCATTTTGATAATAATCTAAGTTTAATGTATATTTCTATAACAAGGTCGATACTTTAATTATGTTGTACTCTCATTATTATATCTCAAGGGCACTAAAGCATAACCTGTAGAACCATCATCTAACGCCAAACTTCTAACCATTGAAACTAGCGGTCCTTGACACTATTTCTAACAACTCAACGTGTTAATTGTTGTTCTTTACACCATTCCATCTTATTCTGTTTTTGTAACGAAATGTCATCAAAAATTAGCTTTATGCATGTTACATGTATTTCATTTTAAAGTGATATAAAATTTTGCATTAAATTACGTTAATTGTTATGTTGGTTTAGTTGTTTCATGTGTGAATAATTAAATTAATGGAAAATGATTATTATCAAGTTGTTCTAGAATTTTGATTGTATTCATATTTTACACGTATTTTTTATGTCATATTATCCTACGTATGTTTAGAAATATAATGTTCCAAAGTTACTTTAATATTTTTATAATGCATTTAGTATTGGATAATGTCGAAAGGTAGGCATGTTCTAATCTTAGATGGTATTTTTTAAACCAAAATTTTAGCAATAATTTGGCTCAAGTGTTATTTTTGGTTAAGTATGGAAAACTTCTATAGACAAACTATGTGCTTACATATATGAGTGTGTGTTATAGAATAAATATATATTGGCTATATGTTTCTTAAATTGGGAAACATAACATGATGATGCATTTGTTAATATGTTAAGAATAATTAATTGCTAATATTATCTTTACTTATATGAAGTTATTATGCTTTAAAAATGTGTTATACGTTGTATGTTTTGAGATTACTTAAATACATTTTTCAGCAAATATTTATCAACAGTGTTTAAAAAAAATGTAATATATTATATAAAATATATAAACATACTATTCATCGTTGAAACTTAAAAAACTAAGAAGCATATAACAAATTATGTTGTGAACTTCGTGTGCGTAGCACGGGTTCGCACTAGTTGAAAAGTAAAACATGAAAGTTGAACAGAATTCCATAACAAACACAACAGTGCAAGTTTCGTGGACAAATTTTATTGTTTACAAAAATTCCCTTTTTGTTTAAAAGGCCAACATTGATTTCTTATAACAATTTTCATATCGAAGCCTTCCACTTTGACTTTCACAAAGTGTGTATACATTACTTTGTGATTTTTAGGGTTTGTTCGGCGGTCCATAACGGACCGTCTGGTAGAAGGACGCGTCTTTCTGCCAACGGTCCATTATGGACCGTTATCTCAACTGCTCAAATTAGAGCCGTTGTGCTTCGACGCGTCAAAGCCCAATGGCTCCAATTTGAGCCGTTGAGCTCCCATAACCCCTCTATTTTAATATGTCCCCTTCTTCAAACCCTTCTCCAATCCACATCTCCTCATAACCATCTTTCACTTTTCTCCATTTCAACCTTCAATTACATACAATGGCAACTTCGTTTCCAGACGAAGGTGATTCTGATTCTGAAGATATAGAATATATCGCACTAATTGGAGCGTATTTACGTGACAGACATAGCGAAAGAGGCCGTCGCATGCGCACATCGGAGTTTATTGGTTTAATGTGGATAGACGACATATTGAACGGTCATTAGGAACGATGTCAAAGGCAGTTTCGTATGAAACGACTATGTTTTCTTTCTTTATGCGATAGGCTGAAGAGTTGTGGTTTGGCTGCATCGGAAAATGTTAGCGTTCGGGAAGTCATTGGCATATTTTTTATACACTATAGCTATATCTAATTCGAATAGACAATTGGCTGAAAGATTTTAATGGTCAGGTAGCACAATCTCTCATTATTGTCATGCTATTTTGAATGTCATCCTAATATTATCTACAACTATTATAAAGCCTGTTGATCCTCAATTTAGCTTAATTCCAGCTGAAATTAGAAATGATAATCGTTATTACCATTACTTTAAAAACTGTATTGGTGTCATAGACGGTACGCATGTAGTGGCACACTTACCTCCAAATCGAATTGTTCCTTTTATAGGACGGAAATGATACGCTACACAGAATATTCTAGCTGCATGCTCGTTCGATTTACTATTTACGTATGTTGTAGCTAGTTGGAAAGGTACTGCGCACGACAGTCGAATTTTTAATTTTGTAGTGAATGATAGAAATTGCAATTTTCCTTATCCTCCTGCTGGACAGTATTATGTTGTGGATTCTGGTTTGCACTAACAACTGGGTATATACCACCATACCGAAATGTTAGATATCACATCCCACAGTTTCATATGACGACAAATCAACCGAAGTCGAATAATGAAAATTTTAATTTCTACCATTCTAGTTTACGTATGACAATTGAGAGGACCTTTGGAATATGGATTTTTTTGTCATACTTAGAAATATGGCAACCTTCAAGTTCGAAACTCAAACAAAAATTGTTGTTGCTACAATGACTTTACACAATTATATAAGCAAATACAACATGGGTGATCCAGATTTTATAGTGTATGACGATGATCCATATCTTATTCCAAATGAATATGCTGACTTGAGAAACATAGGCAATAATGACCTTGCACCAGCTCAACGCTATCAAGGCCGCGCTGATATGACTGTACGTCGAGATAGAATAAGAGACGAGCTTGTTGCAGCAAAGTTGCATTGATAGATTGTACTTCTTTGTATTTTTGCATTGTATCACTTTCTGTATTGTTTTTATGTAATGCACTGTTATGTTTGGTTTACTATATTATTTAACTTTAATGATACTGTTATGTTTTAGTCATTAATTAATTAAATTACAAAATAAAATAAAAAATAGACCGCTTAAATGGTTCGCTCAAATAGTCCGCTTAACGCGCTAAACACATTCTTCGCTAACTAAAATTCTCCTCTTAAATTTTCCGTTTAAATTCTTCGTTTCCTCTTGCGCCAAACACACCCTTATTATTTCCTTGGATTTACGATCATTACTTTTGGTTTGGCCTCTGTGAAAACCTTGTCATTTGTACCCCGGTTACACAAATATTTTTTATCCCGTTTCTTTCTCCTTCTCCATTCTCCAATGTATTATTCTCTCATCCAGGGTTATTCTATTCGAGGATTTTCTTTTAAAGGACAAACTTTGGAATTTTTTTGATGAAAAGTATGAGAAGTTTCAAAATTAGGGAGAAGAACACATTTACACTCAATTTGGAATTCATAAGGCCTACTAACCTTTTCTCATACACTATCATTTGGTCTTCTCACTAAATTTTAAACTTTCCATACTTTTCACCATTTCGTTTTTTGTTAAGTTTGCCCTACTCCCTATTTTCCACTATTGCAAATTCGAAATAGGCTAATTCTATTGTCATCCCGATTATTGGTTTTTCCACCCCGTTGAAATCTCTAAAAAATAAAATGACAAATTTACCCTTATTTTTTATTCAAGTTAACTTATTCACTTTTCTATTATGTTATACATTTTATTAATTAAAACTTACAACGATTTTAATATATTTTGAAAAGACAAATGATTCCGGGTAAAAATAATATGTTTATAAAGAAAATGGTGTTAATTTCAAATTTGCTCTTTTCATTTTTCATGTTTTTTTCGTTTAACGTTATTTGATTTTAAGATTTTTAGTATATACATCGTTTAGTTGTTTTTAAATTGGGCTAAAATATAACATTTTTTGTAGATTGCAAAAAGTACAAAAAATTTGTAGTCTATAGCTTTATCGTTTTTGGATCTCATCTGTTATCTGTTTCCATTGTTAATGTAAATGTATTTGTTTTTGAAAATAAAATAAAATAAAATAAAAGGTAATTCTGGTATTTTTTGGGGTGGAAAAAGCAAAAAGTGGGGTGTGATGTTTTTTATTTAGACGATGGGGTGAGAAAGGTAAAAAGCCTGTTGCAAATAAATTTAGTCTTCGAAATATTGTTTTAAGAACCCCGCAAATTTGTATATTTCTAGATTGGCGTTATTTAACCACAAATCATTCTAGTGTCTCCCTTCTAAATCACGGGATAACAGCGCAAAAGGAAAAAGCGGAGACTACAGACAACCCCAAAGCCCTTCCATCAACGTAAGAGCATCTCCAACAGTGTTACGGGCCGTAACGTTACGGCCCGTAACATTACGGGAGATATCTTTGATATCTCCCAACAGGCGCGAGCTGATAAAATCAGCTCGCGAGCTCGCGAGCTGATAAAATCAGCTCGCGCCTGTTCCCGAGCCTATATATGGCTCGGGAGGTGGGGGGTGTTTGGTTATATTCATTTAATTTTAATTTCCTCCTTTTTAATTTCTTTTTTAATCGTTCCAACGTCGGGATGCCGCCACGCGTGACGAAGAGCGGGAGACGCACAGTTAGAGTTATGCCAGACGACATGTCTGGTCCAGTACACCTTCCTCCACCAGAGGGGACGACGATTGAGGACTTACGTATCCTCCACGAGATGCCACAGGGATTCACCCATCGATCAGTTACCGTGCTGGACACCGTTCAGGTATTAGTTTTACTTTATAGTTTTACGTTATAGTTTAGTGCATGTACGTTCTATGGTCTAGTAGTTTGAACGTCAATAGTCATTTAAATAGTATACATTATTGCACGTACTAGTTAAATATTGATTTAGCTGTTAAATAGTCTTTTAACTGTTAAAACTTTATCATGTAGTAGTTTGTTATACGTTAGTAGTACGAACTTTAATACTCATTTAACTATTAAATAGTCATTTAGTGCATGCACGTTATCGTTTAGTGCATAGGCGTGCTTGGTTTTATAGTCGTTTAACTGGTATTATTTTAATAGACTCGGTATGTAAACGTTCGCGGGAGTTGGGCGAAGTTTGTAGCATCAGCCTTAGACATATTACCTCTGGGAATTCGAGAGAGACTATTTGGCAGTCCATTTGGACGTTTTTTACGTATTATACCTCCCCAGTCCTTCGATCGACCTTTGGTCGAAGCCTTATCAGAGAGATGGTGGCCTACGACACACACCTTTCACTTCCCGGATTTTGAGCTAGGTATCACCCCAGCCGATTTTTACATGCTTTCGGGGATTGAGATAGGCCTTCCAGATAGAGTCATACCTCCATTTGATTCCCAGTTTGAGTCACCCGAGTCGTACATACAGTATTTGCCAGGTTTGGATGCGGCTCGTGTAGCTAATGGTGCCGTTCCCTGCACATATTTACTTGATTATATTACAGCGCATGTAGATGCGGTAGATTTCCACGACATACTGTACAGGGCTACCATTTTATACCTCCTTGGTTCGACGTTCTTTACGAACCAACAGAGTTCGATTAGGCTTGGCTACCTTGCAGCACTAGTCGATTTGGATCAGCTGCATATGTTTGATTAGGGCTCTGCCATACTGGGTTATCTATACACCGCTCTTGACTCCTATGCTTTTAGAGAGGTTCAGCAGATGTATGGTTTTTGGTACATGTTGCCGTGCTGGTACTACGAGTACACGGCCAACATGCACCCACACATACAGCCCACCGCCAGTCATGTCGCTGAGGCCTTTTTCCCACGGATGCGTAGATGGGAGAGTTTGCACGTAGTTCAGCGTTCTCCTTCTGGTGTGAGACACGACTTGATGGAGGCTCGTACCCAGTTGGATATGAGGGAGAGGGAGAACATATTACGAGCACCTTGGGCTTCTTATTGGATGTTACTTGCAGCCGGTGACCCAGTACCTGATGCCCATCCATTAGCCATTGCATGCAGCTTATCTAATCGACGTGTCCTCTTCTTCCCACCGGCCCACCTTCCTGTTTGGTACTTGGGAGACCGATGCTATTACCAGAGTACCGGTGAGTTGCGCGTACCCGTAGATCCACCTTTGCCACTTGATATGTTCGGGCCGCAGCGTGTTATAGGGAGACAGTATGTGGCTGGATTGAGACAGGCAGGATGGGTAGATACGACCGACTTTCACTTACCCGACGCAGAGTTTGGTCCTTACTGGGTTCGGGTAGCTCCTAGACGGTACTTGCTGCCGGATTATGTGCGGGGTGTGAACTCCGATCACATTGGACCCCGATTGGTCAGTGGTAGAGTTCACCCTCCGCCGTTTACTTTCGACCCGACCCCTTCACAGATATCCGACCCTCCGCAGGATTTTGCTCTCGCCGATACATTCCAGACATATGATCTTAGCGGGACACAGATATCCCTGCCTATTGTTTACCCACCTGCATACATGGTTATGGTGTCCCTACTGCTGGATTATATCCGTCACATGAGGTAACATTTGTACTTGTGAATTTACGTTGTATGTTATATGCTGTAGAAACTGATTTTATATGTTCTATATATGCAGTATGCACCCAGGTTGGACCAGCATCGGATACATATCGCGGCTATTCAGGAGATGGCGTTGCAGTATACTCAGTCCATGTATCAGGAGCACCAGGCGATTGTGCAGGGATTGCAGGAGCAGATATATGACTTACAGGCCAGATTAGCTGCAGCAGAGGGTGGGGGGACAGCAGCATCAGGTACCATTGTAGGGTCGTGTACTGGTGGTTCAGGAGGAGGTGGTTCTGGAGCAGGTGGTTCTGGAGCAGGTGGAGGAGGAGGAGGTGGTTCTGGTTCTGGAGGAGGAGGAGGTGGTGGAGGAGGTGGAGGAGGAGGAGGTGGTTCTGGTTCTGGAGGAGGAGGAGGTGGTGGAGGAGGTGGAGGAGGAGGAGGTGGAGCAGGTGGAGCAGGTGGTTCTGGTTCTGGAGGAGGAGGAGGAGGAGGTGGAGCAGGTGATTCTGGTTCAGGAGCAGGTGGTTTAGGAGGAGGTGGGGGTGACGGTGCTAGAGGGGGTGACGTAGTTGGAGGGGATGACGTTCTTGGAGGGGAGGACGTGTTAGGAAGGGATGACGTTGATGGAGGGGATGGCGTGGTTGGAGGTAGTGATGACGATTTTACGTATTATGACCCGCCTGATAGCGGAGACGACATGTCTTTGGATGGTGGTGATGATGATGCCGCAGATTTATCATGATTTATATTTCTGTATGTCGCGGTGTATATATGTATGGCTCGATGTATGTATGTATATATGTATGTCTCTATGTTTTGGACTGTATGTTATTTTTCTATGTGTTCTGCGATATGTTATTTTGTATGTGTACTGTTTGCTACTTTCATATGTTCTGTGTAATGTATGCTTGTTTTATTGCAAACCGTTACGTTGCCAAGTTTTGGTACTTTGGCAAGTGCCAAGTGCCAACTTTGGTACTCTGCCAAGTGCCAAGTGCCAAGCGCCAAACCTGGTACTTAAATGTTTACATGTTTAAATAACGACGGTAGTGGACGACCCATAGTTTTTAACTCCTTTTTTAACTCCTTTTTAACTCCTTCGGGTGCGTAAATGTTTAAATCCTTACCTGAATTATGAAGAACCATTACCTGAATGTGTTTTATTTTATGTTTGTCTGAACTTATCGATTATGTATGCAGTAAAGATGTTCCTAAGTTATTAATCATCTATTGTACGAACTCCTTTTCTACTATTACTTCTCTTGTACGAACTCCTAAGTTATTAATCATCGATTATGTTTCATTTCCTAAGATGTTCCTAAGTTATTAATCATCGATTGTGTTTCATTTTCTATTATACAAACTCCTTTTCTTGTATTCGTACGAGTTATTAATCATCTATTATTATGTTCCTAAGTTTATTTTACAAATTACATATCGGTTATGTTTTTGTATACGACAAACTAGGGTAAAACGTTAAAAAAAAAATTGGTTTTGCTCTTAGTAATCAAATATTATTATTATGTTTCGAAGTTTATTTTACAAAAAAATTAATGCATTTGGTATTGTATATGGTAAAAATAGTTGGAAAAAAAAAGGCCACGAGCTGATTTTATCGGCTCCTGAAGTCGCGAGCCGATAAAATCAGCTCGCGACATCACGAGCTGATAAAATCAGCTCGCGCGCCCTATTCCGAACTCTGAATCCAGCCCGTAACATTTGCCTTCATATTACACCGTGTAACAACTGTTGGGTGCAAAAATAAGGGATATTACACCCCTTAACATGAATTTCCTCCACTGTTGGAGATGCTCTAACAGTATAGCTCCAGCAAATTACGAGCGCATACTCGCTCTACGCCTCTGCCTCTCGCTGTCCAGTTTGGCTGCTCGGAGATTGCTTCCCCTTGCCTACTCGCAGACTGAGCTAAATTGTTGAAGGTATCGTCGTTGACCTTTTGTGATTGCTTGATTTGGATTATTATCCCACTGTTTGCGCCATTGATTCTATTGATTACTTAATGTGGATGTTGCTGCTTCTATTGTCAAGAAGGATTTCGATTTGGAGATTTGAATAATTGGAGAAATAGGGACAAAGTTAGCTAAGTTCAGTTTATTTATATATCCAGACATGAAAATGTGCAGACGAAAAGGTCAACGGCATGCGTGTTAAGAAAGCCTCTGAGCACTTAAAACCGAACTCAGTTTCCCCTTCTAGAGTATAGTACAGATTCTTGTTAATTTTCAACCGATTAGTACTTCATTCTTCGTTGTTAAAACTAAGATGAAAGATATACAAAACATTCCATAAAACCTCGCAATTAGTTATCTTTGTTAATTTTGGTATCTTATAAAGACAATAATTTTGACAGTATTAACAATACAATGCATGAACAATCATACGAAAGTCATAATTTATTAATTTTAAACAAAATTTTAAATTTTTATGCAAATCCCTGAATTTGAAAACAAATATTAAAAGCATTTTTTGAGCTGTTATTATTTAGCCTCCAACTAATTAATGATAAGGGCAAAAGTTCAATTTTATCTCTAATCGTGGGCCTTTAACATGCACAAAATTGGTAATGGTTCTTCATACTAACTAAATAATGTAAAGACAGTTGTGTTAGCTAAAAAATTTATAGATTCAAGACCTCTATTTTCATTTCTCTTTGCTCACTTGAGCTCTTTAAAATTCTAATTTGCTATATGATAAAATGTTATGTCAAAATGTATTCATGCTATTTAGGTTTGAATTGTAGGTCGCGTGGAAATGAGACAACAATGCTAAGTTCTGAGAATGTCAAATTGAATAGATAAACTGACAGGTGAGTTATATATATGCATGTGTTTGTATGTATACATACACACATTGTTAAAACCAAAATTTGATTATTTGTGTTGTCAATAACAAAGGATTTCATATATTTGGTACATATATTTTTTGTAGTAAAGGCAATGCTGGACGAAGTTCGTGCACTGAAGGCAACGCCGGACGAAGTTTGTGCACCCAAAGTAGAAAAAGTTAATTGACTAAAACACGGTATTGGTGCTATTTTTAGTCAGAAAAAGTGAACTGGCTAAAACTGGCAGAAAATTAGCAATAATACGATGTTTTAGCCAGTTCACTTTTTTCTGCCTTCGGTGCACGAACTTCATCCAGCGTTTCCTTCAGTGCACGAACTTTGTCCAGTGTTGCTTTTACTATAAAAAATATATGTACAAAATATATGAAATCCTTTGTTATTGACAACACAAATAATCAAATTTTAGTCTTAACAATATGTGTATGTGCACGTGTGTGTATATGTACATACACACACATGCATATATATTACTCACATCGTCAGTTTTCCTACTCAATTTGGTAGTCTCGGAACTTAGCTTTGCTGTCTCATTTGCACGCAACCTACAATTTAAACCTAAATAGCATGAATACGTTTTGACATGACATTTTATCATATAACAAATTAGAATTTTATAAACTCAAGTGACCAAAACGAAAATAAAAATAGAGGTCTTAAATATATAAATTTTTCAGTTAACACAACTGTCTTTGCATTATTTAGTTAGTATGAAGAACCACTACCAATTTTGTGCATGTTAAAGTCTCACGATTAGAGATAAAATTGAAATTTTGCCCTTACCATTAATGAGTTTGAGGAAGAATAATAAATAGCTCAAACAAATGCATTTAATATTTGTTTTCAAATTTAGGGATTTGCATAGAAATTTAAACATATGTTTAGAATTATGAATTATGACTTTCGTATGATTGCTCATGCATTATATTGTTAATACTTTCAAAATTATTGATTTTGTAAGATACCAAAATTACATAAGTTTAACTCTCAGTTGTGTGATCTTATGGAATGTTTTGTACATCTCTCATCTTAGTTTTAGCAACGGAGAATGAAGTGTTAATTGGCTGAAAATTAACATAATCTATGTTATACTGTAGAAGGAAAAACTGAGTTCGCTCTACGCCTCTGCCTCTTGCTGCCCTGTTTGGCTGCTCGGAGATTGCTGCCTCTTGCCTACTCGCAGCGAGGTAAATTGTTGAAGGTATCGCCATTGACCTTTTGTGATAGCTTGATTTGGATTATTATTCCACTGTTTGCGCCATTGATTCTATTGATTACTTAATGTGGATGTTGCTGCTTCTTTTGTTAAGAAGGATTTCGATTTGGAGATTTGAATATTGGAGAAATAGGGACAAAGTTACCTAACTGTTTGTCTATCTATAAATTTCAATATATTTTTTTTGGTTACAATTAGATATATCAAAATTAACATGTTTAAACTGATATAAGTAAAGCTTATTTTGTTTCATTAAATTGAGAATGTATAGGAAATATGATGAAGAGTGAAAATGATAAAAATGTTTGTTATTTTTTTCAGTTGACCTGATTTGCTGCAATTTATTTTGTCATTTTGTGTCCTGATATTTGACTAAAATGTTGGTTTAGGGTTTTCAGGCCAGAGTTAATCAGAGTCAATTCGGATAAATCTAAAAGATGGGAGAAAGAAAGGTACTGAATAAATACTACCCACCGGACTTTGATCCAGCCAAAATCCCTAGGGCACAATCGCCTAAGAATCAGCAAATTAAAGTGCGTATGATGCTTCCAATGAGCATTCGGTGCAACGCCTGTGGCACATATGTTTATAAAGGGACAAAATTTAATTCTAGGAAAGAAGATGCTACTGGCGAGGTATAAATAATATTTTGATTGAGTTTTTTTCACTAAATTATAGTCAAGTTCCTCATATTTATTATGTTTTTCTTCCTTTTGAAAGTAATTATTTCTTTCCGAAAGAACCAACTTCAAATGTTTATTTTTGTCGACTAATCAACCAAACGCCGAATTGGATAAAGTACATTAATGGATCAAAGCCAATATGGTCCTCTGACTTTGCAGACCTTGTTTCTGGGATACGATTCTATAGTTCATGTATAATCATGTCATATGCTGTGTAAATCTTAAGTATCACCTGAAAAAAGGAACACTTTTCTTTTTGGTGTGTGTTGAGAGTGATTTGCATCTTCCTTTGCACTCTAATATGAGACATGCTTTACAGAACATTTGTTTTGTTTAATAATTAGTTTGCATTAACAAGTATTTGAATAGGGGATTGTTAAAGGGACTCCACATTTGGTTAAGGGGAGGACTAAATTTTATTTATTGTATAATTGTTATGGGGAGGACAAAATAAATTAGCCTCCCCTTAAACATATAAATTAAAATTCCGATGTTAATCCCTTATAATCCTCATTAATATAAACCATAAAACCTAAAACTTAATTAGTGCTTACAATTTAATGTATAAAATAAAAAGGTCAATTCTATTCATACACCAACAATATCTAAACATACACCATAAAATAAAATACACTACCATACACCAAAAATTACTTTATATACACCGTCTTTTTTATAATAGTAGCCTTATTTTTTTTCTTTACTTCCCTCTCTAAATCTTTAAAGTTATTATAGAAAATAGAAAATCTATAGCACTAAATAAAGTTTAAATTCTGTAAAATGTTTTTTAATTTTTTGAATGTACGATAACCAATTTATTATGCTACAAAAGATTCTTACTTTTAGCAAAAGTGGCCCTGCTTTTGAATTAAATGACTATACATTTAAACAGTTACTTGTAAAAGTTCACGTAATTCAAAATTTATGCTTCATGTTTAAAAATACGTTATGTTCTTCAAATTGTTTTACATATATTTAATTAAAAATACTGTTAGTAACAATGTTTTAGTTTGATGGGTTATAATTAAAAAAGTAAAAATGCAATAAACAAGAAGGGTAATTTAGTAATATATATTTTTAGAAAAGTAGTGGTGTAATTTTCGGTGTATGAACAGAATTTGCCAAATAAAAAACGGCATAGTTAATGTAATAGAGACATAAGAAAGTTTTATGGGTTATCAAAAGACATCAGGTAATTAATTATAATTTCATATTGGAATTGGAATGGTTAATTTGAAATAAATGCAAAAACGAAAATTTTGATCTAATATGTTGTATCGAATTTGTTTAATTGAGATGTTTAGTAATTCACTCGTTCGTTACTTGTGTTTAATTTAATAAGTTGGGTTTTAACATAAGTGATGAGCCAGGGGTAATTAGGTCTCATTTTCTTTATCTTTTGTAATAAACTAGACCCTCCCTTAACAAAGAAAAAATAGGCTGGAGTCCCCTTAAAAATTATCCTCCGCTTAACCAAATATGGAGTGTCTTTAACAGTCCCCTTTGAATATTTGCTTGACAAGCCTTTTGGGGTGCTGCAAAGGGGAGTGCTGTGGAGAAGGTCTCTGTATGTATGTGTACGTGTGTGTATATATAAATGCTTAAACCATCCATTTTTTTTCCCTTTTGAGGTAAAGTATAAAGTTTAACTGAAAAAAGTGATAAATTTTGTAATGATTTTAACAGTGTACTCAAGTTGGTTGTTCCATACATTGGCCTTGATAAATAACTTCATTTCATTGGTCTAGTAGCTCTAATAGCAAAACCTATTTGTCTTAAACACCAAATAGCATTAGAAGTTCCATATGTTTTAATCAAACATAACATACATTTCCATAGTGATTGTGCTAAGATTAAGTGTAATAGATTACAGGCTTTGTAATATGCTTCTAATATTTGCACCTAAGTAGCAAGCTCCTTCTTCTTCTTCTGGAATATTTTCTTACATTCTGCAATTTTTTCACCATCATGACAATCTATCTATCTATATTAATAATGAAATTCATTTTTCATGAATAGTGACCCAATAATACGACAGAAATTATCGCGACATTGAAGATATCACAAGCAATATGCTGCATGGAAGAGACAAGCAATATGCTGGATGGAAGAGACAATCAATATGCTGGATGGAAGAAGATAAGAATAATGTGATTAATCATTAAATATAGTAGCTGATGTCAATGTGCGAGGGAAAACAAACATAACGTGGTAGGTTTTTCGAAGCACATGGTCTTGAGTTATGATGGGAAGATGATTTATACTCGTGAGTGCGGCGAAAGTGAAATTAGCATCATTATGCATAAAAAAAAAAAAAAATTGAACTAAACAGGACACTTTAGAAGTTGTTTACCAATAAATCAGGTGTTGTAAAGCTAGACAATGTGCTTCCACCAATTATGAAGTTTGTTCTTAAGCATAACCTAATATATTTATTTTCATTTCAAATAAATCTATTTTAAATGGTTAATGGTTTAATCAGAGCATTTTTTGCAGAAATAAACTCCAATTATATATTACAGCAAAACATGGAGGTTACGTATGTCTCAAACTCTTTTGTTGAACGAACTCAATATATAAATAACTTCACTTAACATACAATTTAGATAAACTTAAATGGGTGTATGGTCAAACTTTCTACTTCATAATCAATAATAAATGGTAAGTTTAAAAGAGGAATCCCATATTAGAGCGGTGTAATGAAATCTCTATATATTATGTAGTGCTAAACATATAGTACAAATCAAATCTCATGTCAAGATCAAACATTTACCGAGACGAATGACTAGAAGTTATTCTTTACTGTAACTTAAAATAGTCGTGAAATTCTTTGATAACTTCAGACATGTTTTCATTGTGACAAATTTAAAATGGTGACAATTAGCAGAATTGATGAAGAATTTTAGTCAAATGTTAGATATCATCAGTAATTCATTATGCTGGCGATAAATATGTCGCTGGATTGTGGTTCATGCAAAAAGTCATCTGGCTGATTCAGCAATGTAGAAATTTTAGATGTTTTATCTGTGAAATACATGTTTTGTTCCATATTTTTTGGTTCCAACTCCAAATGTCAGACAATATTTCAATAATGGCATGAACTAAAGATAATTGAAATAAAATTAAAATAACATATAACTCGAAATGATAACTGTAAGAAATCAAACCCGTGGAATCAAAGTAAATCAGATTTTACATTGTCAAAATTACCAGACATGTCAACGAATCCACCATCCCAAGTACACGTTTTACTATTTACTGTAAAAATAAATTTTATTGCAATTAGAAATTGAGAAGAGTAATCACAAATTTGTTAAACAGTCGAAACTGCTGAAAAGAGAAGCAATCGATTTGAGAGCATACTGAAAGAGAAGATATCAGTAGGCATTGATTATTCACTGGCTAGGTTAGGAAAAATTAAGCCATGGTTGGTATTTTTCGAAGATGATAATTAATTGGGGATCTCAGGAAGAGAGGACCCGTGTTTGCGAGAAGGGAATGGTCAAATTTTGGGAGAGTATTAATCATTGGCTAGTCAGTGAGTATGAATATAAATGTTTGGGCACGTGTAAGAATACTAATGAGTGGATTCTACTTTCCTACAGGTAATAAATTATATTTTCTCAAATAAGAAATGGTTTGAAGTTTTTGAGTTGATTATTTCAGTTTAGTTATATATGCTGTTTTAGTTGAATTAGGTATAGAAATATCATCTTATTTAAAATTTATTCCAATGAACTGTTTTCTAAATAAAAAATAACTCCATCCAAACATGTTGTCTTGATAGGGAAAGGCATATCGTAGGATATTTAGCAACATGACGGGTGACCACCAGTGTTATCAAGCCTATACGCTGGTGGAGGGGATCTAAGTGATTTTTCCTAGTTCTATACTCACTTTCTGATTTTATTCAAGGTTCAAGCGCGTGTGCATGTGCACATACATAAATGTACATAATCATAAATTCCTTTAAGTAAAATGAATGCAGTGGGTTGTGCTAGCCCACAAAGTAAACAACATTTATGTAATGCAATCATTTCATGTGTGGTTTTGGCAAAGTAATTCATCAATAAAAACGTACATTTACATGAACATAGAGTGGGCAAAAAGTTTATAGGCATTCCTTCTGGCTACAAGTAGATTGATCCACCACCCGGAAAGAAGCCTTGTCAAACACTTTGGTAATTGGAGGGATAAAATCGTAATTTATTGGTCCTGTCCATCATGTTTTTTGACTGAGTTACTCCTCTTCGTATCCTTCTGTTTTCATCAGTTGGACGAATATATAATATTAACTTAATTGGTTTCAGTGTACTGGAAGAGCTTGATATCTTATTCGCAGAAATGAGCACCATCACATTCTACCGCTTCAATCAATGAATAATACCTTTCATCAATCATTGAATGATTGGGTTCTAGGACCTATTCGTCAAAGGAAAGGGGAGGTCCAGATTCTGGGACGGAGCCGTATGACGCGAGAGTCTCGCGTATGGTTCCTCTGAGAAGGGTGTGATACCAACACCTATCAGGTCCGACGAGCGGTCCACGGAGCTGCATCCCTACTCACCCAGTCCATGCACATCACTATCTCCAGGAGGTTGGCCACCTATCCTAGATCTTCCTATTTTGAAGGCTTGGAAGCACCAGACATGTGGGAACAGTTAAGGAGTTGTCATCTATAGGGCAGCAAACTCAGATTGTTGTCTTAGCTGTGCTATCCCGCACTTTTCAAAGGTCAAGAAGAGACCAGTCCAGAGTAGGCATTAGCTTACGTACTCGACGTACGGGCACTTCCGTACTAGTGTTGTTAAAATTTAATCTGAACTTCTCATTGAGTTCATCTGTTTTGACAGAAAATTTTACTGATTCTACACAAATTGATTATGCAGACTTATTTGGGGATTCAAATATTTAGGTTTTATTTTAAATGCACAAAATGCTCGGCCTAGTTAACTATAAAGACAGATCCTCAAAATTCTGATTATGTTGTAGAAACGGGAGAAGCTCGGAATTATGAGCCTTGGCGGGAAACCAATGAGGTGTGAATTGTTATTTGCATTTCAGCGTTTTGTTCATATGGAATCAATATCTAACATGTGTAATTTCAGGCAGTAGAAATTGAGAAGAGAAAAAGAGAAACGGAAGAAATGGGAGATGCAATGAAATCATTAGAGAATAGGGCACTGGATTCAAAACAAGATATGGACATAATGGCTAGCCTTGAAGAAATGAGATCACTGAAGGTGAATGTTCTAACAGATCAATGCTGGAATTTATCTGTGACTTTCAGTTTTTGCAACCCTTATATTATGCTAACTCATCGATGTTTTATTCATCAGTCCAGACATGCAACTGTAAATATAGATGATGTGCTAGCAACATTGCATCGAATAAAGCAGGAAAAGGTCAGTATATCTTTATTTTTCTCGTCATTTTGCTTTGTATAGACTGCTGAAGCATTCATTTCCTTTATGACAATTGATTGATGGCAGTATTTAGGGACTGATAGCTAAACTAGCGTAATATGCTAGTGTAATACTATCTTGATTTTTAATAAATGCACTAGTTTTTCTGAAGCAAAATAAACCTGTAGTTTGCTAGATTGATTATGTATTTTCCATGTTGGTATCATTGAATGACGTGCTTGCACAGATGATGTGCTAGTAACAATGCACTGCTGAAGTTTTTTTTTTTGTATGACAGTTGATAACTAAACCTCCATCAA
The DNA here is from genome assembly GCA_030737875.1 of Allium sativum. NCBI lineage: Eukaryota > Viridiplantae > Streptophyta > Magnoliopsida > Asparagales > Amaryllidaceae > Allium > Allium sativum. The sequence continues at coordinate 1,032,593 of JASFAX010000053.1, forward strand.
CAATTAGGAACAGAAAACTGACCTGACACATATATTAGTATAAAATTGTAATAAATGCAAGTAAACATATGGTTTATGAGATAGATGAAGTATTTGCCAAGGTGGCTTATAAACTCCTATACGGTATGCAAGATGACATAGTCCCAGTGGTTTGGACTTTTTGAGTAGTTTGAAAAAAGGTGTACAGCCATTTTGCATAAACCATGAACAGAAGTATATTTGCTGACAAAGCAAAATATAAGGTTATAACGGGAATATGTAGATGTGCATCTAAATTGCTAGCGAGCAAGATTTGGTAAGTGCATATAATTTTCATATGGTAGATTGGGTTTAGATCTAAATAATTTAGACAATATTACTTAGCACAAATATTCTGATTTCTTTGCTGAAGCCATTTACTTTTCCAGGAGCAAAGGATGATGGATGAAATAGATAAAGCAGACGAAGAAGTTATCAAATCGATAGTATTTCCTGTTAGTATATGTTTCATATGTTTTTCTTGTAACAACCCGTTATTTTTAACGATTTAAATTCTGATTTAAATCGATACTTTTATTTTGAAATATTCCATGGTTTCTCGTAACGGGAATTTAGAATTTGAATTACGTACAGTTAGATATAGCAGTAGTGAAAATTTCATCGAAAAATTTGAATGTTTGTCGATCGTGCAATTTTCAGAGCAAGCTGCGCATAACAAATCAAATTTTGGCGATTTTAAAATTTCTCCAAAACCAGTTCGGACAAACACGAAAAATATTATATTCGTTGTCACGAATCCGACGGCGAAAATCGGACGTTTTGACCTCCGTTTTCCGTCCGCATTTTTACGTCAAAGGGGTACGTAACGCGCTTTTGAACGGAGCATCCTGACACTGCAAATTTCATACCATTGTGTCCGTCTCGTCGCGCTGATTACCACAATATATTCATTTGTCAGTTTCGGGTTCGGTTTGCGTTGAAATTGAGAAAATGCTTGCACAGTTCATTTTTGAAACAGAGCCATCTGAGTTTGATGTGTCCCTTTTCCGATTTTACATATTTTTTTAACTAATTTGGGTCTGCAAAACATGTCTTTTTATTTTATTAAGCCGCCCGTTTATTTTTTTGTTTTCCGGAAAGCCTAGAAGTGGACACTTTCAATACTTAATTTGTCAAACTTTGCATGCACGTTGTCTTTCTGTTTTGTTTTCCTTGCTTGCGTTTGGTTTCTACTCTTAGATGGACACGTTTGTTTTCAAGCTTTGATCGTTTCAATTTCACTTTCCTATCTTTTTTCCAAACCATCCCATAGGTTACACTTCGCCTTCAAAAATATGATTGTTGGAAAAAGTAAGTTTAGATCCAAGTTTCACGCCAAAAGAAATGTACGCATGCATTTGAAATGAATTTGAACTCGAATTGGGTTGAACTTATAAGAGTTGAACTTGAATTGTGAATTTGTTTTGAAATTGAATTTCCAAATTTAAGGAATGAATTTGATTATGAATCAACTGAATTTGAATTTGAATTTGGTTTTGAACTCTTATAAGAAACGATCTTGAATTGCAGTTAGTTTTGAATATAAAATTGACATAGAAATGAATTCGATAATTTTATGGAATTGATTATGCAGTTGATTGGGTATGAATTAAGAAGTTGTATCACTCGAGTTTATAAGAATATCTTATAATTGTTTTAAACTCTAAATAATGATTTTGAAACCATTTGGAATTTATAAGTTATGAATTACACGACTTGAGTTAAGGAATATGGTACGTTTTGCTGAAATTGAAATATATGACTTGTTTTGAATTATGTAAAGTCGAAAGTAAATATTATGGTATTAGTTATACTATATTTCGAGAACCTTACAATACGATTATTGGTTCAATTTGAATGATTTAAGTGAGTTGTATTTTTTATTTAACATAATCGTAGTTAGATATTTAACTTTGAATTCATATTCGAATATGAGATTTCATATAAACTATTTTATAAAGTGATTTATAAAATAACGACCACGGTGTGAAAAATGTAAATGATTGGTTGTTAAAGAGACCGGGATCGGCTATTGTCATACTCTCTGCCAATACCGAAAACCACTTTAACAACTGTGTACGCGGTGGAGTTCCAGAACTAAGGGGATGATTTGGCGAACGACTCCATTTTGTATTTCATATTAGTTACGAGACCCTGACTACCTTGAGTCAGCTTGATGTGGCTAAAACAGGAGCTATGCACAGACCAAGTGAGGTCATACCTCTTATCGAGCACACTTCTTCGATATTATTCTATTACTGTTGAAATTCGATTTGGGCCCTTTTGATTATGGGAGTGTGTATCGAGGTGGGCGGTAGCAGCTACTATGCGTTACCACCAGTCCGGATCTGCAAACGGTGAATCCACCCTGGCATTCCTTGCGTGCCTTGTCACATGCCTTATACGAGCCCATTACGACTTTGTTTTGTACTGTTTTATATGGAGTGCCCTCTGATCAACCTCCAGTTTACGGAGGAATTACGGTACTGTATATACTACGGGAATATATAAACGGTGTAAGAGTAATCATGGTAATCCCGCTTACGCTATTTTGATATTTTTACTTTACTGATAGACACTATTGTATATAGCGTATTATACTATACAATATTTGTTTGACGGATCCTTAGAGGATGGTGATCCCAAACATCCTTTAAGTTACTGATTGCATTTCATCGAACATTTCATTTGAATTGATTTACTTCCATGAGAATGTTAGTCCTGATCCGAGTTGTTTTGTTTGCATTATTGCTCGGGTCAGATCGATTATCACAGCTTTCGAGATCCACTCTTGGAGTTTGAAGATTATTGGGTTTGCTCATTTATACTACCTGTTCAGTCATCCAGTTATTTCTATCATTTCTATTTCTGACTGTTATCATTATTTATTGTATTATATTTCCGTTGTATTATTTATGTAAACTCTAATGTAAAATTTATTTAGTAGCTTCATGAACTACTATTGTATTATTTATTTCCGCTGTGAGATGTTATATTGCTCTGTGTCTGTGATCTGTGATTCTGTGATTTATTCTATTTACCTCATAAGCTAATGACAATTTGTCATTTTGGACGACTCGAGTTGACATGTTTTGTCGATTCAGCACGGTCAAAATGACCGGTCGTTACAGTTGGTATCAGAGATTTGGTTTTATCAAAACTTTAGCCTATGGGGTAAAGGCTCATTAGAGACAGGGTAGTGATACCCTAGAATGAGTGGAATTAATCACAGAATTCTTCTTGAGAGAGCGTATTTTGAAAGTATAATTAGTTTTAAAATGATTTTAAATGTTTTAAAGCAAATGTTTTCGAATATAAAATTTCGTTTAATATTTAAATCTTTTTCTGAAATTTTCTTTCCATTTGAATCCATCTTCCTTCGTAGATCCTCTTTGATTAGGTTCTTTCATTCGTTCAGCTTTTAAATCGAATTCTATAACTTATCCTTGACAGGGTAAGAAGTAGAACGAGAGTATAAATCTTCTAGAGATCCTTCCTTATTAAATGTTGGTTTGAAATAATTGTTTTAAAGATATTAGAATATAAGTTTTCTTGGTGCAATATTGAAATTTGATATGTATATTTGTGAATAACATTATGTTTTTGTAAAACCAATATTTTGAAAGATTTTATGTTCATGCTTTAAGTTTGTACATATATATACTTTGGATAAGTTTTAAAGGTGTACACTTTGTAAGAAGTTAAGTTTATCTTGATTGAATAATATAATTATGTATTTGATTCAATAAAAATATTGTTTGTATGTTTATTATGGATTATTGTTGAATTTTATTAAATAAACGAGTGAGGAGAGATATAATTTTTCCTTACTTTTTTTTAATGATTTGAAATATATAATTCGAAAATTTTGGTATATATTATGTTTAAATATAGAAAGATGTTTTGAGTAATTATTTGACGCTAAAATTGGCCTACCGAATACTTAGTGATTTGGTGTATACGTCTGATCAACGTATATGTTAAATCCTATACGTATTAGATAGATATGAAGTCACACTCTAGTCACTTGGAAATGATTCTGGTGATGACTGCAGCATCATCGATATCTATTTTCGGGTTTCGAAAGTGGAATGGATATATATTGCCAATCGAGGCGTCGAATGGATACTTGAAACTATTTTGAAATGTTTGAAATATTTAACTTTTGACATATACATATATGATAATAAATATGAACCATTGATTTAAATATATTAAATTATTTAATTACTGTTTCTCTGTCTCGTTCCTTTTCGGGAACGAAAAGTTTTGAGTAGGGGAGATTGTAACAACCCGTTATTTTTAACGATTTAAATTTTGATTTAAATCGATACTTTTATTTTGAAATATTCTATGGTTTCTTGTAACGGGAATTTAGAATTTGAATTACGTACAGTTAGATATAGCAGTAGTGAAAATTTCACCAAAAAAGTTGAATGTTTGTCGATCGTGCAATTTTCAGTGCAAGCTGCGCATAACAGATCAAATTTTGGCGATTTTAAAATTTCTCCAAAATCAGTTCGGACAAACACGAAAAATATTCTATTCGTTGTCACGAATCCGGCGGCGAAATTCGTTTCGCGAAAATCAGACGTTTTGACCTTCGTTTTCCGTTCGCATTTTTACGTCAAAGGGGTCCGTAACGCGCTTTTTAACGGAGCATCCTGACACTGCAAATTTCATACCGTTGTGTCCATCTCGTCGCGCTGATTACCACAATATATTCATTTGTCAGTTTCGGTGTTCGGTTCGCGCTGAAATTGTGAAAATGCTTGCACAGTTCATTTTTGAAACAGAGCCATCTGAGTTTGATGTGTCCCTTTTCCGATCTTACATATTTTTTTAACTAATTTGGGTCTGCAAAACATGTCTTTTTATTTTATTAAGCCACCCGTTTATTTTTTTTGTTTTCCGGAAAGCCTAGAAGTGGACACTTTCAATACTTAATTTGTCAAACTTTGCATGCACGTTGTCTTTCTGTTTTGTTTTCCTTGCTTGCGTTTGGTTTCTACTCTTAGATGGACACGTTTGTTTTCAAGCTTTGATCGTTTCAATTTCACTTTCCTATCTTTTTTCCAAACCATCCCATAGGTTACACTTCGCCTTCAAAAATATGATTGTTGGAAAAAGTAAGTTTAGATCCAAGTTTCACGCCAAAAGAAATGTACGCATGCATTTATAAACCTTTGCCTCCTTTCAGTCTTTCATTCTTCTGCATATTGCAAAAGCTATAACCGCCGAAAAATATATGCAAACATCATACAAGCACGCTGCTTCACCTCTACATCTAGTCGTCGTGCACAACCTCCATCCGTCACCTGACTGACTTCCGACCTTCCCTCCATCAGGACCTATAGCAGCCACCACCGGAGCACCGCAACCGGATCCCGTCACCGTTCAACTTCAGGCGCCAACCAAACCTCTTCTTCTCCTTATTGAAGCCGAGCAATTTTGTTTCCCATGCTTCTATTCATTGGTGGAGCTTCTGTTCGTATTGTAGTGAGTATTTAATCTCTATTTTCTTAAAAAAAAAATATAATAATAAAAACTCTTAGTTGCGCTATTTTGCTAAAGTATATCTTATTATAGCTTTGACTGTTTCCTACTAACATACAATGAAATGCGTGTTGCCATATGTTTGAATCTATTTGCAAATAAATTTAATTATTAAATTTGATTTTGCAGTGAATACGAACTATATATATAGTTTGCTTCCCTTGCAGCAAACGTTTGGAAACATGGTTTCATGCATGTTTGGCTTTAGCCATGCATTTTTTTAATATATTTATAATATATTATTACTTTCTATCTTATAGTTTATAGTTATGTTATATATATAAATTAGTAACTTATTTTATGTATGTAACTTGAACAGATTTGGTTCATTTGTCACCAATTTGATTCGATCTTGAATGTGTTCGGATTTCTCGTTTATCACGTATCCGTCTGTATCATCATTTTTCGATGCTACGAAAGGTGAGTTTATCTCACACCTGACTCACATTTATTTCATGGATGATAGATCAATAATGAACTGTTATATGAAATGTATAGGACTGCTGATAGAATTTTTTTTTTGGTTTGATATATATGCACATTTCATATGTGACACGATATTCATATGACACGTAGTTGCACTAATGATATATATGCTGTGATTATTGCTATGTGATTGTTACTTGTGATTGTTAATACCCCAGTTTAGGAAAAATCACTAAGGGTTGAAATGATATAAACCGAACGGACAATAGAATAGGGAAAAATCGTTATGGGTTGAAATGATAGACCTGAATGATTTTTACTGAATTTGGGATCGCGGGTTGAAATGATAGACCCGTAGAAATTTTATAAATCGCGGATTGAAATGATAAATATCCATATTACTTGACCATATGGTAGAAAACTATATACGGACACCGTTGGTCATGTTTTCGAAGTTAACTGATTTGAGAAATTTAAATTTATATTAATTTAAGATTTTAAACTTAAATTTTATAAAATTTAAATTATATGTTTGAATGGTTTTATGAGTAAATATAGATTTAAATGTTTGTTTAAGATTTTACATATAATTTTATCTATTTTAAACCATATAATTTATTCATATAAGTATTTTAATTTTTTTATTACAATAAATATTTATTTAAATCTATTTTTATATTATATTAAACTTATATATATATATACATATCTATTTTCAAAATTTATTTTCTTATATATATTTTATAAACTTTAATAATAAACTCCAGATGGATAAGTTAGATTTCGTGATTTAAAATTCGAAGTTTAAAGATGTAGATAAATATAACAATATTTGAATAACAAATGAACTCATACTAATTTATGGATTCGAACTGATACGAACTTTTGTAGAGATGAATTTGAATTAAGTAAAAATGAAATGAATTTGAACTCGAATTGGGTTGAACTTATAAGAGTTGAACTTGAATTGTGAATTTGTTTTGAAATTGAATTTCCAAATTTAAGGAATGAATTTGATTATAAATCAACTTAATACGAATTTGAATTTGGTTTTGAGCTCTTATAAGAAACGATCTTGAATTGCAGTTAGTTTTGAATATAAAATTGACATAGAAATGAATTCGATAATTTTATGGAATTGATTATGCAGTTGATTGGGTATGAATTAAGACATTGTATCACTCGAGTTTATAAGAATATCTTATAATTGTTTTAAACTCTAAATAATGATTTTGAAACCATTTGGAATTTATAAGTTATGAATTACACGACTTGAGTTAAGGAATATGGTACGTTTTGCTGAAATTGAAATATATGACTTGTTTTGAATTATGTAAAGTCGAAAGTAAATATTATGGTATTAGTTATACTATATTTCGAGAACCTTACAATACGATTATTGGTTCAATTTGAATGATTTAAGTGAGTTGTTTTTTTATATTTAACATAATCGTAGTTAGATATTTAACTTTGAATTCATATTCGAATATGAGATTTCATATAAACTATTTTATAAAGTGATTTATAAAATAACGACCACGGTGTGAAAAATGTAAATGATTGGTTGTTAAAGAGACCGGGATCGGCTATTGTCATACTCTCTGCCAATACCGAAAACCACTTTAACAACTGTGTACGCGGTGGAGTTCCAGAACTAAGGGGATGATTTGGCGAACGACTCCATTTTGTATTTCATATTAGTTACGAGACCCTGACTACCTTGAGTCAGCTTGATGTGGCTAAAACATGAGCTATGCACGGACCAAGTGAGGTCATACCTCTTATCGAGCACACTTCTTCGATATTATTCTATTACTGTTGAAATTCGATTTGGGCCCTTTTGATTATGGGAGTGTGTATCGAGGTGGGCGGTAGTAGCTACTATGCGTTACCACCAGTCCGACTCTGCAAACGGTGAATCTACCCTGGCATTCCTTGCGTGCCTTGTCACATGCCTTATACGAGCCCATTACGACTTTGTTTTGTACTGTTTTATATAGAGTGCCCTCTGATCAACCTTCAGTTTACGGAGGAATTACAGTACTGTATATACTACGGGAATATATAAACGGTGTAAGGGTAATCATGGTAATCCCGCTTACGCTATTTTGATATTTTTACTTTACTGATAGACACTATTGTATATAGCGTATTATACTATACAATATTTGTTTGACGGATCCTTAGAGGATGGTGATCCCAAACATCCTTTAAGTTACTGATTGCATTTCATCGAACATTTCATTTGAATTGATATACTTCCATGAGAATGTTAGTCATGATCCGAGTTGTTTTGTTTGCATTATTGCTCAGGTCAGATCGATTATCACAGCTTTCGAGATCCACTCTTGGAGTTTGAAGATTATTGGGTTTGCTCATTTATACTACCTGTTCAGTCATCCAGTTATTTCTATCATTTCTATTTCTGACTGTTATCATTATTTATTGTATTATATTTCCGCTGTATTATTTATATAAACTCTAATGTAAAATTTATTTGGTAGCTTCATGAACTACTATTGTATTATTTATTTCGGCTGTGAGATGTTATATTGCTCTGTGTCTGTGATCTGTGATTCTGTGATTTATTCTATTTACCTCATAAGCTAATAACAATCTGTCATTTTGGACGATTCGAGTTGACATGTTTTGTCGATTCAGCACGGTCAAAATGGCGGGTCGTTACATTTCTCTACTTCCTTTTCTTTTCAAAAAAAGCGAGTCCATTATTATTCACTAAATGTTATGATTTGCTAAACAAAACTCATGTTTGCAGGGTCAGAAAGAGTACATCAGAAGAATACAGGATGAGGAGGAGGAGGAGGATGAAGATGATTTCAACGAGAAGGTAATGATTTTGCTTGCTATAGCTATATTGATTTTGTGTTGATTTTTCTCGTCATTATATCCTTGACCATTTACAAATTCAGACATTTAGTCATCCTGAATTTCCGATTTAGATAAAATATCAGTTTCATATTATTGACGTGTTTGTAAGAAATGTTTAATGAATATGTAAAGTAGATAGATCCCTATTTGCCAAAGACACAAAGCACAAACCAACTTGCGCTTTTCGGAAGCTCGGCTGCACATTCTGAAAAGTTTTCTAAAAATTTGGTGAACTATTTATAATGGTAAAAAATCGAATTTGTTTGGTAAAAATTATACTTAAATAACAAGTATACATGTCTATGAAAATTGCAAGCCAGTTTATTTATGTTAATTTTGAGCAAGTTTCTGGAGAACGCAATTTAATTCATGATTTCTATTTTTCAAAAATAGGTATTTAATTCACATATTCATTGGCATCCGGACCTTTTTTTTTTTGCTGCTCCATCAAAAACAGGGGCCGGATAAGCAAAAGTCCTCTTTTGATGTATTTATCACTTGTAATTGCAGGGGAAAAGTGGAGTCATCCCAAACATTGTGGAGAAACCGACGTACACTTTGAGTAAAACAGACATCTTTAATAGCTCTAAGAACACTGAAGGTAGTAGGTTTTGATTTTGTCTTCCCCTTTTGTTAAAATATTGTTTTTGTTTGGCACTTTTTTATGTGCTACTTAAGATCAAACCAAGTTTGTCAATCTATTACCTATAATAGAAAATAAAATGGTAAAAAAACTTAGTTGGACCACTTCCTTTTGTTTTAAATCCAACGTGGCATTCAACCGCGGCCCCTTCCCTTTTTGATAAAACGTTCTACTTTAGGGTTAGTCGGTTACTAAAAAAGCTGCGCATCTGCCAAGTTCAATTCTTTCTCTTCCCTACGCGTAACTTCCTTCCTTTTTTACTCTCTTCCCCAATTCCAACTTCTTTCCATTATACGTTGGCCAACCCAAAATTTATTAATCGATTTCTATTTCTGACGACATGCCGATTGGCTGATTATATCTGGATCGAGTTGCAAGAGTGGTTCGGCGGTTGTGCGTCTGCCGATTTTCTTCAATCTGCCGCAGTAGATCGAGATGCAGGTGTAGTTCCAAATCATAAATTGGTGGCTATCTCTTTCGGTGTTGCAAAGTATGTTAAAGTTGTTTACTATTTTTTTCTCAGTTTTAAGTGTCTGGATTGGAATTGTACAGTCATAAGTTGAAGTAAGGAATCAATGATTGATTATAGAATAAAGGTGAAAATTTTATGTATGTAAATGTTCCATATAGGCTGTTTTCAAGAATATAATCAGGTATATATGCAGTTTGGATTCTTAGGTATAAACGTGAATATGGTACCCTGTTGGAAACATAATACAATTTGGTGTGGCAAATTAAGTTTAAAATGTATGAAAATCATGCAGATACAATAATTCTTTGATACACATACCATGAAGTAAATTGCTTTAAACCAAGCGCCAGAGTTATTTGGTGATTGTGAATGTTTAAATGTGCATACATACTTTTAACAATTTTCTGAATATTCTGGATACAATTTTGTACATTTATTACACTTTTTGCATTTTTTTGCTCCTGTAATACTTATTTGACTTAAAGATTTAATTAAAAGAAAATGAATAAAAAAAGGCAAACTTATTTTAGTTACTAAGTTAAAACTATCAACCAGTTTCTAGAATTTTGATTATTCGTTCATGAATCAGATATGCATCTCAGAAGAACATATATGTTCTGTGAATACGTTGCTCATCCGAATTGGTTCAACTTGATTACAGTCTAATGTTTTGAATGACAATTTAAAATTTATTTTAATTTTTTATGTATTCGATCCATCTATTCTAGCAGGAATGGAAGACGCTATTTTTTTGATTTGAGGTTGCATTGATAAATTGACGGGAGAAAATTTCAGAATAGGACAGCTAAGCAATCATTTAAGAGACAATAATTTGGTTTCCAGTATTAATTTGTAAGTAACTTTTCTCATACAATCTGTAGATCATCGTGTTAACACATTTCAGCAATATCCTCATTCCCTTTCTTCTTCGTTCATGACAGTTTTACTTCCAGTCCCCATGATCCCAACATGTAAAGCTATAATAGTTTCATTACTGTATCCATGGAGAAGAACAATCCGGCAAAGATGACAGTGCATCAGACCAGTCCTCATTTGTAGTAATTTGACTGAAATTTCAATATTTTTGTCCTTTGAATTTATTGATTTTAAAATGCTAATTTTATCTATGCAATTCTGTAAGTAACACAATTATTTAGTGATGATAAATCATTTCATTTTCCAAACGTTCTTTGAACTGCAATGGTTAAAACCATAGAAAACTTCTCACGTAATTTACATTTTTATTTAAAATCCATAACTATTTTTTTTCTTTTTTGTTTAATTATATTAGAGTAGTCACACCTTTAAAATTTTCATATTGCTTGATGATTCCAGATCAGAGATATGATTTCCTCTAACTTAGCTCCCCGGCACTTCTTTAGGATGTTGATCTGACACCACTTAACCACGATTCTAAAGAAAAGAATCTATTATGGAACAAAAAGAGAAGCATGAAAGTTTATCAGATATTATTTTTCATATTTTAATTTGGCGGAACTGAAACTAAAAATGTGTTTTGTTAGTATTTCCTCATAACAAAAAGGTTCAAGTCAATTTTAATTTCTTAATTAGTTGTCCAAAAGTATGACTTATGTGTATATAATTAAGTTGAACATACCGATTGGCTAATTGTTTATAAAGATACAAAAAAGTGGTATATTTTTGTATCTTGCTGCTTTTATTTCTATCATTTTGTTTCCACCTGACATATCTTCCATGTTTTGAAGAAATATGTTTTCAGACATGTAGTTCGAGCTTCAAACAATAGTTTTAATCAAACAACATGCTCTAGGTTCGTCATAATGTTACCACATACGTTTTTAGCCTCATGTTTTCCAGCAATTTTTGCTAATCATGTTCCCGATTTGAAGTGGAAGTTGCTCCCATTGTTTTGAACTGGCTAAATTGAAGCATGTTATTTTTTCTCTGATAGATTCCTGAAAGTTGTGCATTGTAGTGAAAATGTAAGCGTGGTGGTTTTATGCTCAATATTATTTATCATATTCCCTGCTCAATTTGATATATTTTTCAAAAAAGTAATAGTACCTTTTAAAGAGTTTCTTAATCTGGTCCTTAAAAGTTGCAGTCTTGCAATTTATTTTTCTTATTTTCAATTTTACTTTTATGGATCCTATATTTATTAATTAAACTTCAATTTTTTGTAAAGTGCATATTTGATTCAAGCCAAAAAACTGATGCTAATTTTATAATTACATTCCATAACTGATTTTGCACAAAAACTCATTAAGATATAAGATCACTAAATGTTTATTGATTCTTACATATGATTCTTATTGGTGTTTTATTGAAATGGCAAAGTGGATATGATATTTGCTGCATATAAAGTTGAAATATAATGAAGTGGTTTACATTTATATTGTCCATTTCATGCCTTTCATTTGTATTTTAATTGTTTGACTTTATGCCTCAACAAGTATCCAGGATTATTTCTCATTTTACCGTCCTATCATTTTCTCTCATTTGATTCTTTGCCATATGAGAAAAAAATGTTTAATACCATACGTAATTTATTTTATCAAGTTTCTATTTTGAACCGATTTGTATTTATGATCTGCACATTTTTTTTGGATATTTCTTTTTAAATTTCTAAGGTGGTGCCTGGCGCAACGGTAAGTTTACCCGGCTGGTAATCTGGAGCGCGCAGGTTCGAGTCCCGGTCTCTTCACATATGTGAGGGAAAGGCTTGACACTAATCGACCACCCCCAGAGCCCGGAAAGCCGTGAGAATAGTACCAGGACGGGAGACTGACCTGGGAAGTCCTCTCGCGCTTGAGTACGGGAGCCTTTGGCATTGGGTATCCACCTTTATTTCTTTTTAAATTTCTGATTCTTCTATATCCACATTCTACATTGTGAACTAATAACGTCATACTTACATTTTTTTACTTCTTTTATACTTATTCGTCATTCAATTTTTGCATTATGAATAATTTATGCTCATGGCATAATTTGTAGCATTGTAATTTCTAAATACATTATATTTGAAACATCAATGGTTATTAAAGAAGTAACCTATAAAGCAAGCAAATCAATTAGGAATAAATTAATCAGCTATCAAATCAAGCCAATTAGCACAATAAATCTTTTCCTTCCAATTAGTAGAATGTTGGGCAAAATTTAAAAGATATTCAATGTTTCATTGAGACAATATGAGAACAAAATTCTATGTTTCATTGTAAATGAATCTTTGCCAGTCTTCTTTATTCGTTTAGTTCCCACTTCCAATTGGCGATGCATATACCTTGCCTCACAAAGATTAAACTACATCTCAATTTTATGCTGGTCTGATGTAAACTGAAGTTGTTTGATGCTAGATTATGCAAGGCGATTAGTGCATCTTAGTGGCGTTTTTTCCCTGTTGTGTTCAAATCGGTTTTTTTTTACAATTATATGCTTCACTACCACTATATTTCATTTCCAAGATTGTTGCTTTGACTAAAATATGAAGACATATTTTAGGTAACTGCATTGAATTAAGAATTGTATTTTCTATTATAAATTGTTCTAAGATACCATTTAACTACATTTAGTTCACTTTTAAAGCATTATTTTTAAGTGCTGTTATTACACAGTTTAATTTACTGTTTCCTATGTGAAATTCACTAATTAATAAAAACTTCAGAAATGGCGATATATCTTAAGTTAATATCAGATTCTTATTTTATCTTTGATTTCATCGGCAGTTTGGTAAGTTTGAATACAAAAGCCAGGAACTCTAAAGACTGTAGAACAAACATGATATCTGTTTTAATGAACCATGAACCATGAACCTGACAATATTTGTTAATTGAAAAGCTTGAAAGGTAACTTTATGTTAATTGCTAGAAACCAATCTATGTACTTATCTAGAATTTACAAACATGCAAATTTTATATTTTAAATAATATTTTACTATGCCTTTCTCTGGCTATGGCTGTGATCCTTGCATTTTTTTTTTAATTACGTACAACCTATGAGTTGTGCTTTATCATAAATCATTGATGATTTTTTTACGTACAACCTATGAGTCGTGTTTCATCATAAATCAGTGATGATTTTGCAAGGCAAAACATTCAACAAGTTACCTTCCATTTGATGATAACATGCGGTTGTGTAGGTTTGTAATTGTTTGTGTCTGGTCATGCATGTAGTAATCTATATTATAAAATTGGTCGGTCTGTTATAATATAACAAAAGAGTTTCTGATTCATCCTTAGCGCATATATCAAGTGGCCAGCAAACCCCACTGGATAGCATAATGATTGAACTAAATGTAGAATAATATGGAGTGAGTTTTTTAAGAATTATTACATTGGATAGCATGTTGCTCATCTTGACAGTAAATCTTGCATTACTAGATTTGAAATTTGTTAATTCTTTTTTAAATTATCCCAAAAACAAAGCATGCTATGCCCAATCGTACGTATTATCAACGTAGATTTATAACATCGCTTTCTTTGCAGGTTTTCTTAAAGAGTAAAAGTTGTCCTTTTTTTTCTGCGTTCATACGTATTTGTCTTTGTAGTCTTGCAATTTTTATTTAGGTACAAATTTATCTAATTTTTTTTCTATTTGGGATCATAATCCATGCCATAGCTTTTAGTTTGGGCAACTGTAATGAATTAGTAAAACAAACTCATATTATGTCAGATGCTCATAAATAAGGCTATTGAACTACAAATTCACATAAATGGCCATTGTATTATTGAAATACAGGTTTGTATATTTGTTATGGTTCGTTCTGTGTTGTCACTAATAACTACGTATAAATTTAAGTACTTAATGAAAATTTCTCATTTTTTTTAATGTTCTGGAAAAGTGAGTATAAAAGTTTTAAAATAGCATTGTCAGGCTAACCATGAATGAATGTTACATCTTTTCTGTCAATATAATTATAATGAACTGCTAAACCTAACTCATATTATGTCAGAACTCTTGACAGACTATCAATAAGTCAAGCTCCCTTTGATTTAAAAAATTATGCGATAAGGATTTACTTTTTTTTTAGTCTAAACTTTGCTCTCAAGTGAAAATGCATTACATTTTTCAAATGTTCTTTGAACTGCAATGGTTAAAACCATAGAAAACTTCTCACATAATTTACATTTTTATTCAAAATTCATAACTATTTTTTTTTCTTTTTTCTTTAATTATATTAGAGTAGTCACAAGTTTAAAATTTTCATATTGTTTAATGATTCCAGATAAGGGATATGATTTCTTCTACTTTAGCTCACCGGCACTTCTTTAGGATGTTGCTCTGACTCCTCTTAACCAATGTTCTAAAAAAAAGAATCTATTATGGAACAAAAGGAGAAACATAAAAGTTTATCAGATGTTATTTTTCATATTTCAATGCAGGATTGAAACTAAAAATGTGTTTTGTTAGTATTTCCTCACTACAAAAAGCTTCAACTCAATTTTAATTTCTTAATTAGTCGTCCAAAAGTACGACTTATTGTATATAATTAAGTTGAACATACCGATAGGCTATTTCTTTATAAAGATACAAAAAAGTTTTTTTTGGTATATTTTTGAATCTTCCTGCTTTTATTTCTGTCTTTTTGTTTCCACCTGACATAACTTGCATGTTTTGAAAAAAATATGTTTTAAGGCATGTAGTTCGAACTTCAAACAATAGTTTAAAGCAAGCGTGGTGGTTTTATGCTCATATTATTTATCATATTCTCAGCTCGGACTGATATATTTTTCAAAAAGTGGTAGTACCTTTTTAAGAGTTTCTTAATCTGGTCCTTAAAAGTTGCAGTATTGTAATTTATTTTTCTTATTTTCAATTTTACTTTTATGGATCCTATATTTATTAATAATTAAACTTCATTTTTTTTGTAAAGTGTTCAAGCAAAAAAACTGATGCTAATTTTATAATTAAATTCCATGACTGATTTTGTACAAAAACTCATTAAGATAAAAGATCACTAAATGTTTATTGGTTCTTACGTATGATTCTTATTGGTGTTTTATTGAAATGGCTAAGTGGGTATGATATTAGCTGCATATAAAGTTGCAAATATTATGCAGTGGTTTACGTTTATGTTGTCCATTTCACGCCTTTCATTTGTATTTTAATTGTTTAATTATAGATGTTTTTGAATTTATTCCTACTTGATATTAGGTGATTTCATGGCAGTGAGTTGTTTGAATTTATGCCTCAACAAGTATCCAGGATTATTTCTCATTTTACCGTCCTATCATTTTCTCTCTTTTGATTCTTTGCCATATGAGAAAAAAATGTTTAATACCATATGTTATTTATTTTATCAAGTTTCTATTTTGAACCGATTTGTATTTATGATCTGCACAATTTTTTTGGATATTTATTTTTAAATTTCTGATTCTTCTATATCCACATTCTACATTGTGAACTAACAACGTCATGCTTATATTTTTTTTTACTTCTATACTTATTCATCATTCAATTTTTGCATTATGAATAATTTATGCTCGTGGCATAATTTCTAGCATTGTGACGTCTAAATACACTATATTTAAAATATCAATGGTTGTTAAAGAAGTAACCTATAAAGTGAGCAAATCAATTAGGAATAAATTAATCAGCTATCAAATCAAGCCCAATTAGCACAATAATTCTTTTCCTTCCAATTAGTAGAATGTTGGGCAAAAAAAAAAAAAAAAAAAAAGAAAAAAAAGAAATCTATGTTTCATTGGGACAATACGAGAAAAAAAATTATGTGTTTCATTGTAAATGAATCTTTGCCAATCTTCTTTATTCCTTTAGTTCCTATTTCGAATTGGCGATGCATAGACCTTGCCTCACAAATAGGGCTGTCAACGGATACTTTCGGATACGGATAGTGCCATATCCGCATCCGAAATCATTTTCGGATATTGGATATCCGTATCCGCGGATACGGACGGATATCGGATAATTATCCGCTCCGCCAACAATCGATAAATCAATGAATATAAATGAATTTTTTTAGCATAATATTAATCTTTTTCAACCTAATTGATTACTAAATTGCTAAAAACAAATAAATATGATGATAATATATAATTTTGAGCAATTAACATGCGTTTGGTAGTCTTTTAATTTTGCAAATTAATAAATTAGTATATTTAATTATGTTAAAATACACATAATTTAAGCTATAATCGGGAAAAAAAGCGGACGGATAATTATCGGATGCGGATATGCCTATATCCGCATCCGCATCCGCTTTCCCGGATATCGGATATTTATCCGCTTTTCGGATACGGATGCGGACGGATTTCGGATTTTTCGGATATCCATTGACAGCCCTACTCACAAAGATTAAACTACATCTAAATTTTATGCTGGTCTGATGTAAACTGAAGTTGTTTGATGCTAGATTATGCAAGACGATTAGTGCATCTTAGTGGCGTTTTTTCCCTGTTGAGTTCAAACTGAAAATTTGACCATTAAAATAATTTATTATATGCTTTATTTTACAATCATATGCTTCAATACCACCATATTTCATTTCCCAGATTGTTGCTTTGACTAAAATATAATGACATATTTTAGGTAACTGCATTGAATTAAGAATTGTATTTACTATTATAAATTGTTCAAACATACCATTTAACTACGTTTAGTTCACTTTTAAAGCATTATTTTTAAGTGCTGTTGTTACACAGTTTAATTTACTGTTACCTATGTTAAATTCCCTAATTAATAAAAACTTAAGAAACTGCGATAGATCTTAAGTTAATACCAGATTCTTATTTTGTCTTTAATTTCATGCAGTTTGGTAAGTTTGAATACAGAAAACAGGAACTCTAAAGACTGTAGAGCAAACATGATATCTGTTTTAATCAACCATGAACCTGACAATTATCTATTGTTAATTGAAAAGCATGAAAGGTAACTTTATGTTAAATGCTAGAAACCTATCTGTGTTCTTATCTAGAATTTACAAACATGAAATTTTTATATTTCAAATAATATTTTACTATGCCTTTCTCTGGTTGTGGCTGTGATCCTTGCTTTTTTTTTTTTTTTTTTTTTTTTTTTTTTTACGTACAACCTGTGAGTGTGTCATGTTTTATCATAAATCAATGATGATTTTGCGAGGCAAAACATTCAACAAGTTACCTTTCATTTGATGATAACATGAGGTTGTGTAGGTTTGTAATTGTTTGTGCCTGCTCATGCATGTAGCAATCTACATTATAAAGTTGTTCGGTCAGTTATAATATAACAAAAGAGTTTCTGATTCATCCTTAGCGCATATACTAAGTGGCCAAAAGTCCCCAATGGATAGCATAATGATTGAACTAAATGTAGAATAATATGGAGTGAGTTTTTTAAGAATTATTACATTGGATAGCATGTTGCTCATCTTGACAGTAAATCTTGCATTACTAGATTTGAAATTTGTTGATTCTTTTTTAAATTATCCCAAAAACAAAGCATGCTATACCCAATCATACGTATTATCAACTTGGATTTATAGCATCGCTTTCTTTGCAGGTTTTCTTAAATAGTTAAAGTTGTCATTTTTTCTTTTGCATTCATACGTATTTATCTACGTAGTCTTACAATTTTTATTTAGGTACAAATTTGTCTAAAAACTTTTTTATGTGTGCTCATAATCCATGCCATAACTTTGAGTGTGGGCAAATGTAATTAATTAGTAAAACAAACTCATATTATGTCAGATGCTTATAAACAAGGCTATTGAACTACAAATTCACATGAATGACCATTGTATTATTGAAATACAGGTTTGTATATTTGTTATGGTTCGTTCTGTGTTGTCACTAATAACTACATATAAATTTAAGTACTTAATAAAAAATTCTCATTTTTTTTTAATGTTTTGGAAAAGTGAGAATAAAAGTTTTAAAACAGCATTGTTAGGCTAACTATGAATGAATGTTACATCTTTTCTGTCAAGATAATTATAATGAGTTGCTAAACCTAACTCATATTATGTCAAAACTCTTGACAGGCTACCAATAAGTCAAGCTCCCTTTGATTTAAAGAATTATGCGATAAGGATTTACTTTTTTTAGTCAAAACTTTGCTCTCAAGTGAAAATTCATTACATTTTTCAAATGTTCTTTGAACTGCAACGATTAAAACCATAGAAAACTTCTCACATAATTTACATTTTATTTAAAATTCATAACTATTTTTTTTTCTTTTTTGTTTATTATATTAGGGTAGTCACACCTTTAAATTTTTCATATTGCTTGATGATTCCAGATCGGGGATATGATTTCTTCTACTTTTGCTTCCCAACACTTCTTTAGGACGTTGATCTGACTCCTCTTAACCAATATTCTAAAGAAAAGATTCTATTATGGAACAAAAGGAGAAACATATAGGTTTATAAGATGTTATTTTTCATATTTCAATGCCGGACTGAAACTAAAATTATGTTTTATTAGTATTTCCTCACTACGAAAAGCTTCAACTCAATTTTAATTTCTTAATTAGTCGTCCAAAATTACGATTTATGTGTACATAATTAAGTTGAACATACCGATAGGCTATTTTTTTTATAAAGATGCAAAAAAAGGTTTTTTTGGTATATTTTTTAATCTTGCTGCTTTTATTTCTATCATTTTGTTTCCTGTTTTGAAGAAATATGTTTTAAGACATGTAGTTCGAACTTCAAACAATAGTTTAAAGCAGGCGTGGTGGTTTTATGCTCATATTCTCAGCTCGGATTGATATATTTTTCAAAAAATAGTAGTATCTTTTTAAGAGTTTCTTATTCTGGCCCTTAAAAGTTGCAGTATTGTAATTTATTTTTCTTATTTTCAATTTTTCTTTTATGGATCCTATATTTATTAATTAAACTTCATTTTTTTGTAAAGTGCATATTTGATTCAAGCCAAAAAACTGATGCTAATTTTAGAATTACATTCCATGACTGATTTTGCACAAAAACTCATTAAGATATAAGTTCACTAAATGTTTTATTGAAATGGCTAAGTGGATATGATATTAGCTGCATATAAAGTTGCAAATATTATGCAGTTGTTTACTTTTATATTGCCCATTTCACACCTTTCATTTGTATCTTAATTGTTTGATTATAGATGTTTTTGAATTTATTACTACTTACTATTAGGTGATTTTATGGCACTGAGTTGTTTGACTTTATACCTCAACATATTTCTCATTTTACTGTCCTATCATTTTCTCTTCTTTGATTCCTTGCCATATGAGAAAAAATGTTTAATGTTATTTATTTTACCTAGTTTCTATTTTGAACCCATTTGTATTTATGATCTGCACTTTTTTTTTTTGGTTATTTTTTTAAAATTTCTGATTCTTCTATGTCCACATCCTACATTCTGAACTAATAACTTCTTACTAATATTTTTTTTACTTCTTCTATACTTGTTCGTCCTTCAATTTTTGCATTATGAATAATTTATGCTCATGGCATAATTTCTAGCATTGTAACTTCTAAATACATTATATTTAAAACATCGATGTTTGTTAAAGAAGTAACCTATAAAGTTAGCAAATCAATTAGGAATAAATTAATCAGTTATCAAATCAAGCCCGTTTAGCACAATAAATCTTTTCCTTCCAATTAGTAGAATGTTGGGCAAATTAAAAAAAAAAAAAAAAAAAAAATCTAAGTTTCATTGAGACAATGTGAGGACATAAAAGATAGTGCCGATAATTTGTCTCAAAATTTCATAATGGTGGCCATATAATTCTCTACTTGCTTCATAGATTTTTATAACAACAAATTAATCTCAAATATATGGAAAATAATGTTTGTGCCCCTTTTAGAATTCGCCTACCATGGTAGATTAATTCAGGAGTACTTCAGTCAATTTATATTTTACCCTTTTTTAAACCAAAAGTTCAAGCTGGTGGCAGAGCATATGAAAGATTGTCAATGGTAAAACCTACATTATATCTTAACTTGAAACACTACAGTTATAGGTAAATATGTAAATTTAATTGCATTACCTATCTGTCATTTTTAATTCCTTTCTATAACTGATTACAGAAATAGTTTAATTGTTGTACCTCATGCTATAAGGTATGGGGTATATGTTTGGAGGATTCGTTAGCATCCCACGACTAATATTCTTCCAGAAACATCACGAGGAGGATTTGGAGACTTAACACATTTTTTAATTTGGTCTTTTTGAAACTAAAGCCATGTACTGCATTTGGTTTTACAATCTGCTCCAGCAGCTGGAATCATCTTTGTTGCAATGAAGGATACATTACTATGCCATGTATATATGCAGATTATGCCTATACTAACTGTTCTCCATGCGTTGAACTTTTTTTTTTCCTCTCTTTTTGAGTGCATTTGGTTAGTTTGATAGCTGATGATTGATAATTTGTTTGATGCAAGTAATTTTACATTATTCTATTTTTTTATTACTGTATGCTTATTGGGCTGCATAAAATGAGCCTTTACAACTTGATATCCCCTATGTGTGTATATATGTAAACTGATTTGAGGTTGACAAAATGAACAGCTCCATGAAAATTGAGTATGCCGATTTTTATATTATTGCAGGAATGATTTTCATTTTCCAATAAAAACTCACTCTCTCATAACACATAATTTTTCGTATTTTTATATTCAGCCCATTTTACTTGAACAATTTCTCATTTGTGCCGCATGTATTAGAAACTGTAACCTGGAGAAAATCATAGTCAAACGTGTGAAAAAGGCCATTAAATGGTCTTGTTTTATCATCTTTTGATCATGCCTACTTTTCAAAAGCCTTGTGCATGCCATTTTTTTTCCATAGCTTTCAGCAACAATTGTCGTCTCCAAATCAACGCATCTCAAATTTGATTAAGCACTTCAACATAGGTATAAAATTGGCAAGCAACAATTCATGTATGTTTTCCAATGGCTAAACAAGAACATTAAAATTGTAAATAACAGTTTCTTTTTAAAATTATTCGCATGTGCTTTACAATGATACTAAAACGTGTTATTTTACGTGGTTTAGCTTTTATTGGAAAGCATTTTTTATTATGTTGATGATGGAGTTGGACATAATTTGGTTTTCAAACACTAATCTTAGAGTATAATGTGATTTCCACTAAATTTTAATTAATGCGATAACTTTTTTATTTAAACTTAGAAATTAATTGTTGACATTATTATATTCGATACTATTGTTGATCATGATTAATGAAAATATACAAGATTGCTTTTTGAAAGTAGAGCTTCAAGTATCTGTTTGTTAAATGGATAGCTTCGTGTATTTAACATAGTATCATAAAAATTGATTTGCTTTATATAGCAACTTCATGTCTAAGTTGGTCAAGGATTTTCTCTTTGCATTGTCTTTGAGCCACGTAATATATTATATAACAACAATTATATTTCTATGATGTCTAATATGATAGTATTTGACTATCTTCTAACAAAATATTGATAAGAAAGAGGATTGCAACGGAAGATGACATTACGTTCTAAAGACGAGTTAGACTTACTTTCTTGAATACTATCAAATCTGAATAAGCCATAACTTATATCTATGTACTTTATCATATTGACCTAACATGATGTCAACACCTATATTTTGCAAAGGTTTAAAGGTTTTATCTCAAAGTCGAATAAGCAAGTCACGGTCAATTTACATAATATTAAAAAATCAGCATTACTTGGATGATGTAACTATTTAGACATAGAAATTCACTTTTTACATATATATCATTCATCCGTTCAATCTTCTAATACTTTTTTTTACATAATCTGAATACTTTGTTTGTTGTTTATTACTCAAAATCTTCTACTTAAGCTTTATACACAAAATCTACTTATTGCGTTCTGGTGTTATCGATAGAAGATATAAATTTTGACTAACATGTTGAACTCTAAAGAAGATTATAGTTCATTAATAGAGTCAATAATTTGTTGAACTACTTTTGCAGATTAATGAAATTTTACTAAATTTCTGATTTGATATTATTTTGTTGTTCCTGTTACCAAATTTAATTTGGTACACGATGCATAAAACGATAAATATCATTCAACATATTAGTTCAAATTAAATTACATATCGAACTAAATACGAACCACAATATTTTGTTACTGTAAAATACATGAATAACGATATATTTAGGATGTTCATATCATCAGCACTTTTAAATTATCAACTGCCCGTGTGCGTAGCACGGGCCAAACACTAGTGAATATAGATATCCGTATCTGTGGATAACCAACAAATATTGGATACTATCCTATCCACGGACATAAATAGAGAGAAGTATTAAGAAACAAAATAAAATGACAAAATTTTGTCTTGAACAGTGAACATGCGCACAGATAACATAAACTATTATTAACTATTATTTTGGTTAAACAATAAAAATAAATATTATTCATTATTATTCTATCATCATATACATAATATAAATTACATTTTCTACAAGAAATAAATGGATACAACAATATGGATATTTTCATATCCGCGTCTGTATTCTATTTTCCATATAGTGCATATTTAGGTTTATCAGATATGGATGCATACAAATTTAATATCGTTTGGGTATCCGTTAACAACAGTAACCAGAATTCAGATTATCCTGGATGTCATGCATTTGTGATAATATTTGAAATTTCTGTGTGATATTACGATTCATAATTGATTTTTGAAAAGCATTTTGTGCTTCAAATTAGAAATTTAGGCATTTCCTTTTCATGATATCCAGCAACTAGCATTTCCTAGCATTTAGGCACTTAGCCGATTATTACATATTTGTAATAATTAAAATTTATTAAAAAAAATCAGGTAGTACAAGTGGACCATCTAGAGTGAAGCCCATATTCATTGTGAAGAGAAAGTCGAATATTCAACCCGCAAAGAAGCTTTGCGTCGAATCTGATGCTGAAAATAGCAAATCAAATGTTACTACAGACGGAATCCAAGCTGAAAATGGACTTCTCTCGCTTTGTCAGGATTATGATAGCGATAGTGAATGAGTCTAATGCCGAGTTTTGATTGTTTTTGGAAATGCTGTTTTAATTATACCATGGAGGATCGTATGTGGTCTTGTGTCAGTGATATGTGGTGAATAAATCCTTTGGCGAAGATGGTTAAATAATATTCATTCCATGAAGAGCTATTTACTGCTTTGTTCTGTAAAGTGAGATGGTTAAATGTTGGCCTCCCCTTTTCATTTTTCAGAAACAATATATTTGTTAAACAATTAGCGCCTTGTGTACTTGGATACACTACTAATTACTATTAATCTGTGTTTTGTTAAAAAACATTAACTATGCTTGTTTTGGTTTAAGCTTAAATGGAAAATTATAGTGATATAGCTCAACCTTGATATGTGCTTTTGGGCTACTTGTTACTGGAGTAAGCAACAATAACTAGTGGATAAGTTTTCATTGTGCCATTGGTGGTGTAGTAAAGAGCTAGATTATAAGTGTAAGCTCCTTGTTGAATAGTCTGTCGCTCTCTCCGATCAACCATAATCGAACAGTCTTTAATTTCTTAGAAGTGCAGAAATCCCAGTAGGTTTTGCAATTTAATGTAGATGGATGAAAATCCAAGAACTTGTTTGGTTTGAAAAAAGAATTTTGAGTTTTGCAATTTCAGCATGTATTCAAAAAAGGAGTGAAATACGAGGACGGCATGAGAAAGATTGAAGTGCATAGGCGATGCCAGGAGGGGAAAAAAGAATAGGAATGGAAGCACGAGAAACAAAAGAAAAAAAATGTTTTCAATTTTGTATGTTAAAATCATTTTTTAGATTGATCGTTTTTTAAATTCCAATGCGGTTTAACAAACGAAAATCCAAAATTGGAAGTTACAAGTCAAACGATTCCTTAATGTTTCTACACGAATTTAGTTATTGAAAAAACATTAAGTACGAAAAATGCCACTGTACTTGGTGATGTCAATAATGGATAACACCCAAGGTGTTTTTACAATACTTCACAAACAAGTAATATCTAAAAATATGGAGCCACAAACATAAAAAGCAAGTTAAGGCAAGGAGATTTAGAGTGGTTCGGCCTACGTCCACTATGGAAGAAATTCTCATTATCATCATTGAATTTATAAGTTATCTAGTTTCTCTTGTTTCACTCGTTTTCTCTCTTTTTACACCAATCTTCTCTACTTCTTCTCTTTTACTTCTTAATTCACTCGAATCCGCCAAGGAAATAGCTACATTTCTCTACGTGTGATGATTGTTGATGTAGATCTTCAACAATAGGACACTTGGATGATTTTGATTGATTCCATGGAGGCTTTGATGTTGAATCTAAGCTTGGAGAAGGATTAATGGTGGTTGAATTGGTTTGGAGAAGTTTAGAAATGATTTTAGCTGCACTTCGTGGAGAGAAAATTCGGTTCCTTTCATGGTGGAAGAGTGGGGGTATTTATAGGAGTGGTTGTGTGGTGATGTGGTCTGAAAATAGGGCGTACAGGCAATCAGGTCGTTGAAGCGACCTTACTCTGAGTCGGTTACGACCTGAGGTGATAACAGCCTGACTTGTGTCGTGATCTCCAAGGAACGATCTGGCTTCTTGCACTGCCGAACGATTTGATTTAACACACGATCCAAACTTTATTGACCCGCTTTTCCCCTTCTCCACGACACGACCTGCAGCTCTGAGTTGGTTACGGTCTGACCCCTTAGGTTGGCTACGCCCTAAGGCCTTAGGTCGGTTACGACCTATCATGAAATGACATTTCCTAAGCATTTGAAAACGACCCAAGTTTTTCCACAGTCCACATTAGACCGACCTACTTATATATGAGCTCCACGACCTGATCTGCTAGGCCGCTGAACGACCTAATTTTTAGAATGACCAGTGGAACATTTTGCTGAGCGGCTTGCCGAATGATGATCTAAGTCCCGAACGACCTAAAGACTGACGACTTGTCTTTTTTCATCTTGTAGTACTTCAAAATCCATCTATTTTTTTATGGATCAACATTTGCCCCTTAGAGTTCGTATTTATTGTCAAATAATACAAGCTTCCACTTGAATATTGTCTTCCAAACGGGATGACGTTCAGGTCGTTTGGTCCTTCTATTCATTCGGTCGTGTCGGGTTTTTAGGTTTGAGAAACTCACGACCCAGCTTCTGCCTTTATATCTCAATTCAGACTGTCATCTTTCATTCCATCTTCAACCAACAAAACTTGTTAATGGCGGCCGTACTCTGAAGATTTTTCCTCCTAACTATTACTCGAATCTAACGTCGTTGCTTGGATCCATTTAGCTGCCGCCATCTACCAGTGATTTAAACTTCGACGAACTCGATTGCATTATCAAACAAAGCTGCTTCGATTCAAATCGAGGTTTAACCTTTCCAATCCAAAGTGCTTCGTTGTTGTCGAATATTCATAAGCTCTGCAAAGCGATCCTGACTTGAAATCAGGTCTAAATTTCACTTTACTTTTTCCGATTTTAGGATTTAAATCGAATTGGGCGATTGTATTGTATAATTTAACCAGTGCTGGTTGCTTGGGGCTTTGTGATTTGAAATTAAAACCGACGAGCTGATCTGAACATGTATTGCCTCAAGTTTTGATTGTACTTGGGAATTGAATTCATGTATTAATTGGGAGATTTTCGATCTTGAATAAAACCAAATTTTAATCCCTAATTTTGATTCAATTCCGGATTCCTGTTCTCAGCTGAGATCGATTCATATATCATGCTGACTTTGAGTTGGAATGTTAAGTTTTGTTGTAACCGAAATCTGTAGTAGAACAACTTTGTGTATTTGGATTTTTATTGTCCCGTAAATTCTTGCTATGCTCTGAATTTTCCAGCATCACTATGTTGTTGTTTTTCTTTTTTAATTACGCTGCATGTTGTGTAAATTCTTACACCATTTTAGCTGCAACCTTGTTTTTTGATGGGTGAGCTTGTTCATTTGCTTCAAGTATTGTTAACGATGCACATGGGACCAATACTTAGCTGCTTTAAAACTTTCACTGAAGGTTACAGAGTAACTAGGTCGTCCTGATAATCTATGCCCTTAGGTCGTTGAAGACCTAAGGTCTTAGGTTGTAGACAACCTAAGGTCTGAAAATTCATGTACGACTTAAGGATCTTTGTATATGGATTAAGCGAAATGATTATGATATACTAGCTAGTCTAGTACAATAGTTATACAAATAAAACTAAGCAATATAGATATATTAAAAGCAAGTAAAAGCAGTAAGTAAAGTGACACCAGGAATTTTATACTGGTTCAGACTTCTCGTCCTACATCCAATCCCAAAGCTCCTCTTCGGAATTCACTAACAACTCCATCTCTTCACCCGGAGGAACAAATTACAATACACCCGAGCACCAACAAGGATGTCCACGCCTAAGAACCAACACAAGACTTCACAATTACAAAGTATTTTGACTTCTGAATGTGTTTTTGTATCAAGATTGAATAGCCAACGATTAAGTACACCCTTCCTATGATCTTATCCTTAAGTATTTGATGTGTATGTGAAGATTGAAGGAAATATATTACTTATTGAATCAATAGATATGAAATAATTTCAGTGATTCAAGAAGTAATTTGAGTATTAGAGAGCTTTTAGAATGCAGGATAGTTTTAAATCAGAAATTAGAATAGAATAAGTGAGAATCGGTGATTTGGAAATCATGTTTGTAGTGTATATATAGTAGTAGAAGAGTAGCAACCTTTCACGAATAATTATATCGAAGAGATATGGCCATTTCTATTCAGAAATAAATAGAAATCTATTCATGAAAGGAGGTGACTCTTCATATAAATAGTTGTTTCGAATCAGTCGGCTGATCTGCATTTCATCAGTCAACTGGTTGATCAAAGAAAATCGTGTGTTTATATATATATATATAGTGGCGTAGCCAGGAAACTTTGCTGGGAGGGGCAAGTTGGTTTCGGGGGCGGTAGCCCCCGATTTTTTTTAAAAAGGTGATTGCACAACAGGTTCAACTGAGTCATTTGCACAAGCACATGACGTGCTAACAAAACCAGAGAGGATGTATGGGTTGCTTTATCCATGGGTGGCTCAGCAACATTTTTCACATTACCAGTACCACATTTCTGTAACTCATGATCCATTTTCAAACCGTCTATACCCAAATCAATATTTTCGTTCTCCATCTCATCAGCCAAGTTATGATTTAGGGGACTTGCAGTTCTTTTACATGGTTGTTTCGGTTTGCTTAGTTCTTCAAAATTTGTTGAAATGCTGATGTCTGTCCAACGGTCTACAGTCTTGGCTCCAGCAAGAAGAGGCGTGGCTTATTCTTCTTGTTTTTCGGCATTGAGTTTGGAGGTGGGAGGCAGGAAAGTGGCTGAGAAGAGTTGGATGAGCGGATAAGAAAGTTAGAGGGGGGAGTGGAAGAAGACACAATGAGAGGCCACTATTTTTGTTTCAGCATTTCAGTACTGTTATAGTTTTTTTTTTCCTCTAATTTCTTGGGGGGCACGTGCCCGTGCCAGGCACAATGTGCCTCCGCCCCTGTATATTTATTTAGAAATTCGTGCATTTGTGTTATACTATGAGGATAGATTTTAACACAACTAAATACTTATATATGTATGACTTTAGGTCTTTAATCCGATCTTCACTGATCTTCATTTCCATTTTGTCATGAATAGAAAATATCACGACTCAACATTCTTCCTCTTTTTGATTGATGACAACATCTTGCATTCTATTGAAATATTGAATTGCTTCCCCTGAATGTATGCTTGTATATATATTTAGCTCCCCCTGATTTTTTGCAATATTTTGTTAGTTCATAGTATAACATATACTTACTGTGCGATTTCTATAATTGCTCACATCGCCTTTGGCGATTATATATCCTTTGGAATTATCTCCAAAAGTGACAGTTCCTCCTTTTAAGTAGATAATATTAGTTAACATCTCTTTGTCTCATGTCATGTATTTTGAGCTACCGCTGTCTAGAATCCATTTCCCTCTGTTTTTGTTAAGCAGTACTTGCAAAAAATAATTCAAAATTCATCGGTATCCACTTCCTCTGTTAGGGTCCTAAGAGTTAAATCTTAGGAAACCGAACCCAAGAGGGTTCAGAGTCCCTTTTAAAAATATAATTAATATTATTATGAACAGTATCTAAAAAAATCTTTGATATACTTATTCCTAATTAACACGTTATCTGTTTTTGGTACCCAAATACAGATATTTTTAAATGATTTTTTTCTTTGAAACATGATTTTTCTTTGTACTTGCAGAAACAAACTCAATACTCTTCTTAGTACTAACAGATTTGTTAGAACTTTTCTTAGTATTGATTTTTGGAATAAATCCTAGTCCCTTTTTAATATGAGAAGGCTGAGAATTTTCTAAAATCCTAGACAGATTCTCTCTTCCTTTATTAAAATTATTCACATTCTTAGAGATATTGTCTAATTTTAATTTAAAACTAGAATTTTCTAACTCAATAATTTTAACTTTTGAATTTAAATCATGAATTTTTTTATGGCAAGCAAATCATTCTTTTCTTTCTAAGTTTCAATTTTCTGACTTAATAACGAAATCTGAGAATTTGCATTGGATAGAGATTCTTGTAACTTTCTAATTTCATCCTCTAGAATTTCTTTTTCATCCTTTAATAAATCTCTTTCAAATTCTGCTTTCTTTCTATCTTCATTTGCTTGTTTATATTTTCTTTTAAAATTGTTTCTAGATTCTAAAACTTCCGTATTAATTTCCATTAATTCATCATAAGTAAAATCACTGACCTCGGTGTCTTTTGCCATGAAGCACATATTTGCTTGTTCATTGTCACTATCGCTGTCACTCTCAGAAGATGATGAATCTGAATTATCCCAAGTGACTGAGAAAGCTTGCCTCTTTGATTTCTCCTTTTTGTTGCTATTCTTTTTTAGTTCTGGACAATTTTTTTGATAATGTCCAGTTTCGTGACAGTTGAAACATTCCACCAAGGCTGGGCCAGGTTCTTTTGTAGAATTCTTCTTTGCATTATTATTTTGGCTCTTCTTATATTTCAGAAATTTTTGGCTACAAATGCAATGTCTTCTTCGTCCAAATCTAACTCATCTTTTTTAGCATGAAAAGCTTAAAAAAAATTTGTCTTGAGCCTGAGTCTTCTTTGCCTGCAAATTTACTTTATATGACATAAGATTACCGATTAACTCTTCGAGTTTCATGGCCGAAAGATCATTAGCTTCTTCGTTAGCTAAAACCTTTCTTTCCCACTCATCCGCAAAGAGTTTAACATTTTTGAAACAATATCAAAGTCTGAATATTTTTCTCCTATACCTAATAGAGAATGATAAGTGTTTTGAAATCGTGAGTACATATCATTTATGAACTCATTTTCATTCATCCTAAAATTTTGAAACTTGTTTTTAAGCATGGATATCTTGCTTTGTTTGACCTAGCTAGTTCCTTCGTGAGTTACTTTGAGTGTTCGCCAAACTTCATATGCAAAGTTGCACATACAAATTCGGTTAAACTCGTTTATATCCAAGGCACAATGCAACATATTCATAGCTCTAGCATTAGCAGTAGCCTCTGCTTTTTCAGTTGCAGACCATTCAGTATAAGGTGTAGTGGGTTGTGTGTATTCTTTTAGAGTAATATTCCAAGCATCAAAACTATTGGCTTGCATATATATTTTCATATGTGTAGCCCAGTAACTATAATTCATGCCATTGAAAAAGAGTGGTCGTGAAGTAGATTGGCCTTTAGTATATCTAGTATTAGTGTTATTATCCATATTAATTATGTATCAAATAACAGTTTTATGGTTAAGTGATGGCCTTGCTCTGATACCAAATGAAAAGCCGTGTATGACTTAAGAATCTTTGTATGGATTTAAGTGGAATGATTATGATATACTAGCTAGTCTAGTACAATAGTTATGCAGATAAAACTACGAAATATAGATATATCACAAACAAGTAAAAGCAGTAAGTAAAGTGACACCAGGAATTTTATACTGGTTCGGACTTCCCTTCCTACGTTCAGTCCCGAAGCTCTTCTTCGTAATTCACTAATAACTCCCTCTCTTCACCCGGAAGAACATGTCACAATACACCCGAGCACCAACAAGGATGCCCACGCCTGAGCACCAACACATGACTTCACAATTACAAAGTATTTTGACTTCTGAATGTGTTCTTGTATCAACAATGAATAGCCAACGATTAAGTACACCCTTCCTATTATCTTATCATCAAGTATTTGATGTGTATGTGAAGATTGAAGGAAATATATTACTTATTGAATCAAGAGATATGAAATAATTTCAGTTATTCAAGAAGTAATTTGAGTATTGAAGAGCTTTTAGAATGCGGGAGAGTTTAGAGTTGTAAATCAGAAATTATAATAGAATAAGTGAGAATCAGTGATTTGGAAATCATGTTTGTAGTGTATATATAATAGTAGAAGAGCAGCAACCTTTCATGAATAATTATATCGAAGATATATGGCCATTTCTATTAAAAAATGAATAGAAATCTATTCATGAAAGGAGGTGACTCTTCATATAAATAGTTGTTGTTTCGAATCAATCGACTGATCTGCATTTCATCGGTCAGCTGGTTGATCAAAGAAAATCGTGTATGTATGTATGTATGTATATATATATTGAATATGATAGGAAACTAACCATTACTGGGCTTGGTAACATTAACCATTCGATTGGTCTGGTTTTCACTAGTCGGCTGGTTATGTGTAACCAGTCTAGTATTGTTATTTTCTGATCGTATATTCATTTTATATATATATATATATATATATATATATAGAAATTCGTGCATTTGTGTTATACTATGAGGATGGATTTTAACCAACTAAATACTTATATATATATATGGCTTTAACTCTTCAATCCGGTCTTCATTGATCTTCATTTCCATGTTGTCATGAATTGAAAATATCACAACTCAACAAGATCTTAGATCGTTAGCACGACCTAAGATCTTAGATCGTAAGCACGACCTAAGGTCGTAGATCGTTAGCACGACCTAAGTCCTTAGATTGCTAGAGCGACCCAAAGCCCTCAACTGATGCACGACTTGATACTTTGAATTGCCTGACGACCTAGTTCCTCAGATCGGCTGACGCTACTTCCTTAGACTTAGTTGAATCCTTAGACCTTGGACTACTGAGTGATGTGAATGCTAGGTCGTTTTGCGACCTAGTCACTAGGTCGCCGAGCATCCCGTACACTAGGTCGTTGAATATTCAGAAGTCTTAAGCCAGAGAATGACCTAAATCTTAAGATCATTAAGTCGACCTAAGGTTCAGGCCTCGTGGAACGACCTAGGACTTTGGACCCTTAAAACGACCTGAGATCACAATCCGTTGGAAAGAACCGAACTTCTGAGGGCGACCCAAATCCTTAACTACCTGAACCCTTAAAGTTTTGTAGCGACTTGAACTCCTCAGGTCGTTGCACGACCTATTACACAATATCGTAAAGTGTCTTGCTTAGTTAGGTCGGCGAGCGACCTGCTTACCTAGGCCATTGGATGACCTAACTTTTGACATCTGAACTTTTTCCTTTTTAAGGTTGTTGACTCAAGCACTTAAGATTTTGAACATTTCCATGCCCGATTTCCTGCCTAATGAAAGTAAAACATTTGCATACTTTTGGGCTTATTCATCACCATCGATTGCCCACTTCGACAGCGGATTAGATAATAAATCATATCAGAATAAATTTCAGAACTTAAGCTGGATGACGCACCTATACAAGCTTACTTTGTTTAACATTTTATAACCTGTCAACTCTTGCTTGAACACATACAGCACTTTTTAGTTTAAGTTATTAGCGGTGCTTGAGATCAAATAATCGACATAAGCCGAACTGTAGATTTCAAGCCCCACTTTAATATAACTTGCAGAACTTCGTATGATATTTCTCATTTAAGGAATATGTACCTGTGATACGTTTATAGACAAATATATTTTTATAGAATGACTACTAAACAACAATCTCGTCTTCAAATTGAAGGGACGTCTTCTGCTCAAGATGATAATTCTACTACTGCACCTGAGACCATAACAACTGCAGCCCGTGGTCAAGTTCCTGCTCAACCATTTCCAGTGCCTCGTCCTCTTAGTGCTCCACCTTTAGAAAGGCATTCTACCACTTTAAACCAGGACCAGTTCGAACAGCTATGCAGTCAATATAATTTCGTATTACTGATGCGTTATTGCTAAGTGAGGGCGTATTTGCAGATCAACCCCCAGTTGGTTATGTGGCTGTAAATCGACATATGTTGGCAAGTGGTGCCATCCCTCCCTTTAATCCTTTCTAAGAGAGAATCCTAAACTGTATGGCCATTGCCCCTTTCCAACTTTATCCAAACGGCTATATCATCATGTTAGGACTTTACATGCTTTCTATGCAAGAAAAGGAGCGTGAGCCTACTTTTCAAGAGAAATGCTACTTATGCTCATTCAAGAGGAGGAAAGACACTTCATCTATTATAGATGTAGAGGATGCGCAGAACTGGAAACTCATAGTTGATTTGCCAGAGAGTGTCTCGAGACTCTTAACTCATTTTTTCTTCATTCGTTGCCCTGAGACTTTTCGTGGGAATTGGACAGAAGGAGGTAAACTTTTTACACAGAACAGTTCCTATCTAATTCCCCATAAGTCTCGGTTATTAAACTTTACTTTCCTAGGCTTCAATTAAGGATAAAGATGATGCCCCCTATAAGCCCATTTACGAGGCTATTAAAGCCGTCAGCGAAGTAGATAGAGGCAGAAAATATTTGATAAAAGAAAAATTTCTCTGCAAATATGGATTGCTTCATTATTCAAGGA
The DNA here is from genome assembly GCA_030737875.1 of Allium sativum. Classification (NCBI taxonomy): domain Eukaryota; kingdom Viridiplantae; phylum Streptophyta; class Magnoliopsida; order Asparagales; family Amaryllidaceae; genus Allium; species Allium sativum. The sequence continues at coordinate 1,066,350 of JASFAX010000053.1, forward strand.
AATTCCCTTCCAAAGGAGCACCTTCCACACCTAAGTGTACGTCTGCAACACTAGATGTTTGTACATCTAGGGACGATGGTGCATCGTAAAATCAAGTTGATGAACCTTTACTGAAAAAGTGTCCACACCTTGCCGGTGGTAGCAAATCACCTTCCAAGTCTAAATTGTCTTCTATCGAAGAAGAAGAGTACACATTGTGAAGGTAAAGGCCTTATGACTTCTACCAAACAAGTCGAGAAGGATGAGACCACCCCGGACTCTATGAAGGAAATTGAATAGACCGAAGAGGCTGAGACGACTCCCGGGGACAACTTAGATGTTGAAAAGATTGGCAAGGACCCCATTATTCCAAACACCCGTGAGGAGAGTTCCACAGATATTTTTAGAACACTAAGTGATCTTAGCACTGCAAAGGACCTTCCGAGTGAGATTGTGACTTCAAAGCTTACACCCAAAGTCACAAAAACAAGAATTGATATATTTGTAGCTCCAACTCCTCCATTATGGAGAACATTTGCGGACAAAGGTCTTTCAGTAGCTTCACCACCAAGAGCAGTTCGTTATTATATGCGCGTTAGATTACACGCACTTTAAGCTTTTTCCTTTTTAGCATATGCTTTACAGCTTGTCCTAATACTTTCTGATTTAAATACTGAGATCTTGCTTTTCCTTATTTCATATCTAAATATGAATCATCCATATTTGAAGAGCTTTAAAAAATGAATTGACTCTTACAATCCAAAGCGGCTCATATAGTCTCATCGTTTATAACACTCTCAACAATCTCAGTACTCGCAATATTCTTATCAGTCTCAGCAAACCCATGGTTACATATTAACTGATGAACAAAGGAGGTGGAGGCACGAGGCCCAATATCAACTAGAGAAAGAGGAGAGGGATCAAGGTTCTCATGGTGACCGGGATAGATATGATGACCATTACGATGATCATCATGATGCTCGTCATGAGCGGAGTGGACAAGAGGAAGAGGAAAGTCGAATGAAGAAAAGAGGTAGGGATAGTCCATGCAAGGATGATCCTCAGAAGCGCCTCAGATCAGATAAATTTCCGTCCCTGCTACTTAAACTACTTCTGGCTATGTATCTCTTGCTATGCCATCTGTTACTCCTTCTCCTGCCGATATCCAAACAATCATCTATAGGCCCCGCCATGAACCTGAACGAGCACCTTCCGGACTTGCCAAACAATTCAAGAGTCGGTGCCTAAAAGAAATGTTCTTTGATTTGGGAATATACCCGTCTGATAGGAAGGATATACTTAAAGAGCTAGATACCTTGAAGGGCAATATCATTAAGCAGATGGACACCTCTGAAAGTTAGCTCGAGACGCAGTTAGACGTGGTTAGGAGCCGAGCTGATAAGCAATTATATTTATGGTACAAATTTGCCAAAGATCTCCAGAGGCTTAACAAGATCAACCTTGATTGAATTGCTACGTTAGAGAATGACAAGGTTGAATGGACCAAGGTTCATGAATCTCGGGATACTACCATTTCCTCTCACACACAAAAGAATACAGAGCTAGAGGGTTTAGAGGATGAGAATCAAAGGCTCAAAGAAGACCTTGCTGCTGCTAAATTGAGAGAAACTAAGCTTATGAAACAGGTTGAAGATGCTCAATCTGCTTAATAGATTGCTGAAACCCAACTAGCTGTGGAAAAGAAAGCTTCTGCAACTTATCAATAAGAGAATGCCAATCTTCATAAGAGAAACACTGCTCAAAATTTGACTATTTCTATGCTGACAAATAAGGCAAAACTTCTTGAGCATGAGAGAGATAAATCTTTGGCTAACAAAGCGGCTGCTAGGAAAGCATTTACCGATGCTGAGACGGATGCCAATGCCCCTTTATTTAGATTTTACGTCTTCAACTTTATGAGCCGAGGGAGCTTACGCTCTTTGGGACCTGATTTTGCAGCGACTTTGGCCCTGGTCTGGGAATCTGTACTTGCATCGTTGAAGGTACTTAAGATGAAGAATACCTCTTGCACAATCTCCTGGATGAGGAATCCCGCAAGGCTGTGGCCAAGGGGAAGAAAAAGCTCATGAGGGAACGAGGATTATTGGGTAACGAGGCTGAGTCCTATGAAAAGGAATCCCCAGATGCAACCACCACCGACGTCCCTATTGATTCTACTAACATTGAGGTTTCCAATTCTCAGACTCTGATTGCGCCTTCTACTAGTCCTTCTATGGCTCATGAGGAGAAGGGCAAGGCAGTCGATGAGCACACTATCGAGGAGCACATTACTGAGGAGCCTACCGGAGATGGTGAAGGCAATAAGGACAACCCAGACTATTACCGAATTGAGCATAGAAATCTTCCAGCCACTGGTAAAACTGAGATTGAACAAGCCGTATTAGACTTAGATTATATTTGTACTTCACTTGGGTCTACTGCATTCCATGCTCATTATTCTTTTGTATTAGGCTTGATGTCGCCACAACCCCCACCTATAGTGTTTGAAACAACGAACGAAGCTATTATGACCTCCTTAATTCGGATGTCCATTACTACTGCTTTGATTACTACCACTCCTCCGGGCAATGCATCTTTATTTGTTGCTTCTACTCCTACTTCAGAACCATGGTCACAAGATGCAAAGATTAGTGCAATTGTCAATTTGGACAATGCTAACTACACTCTTAGTGACGGAGTAGAGGATCTTGATGCTGATAAGAACCCGAAGAAGAAAGTCAAGGCAAGCAGAAGAAAAAGGGAAAGTCTTCCTCTTCAAGGCGTGGAGGAAAACGCAGTGTTTCGAAGAAGGGAGGAACTACCCAGACATCTCCTGAGGAACCGAAGAATGACGAAGAAGCCAAGGATGAGAGCGATTCCGAAGTCACACCTTCTCCTCCCGAACTTCCAAAGCCCATACTCAGATCTGACAATGCTTCTAAAAGTGGGAAGAAGAATGCTTAGGACTTTTAATTATATGCTCTGCCTTTTGCTGCTTTTATTACTTGTCGTTTTCTTCGATCGGATGTTTATACGGGTGTCGGTCCTCGCTTATTACTTTATGCTTATTCATACTTGAGACTTGTGTTACTGTTGTTGTGAAGCTTGTTATTGCATTTTATGTACTTTAGTTGTAAGTTGTTACCATGGCTTTGTTGTACTTCCTCATGCATTTTCTTCTTTGTAAATTACAAGTCTTTTGGCTTTATGTGAAGTCATGACAAGCTTGTGGTATGTATTGTGAGCATTATTGATTTGTATTAATGCCATGATGATGCCCTCATACCAAAGGTTGTCATAGACTTATTAGACCAGATGCAGTCAACTCTATTGGGTTTCATTGGTTATGGCTAAAATATTAGAAGTTCCTGCCCAATTAACTAAGTCTCTTGCTTTTTGTCATTACGCTTAGGGCTTCCCAGCTTGCCTATTAACTATGAAATCCAGTTTGGTTGATCGAACTTGTGCCTTCAGTTGAGGAAATTTTTCTAGCTTTGGTGCCCCTACTGGAGAGGTCTTATATGTTTAGCCCAGTGTTCATCTGTTTCTATCTGGTTAATTTAGGCATTGGAGACTCTAATCTGCAATTGGACTGATTATTTCTAGCATCGTTAATTTAACAGGGAGCCCCCGAAGAAGTCTTTGGTTAAAGCCCAATAGTCGTTGCAACTTGAATGAACCAAGCGCTGATCGACTTAATTGGATGCCTCTAAAGAGGTCATTTAAGCTTGCCGGTTGCCAAGTCTAGGATTAGCAGACACTAACGAACTAATCGGACGCCTCCGAAGAGGTCCTTCATGCCCTCTGATCGCCGAGTCTGGGATTAGAAGACACTAACGAACTAATCTGACGCCTCAAAAGAGGTTATTCAAACCCGCCGATCACCGAGTCTGGGATTAGCAGACACTAACAAACTAATCAAACACCTCCGAAGAGGTCATTTATTCTCGATGTTTGTCGTAATCGGGTAAGGTACTTCCTGACACTGACGATCTCATCGGGTACCCCCTTTCGGTTGGGAATTCTTATGAAACTCAATCGTGTGACTCTCTAACCTAGTAATCCAGGCCCTTCGGAGACTGGATTGAATTCATGTCCCCTTTCGGCTAGGACTTTTTATGAACTCAACCATGCGACCCTCTAATCTGTTAATCCACGCCTTTTGGAGACTGGATTGAATTCATGCCCCCTTACGGCGGGACTTCTGATAAGCTTCGCTGTGAGAGGATTTATTATTGCATTTGTTTCACGGGGTGGACGCCAGCTCCACCGGACACCCGATTTAACAGGCTATCTAAGTGACAGAGCCGGGGCCCTAGACCTCTTACTTTAAGAGGTGCCCCTTTGGAGAAACTTGCAACTATCGTCTTTAATTTGAACGTTGTACCTCTTAACCATTTGATTCTTGGTGTACTTTACTTTTATCTGCAAGGCAGTGCCTTACATCTTCGTATTTGTTGCGAAGGATGCTTATGGCACTCGAAACTTGAGCTGTCTCCATCGGGATGTGCTATAGAGGTCACCAGGTCTTATCAGGTTGTCAGTGAGCAAACGTTCTTTAAACGGCCTGTAATCAAAATCGATTTTTAGCAATTTTTGAATAATTAGACAAGAGTTTGCAAGTGTACGATTTAGGCAAGCAAATCAACTTCTTTCGTTCATATATATAAAGTTTCATTACAATGCTTGCAAAATATTTACAACTTTTTTACGGAAATATAAATGAAAAATCAAGTGAAATAATGGTAGAGATGATTGCTATTCCAAGCTCTGGGAATTTGATTTCCATCTGTCGCCTGCAATCAAAATCGTTGGCTTATGATGAAGGGTCCTTCCCAATTCGGCCCAAAGACTCCAGTCCATGTCATCACTCTCTTTAATACAAGGTCCCCGATCTCGAAGGCCCTTTGTTGACTTTGGAGTTGAAATGCCTGGCAATCCTTCTTCGATGAGCAACAACTTTGAGCCCTGCTTCATTTCTTCTTTCTTCGAGTTGGTCAAGTGCTTCAAGCTGCAGCTTTTCATTCTCCTCTTAGTTGAAGTGAAACCTACGGTGAGTGGGAACTTCCAACTCTACCGAGATCATAGCTTCGGATCTAAATGCTAGAGAGAACGGGGTGTGTCCAATCGCAGATTTGGGAGTAGTCTGATACGCCCATAGTGCAAGTGGAAGCTCGTCTACCCAACCACCTTTGGCTTTCTCAAGATGCTTTCTGATGGTTGACTTTATGATCTTGTTCACTGCTTCGACTTGCCCGTTAGCCTGCAGATGAGCCATTGCTGCAAAACTTTTCTGAATCTTGTATTTAGTACAGAAGCTTTTGAATTCATCGCTTTCAAACTAAGTTCCATTATTCCGTGATTATCTTCAGTGGCACACCAAACCTGCAAATGGTGTTCTTCAAGACAAAGTTGATGACTTTCTTTGAGGTCATGGTGGCTAGTGGATCTGCTTCAGCCCATTTGATGAAGTAATCTACGACTACAATACATACTTCATGTTAGATTTCGTTATAGGTAATGCTCCGATCAAGTCAATGCCCTAGATAGTAAATGGCCATGGGATGACCATTTAAGTCAATTCCGTGGATGGTGCTCTTGGAATCTTCGCAAATCCCTGACATTTATCACATTTCCTGGTGTAAGTTGCAGAATCCAAGTTCACATCAGGCCAGAAATTACCATATTGCAAAACTTTCTGGGCAAATGTCTGTCCATCTGTGTGACCTCCACATTCACCTTCGTGTAATTATGCCAAAAATTGCTCTGGATTCTTCATTGGTTATACACCGAAGCAGAGGCATAGAGAAGCCTCGCCTATATAGTCTACCGCCCTGGATAACATACATTGGGGACTTCTGCAAATTTACCTTCGCTTCTTTGATTCTTCTGGGAGTGTTCCGTTGAGACGATACTCTTTAATCAGAGTCATCCACGAATCTGGTTCTTCAATAGTCTTCATGATCCAATCAACATCCACATCTTCAGTACTGGGATTTGAAAGGATTTCGACAAGTACTAATCCCAGTAAATGTGCATCTTCTGAACTTACGTATTTAGCAAGGATTTCGACAAGTACTAATTCCAGTAAATGTGCATCTTCTGAACTTGCGTATTTAGCGAGTGAATCTGCTTTCATATTCTATTCTCTAGGAATATGGGATATAGTGTGGCTGTCAAGATCATTAAGAAGTTCCCAAGTTTTAGATAGATAAGCTGGAAGATTTCCGCCCTTGGCTTGGAACTCTCTTCGAACTTGACATACCACTAGCTGCGAGTCATTGAAGATCCGCAAAGTTTTCTAATTTAGCTCCTTCGCTATTTTCAGCCCTGCAATAAGCGCCTCGTACTCGGCTTCACTATTGGTTGATGGAAATTCTAACCTCAAGGCATAGCACATAGAGCGCCCTTCAGGAGTCTCTAGAACCACTCCTGCCCCTGAACAATAATCATTCTTGGATCCATCAACAAACAACTTCCATCTAACAATTGCCTCAGCTGGTTCTTCCTTCTTCTCCGCTTTACCTGTAAATTCAACAATAAAATCCGCTAAAGCCTGCCTATTAATAGCTCTTCGGGGATGGTAAGTGACCTCATATTGCCTGAGCTTAATATTTCACTTTAACAATCTTCCTGAAGTTTCTGGATGGAATAAAACTTGCTATAGAGGTTGATCTATGAGAGTTTTGATAGAGTGGGCTTGGAAATATGGCCTAAGCTTTTTCGAGGTGATAAGCAGACAATATGCAAGTTTCTCTAAATTGGGATAGTTCAATTCTTCCCCGGCAAGCCTCTTACTAATATAGTATACTGGTCGTTGAACCTTTGCATATTCTCGAACCAATGCTGCACTAAAGGCATGAGATGAAACCGCCAAATATAGAAATAATCCTTCTCTATCCTTGGGATTTGAGAACATCGGAGGTGATTCCATGTGCTTGATTATCTCCTCAAAATCCATCTAACATTCAGGAGTCCATTGGAAGTCCTTCTTCCCTTTTCTCAATTCATCGAAAAGCGGAATGCACCAATCTGTTGCCTTTGAAATGAATTGACTCAATGCAGCTACTTTGCCATTCAGGCTTTGAAGTTCCTTCTTCGTTCTAGGAGCATGCATCTCTCGCAAAGCCAAGACTTGAGTGGGATTGGCTTTGATGCCCCTGGCATTGACCATAAACCCAAGGAATTTTTTTGATGTGACTCCAAACGAGCATTTAAGCGGATTCAACTTCATTCCGTACTTCCTGAGGATATGAAACATTTCTGCCAGGTTTTCTAAGTGATTAGTAGCTCTCTTTGACTTCACTGGCATATCATCGACGTACACCTCCATAGTTTTGCTGATTTGCAATTTGAACATTGCATTTACAAGGCGCTGGTAAGTCGCTCCTGCGTTCTTTAATCCAAATGGCATAACTTTGTAGCTATATAGGCCCAAGTTAGTTATAAAGCTTGTATTCTCTTGGTCTGGCTTGTGCATCATTATTTGGTTATACCCCGAATATGTATCCATGAAATATAGTAATTCATGCCCCGTTGTTGCATCAATGAGCTGATTTAATTTGGGTAGCGGGAAACTATCCTTGGGACATGCTTTGTTGAGGTCTAAATAATCAATGCATGCTCTCCACTTACCGTTGGATCTCTTTAGAAGCACCGGATTATTGACCCAATCAGGATATGTGGATTCTCGTATGAAATTATTCTCCATTAGTCTATCACTTCTTCCTTAAGAGCTCTGGATCTTCCGGGTCCATGATCATCTTTTCTGCTTTACTGGTGTTACGCTTGGATCAATATTCAGCTTATGAACCGCCACATCAGGACAGATACCGCACATGTCGGAATGACTCCATGCAAACACATCCAGATTAGCCTTTAAAAACGCAATCAACTCCCTTTGCAGTTTTGGGCCCAACTGAGAGTCTATCTTTAGCACTCTATCAGGATCTTTATCATGAACCGAAATTGGAATTGTGACTTCAGTTGGCGTCGCTCGATCTTCCCGTGTACCGTCTTTTCTTGGATCCATCTCCTTTTAGGCCGTGCTACGCTTGCCTGTGCAGGGGCCATGCCTTAATTGCTATAAGGCATTTTCGTGGATGCGGATGGGAACCTCAATATCCTTTCCCTTGTCCTTCTTACTTGCTTCCCTTAGCTCGTTGATATAGCATTCTCTGGAAATCTCCTGGTCTTATTTAATTACACTGACCTCATTATCTGTTGGAAACTTCATCGTTAAGCATCAGGGGGCTAAGATAATTCCAAAGGCTGCCAGGGCTGTCTTCCCAGAAAAGCGTTATATGCAGATAATTCATCCACAAGAACAAAGGATTGCATCATACTGGCTTCCCTCTCTCCATCCCCAAGTTCCACAAGCAGATCTATAACCCCAACGGGTTACTTTGGTTCACCTGTGAATCCTTGGATTTTCCTCTGGTAAGCTCGTACGTCTGACATGGAAAGCTTTATTTTACTGAAAGTGTTTTTGAACAGCCTATTTACTGAGGCTCCATAGTTGACTAGCACCCTTTTCACAGTGGATGGACTATCCCACCCATTACTACCATAGGGTCTTGCGTTGGAGTGATCATTCCTTCCTCATCTTTTCCATTGAACGTGACATATTCGAAAAAAGTTTTCTGTTGCTTTACAAACATGGTACTACTCAGGATCAAACACTTTTCCTCTATTAAAACATTCTTAAGTGCTTTGGCATATTTTTTCATATCTCCCCAACTTCCCCCCGCTGGATTGGGACCCCGTAAATGGTGTTAATCACGAGCTTCTAAGTATCTTATGCTGGGGCCTTGTCCCCCTGATCCCGATGCATTCTGGCCCTGGGAGGTCTGAGCAGGATTGACGGACTATGAATTCTTCACGTATTGTTAAAGACCGTTCTTTCTGATTAATTCTTCAATCAAACTTTTTAGATGTCTGAACTCATTTGTGTTATGGCCTAATTGGTTGTGGAATTGACAAAACCTTCCAGAATTCGCCTATTGTCACCTATTTTCTACGGATTTGGCTTTGGGCAGTCTTCGGTATCTTTGGTAGTGACAAAAATGTTCTCCAGAGTCTTTGTTAATGGGATCAACTCAGCGGGTTTAAAGAAGCACATATTCATTCTATTTCGGTTATCTTTTCCGTCATTCCCTCGCTTTTGACCTCCATTATTCTTCTAACCGCCTTGGACACCATTATTTTTCTTCTCTGGTACCAAACTACCCTTAGCAACATTCGTAGCAAAAGAAGGATCATCATCCACATCAATGTATTCTTCTACTTTGGCATAAAACTGTTCCAAGGGTTTAGGCTTCTTCATTTTGATATACCTTCCGAACTCCAATTTCTTGTCTATAGCTCGCTTTAATGCCATCAATACTAGTCGAGGTTCTGGACCCCAACTTCTGCTGCGACAACGTTAAATCATGTAAGGTAAGCTTTGATTGTCTCACCCAGTTTTTGTTCCCTGTCATTCAGTGACATTACATCTTTGACCTTCGTGGACTACAGCCTGAACTGCTCCCTGAATTTCTTAGCCAAGAAGGAAAAGTTATCAACGGACCTTGGGGGTATCTTGGTGAACCAGAGCGAAGCCACTCCCTCCAAATATATCGAGAAATATAAGCACTTGAGCTCATCAGTAGTTCACGCACCATCCATGTGCTGATCGTACTTATACAAAAACAAATTTGGATCACCAGTCCCACTATAAGCTTGAATCGTCGGCGGATTGAACTTCCTTGGGAACTTGGTCATTTTGATCCTTCCAGTGAGTGGAGTCTTTGTTGGAGCAAACTCCCATTCCTTCTCATCGTCATCTCGCTCTGCATTTTCCTTCATGATATAACAAACCATTTTTTCAAGACGCTCCTTCTCGTCGTGCCGATCCATGAGGTGGACGTCGTCTCCTTCACCGGACGTTCGCCTAAGCAAATGGTCACGGTTGGGGAACCGGGGCCTGTACCTCCCTTATGGGGAAGTGCCCCTTTGGTGGAACTATTCACTTTTCGAGAAGTAGCTCTTTCAGCATGGTTCCGCGTAGGTGGTTTGGATTCTACATGACCGACATCGTCCGGATCGTCGATCTCTTGAACGGACCAGTCACGATTTGGACTTGCGGAGGAAGAGTTAGCACCCTCAGCATGGGTGGCTTTAACATTGACTTTTTTCGTGGCAGCTTGGAGAGCAAAGAGAGTTTCCAATTTTGCTATCATGGCATTATTTGAGATCTCCATTTGTTGAGTCAAACCAGCGACGACTTCGTTCAACTTGTCCCTTGTCACACCAACTCCTACTCTGGAGGATTGACCAACATCAAAATTAGTTTGCGGAGTGATAGGATCATCCGCTACATTTCCAAAACCCGAAGCTATCACAGTCTTACTAGTCGGTGGCTTTTTCGGTGGCATTATCTTGGGCAAAATTTTAAACTTTAAGGAAAATTCAGCATTCCGCCCAAATCTTAGATTTGGAGAATCTATCGTAGAAATAGGCTTCGAACTTCAACACCTCAATAAGACACTTAAACTTGAGAATGTGAACGTGGCCCCATGGTAGGTGCCAAAATGTTGATGTCAGAAATGGACAACAACACCCAAGGTGTTTTTACAACACTTCACAAATAAGTAATATCTAAAAATATGGAGCCACAAACATAAAAAGCAAGTAAAGACAATGAGATTTAGAGTGATTCGACCTAGAATCAGCCTACGCCCACTGTGGAAGGAATTCTCATTATCATCATTAAATTTACAAGGTACATAATTTCTCTTATTTCACTCATTTTATCTCTTTTTACACCAATCTTCTCTACTTCTTCTCTTTTACTTCTTAATTCACTTGAATCCGCTAAGGAAATAGCTTGATCTCTCTAAGCGTGATGATTATTGATGTAGATCTTCAACAATTAGACACTTGGATGATTATGAATGACTCCACGGAGGCTTTGATGTTGAATCTAAGTTTGGAGAAGGATGCATGGTGGTTGAATTGGTTTGGAGGAGTTTATAAATGATTTTAGCAGCACTTCATGGAGAGAAAATTCGGTCCCTTTCAGGGTGGAAGAGTAGGGGTACATATAGTAGTGGTTGTGAGGTGGTGTGGTCTGAAAATAGGGCGTACAGGAAATCAGGTCATCAAAGCAACCTTACTCTGAGTCGGTTACGACCTGAGGTGATAACGACCTGACTTGTGTCGTGATCTCCAAGAAATGGTCTAGATTCCTTCAGTGCCAAACAACCTGATTTAACATACAATCCAAACTTCATTGACCCGCTTTTCCCCTTCTCCACGACACGACCTGCAGCTCTGAGTTGGTTATGGTCTGACCCCTTAGGTCGGTTACGACCTATCATGAGATGACCTGTCCTGAGCATATGAGAACGACCCAAGCTTATCCACACTAGACCGACCTACTTGTATACGAGCTCCACGACCTGATCTGCTAGGCCGCTGAACGACCTAACTTTAGATTGACCTAGTGAAACATTTTTCTGAGTGGCTTACTGAATGACGATCTAAGTCCCGTACGACCTAAAGACTGACGACCTGTTTTTTTCACCTTGTAATACTTCATAATCCACCCATATTTTTTATGGATTAACAGTAATTATTGGAATTTTGAGAACTTAATTATGCCATCTAAAAAACTAAAAGTTATTATTTATGTTAGAAAGTTATGAAATCAGATATAAGTAAGTAGATCAATGATATAATGAGATGTAAAAGAAATAAAATCAAACACAATAATATTTGAAAGATTTGATCATAAAATCAGGAAATAACTTATCGTTTTAAAGATCTATTATCTGGCCTGAAATTCACACCGGGGAGAAGAAATAAACACGGATATACATAAAAGATTTGATCAATGTCGTGCTGATAACGTGTTATAAAACGAAAGACAATTAGTGTAATGACCTGCATATTTGATCGTTAAGTCGACAATAATCCATACATATTAGCCCAAACAAATCTAAAATACAGATAATTAATTAGATTAATATAAGAAAAAGAAGGAAGAAGAAAAGCAATCATAGAACCTCACAGCAGAAGGACAAAATATTATAATCAAATAACAGTTCATGAAGCTGTTAAATTATACATTTGATTATAAATTGCACAATACATCAGAGTTAACTAACATAAAACATACCAGTATATGCAGTGGAATAATACTAGCAATTACATCTGTCAAGCTCAATCTTCATCTTCAATATAGTGTGGTCTTTGCTAACTGAAAAACTCCGGCTGACCTGAGCACCACTGAAAATACAAAAGTACTCGGATCAGCACTAAAATATTCTCTTATTAGTCAAATCAAAATCAGGTAATAATATGAGTGTCACGACATGAGAGATGCTTACGGTAATTCACATCTCATATCCAAGGTGTTCGTGAGTGAAATAGCTTAAGAGATGTTATGGGAATTTCCGTATCTTAAGGGTCCATCAAAAGTGATACTATATAATATAATTTCGCTATTATAATAGTGTTTATCAGTAAAGTAAAGTATCAAAATAGCGTAAGCAGGATTACATTTTTACCCTTACACCGTTTATAAATATTGCAGTCTATACAGTATTGTAAACTCCACCAAACTGGTGGGCTATCCGGGAGCACTCTATAGGTACAACGCAAAACAAAATTGTAGTGGGAACGATCAGGATAATATGAAAAGGCACCAAAGAATACCCAACAGTAGGATTCTACCAGATTGCTTGACTGGGCTGGTAGTAGCGCATAATAGCTACTATCTCCCACCTCGAACAACACTCCGAAAAATCGCGGGTGGCTACCAATCAAATCACAAAGTAATAGATATGGTATCGAAGAGGTATGTACAATCGAAGGAGCTCCCTCCCATTGGCCCTACCGTGGCTCCTGTTTTAGTCATTTCAGTTATGACCCAAAGATCAAGGATATCCATCATTGTTCTCTTACATCATTCCAGTAGCATTCGTCAAACCAACCTACTTCATTCTGGATTCTCCACCACGTACATAGTTGTTAAAGTGGTTTTCAGTATTGGTAGAGAGTATGACAATATCTGATTTCGGTCTCTTTAACAACCAAACATTTACATTTTTCATATCGATCGGATTTATACATTTCAAATGGTTCATACTTCATATAAAAATATTGTATTTTTGCTTTCAAATCATTTATATCCAAAAATAATATACTTCCGTATTAAAAAATCTATTTAAATCAAACTTAGAATCTTGAAACAATTCAAATCTTAAAATAATTTAAATACTAAATAGTTAAATTTATATACATACATTAAATAGTTTAGACATATTTAAAAAAGTTTGAAAATAAATAGTTCGTATTAAAAATAGAATTATCAAAATTTAGTAAATTCTATAGCTAAAAATATTAAAGTAGTTCATAAAATAGATAGTTAATTATTAAAAACGGTTTATCAAAAATAATGTATAAAAATAAATAGTTTAAAATGTAAAATAGTTATTTATTAAAGTATTTTATTTAAAATAGTTACTATGTATAAGTTAAAATAGCATAGTGTATAAAGTAAAATAATTAATAAGTAAAAATAGTATATAAGGTTTTAAATAAATTAATTTGAATTGGAATTGTCTCTTCTAAATTTTAAATAAATTGGAAATCATATTCCAATTTCAAATCAATTCAACTAAATTTTAATATATCAATTCAAATCGATTCAACTTCCTATTTATATTTTAATTTGATTCAACAATTCAATTCAAACAATTTGATTTAACAAATTCGATTCAAGTATTTGAACTTTCAATTATAATTCTCTTTGCATTATTTCAATTTATAAAATCTTGAGTTTACAATCCAACTATTACTTTAAATCAAGTTAATTTAAAATAAATTTCATAAATGGATAAACAATTCAATTTTGATAGATTCGATTCGTATTCAATTTTAATTTGACATTAATTTACAACATCAAATAATTTCCTTTAGCTTTTATATTTAAAAATCCAATGTTTTAAGTTCAAAGGAAATCAATTTATAAAACATCGCGTATGATTTTTTAAAACAATATTTCAAGAGTCATGGTTAAAACAACTTCTATTTAACCAAACGGTGTCCGTATATAATTTACTATCTTATGGCCAAATAATATTTAATATTTAATTTTAGTATTTTCAGAAAGGATATATATATAATTTCAATCTAAATCTGAGGTTATAGGTATATATCAGTTCAACCTACGTTCTTAATTCATTTTAATGATTAGTCATGGGTTTATTTGATGCCCGTAACATCCAGGGTAAATGATTGAGATTAATCAACACAAACAATGATCATATATAATTAAAGTGACTAACGGGTAAATTCACACAATTAAACATCAAGATGTTATACATATCAAATCCAAGCCATCCATCACATCAATACATCCAAACAATCCAATATTGTATAAATTTCTAGTTATTAGATGTTAGTTTTGAAGTGGCAATTAAAAGTTGTATTTTAACCTAGCTATAAAATTAAATCTAAAAGTCAAATTAAACTACACTATCGATGCAAATCAATATAAATATGCAATTTAAACAACCAAACATCAATCAATACAATCATATCATAATATGATATTAATTTAACTAATAGTCGAATATTTTACTTAAGTGTCAGTGGGTTTAATCGCTCACATTTGATTTCAAACGCATTTGAAATCCAATTTGAGGCCTAAATTTTAACAGTTTTAGAATCGGTGTGTGACATCTCCACGTCGCCCAGAATTTCGATACGATCCCAACGGATCCAACCGTGCGTAAATCAGAGTTCGTATGCAAAATTTATACGCGTTTAAACACATGAATTTCATAATATATAAAATAATTTAATAATTCTTATCACCCAGTCACGTTTCGCCACATTAGCACCCTGATCCCTCTACTTCAACACGTTGTATATAGAAGCGAACCAAAGAAATACACAACCACCCATTTCCTTTCACCACCATTCGCCACATGGACCACCGGACCACAATCCAACCATACCACCAATTCTGCTGTCGAAGACTCCACCAATGCCCTGTAACCTGCCTCGCTCGATGGCCTCGTCCACCGGAAAAAAAAACTCTAACCTGCGCCACGTTCATAACCAAATTCTCACGAATACCGATCGAATTAAGACAAGCTACCATGCAGATGCGAAGCCATCGTTACAATCTTCTACTTTGCTTTTAAAACTTCATCAAGTCACTACACGGATGCAGGGAGATTAAGGGAAGAAGGAATAATTGTGGCCATCGAAATCAATAGAGGCAGCTGCCATGTTTAGGGTTCCGAAAAATAATAATATCTTTTTTCACATTTTTAAAGTAAAAAATGAGTCTCTGTCCAAATCAGGCCTGCTTACAGCCTACCTATAGGTTTTAAGGCATTCTGAGCGCAATGGACTAGTAGAGAAGAACAATTCAGAAATCAACAGAGGTTTTACTTAAAAACTGTTTATTCTTATTAAATTACACATAATTTCTTGCATGTTTTTAATTCATACGGTCAAACGATAATTCCAGTGGCTACAAAATTTAAAATCTTACAATAATTCATTATTCCGGATTCGATGAAACTGGTTTCATTGAAATTCGAGGTCATTTGAAAAATGGCTATTATTCTTAAATCACAAATCCGTATACGTGTTTATATCGAGCGCGCCCACATAACAACTTCAATTGACGTGAAACTTGAAATCTTACAACAATTTACAATTCCAGATCCGATAAAACTAATTTTATCGAATTCCGAGATCGTTTTCAAAATAGCTATTTTAATAGGTTCATTAATATAATAAAATATAAAATTTCCATTTGTTCATATTTTAATTCGATTCAAAGGTTTATTAACTTAAATCAAATCAAATAGCATTCACATAAACCTTATAAATTAAACTTTCACTTCTTTTGTATTTAATTTTGATTATTTTTCAAATCCAATTGGGTTTCATTTATAATTTAATCAAATCAATTCATTCAAATAATATAATATTAAGTTCATGCTCCAATATTTAACAATACAA
This sequence comes from Allium sativum, assembly GCA_030737875.1. NCBI lineage: Eukaryota > Viridiplantae > Streptophyta > Magnoliopsida > Asparagales > Amaryllidaceae > Allium > Allium sativum. Next base: position 1,082,358 of record JASFAX010000053.1, read on the forward strand.
ATCAAAATCGTAGTTATGTTTAAAATCAATGCAAGTTACTTGTTGTTATAACCATTTTAAATTCCTTGCATAATCAATTCAGTAAAGTTTACAATAAACTTACATAATTAAATTAGAGGAATGTTCCAGGGCACCCCTGTTGCATCCCCTACTGATCTGTGAGCTACGGTAATCAAAATCCAATGAGATTTTATGGATGTTCAATCCACATACATATTATCATCTATTCAAAATTTGAGCTCCTTCCGGCAATCATAGAATAATAATAATATATCTTATGTTTAAATTTAACAGTTAGAATAAATGTCTGAACGGTGGATAATTGAGTTAAAATTTTGAAGATGTTACGAATGTCGGAAGGAGCTCAAATTTTGGGTAGATGATAATATGTATGTGGATTGAATATATACAAAATCTCGTTGGATTTGGATTACCGTAGCTCACGGATTGGTAGGGGTGCAACAGGGGTTGTGCAAAATAGGGGTGCCAGAGCGCTCCTCATTAAATTATAAAAGTTTATTTCTAACCATAAAATATTCAAAATTCATATTAAATTTAATAATTTAAATTTTCGAAAAAAATACGGGTTGTCACAATTAGAATATAAAGAGAGCTATTATTTAATGTGACAATATTTGTCAACATTGAGTGGGAGAATAAAGGGATACAAGTTCATGTCAATCATCAATGTCAAATATTTGTTAACATATATGGTGATGCAAAGTATTAAGTAACTTGAGTAAATTATCAATTATATCCTTTGTAGGCTTTCTCCCATATAGATCAAAATTCCCGAAGGATCAAAAGGTGTAAATCATAGCTGAAATGTGGTATAAAAGTCAATTCAAAATATTTTTAGAGCAAGTTATAAAGATGACAAATAAAGCAGGTGGGTGTTTTTAAAGAAACACTGAAGGGTGTTTTGATAGAGACTCATGACATGATTGTTAAGTAATTGAAGAAGTGGCTTACATATTAAAACAAGAAAAAATATCAATAAATCATATCGAGCGCAATAGATAACCGTCGATGATGAATTTGTAAATAATAAAGCGTTTATGTTAATTTTGAGATAAAAAACCCTTAAATTAGAGGAGAACATGATGGTCATTTGAATGCTTTCCTAAATGAGAAATGTGGACCTATAGTCTGCAAAATATAATTGAAAACATATATATTAAATGGCAAAAGCACACTAAAATTACTGAAACACCATACAGTGTCAACAATATGTATGTGTCGTGCACATTATAGTTTAAGAGATAATTGAATTGATTAAAGCACTGAAAGTGTTTGAAACATTTGAAATAACCTAACGGTATAAAAATGAAAGTATACAAATTTTAGAAGAATGTAAATAACTTTGATAGTGATAAAGATTGCAAAGAACAAGAAATGTAGATTACGAAGTTCTTTTAAGTATTGTTGTAATGAAAATTTTGAAATAATTCATAATGAGTAGATTATTTCTTAGTTTAAGAATTGTTGCAATGGAACTCTTAGCATAGAGCCAATGTAATATATATAGATAACTAATATCTTGAATGAATAAAAGAATTTTTCTTTCTTCTCTCCAATGGACTGTAATTTCTTTATTTTATAACAAATCCATATTTTTTCGAAACATACAGGTAAAGTTTGACCATAAAAGTGCATAATGAAGGTTGTTAGAAAATTTTTATTTAGTAACAAATATCAAATATCTTGGGCCTAACTCTACTCATATTTCTGAAAAGTTTCTAAGCTTTACATTTTTATTTGAAATAAAATGATACACTAAGTGAAAATTATTTGAAATAATTAAGGATCCATCTTAGCATGTTTTAATATCGGCATTGTGTTTCTTACTTCATGCACTATGCATCTTTCTCTCAATAAGTGGGTATAAAACCAACTATCGAGATGAACCGCAATGGCGACATTAGGCATAGTTTAATACAACCTTAATAATATGATACATGTTGGGGTAGGCAAATGCACTTTAAATTTAGCTATTTTTTTTTTAATAGGAGCAACTATTTAGACATATAAACTAAGAGACATAAAATCTCATTGTAACGACCAATATTCTATGTATCGGAGGATCATAGAATATTTATATTATTTTCATATGAGGTCGTATAATTGTATATGCAACAACTTGGATTTTTACCATTAAGTTAAAACATTTAAAATTGATTTTAAAAAGTTGATTTGATAATTTAAACAACTCAAATTCAACGATTTTGAATATGAATTCAATTTAAATAATATAATAATTTAATCTCGAAATAGTCTGGATTAGTTGGATTTGCAATATAATATGAATGGGAGAATATAAAAATATTTAAATAAGTTTAGATTTGAATTATAATAATAAATTCGTTTATTAAATGACGTTTGAACGAATAATTTATAATTTAATTTGAAACGAGCCTGCAAAGTCGTGGTAATTCATAGTTTTACGTTTTGAATTTTAAAAGAATGTACAAAATACAATATAAGTCGGAATTCTTTGAAACAAGAATCGTTCGAATCTATTTTATTATAATTTTCTATTGAAAGAGAAAATTTGAGATTTTTTATTGTAGATTTTGAGTTACCTCCAAATCAATTTTTCAGAAACTCGCTATGGAATCGTTTATGAACCATAACTATTTATTTAATAAAATAGAAGGAAATTAATCATAGACTTAATATCGTTTTAACTTGGAATTTAAAATGTTTAAAATCTGAAGTAATTTAATTGAAGCCATAATTGAATATATACGATAATAATAATTTATTATTATCATATTGAATTGTTTTGAAATCGTTTATATCGATCTAATTTAGATCTTTAAAAAGGGACATTCTTCAAACGACCTCGGATTCCAACGAAACAAATTTTACTAAATCCGTAATGACTAATTATTGTAAGATTTCAAGTATCACGTCAATCAGAATTATTTTGTGAGCATACGCAAATTAAAATGTGGATAAATCGATAATTTGAACTCAAACTAGTGTTGTTCGTGCAAATGGATTCGAATTTATCTGCAACAAGTTTCGTTGGGTATGGACTGTAAAACCATAGCATGATGTCTCTTTTCAACGCAATCGAAGTTCGTATATGATCATACGATTAAATAAACGTCGAACGGAAATGGCAATATGCACGAATGAATTAAATAAAAATAGTTCGAAATAATATTTGTCACTTTCAGAAAAACATCGTTAGTCACTTCAAAATAATATATATATATATATATATCCTATATATAAACACCCAAACCATAACCTTAAATTCGCAAATCAACAACCACTATTTCATATTTTAGTCTATTGCAAATTTTAATTTTTATCTCTTAATCCGTAAGGAATTGGTGGAAGTCATCAACGAAAAAGTTGAAGAACATGATGCAATCGACCTACAGTGAAATTTGGTAACCAACGATCACCCGTGGTGGCCGGAAATCGCCAAGAACAACAAACAAAGCAGTTTTGCTATTCCTTAGTTGGCGTGCAAACCGTGGAGTTTCGAGTGAGGGGACCTGAAGGAGAGTTATAGAGGGGGGAGAGGCGGAGATTTTGGCACTGGTGCACTGACCTATGGTGGTCGGAGGTGGGATAAATCGAGTATAAACGAGGACTGGTCGTTTTTGGTGTAGTCTTCGAATTTGTGGTGATTTGGACGTGATGGAGGAAGTTTCAAACAGTCGACCCTGAAGTGGAAGTGGAAGAGGGAAGCGAGGGGGTCTAGGTGGTGGTGGTCTTGGGATTGTAGATGGTTGGTCAGCGGTGAATTGGACTTTTTCTATTTTTCGATCTCGGCATTTTTACTGGCGATGGAGGGGGCGGCGATGTTGGGGATTCTGGGCATAGGGTCGTATTGGATCGGGGCAGGTGTGGGAGGCGTTGTCGGGAGCTCCAGAGGTATGGAGGTGGCGTGGTTGTTGACAACGGAGGGGATGAGTTCGTTCGCTCCTAAATGACGAAGACGAGGTAAAAACACGGTTTAAACATGTTTAGGTGATGATTAGCTAAACTAATTACAATCTTTAAGAGGTAATGATAGAATTAACAAATTTATATTATTTTGTATTCAAAGTCTAATATTGCAATGATCATAGCTTATTTATACGTGCATGGAATTACGTGAAACATGATCCGCTGGAATTGTGGAAATGAATACTTCGTTGTTGAGTTTGTTTGGTTAGGATAAAAAGCGATGGGAATTTCGTTTAATTTTATATGCTTGTTTAAAACAAAGTGAAGCAAAGCTACATCGTCAAATTAAAAACGAAATGGTGAGTTAACTCTCACACCTTCTACAATTCTGTGATGTGATTTAATTCATATAACTAAAATTTATCTTTGATAGTACAAATTTGATGATTGGATGCTATGGATGATTTTGTTGGTCATTGATCGATGTTTGTCGATATTTTTAATTCCATCGTTATGTTATTATAATATGATATTATGAATTGTGATGCATGGAAAATCATGTTGGAGGGATCCAATTGGATTCCTCAAATAAATTGTATGTTATTTTATATTATCCATATATGAATTGTTCATCTCAAATAACATTATATTTTAGAGGTTTGTTGTTGATTGGATGTTCATGTTGAATTTTAATTTAGTAATTGTTATATTTTAATCAATAGACAATATTGATTGAGTGTTTGGCAGCGAATGACCGAAAACCCATTTCTTGACGATGATTTGCCATTAGGCGAACTGATGCAATTGAAGTTATAAAATTTAATTTCATAACTAAAACAACATTTTAAATTATATTTAGTTTATTATTTTTATAATTGGGCCATTATTTATAATCGTATTTTATAGAAGTATCGTAAAATGAATTTTAGAAAGTTCTTATAGTTTTATGAGTTTTATAAGTAGGTAAGATTAGAAATTAATCTTACGGTTAATAATTTAGGTAATTGTTTTATGAAACAATTAAGTAACATTGTTGAATTAATTAGGTTATTAATTAATCTAATAGGAAGGGGGTTTGTGGAAATTGGTTAACATGGTTAACTACTGCTCTCAAGTTAACTAAGTCAACTGTTTTAATCAAAATTGGTCGTTAGACCAATTTGTCTTAATTAAATTAATTAATCTTTTAAATTAATAGCGTCTAAAGTTATTTATCAATTTGATTATATTAACGAATTAACTATTATTCTAATAAGGTTTTTGAAAGGAAAGTAACTATATTATTTTTAGTTAATAAAGAAGTTAATTGTTTCAATAGTTGTCAATGATGAAGTTAATTAATAATAATAATAATTAATGTGATTACTTTTTAAATGAAATTCATTTAAGAAAGTAATCGGGTTTGTAATGAAATCTAGTAGGATTTGGAAGGAGTTCATGAATGGATTTATAAAATAAAATCTGAGATTTATGAACAAAGTTTATAAAAGAGACGTTTAGTCAATGTGATAGTTTGAAAATAAACGTTTTACTTAATATTTAAATTGAGATAAACGGAGTTAGAAAGAATGCAAGGAAATATTTTTAAAGGATTTTATACTTATAAACCAAGTTTATAATGAGGTTTTAAATTTAAAACGCTGATTTTAAATTTGACGTTTACTTAAGAATTGAATTAAGTAAACGTTGTGATTAAAAGGAAGGATATAATTGGAGTTTTATTAAAAGAATCCAAATTAAGTTTTATAATAAAATCATAAATGGAACTTTATAAAGATATTTTAAAGTGAAAGGTAAGTGTTTTAGTAAATAATTTTTTTAATCAACGAATTTATTAAAAATAGTTATAATTGATAGGGATTTTCAAAAGTAAGGATATGATTTATAAAACCATATTTTAAATTAAATAGAAAAAAGATTTGATTGATATTATAAGTAATATCATCTTTTGAAGTTACAAACTTTTATCTATCTAAAGGTAAAAACGTTGTCAATCATGGTCTGAGAGGTAAATAAAGTACCTTAACTTGAACGACTTCAGGATTATCTGTGGATGGTATCAATTTGTAATGGTAAGATGTTGGAATTATTTTTATTTTTCCATAGAAAAATAATGTTGCATCTTTGTTTGCAAGGTTTAAGAAAATGAAATAAAACCATTGGGTTTTATAATAAACAATGTGTTATTTGACATTGTTTGGATTAAATAAAGTGTAACCATACTTATACCATTCGGTTAAGTAAATGGCACTATTTTCTAAGTAACGAAAATAATAAGTTTTATAAATACGTTTATTTAATAAAATAAGTAAATAATTAGGATTTTGAGAAAAATGGAACAAGAAGTTATATAAGTATTGAGACAAAAATGAATATTGGAAATTGAGATAATATTACCATAATCCATATCATTAAATTTAATCTGAAAGTCTGGAAGTTAAATAAACGTTTAGATCTATATTATAAACAACGTGTCAAATAACATCATTTTGGCCCAAATATAAGAGTGATAATTAGATTATACCGTTTGGTTAAGTAAATAGAACATTATTTCCAAAGTAAAGGAAATAAAAGGAAAATTTGAGGATATATATAAAACAAAGTAAAGGAAATACAAATGGGATTTGGAAATATATAGCGATATCTCGAGATAAAGGAAATAAGAGAGAAGTTTGGTGAACATGTCCATTCTAAAAATATAAGTATCGATTAATATTTTCAAAGTAACGGAAACATGAGAGATTTGTTAAGACAAATATATGCACTTGATTTTTTAAATCGATGGAATGTTTTGAAATGAATGGTTTTAAATTGACATGGCCTGAGCTGCTGATGTACATATTTGTACCGTTTGATTTGATAGTTAAAGAACCCACTATCAAATAAATATCCCTTTTATCCCATTGACGGGTTAGTTCGAAGAGACTGGGATGGTAAATAGACCCAAAACCACTTCGAACAACGTGCATTCGAAAACTAACTTGCAGGAATACTTTTAAAAATGGAGCATTGAAGACCGTGGATCTTCATGAGCAGAAGAACTACTTGTTGAACTTCTATGACAAAACCAGAGTTATTTTGACAGTGATTCTGTCATGATTGAATTCTTCGAGTTGCAAGGACTACTTGTTACTGATCCTTGGGGTGATTCCTATAAAGGATATAGTAGGAGGGTGCCTTTGTTTCATCTTGTTCCTGAGTGACTTGTGTGGACGAATGTCTAATAGAATATTTCCAAATAATCACGTACGTTGATTTTTATAAATACACCAAGTTTAGTGGCGAAGAAGGAAACTTCTTTTATCTTAACATCGACAGTATGTTTGTGGATGTCTATTAGTGATTCGATGGATCTGGCAATGTGGCGTTAAAAGTAATGTGATGTTCTCTAAAAGGTAAATCGTGACCTCAAGCCTCATCAACCAAGAAATGACAAAAATCGGGATGGCGGCATGGCTATGTGGGTCATTCTCATTAGCGTGCACTGTCACCATACACAGAAATTTCATTTGTTCCTTCTTCTGTCATTTCTGTATGCTTACAGAATACAGTTGACAAGCTATCAACTGTGGGTGACAATATATTTGGTACACTCAAGTTGAATGAGTGACCAACTATGTATGGTCGGGTTGCAAGATATTCTTGTTGAGCCATAGTGTATTGCTCTCTAGAGGTACATTATTCGGGAGGTGGTCTCATACTTTGTCATGTTGAAAATCCAAACTCTAATATGAGCCATACATTTTTAGATGTATACCAACTATTTTGGAAAGTGAGATGCAAGATTTCCGGCTATATTCCTATTTGTTAGTGGGTTCATAGACACAATTATAATATCACTGTATTTTGATTTAAAAAGTGTTTTCAGTTATCATAAGGTAAAAACATGTGCCATGTTTATGTGTGGTCATGTCTTACGAGAGTTCTATTCTTTCAAAGGATTTCTAAAGTTAAACAAGTTGTTTGTAATGTGAACTTCACTGAAAGTATTCTGGACTGATCCAGGTAAATTTTTCTTTGCTTCAAAATGTGCTAGGGTCAGACGGAATAGATTTCCAAGTTAGGTTTTGCTTGGAGCTCCAGAGGAGCAACTCGATTCAAGACGTATATCATATTTTTTAGTATTAAGTTATTCCGATATGTGTGAGTTGATTTGAAATAAATGTGCACTTTGATTGTAACTCATGTATATACAGTTTCTTTTTGTATATTTTTTTTGATATATTATATTTTGTTCACTCCGCTGTGAGACTCTGATCTTCTTATTCTTCTATTCTAATAATTTTTTTCTTTTTTTTCTCACCCTCTAACTTCTTTCTGTTAACAATCAGCTTCTCTGTGCCTTTTGAATTGGACATGAGTAGTAAAATGTCACATTAAATAGTACGGAAAATTCGGGTCGTTATGGTATAACTTCGAGAAATGATCATTAGGGTCATTTCTTAACTTCACCATTTTTATCGTATTTTAATGTCACTTTTTTCCCTTGTTAAATATTGTTTTGACCATAATTTTTGATTGATAATTGATATGGGGTTGAGACCACTTCCACAGGATTCAGTTGATATTTTCTGGTTCCGTAGAGTGGTCACAATAAGAAAACGAACTTACCATTAGGGCGAAAAGAATAATTGGACCGAAATGGGTTGTTAGTGTGGAGTCCAATACCCATTTTGGGATATGGGATATGTGGGGCTGAGTAGGGTAAGTAGATTTTACTTTTCATTTCCCCAACTCCTAAGAAAGGTATAGTCTATCACCAATGGCCTCCAACTTCTAAACCACCCCCAAATCCTTACTTTAATTAGCCCTAACTCAAGATTTGAGAAGTATCTATCATTTCAACATCAAATCAACTTTAGAGTTGCTGCCTTGCATTGGAATCCGAGCCTAATCAACATTAATTTCTTATCTGACATCTTTGGGGGAACTGAGGTGAGTGATTAGCCTCTTACTCACTAATTATGATTAATTAGTCGTAAATCTCTTCTGAAAATTATGGGAAAATGCTTATAAATCCTAGTTTAGTTTGTATTGTCACATACACGAATTTGGTTGATTTGGATGTGGTTTGTTAATCCCAGAAATTTGAGAATCCAAAAGAACAATGCTTCCCTAACCTTGATTTGGTTATTTTACCATGTATTATAGGTCTAAAAGTTGTTTGTACATGTTTTGTATGCTTGTAAGATGTCTAGGAACATTAGAATGGATGAAAACGCCGTCAAATGGCGAAATAGAATTGTGTTAGGTGCTACGAGAATGTTTCAGCTCTCGAGTCAACTAAGCGGGCTTGACCATATCGAGTCGGGCATGTTTTCACCGGAATTACACCAAAATTTGGGGGACAACAAGGAATGTCCCAAGAAAACATAGTTAAATTTTGGGTTGAATGAAATTGAAAAGAGAAAGTAATAGGAGAAAGAAATTGGACTCGAGGGAGGCTGGGTTCATGAAGAAGACATGCGAGGATTCGAAGAGGATTCAGGTCGATTCATTCGACCCGAGTGTACATGGGGTCCAGGTCAACCTAATCAACCCAGCCATATTATATGGTCCTTGGGTCGATTAAGTCAGCCTGGGAACATAACCCCAACCCACGTTGACTAAGTCGACCCGAGGGAGCTTTACCATGCAGGGTCGATAGAGTTGGCCCAAGAACGAGTGTAGGGGTCCGGGTTGGTTGGTCGACCCGCGAGTGCTTTATAGCCCGGGTCGACATGGTCGACCCAAGGCTGTAAATAGGTGAATCGTGACATGTAAGGGGCAATGTTTAGGAGACTCTTCGGGAGCTATAGCATGTATCTTCTCGTGACTACTTTGCATATTGAAGAGCATGTCGTATCAACTAATCTAAACCCGAGACGCAAGGAGGGTTCAATGGAAGCACTATGTAGGATCTGGATGGGAACCATTGTAATGACTTCTAGTTCAGCTTGGCTATGGGCATGTATGTTAAGGGAATGTCGATGCATAAGGTTGATCTTGGGTACCGAGAGCTAGTGATAGTTTATGAGGCATTGGAACAGGTGTGAATTCCACTTTTCTCCAGGTGAAGAAATTTAATGGCACATGGGACAGGTCGAGTCTATGCCCAAGGGTACCGAGACGATCAAGCAACGTCGTATGTCCAAGCAGGAAAGCATTAAATGAGCACTGAGGTTGTGTGCTATGCTTAAATGTTTTCTCTTGTTTTCACATGCACATCATTTGGTAAAATCTTAGTGATATGATTGACTTAGAGCGGTAGTACATAACTGTTATGTGCTAACTCTTTAGATGTAGGGATAGGTCAATTATGATTTTTCATACCTAAATTTTTTATGTAGTAGTTTTGATGCTTATTGCTCACATCAGACTTTTTTTGACTCGAGGTTTTATGCTTTGGTTCTTATTACTCTAGGTGCACTTAAACGAGAAGACTAGAGGCATATTGGTGTGCTCGAGAAGCTGGTCGGAGAGGAGTAGGAGGCCCCCATGTATTATATGTACGTACTCTATTCCTGTTTATTTCTATGATCACTACTTTGGGCATTAGGGGTGTAGTCGAGTAGTGATAGATTATTTTAGAGATGTATCTATATTTAACCACTTGACAATTTTGTTGTAATGGGTCTGATACTCTGATGATTGTGGTTATTTACAACTATATTGTCTCGCCTGTTTTATATCATCCATGTTTATACTATACTTTATAATGTGCGTTGTGAGATATACAACAGGTTTTGGGATCATCCTTCTATCTTTTTCATTCTTTCATTGATGATCCTCCTGTATTGGCCGAACACCATCACAACGTTTAGTTGGGTGTTGACCAGTACAGAGCGGTCACCACATTTGGTATCAGATCTTAGGTTGCGTAGTTAACCCAGGTGAGTGATGTCTATGGGAAGAGTATACATATACGGGAGCGTGTATTTGTGGAATTTTGGTTTTCAAAACTATACCTAGTATATTTAAGTGGAGTTGCGCTGCACTAGCACCTGTGGGAAGAATTCCTGGAGAAGGGACTAATCACTTTCTTTATAGATTGAGTGATAAGTCGCCATGCAAGGAATGCTACTAGGAAGTCTACTCCTGGAGTTGAGGAAGGAGCTTGTTCCGGGGAGAATGCTACTAACACGCGCGGCATACATACCATGTTTGCTGCCTTCTTAAGGGACACGGTGAGGAATACCCAAGGAGTTGCTCCGTGTAATGCTGGAGATGGTGCAATAGTGCAGGCGCATCGAGTTGACTTTACTAAGCTTTGCAAAGAGTATACTAGTTTGGGAGGCAAGCAATTCCATGGGACGGAATTAGCTATGGAGGTGCAGGATTGGCTAGATACCTGCAAGCGCATCTTTGAGGATCTTAAACTCAACAATACCATGAAGAAGAGCGAGAGTTTCACCACTAGGTTAGACGATCACTTGGTGGAGAAGCTGTTAAATCATATTAATGAAACTTTCGAGTCCATCTTGTGAAAAGCTTTAAGGTCCAAGAGCTTCTACCCCAAGTCGAAGATGGAAGTCGTCATCAGGAAAACACTGTTATTTGTAAAGAAGAACTAAAACTGTAGGTAAGTGGTGGAAGAAAGAAGAAGTGGCCTAACAAGAACAAAAAGAAACTAATCTCACTTAAGGGAGCACAGAAAAAGAAGCTCAAAGCCGAGCGGGATTGCTTCAAGTGCGGGGAGAAAGGCCATTTCATTAAGGATTGCAAGGTTAGGGATTAAAGGTGTTATAACTATAACAATCCTGACATCAAAAGAAGGATTGCTCTGAACTGACCAAGCGTAAGCAATTAGTCAAAGTATATTCTATCAATGTTGTCCTTACTTCTCGAATGCCCCAGTAGTGGCGGAGAAGGAAAAAGGCATTATTATCCAAGGTATTCTTTCCATCTTTGATATTCATACTCTAGTATTGTTTGATACAGGGGCTTCTCATTCCTTCATATCTAGTGACCTGGTAGATATATTGGGATTGGAACTCTGAATAGTTGACTAAGAAGAATCAGGCTTTTGCCTGGAATAAAAGATGCGAGGGCGCATTCAAGAATCTAAAGGAGAGGTTGACGAGTGCGCCGATGTTAGTTATTCTGAAAGGAAATGAAGAGATGACAGTATACACTGATGCTTGTGGTAATGGGTTAGGTCCAATATTAATGCAAGGAGGTAAGGTTGTCACTTATCCTAGTCGTTAATTGAAACCACATGAGAAGAGATATTCCACACATGATCTGGAACTAACTTTGAGGGTGTTTGCATTGAAGATGTGGAGACACCATCTTTTGGGAGAAAGATTCGAATTATTTACCAATCACAAGTCATTGAAGTATCTTTTCTCTTAGAAAGATTTAAATCTATGCAAGTAGGGATGGTTGGAATTTCTGACTTCCTATGATTTTAATATCGCATACACTATAGGGAATGGTAATGCAGTGGTTGACGCATTGTGTAGGAGACATGCCAAGTTGGGGGCTATGTTCTCAGAGTGGAAACAACTGGAGTATATTGCGGGTTATGATTTCAGGCGTAAAGGTGAATTAGAACCAGAAATATTGGCAAATTTAACAGCTAAACCTACCTTTATTGAGGGGATTGATTCTAGTCAGAGAAGCAATCCCAAATTGGTGGAATTCGGTACAGAAGTTGGGGAATATGTTGGATTGGATAATGCAAAAGTCTACGAACTTGACCGTGATGGTTGGCTTCGGAAATATGGAAGGTTAGTGGTACCCGACATCGATGGGTTGAAGTAGGAGGTACTTTGAGAGTGTCATCACTCGAAGTTAACTATACATCCAAGTGGTAACAAGATGTATCGTGATATGAAAGGAACATACTATTGTAAAGGTATAAAGAAAGTTGTTGGGATATTTATATCTAATTGTAAGAATTGCTGGTTAGTAAAAGTAGAGCAGAAGAAGCCTAGTGGTTTGCTACAGCTGCTAGAGATGCCCGAGTGGAAGTGGGAACAAGTTTCAGTGGATTTAATTGATGGATTTCCAAGAACTCGGGTAGAGAATGATAGTATTCGGGCCATCATGGATTGATTGACCAAGAGTGCCAGATTCATACTAGTCAGGTTGAATGGAGCCGCAACCGAGTTAGCTGAATTATATGTTAAATGGATTGTGTGGTTCCATGGAATTCCAAAGGGAACAGTGAGTGATCGAGGCTCGTTGTTTACCAGTGGGTTTTGGAAAAGCTTACAAGAAGCATTAGGGTCAAAGTTGCATCTCATACCGCTTACCATCCTCAAATTGACGGTCATACCAAGAGAGTGAACCGTATATAAGAAGATCTCTTACGGGATTGTGTACTAGAGTTTGGGGGGTCGTGGGATGACCATTTGTAACTCGTGGAATTTGCATACAATAATAGTTATTGGTTAATTATCTGTATGGCTCCATACAAAGCTTTATATTGGAGGTCGTGCAACACCCCTTTTTAACAACCCGAAATTTTGGCAATAAATAAATTAGTTACTTAATTAGATTTCCATAATAGGAATTTTTGCAAACAATGGAATGTGATCACGAAACTTGCATTGTTGCGTTCATTACGGAATATCGATCAACTTTTATGTTTGGAACTTCGCGAACAGAGTCTATATGAAAAAGTTACGGACAAAATACAAAAATGGACAGAAAAATAAATCAAGAGAATTTTTAAATTATTATATACCATTTATAACCCAACCTCACTGGGAAAATTGACCCAAAGAGGTCGACCAGGCGGTCCACCTAGGAATCAATCCCTCTAGTCAAAAACACCCAGTGACGGCTAGATTTTTGAGGGTATATATATATATATATGTATGTATATGTATAAATGTTATAAACAGAAAGATCTTTATTAAAGTTAATCTGATGGTTGATGGTTATTCTAACCCCTATAAGCAAAGGTTTCACTACGCCATAAATAGCTTTCTACAACTGAAAAAAAATGTTGGGTCAAGCCCAAAAAATGTTGGTATAGGTCATTGGCAACACTTTTACTATGATGCAATTTTCACCGTTGCTGCATACCTCATAGGCAAAATTTTGACAATCTAAGAGAAGATAACAAATATTATTGCAATAAAACCATGTTTGGGTCTATAGCAACATCCTTAGATGTCTGCAGCAACATTCCAAAAATGTTGCTATAGATATTTCACCTCTAACATGATTAATTATTTATTTAATAAAATACCACTGCAGAGAGTTCGAATTCAAAAAGTGTTTGATTAGATAAAATATTTTATTTTAATAATTGAAACAGTACAAATTTCTGACTTCAACTATTTATAACTCAATGATTTACTACAACATTGATTATTCACATGTACAGATATTCCTTACTACATCGCTCGGTTCATAGATTACATATTCAGTTTCAATATACAAACATTGACAAATATATGCCGAAGGCGAGCCAAGTGTCGAGGCGAAGGCAAGCCGAGTAGCGGATCCGGGAGCAGCACTGGCAGAGGTCCGGGGACCCACTGTCCCGGACTCAATCGACCTACCCGGTTAGGTCGAACAAGTGGGTACCGCCCGATTCGTCCGATTTCGGAAGACCAAGCCTTCTTTGAAACGACGTTGTTTTATTTTAAACTTCCACTTCTGTAACACACTTACATCCTCTTCAATTTATGGAACCGCCATCAGCACATCTGTCAATAATAAAAAAAGCACAAAATAAAATGGAATAAAAATAAAATTAAATACGAGTAAGTACAAATTTATTTTGATTTTTCTTTTGCTTTAGATTTCTAGTGTGCTTCTCGTCGTTTTTTAGACTTGGTACACTAATGTGCTGATGGCTATTCTTAGAGAAATCAGGAAAGTATTAGACTAGTTTTAACCAAAAGGAAAGCACAAATATAAACCATGCAACATACGTTTGCTCTTCTTAGAGCTATTAAAGATGCTTGTTTCACTAAAGATGTCCATTGGTTTGTCTGCTATGTTTAGGAAGGTCCTCTGGTTTTCCCTTGCAATTACGAAAGATAAATAAAAATATCATAAGAGGACTCTCCTTATCAAGTCCCTATTTTCAGCTCAACAGTAACAAAACCAATGATGAGCAAGCATAGCAACAACAGCTGAAGGAAAACAATTTTTAGCTGAATTTAGAGCATCGAAAAGCGTCAAAGCGGGAACCATAGATTAAAGAAGAAGGCTGACAATCACAAAATTAGAGAAGGTATGCATTAATAGTCATTATTCTCTCAATGTATAAGATTCAGACCACATGTCTCTTCGGCATGTTTAAACTTTACTAGTTTATGATTGAAAACCATTTCCTTTTTTCTTTGCATCAAGCAAATACAGCTATCATTGATAAATTATTTTACAGGGGTCAATTCTTCTGTACCCAACTCGGGTGTTCTCGTATGCCCGACAAATCACAACCACACATATTATTAATAATATAATGAACGGGTCCTACAATCTACTTAAAACCATTAGATTTTGTGCAAATCAGTGGCTAGGATTGTTCCGACACATGGGAACACCCAATTTGGGTATAGAACAATTCATCCCTATTTGACAGGCATGGGATGTCAAATTGCATGCAAAAACTACTTAAGACCTCGTGTACCTGTTTCAGTTCAAAAGAACAGTGCAACATTGTTTGTCTCTCCATTTGGTGGAACAACAAACAGCATATCAAGGGAAGCTAACAACGTAAATTTGCACGAAAGCAATTATGAGTCACTTTGTGCATCAAAATCATATGTCAGGGTCATAGTTGAAAACAATAATGTTTTCAATTTCTATAGGAAGTGTAATAGTGAATAAGAGCAACAAAGTGTTCCGTTAACCTGCAAATTAGAACAAAAACATCTTGTATGTCCTAATTTATGTGTTTTGGAGATCCATTATGTCATGTTCACTTAAAAAGGTATGCGCAACGAAAAGTAACACAAACCAAAACTGTATAACTACTAGAAAAATAAAATGTTCAGGATTGAAGAAAGCGATTAAACCTAAAGCTAGGGTTTAGAAATTTTAAGAACTGGGAATGAAAAACAAAATGAATTGGTGGAGGAAGTATGAGACCGATAACAAAAAAAGCAATGGCAACTTCAAACAATAAATGTTCCCTGTTGAATGAGAAGATTGGGTCACGACAGTCACCTTCTGATTCCATACAAAGAGGGAAGAATCAATTAGTCTTGCGAGGCATGGAGAGTGAGAAGACATTGAGCTTGGGGATAGAGGGAGAGCGATGATGAGGAGAGATAGATCTGGTTAATGAAGCCGGAAAAACATTGCTATCGAGAAGGAGGAGGAATTAACCGATAAAAGAATTCAAGTGTGACTTTTTGATGGTTGCCAATTACAACATTAGGGCTTAGTTGTTTTAAGTGCCCAATTAGAACGTAGCATGCGAATCTGAGATGTGTACTGTTGGATTTAAGTTAGAAATTCAGAGTAAATGGTTAGATCTATACTAGAGCAGATGGTTCAGATTGATAATTTTATTAATTTTTTAATTTGAATATGTCTATAGCTAATGCAACACATGTTTATGGCTAATGTAACTCCAAAAATACAACATTGTAGTAGGACCAAAATTTTATAGCTATCGCAACATTTTAGCTGGTAACACCTTATAAATCTACTGTAGAACGCCACTTATTGCGTAGTGGTTAGAGCCCATTCTTTTGAACACAATTCTGAAAGTAATAGCGAAGCTCTATCATTTCCTCTTCCAAATCTCTTCTATATCAAATCTAAACCTATACAAAATTAAATAAACATAGATTTGAGAAGACTGAAATCAGATTCTTGAATAAATGATATGGTTCTACCAATAGGTGTTCTTCCATTCATATTTTCTCCCTCTTTCCTATTTCTTGTAGATCTAAAAATCTAAAAGAATCTCCCTTTTGAAGTAATTGTAGATCTGTACGATTTGGGAATTGTAGGCCTAAGTTTTTGTTCATATTCAGATTTGGATAGCTTTCAGATGAGTGGGAAATTATATACATCGTTTATAATAACTTATTTAACTTGTTTGTATAGTTCTGAATTATACGCCTAATAGTTTATCAGATTTGTTTATTATTTTTGTCAAATCTAAAGAATAGGTTGTGGTTTGAATATCGAGTTTGTAGGCCTTTTGGTAAATTTAATTATATTTCCAACAATTGTTCATAGATTTTTTTGTAGTTATTGTCAACACCTTGGATCTAGATATCAGTCTCTAAATCATTGCTAGAATTGTAGTCATTATTCCAAATCCTTAGATTTTGTGTTGATTGTGGTTTATGTAAATTTTGATTAAACAGATATGCCTATTTATGTTTAATGTCATTTGGGTTTTTACTTGGTTATTGTAAATATGCCATTTCTGTTCTTTTTTTGAGATCGACAAAATATATGTATAAATCAAATAGGAAGGGATGTGTAAATTCGCGTAAATCTGTACGTAGTTTATAACAGCCATTCCAAAGATATGCTTACTACACGTTTCTTGTGATTTGAAATGTGTTTATTCATCTGTTAACTATTTTGGCCAAATTTACAATAATTACAGTTATTTACCTTTTTACAAGATTCTGAATCTTAAAAAATATTAAAGATAAAAAGGTTTGTTTTGGTCATTAGATTAGGACAAAACATAAATTTTTAATAATATTAATGAGTGAACCTTACTAACTACGGTAATTGCGCTTATATATATAACCTGTCTGTCCAAATCTACGTAAATAACGCAAATATAATATATTATAATAATTTTTTATTGACATCGTTGTGTGTTTGAAAATTTTCCATTTTATGGGAATATATATATATATATATATATATATATATATGGAATTACAACGCATGTTAAATGGAAATGAATGATACGACCGTTATAGCAATAAATACAATTGATTTGCTATAAATGAATAAACGGTCATAAACTATGTAATAAACATTGTAACCATAATTGATTTGGGAAAAATGAATTTAATAGGATGAGCTGCCTAAATTATTACAATTTGAATTGTGTTAGGAGTAGGAATTATAGCTCCAATTAAGGAAGTAGATAAACAACACCTATAAACAGATATATGTATGCAAACAAGAATTGAATCAAATTAATGAGATATAGAAAAGTTTAAGGAATTACAATAAGTAGATTAGAATTTAAAATGGGGCTGAAATAAAAAGGAAATTTAATGCATTAGGAAAATATGGCTGTTAGATTCATAAAACGACAGTAATGTTAATTAACGATAATAAACGGAATTTAATAGGTTAATTAGTGCCTTAGAAAAATATGACCATTAGACTCATAAATGGAAGGAGCCCTAATCATTAATACTAAATGGAAATCAAATGGGGATTAATGGGTAGCAATTGTCATGATAAATACTAAGTCCAATAAGGGAATTAGTAAATAAACATCCTAGAGTAGGAAGTTTTAGGTTTCCCTTATTTATTTCTAGTTAGTCTAGAATTAATATAATTAAGAATAAGAATTGGACTTAGTAGGTTTATGATGCGAGATCAGTTGCCTTATTCGACAGAAGTCTACACTTTCCAGCAGTTAGATATATATACAACTGATGTGAGATATCATTAACCATAGTAACTTGTGATGGTAGTTAATCGCATAGCAATGATTATTTCCTAAAATAAGGATTTTATCGAGTGTGAGGTTTTTAGTGGTTACAGGACCTCCCGTCTCAAAAGAGGAAACCTTAGATGGGCAAATAATTTATAAGAGTAAGCCTACTTCGGGATAGAGGTATTAAGTAGTTAGATCCATAGTATTAAGCGATAGCGTAGCTCATCTCCTCATAATCGAGAAGTGTTAAATGACTATTGGGTAGGAGTTTGGTCATCCTTGCGAAGGTCCGCTTCCTCTAAGTATTAAGTGATTGGGTCCAGAACCCGTCTTGGGATTAGGTATTAAATGACCGCTATAGAGGTACCATAAGTCTGCCTATCATACGAGAAGTATTAACTGTCTACGGGATTATCTAATAAGGTTAGCTAAATAGTAACATAGGGGTCCGCCAGGAGGTCTTAAATGGTGTCGCGCTTCTACTTAAGCCTGGTATTAAGTGTCTGCTTACTAACTCTCGCCTTAGGCGGGGCATGGGTGCATGCATGAATGAAGGAAGCCTTAGATTAGTCATACTTGTAGCTAGTGTCCTCTAATTTATATTAGTGTAGAAAAAACCACTGAGTAGGATATTAAATGGCCAATGGGCCCGCCTTGGGTCTTAAGTGATCGAAATGATCCACCTTTACCCATCATGGGTAGTGAGGTCTTAAGTGACTATATAGAAATAATTAACCTCTTTATGGTATATTGAGTATTTGAGTGCCCACCTCTTGGTTTTATTAATTAGTTGGGTGGTGGTTTAAAGGCTAATAATTATGCGTAAATGTTCTATCTCAATATTGCAATATCATTGAGTTTGGAAACGACCTCGGGAATACTAGTTTGTCGTTGTGCGTAAATCCTCTCAATTTTAGGTTAGAATTACTAGCCTTGTTAGACATATGTTTTAGTTTTGATCAGACGTGATATATTTCTGTATTGTAGACAGTATTGTATATTTTCTACTCACCGGGACTTGTTGTTCTGACCCCCTCCTCATAATAACTCTCAGGTTTTGCTCGAGGAAGACATGTAGTCGATATTAGTTATCTTATCATGTTTCTATTGCGAGTTAGTTTATTTTACTCTAATTATGCTCATGCTCATTATTTGCAGGTACCAAATTTATACTCATCATTCTTGAATGGATTTGAGTTTCGATTTTTATCAAAATTTGGGCTCTAAAAACTGTGGAGTGTTACATTTGGTATCAGAGCATAGGTTTAGACGATCATAGGAATTAATAAATTAGGAATAGTGAGAGAACGTATTCAAATTTCTTTTCTATTTTCTTTTGTCTTTCTTATTCTACTTTAAATTACTTCGACGATGAGGAGTCATGGGACAATTTAATAGGTTTTAAATGACTAAGGGCTAGAAGTCGTTTGAGAACGAACATTCGACCAATCTCGATTTACCCCATGGTGCGTTTGGTAATTTTGTTTAGGAGCTATTGGTGTTTGGGAGACCAATACCTGCAACCTATCGCCTATCTGGTTATGTGTATTATACAGTACAACATCATCCCTAAGACGGGAAGCCTTGAGCAGATCTACCTTTCGGTGCATCGAGCCACGTATTCTATTCTTCGCTGCATAGTCGTCAATTATATGTGCATACTTATGAATCACCTTTCTAAGCCTTTTGCTGGTACACCAAGGAGCCACTTTTCGTATAGCCATCTCTCACCCGTGTCTTTCAATACTTTGGAGTCAGGCTGAGTGGAGAGACATCGGTCAAGAAGACTCTTGCTGTAACAAACCAGAATTTTTGGCATTTAAATTTTTAGTGTTTAGTGTTGGAAATTTATTTTTATACTTGATATGTGATTTTAAATTTGAAATTTAATCTATTTTATTTTGGTTGAAATCAATTTTGTAAGTATAAATTAAAATTTTCTTTCGATTTAAATATTTTGTTAAATTAAACATTAATGACACTTTTAAACTAATTCATATAATATATATATATATATATATATATTGCTTAGGAATTTACTTAAAATAAATTTGTGTATTTTAATTTTATTTAAATCTGAATAACTTCATTTAATTTCAGCGTTAGCTATATTTTAGAATTTATAGAGTTATTGTTGGGGAATTATAAATTTGATTTTCAATTTGACGTGAGAATTATAATTGAATTTAAAGTAAATTTATTTGGATTTGAATTTGGTTTTATTTATTTGAGATTGTATTTAAAAAATTTAATTTAATAAATATGTAATTGATATTAAATTTGAAATACACTTGTATGTATACACTTAGGGTAATACAAAGTAGTTATACCTAGAGATAAATTGTTTATGGAATTAGCCACTTGCACGTACATTTGTTGGATTTTACACTTGTAACTTAAACTTCAATCCATTATAGCACGTGTAAGCATACATCTGAACACTCTAACACATTTGTTCTACCAACTCTACTCCTCTTCTTTGCTTTTAACAGCAGACCCCAATTCAATTATTTCCTACAATCAAATTTTTGCCAACATCTTACTTTCCCCAAAAACTTATTAATGTCCTTCACCAGAAATTTAAATCCCTAAATCGAAGAGCAGCCTCGTACCATCAGCAATCGCCTTCCGCCCCTCTGACCGTCGCTCCGCAAATGGCTACTCCATCATCCTCCTTGTCACTTCCTCCACCATTGAAAACCCGATGCGCTTGAAACCTATGCAATAGTAGTAACCGCCACCGAGGCCCGCTTCTCCCTTTTACCTTCGAACAGCCCTCCGCCTCTTTCCCAAACACGCAAGTCGTCCATTACCTGCAACTGGATCCATTCGAACCCCATCGGAAGCTATGCGTCGCCGCCACCTCATGTCAATGGCTTACACCGAACCACCGCTCACCTTCAACCAGCGAGAGAAGCCATCGCCTTTGCCTATGAACAGCATGACCGATGGTAAGTTTTCTTATGATCAAACCTTTTTCAATTCTGCTACTTCGGCTTCACCGAGTATGATTTGTTAGGGCATGTTGCTGCTATCATCTTGTTGGCTTTGTTTGGTTCAAAGTTTTTGTTATTTTTCATACTCCTAAGAAGAAGAAAACCTGCATTGTAATATATATTGGAAAAATGAACTCTCCATATGTTTTCTACATTTTGTTTGCATAAACACCTTGTGATATTTGAACCTGTCACCCTATTGTCATTAACTCAGGATGGATTTTGTTGAGTCTTAGGTGTATATACATAACAAGGCTGCCTTGTCCCTTGGTTGTCATGTGATTTAGGCTACCCATGTACGCCTACTGTCCCTTCCATTTTGGGTATAAACACCCGGTTTTCCTCATTAATAAATACATATACTCTTAGAAATATGTGCTACACCTATTGCATTAACTTGTAGGCTATTTGGCAAAGTTTTCTTGGATTTGGTTACTTATTTTGCATGCATATGTAGACTAGTAAGGGCTGGTTGTTATCTTTATTGGCCTTATGAATTTGGACCCCATCATTTTTCCTGCTTCATTTGTATTGTGTGCAAGGATTTCTAGTATTGATTGACTTTTTGAACCACCACTCTCTTTGGTTTAGGGTAGAATGATTTTCTCTTTTGAACCAATGCACACGACGGGTTTCGTCGTTAATTATTGTTGGTTGGTAGGAGGACTTTGCATACTTTATTATTGGCCTTTGGCATCTCTTTTATCATGCTTGTCACTGGGTTTTTTTTTACCGGGCTCATGCCTCACATATTGCTACCTCGCTTGATGTTGACTATACTTTGGCAGCACACTGATCATTGTGAAACTCGAATTATTTTAATAACTTGTTAGGGTTAAACAAATTATATTTATATGTTTATTTCGAAGTGAATGACATGAAATAAGTATAATCCTAACTCGGTTGTTTTGTGTTTTTTTGCATGGAATGCTCGGGCCAGGCCCAAGTGTTTCAGGTTCAATGATTTCAGCTTGTAAATAAGAGAGGCACGTGAAGACGTATGTGCGCGCTAAGCTCGACAAAACAATAAATTTGTTTGAAGAAAATTTATGTATAAATTTATATTTCTCCTACTGTACAAAAATTCTGTAAACCTTTGATATTTATATAAAATTTTATTCCGCTGCAAATATTTGTACTTTTGGATTCTGTGTTTAATTCCGTTTAAACCCTATAAGCCAACAATCATCTGTCGTTATGAATGTTTTGAGTTGGTTTAATTGTTGACTTTGATATTATTTTGTATAAAAATTCTATTGTGAGCTATTGTTATATTTTCTGTATCTGTGATTCTGTGTGATATTTTGTTTAAACATGTAAGCTGAATAACTATTTGCCCTTTTTATGCGTCTGGAGTTGGTTTAGCTACTGATTCGAGATGTTAAAAATAGCAGGTCATTATAGTTGGTATCAGAGCTTTGGTTTGACAAAGTTTAGCTTATCGGGTTTAAAAACTCATTAGAGATAGAGTAGCAATACTCTAAAATGAGTAGAACTGACCCAAGAATCATTGAAGAGAGAGCATAATTATGAAATATAAATTATTTTGAAATTTAATAAATCATTTTGAAAAGCGTAATTATTTTAAAATATAATTTATGGTAAGATTTTTGAGTATACTATTGGACGTCGAGATTGGACTATTTAGTATGTACGGATTTTGAATGTACGCCTGATTAATGTATATTTGAAGTCCAATAAATACTAGATATAAATAGAATCACATTCTAGTCGCTTGAAAATAATTCTTGGGATGATCGCGACATCATCAGATATTTGTTTTCGAGTTTCGAAAATGGGATGAATGTATGATTCCGATTTAAACGTCGAGAAATATTTGAAACTGTGTGAATAGGTGTTTGAAAATGTTTGGGTAAATTTTCGTAAAATGTTTTGATACATAAATAAGCAAAATTTAAATGAAATACGTTTCCATTGTTAGTGAAATAAATTGACTTTGCTTATGATATAAAGTTGAAACTGGAAATAATTTGAAAGTTTTGAAAAATAATTTTGCCTCTTTGCTTGTTATTGTGATTGTTTGCCTTGACTTGTCGTCATTCTTCGCTTATCGATTCGAACCATTCGTGCTTAAATTTTGAGACTGTCTGATTCTTACCCGAATCCTTTGCCTTGGATCGACCAAACTATGGACAAGTGAGATTTTGAAAAGAAACGTTAATTGAGATTTTGGTTTCCAAATTTTGAAATCGATCATCAATAACTTTTTAAACAAAATTAGTCTGAAATATGTATATACTAGATCAGAGTAGCGCAACGAAGCATGAAGATAACTTCAAATAAAATCGTTCCAAGTTATTTTTCAACTATCTGAATAGTGTAACTTTTCCTTTTCAAATGAGACTTAAATACTTGAAACTTGAATGAATAGAATCCCATATGACTTTGTAAATGATTTTGGGAATGAAATTTGAAAAGGAAACATATATGACTCTTAGAAATATTATTTTATATGTAATCATGGGAAATATATTTTCTCAAGAATGTTTCCAGAAAATTTTGAAATATATTTGTATGGAAATTTATATGGTTTATAGGTTGTGATGGTTTATAAGACTTATGATTTGGATGTTTGCAAAATACTCGATTCAATTTAAATTGTATTGTAAATGGATAAAAATTGATTCTCCAATAATCTGGAATATGAAAAATATTTTGTAAAGCATTTTATAAACAAAGAAATCTTGACGACCTGAAATCCCGATATTTTGAAATGTTTAGAAACCAACAATAATATGATTTGAAAGTATTTGAAAATTGTAATTGCGAAATGATTTATAACTTTGGGATATGAAATGAAATGATTTGTTACTAAGATCGAGTAACCCGTGACTAAAGAAAGGTATGACGTTGGTGTAAGCTCTTGATTGATGGTCTTCTCTGGGGTCCGGAGAGACATTATTTACTATATCGATGCGAGCATAGGCCGTGCCTAGTGGCCTTTTCATTGGGAGTAACCTCCCGACTTGGGACATAAATGTTTTATGTCGTTTATCGTGAAATATTTGAAAATTTCGAAATGATTTTTGGTTTTCAAACCCCGAAGAAAGTATGATTCGATATGAAAACAATATAGTGGTCCGAATGATTTGAAAATTAAAACAGGATCTTTAGTCAAAGAAATTATTTCATGCTTTGATTTTCAAGTTCTAAATTCTATTGTTTATGTGTTTTAAAATCGAATATGGTATTGGTAAATATATTGTTTCATATATATATATATATGTGATTTTTACAATCTCTCCTTCTCTCCTTTTCGAGAACGAAAAGCCTTAAAGAGAGAGATTGTAACAAATTAGAATTTTCGGCATTTAAATTTTTAGAGTTTAGTGTCGAAAAATTATTTTTATACTTGATATGTGATTTTAAATTTGAAATTTAATCTATTTTATTTGGTTTAAATCAATTTTGTAAGTATAAATTATTATTTTTTCGATTTAAATATTTTGTTAAATTAAACATTAGTGATATTTTTAAATTAATTGATATAATATATTGTTTGAGAATTTATTTAAAATAAATTTTTATATTTTAATTTTATTTGAATCTAAATAGCTTTGTTTAATTTAAGCCTTAGCAATATTTTAGTATTTATTGAGATATTGTTGGGGAATTATAAGTTTGATTTTCAATTTGTCGTGATAATTATAACTGAATTTAAAATAAATTTATTTGGATTTGAATTTGGTTTTATTTATTTGAGATTGTATTTGAAAATTTTATTTTAACAAATATGTAATTAAAATTAAATTTGAAATACACTTGTATGTATAAACTTAGGGTAATACATAGTAGTTGTACTTAAAGATAAATTGTTTATGGAATTAGCCACTTGTACATTAGTTGTTGGATTTTACACTTGTAACTTGAACTTCAATCCATTATAGCACGTGTAAGCATACATATGAACATTCTAACTGTAACGACCCGCATTCTACGCATCGAAGGATCGTAGAATATTTATTTCTTTCACATACAAAGTCGTATGGTCATGTAACTTTGGGAGACGACTATTGGGGTCATTTCCCATGTTCATAATTTCTCCCGATTTTTAAGTGACCATTTTACCCCTAGCTGACCTTGTTTTGGCCATAACTTTTGACTAGAAAGGAATTTTGACTTGAAACCACTTCCATTGGATGCGTATGATGGTTTACGATCCCGTAGATTGGTCACATTAGCCAAACGGACTCACTGTTTGGGAGATATGGCTGAAACAAGTTTCAGGTGGTGAAAAACAGCTTAATTGGGCTTAACCGGGTGATTAACAGCTAGGCCCAAAGGGCAATTTCGGGATTAGAAGTTTAAAAGGGCTATTAGGGTTTAGAGAATACATTTTCCTTATTTTTCAGATGTCACTATTCATTCCTCTCAACCTAGCCATGGCTTCCAACATCTGAAACACCTTCTAATCACCGTTGAGTCAAGTAGTGGCCTAATCTACATCAAATTGAGACGGATTAGCAAAGAGATTGAGATAGAGCTGCTGTGTTGCCTTGGGAACAACGCCAAAACAGAGAATCATTTCAGATCTAAAGTTTATTTGGGGCAAATGTGAGTGATTAGCATTGTTTTGACACTAATTACAGTTAATTAGGGTGATTAGTGTTAATTGGTGAATTCATGCATAAATAAATTCTAGAAAAATATATATAAATTCTGAAATCTTGTTTTATACCTGTGTTAGAAATTTGGGTTGATTTGGTTAAGTTTTGTTAATCCTATGATTAGTTTTGCTTAAACATTCTTAAGGGAAAATATAGGATTTTGGCTATGTTTGATCCGTTTTAACTTATCAAATTGTTGTTTTGGTGTTTACGGTCGTTTCTACATGTTTCTATGACTGTACGGTATGCTTTGTAATTGATTAGAATAGTTAGATTGGTCGAAAACGTCGTCGAATGGCGTGAAACAGGTTGCTGCAAGTCGCAGGAAAACTGTGCAGGAAACTGGACCGGATCGCACCCCCGAACCGACCCAATCGTGACAACCACCCACAAGCCGCTCCTCTGAAATGTTGTGCCATGAGCTAGTGCATCGATCCCGTACTGCTTGGAGATCCCGATCCGACCAGGAGTCCCAACCCGATCAGCACACAACGATCCGAGCTGGTGAGGAAGGCCCGACCCAATCCGGAGCTCTCCACGATCCGAACCGCTTGGAGATGTGGACCCTGATTCGAACTGCTGGAGGAAGGACATCACGACTCGATCCGATGCAGGTGGCTCGAACCAATCCGAAGGAGGAGGATGACCACGAACCGAACTCGAGAGTTCTAAACGTGAGGTATGGGTTGCGAACCAAATGAAGACCGATCCGGAGGAGAAGACCAAAAACCTGAGATGTAAAGGTAGTCCAAGAGGGAAGTTTGTACTCAGGATCCAGTTGGGAAAAAACAAGTTAACTTCATGATCGGACTTTGCTGCGGGACGTGTGCTAAGGGGTTGTCGATGTCTATAATTTTGGATCATTATGTGTTGGGGGTACGTGAACGGATTCAGGGCCACAATGGCCTAGGTACGTCTAAAGAGCTATAGACCAATGAAGTGGGGTCATTTGTAAAGATTTGGTCATGACTCCATGGGGTAAGATTGGTAGTAGCAGTAGTTGTACAAGTCGAACTCCGTCACTACTTCGATGGGTCTAGTGATTGACAGTGGTGGACATCGCATGCTTTACGCACTGAGTGAGAGATGTGAGGATGGTTGCTATGGTTGATTGTTTGCCTTCATTATGACATGCACACCCCCTCCCCCGTTATCTTTATACCATTTTTAGTGGCACCTTAGAGTATTGTACGGTATGTAGTGCTAACTCTTTGGTTGCAGATCCAGGTTCAGGTATGGTTTAGTATACCTGTTATTGTTCTGTTTTGCTGCTTATCGCTCATACCATACTTTTTGTCTGACCCAGAGCTTTATGTCTCTTCTTATTACTCTGGGTGCTCTCACGAGTAGACTAGAGACAGGTTAGTTGGTTATGCACGAGTAGCTGTGCCAAAGATGAGCATGAGGCTTCCACGTATGATATATATAGATATTCTCCCTGTGTTGCTGCAGTCACTACTTTGGGCATTAGTGGTGTACCTTTCTTTCTTTTGTTTAGAGACAGTAATTTGGAAAGTTGTAATTAGCTGTATTTGGATTTTCGCTACTCTGATGATGATGTTGATGTTGGTTTTAATTATCAGCTTATGCACTGTCTCGCCTGTTTTATGTTAAGTATATTATTATTATATTTTGTTCCATGCACTGTGAGACATTCTACAGGTTTTCTATTAGTTCATTCTCTTCTTTCCTTTCTTTGGCGACCGTTCCGTGCTAGTCAGGCATGTGTACAGCGCACTTTCGGAGGAAATGCCGATTGGTGCGGGGCGAGCCGCCACACTTGGTATCAGAGCTCTAGGTTGCGTAGTTAACCTAGGGAAGTTATCAGGGAGAGATAGTACACGTATATGAGAGCGCGTATTTGTGATTATTTTGGTTTTTAAAAAGATATATACATATATATAATTAGTATAGTTAAGGACGAAGTCGCACTGCACTAGCACCACTATGGAAATGGTTAATCGTTTTCTCTGTGCAGATTAAACGATGAGCCGATACGCAAGGGGTACCGGTAGAGGAGCCAATAATGGGAATGCTGCTGAAATGAGGACGATGTTTACTGACATCATGAGAGAGATGCTTAGGGATGTTCAGAGGGCATCTCCCAATGTTGGTAATGGAGGTGGTCCAATAGTGCAAGCGCCTAGGGCTGATTTCGCCAAGTTGAACAAAGATTATACTAGTCTTGGTGGGAAGCCGTTCCACGGAACGGAATCGGCTACGGATGTTCAGTATTGGTTGGATAGCTGTGAGTGTATCTTCGAAGACTTGGGTATCGAGGATGCGATGAAGAAAAGGCTAACATCCCGTCAGCTGCAAGGACAGGCAATGAATTGGTGGAATGCTATAAAGGCAGCTACTCCCGAGGATCAGATTACCTGGGAGCAGTTTAAGGCTCGCTTTAGCGATAAGTTCATTCCAACTGCTCAGAAGTCAGTGCTGTTTAAGAAATTCTTGGAACTCAAGCAAAATGGCAGAGCTGTCTCAGAGTATATTGCCGAATTCGACACTTTGTCGAAATATGGGTTATCCCTAATAGATACTGCCGAGAAGAAGAACGAGAAGTTCATAACTGGCTTGGATGGATACTTGGGGGAAAGGCTTATTAACCACATCGATGAGACGTTTGAATCGATTGTGGGGGAAGCTTTAAGATCGGAAAGTCTTTACCCTAAGTCGAAGACTGAGGTCGCATCTACAGAGGAGCCAAAACCGCAAGCAAGCGGTGGAGGCAAGAATGGTTCTCAGAATAAGAGGAAGTAGAACCAGAATAAGGATGGCCAGAAGAAGAAGAAAGATGTTGAGTGCTTTAGTTGTGGCAAGAAGGGCCACTATGCTAGTAATTGTCAAGCAAAGCCAACAGACAGGAAGTGCTTTAACTGTGGCCAAGTGGGACATCACAAGGACAAGTGTCCGTAACCCCCTAAAGAAAAGCAGATGATGAAAGCATATGCCCTTAATGCTATTCCTTCTTCGTCGAATGCCCCAATTGCGGCGGAGAAGGGAAAGAATGTTGTTATTCAAGGTATGCTTTCTATTTATGATGTTCCTGTTAGAGTTTTGTTTGATACCGGAGCTTCCAGTTCTTTCATATCTAGTGACCTGGTAGATAGGTTGGGACTGGAGCCCGAGATTGTCGATTGACCTTTAGTAGTGACGAACCCGATTGGTGGTTCGACTAGCCTTAACATGATTTGTCGTAATGTGGTCTTATCGAGCCATGGATGCATGTTTGTTTGTGATTTCTTTGTTTTGGGCTTTACTGGGTTTGGCATTATTTTGGGAGTCGATTGGCTCCAAAGATACGACGTGGTGGTAGACTGTGAGGGATTCTTGGTGATAGCTAGAGCGGATGATGGGCAGAGGGTAGTGTTTGGTGGTCTACCTAGTAATGGGGTAATGGCTAGTTTTCTAAATTCCCTCGACATCCCACATGGTGAGTTGTCAAGTTTGCCTGTGGTTGGCTAGTATCCGGACATCTTCGAGGAAGTGATCGGGCTTCCACCACACCGAGAGATTGAGTTCCGTATTGATTTGGTGAAAGATGCCCGACCTATAGTGATGCCACTTCGTCGTATGGCACCAAGGGAGCAACGAGAGCTTGGGGTGCAAGTCAGTGATCTTTTTAAGAAGGGATTTATCAGAAGGAGTGTTTCTGAGTGGGGAGCACCAGTTGTGTTTGCTACCAAGGCCGATGGTTCCCTTCGATTGCGTGTAGACTACCGCGAGTTGAATAAAGTGACGAGGAAGAACAAGTATCCTCTACCGCGGACAGATGATTTGTTTGATCAGTTAAGTGGCGCGAGAGTATTTTCCCCATTGGATCTCGTGACAGGTTTTCATCAGCTTAGAGTGGAAGCTGAGAGTATAGCTAAAACGGCCTTCCGGACGTCGTCTGGATTTTATGAGTGGTTGGTCATGCCATTCGGGTTGACCAATGCACCAGCATATTTTGTGGATCTTATGAATAGGGTATTCAGAGATCAGTTAAATAAGTTTGTTCTTGTGTTCTTGGACGATATACTTGTTTATTCGAGGACAGAGGAAGAACACAAGGAACATTTGAGGATAGTGATGGAGGTGTTGAGAAAACACCAGTTGAAAGCAAAGTTCTCTAAGTGTCTCTTCTGGAGGAGGGAAGTGAGATTCTTAGGCCATGTTGTTTCAGAGAATGGTATTGCCGTGGATCCCGCGAAGGTAACTATGGTACAAGATTGGTCTACGCCCAAGAATGCAACAGACATAAGAAGTTTCTTGGGATTAGCTGGATATTATCGTAAGTTTATCCAAGACTTCTCCAAGATAGCAGCACCATTGACTCAGTTGACCAAGAAGAATCAAGCTTTCATCTGGGATGCAAAGTGCGAGAATGCATTCAAGAGTCTAAAGGAAAAGTTGACATGTGCATCAGTGTTAGTCATTTCTAAGGGGAATGAAGAGATGACAGTAATACGTGTAGGGTTTTGAGAATTAAAGCGCAGCGGAAATAATTAAACCCTAGAACAGGATCCAGACAAAATCAATTAAATTGAGTTCAAATTATATACCTGCCATGGAGTATCCAAGAAAACCGAATTAATATCGAGATCGAAAGGAATTGGAGCATCGAATTCAAGCAAAACAAAGTCGCCTTGCCACTACAAGTATCCACACGAACAATTTTCTTCAATCGTCGCACGATGGAAGAGGAGGAGGAATCAGGGGTGCTAGCCGCCATTCGTGATTTTGGATCTAGGGTTTTCTCGAAAAATTAGGTCAAAGAATAGCATACGCGTATATTAATAAAAGAGGTAGAATTACCCTTTTAATAAACGTGTGTACCATAAAACAAGGAACAATTCCTTGTACCATTTCAAATGAAATATCAACGGTTTATATTTCATTTTACCCTAAAACAAAACCAGTATTCCCCTTACATTGTTCTAAGTGTGTGACCCTATAGGTTATTACAACGTTGGCAATGATCTTAAATCCTATTTAAAATCATAAACAGTGATTGGCATCTAGCAATACGTCGCTGCTACCCAAGTTATAATAAGATCAAGGATTCGATACTACCTTTCTGTGACCAGTGTATCAATGTAATATAATCCTTTTAACCAATATATCCAGGATCAAACTAGAGGCATGGATCGTATCATCCTCATTATAATTTAATCCGTTTTTCTTGATCGATGAGTAGACTGTTTAAAACAAATCAATATTTGAGCACGGCCATGCATTTCACAGTCTCACTCAATCAAGAGGCCCATGGATATCTCTACGAATATATCGTAGGGTTAAATTCCATCTAGATCATTCATAATTTTCATTCGACTCGAAATGTATCCAATAATCACCGTTATCGTTACTCTGTTACAAAATAACTTTTGATGATATCAAAACACAAATATCCTCGAATAAAATTATAATGATTTCAGGTCTGAGGACCATTACACCACTGTCACTATGAGAATAACTTATGATACTTCAATTATATTCCATGGAGTTATCTCACGGTGGGTCAGCCCAATACGCTATTCTTCAATACGTATTTATATCTTGACTTTAATATCACGTATATTAATGATCAATGAGATGTGATCATCAGTCAATCAATATACTAGTCTTAACGCTCTATTGCTGTCCTATATAAACAATAAAACTCGACTAGGGACATTTAAGAATTATAATACTTATCACATTATATAATCTCAAGTTCAGTCTTACTCGAACTATATAATTCCGTATTATTATTCTAAGGACTTCTATATATTATTATTTATATTACGCAGTAAATACAATATAATAGAATAATATTTTATTCCAAATAAAATAATAACATCAACAGTGTTATCAATCTCATCAAATGGATTGCCTCTAGGGCATAAACTCTAACAATCTCCCACTTGCACTAGAGTCAATCATTTATGTATCGTATACTTATGAAACTAGTGTGACTATTAAACTTCTGCTGCGACGGAGTTTAATTCAGTAGGTCTGCAACATTACAACTTTTGTAACTTTGCAGATATGTGTATTTCTTCTGTGAACAACTTCACATAAGAATTATATTTATTAAAATATATGTTTGGATTGATGATGAGTTTAATGTTTTAGGCCTGAGCAACAGCCATATTGTTATCACAATGTATATCATTCGGTCAACAATGAATTAAGTTCAATCATGAACTTCTTAATCCAAACATTTTCATTCTTAGAATCAGTATTTAATTCTTGTTTTAAAACTAACATTATTTACAATAATTAATGTGTTATCTAATAACATTAAAATTATTGTGTCACTCCCACTCAATTCTTTGTCTCCACAAGATTCAATGGTATTTTGTGGTTCTCGAGACGTTTCGATTTCTATTTCATTCCCATCGGTATCTTAGAGACTGGATCTCCATAAAATAGATACCAATTCGAGCAATAAAACGTTTTATTTTCAGAGGATTTACAGAAATAATATCCATTTGTTTCTTGTGGATATTACACAAAATAGTTATTTGATTTGGGTTCGATCTTATCAGAGGAGGGACATTTAATAAACGCCTTACATTCCAAATCTTCAAATTAGACACACTAGGACATTTCCTAGTCCATATCTTATATGGCGTCTTCATAATCGTTTGAGTAGGATTAAATCCAGTTGTTCAAAATTTAATTCATTGGAAGATCTATATGACTTATCATTGATCGTACTATATCTTATAAGATGCGATTTTTCTTGCCAGACACACCATTTCAATATAGTGTTCTAGGTGGACCGAGTTGTGAAACAATTTCAAACTCATTCGGATAATCATTAAATTTATTGGCTTAAATATTCTCTTTCGAACTGTTCGAAAAGTATTTAATTTCTATTAAAATTGGTTTCTAACTTCACTTTGAATTCTTTGAACTTCTTTCAAAGGATTTTGATATGTGTTTCATAAGATACACAGATCTATATATATACTGATATCATCAGTAACTATAATGAAGTAATAAAACCTACCTCTAATTTATGTATTCATTGCTCCATGTACATCATCATGTACGAGACCTAATACATATTGCTCGTTCACTGTGTCAAGTGAAAAGTGGTTCAGTTATTCTCCTTGATAAACAAGATTTGCATTCTTCATATGATTCAAAATCAAATGATTTCAAAATTCCATCATTATGGAGGTTTTTTTTTGATTTACTTCCTTGTTTACTGAGCTAACCGGTAATACTAAAGGTATATTGGATTTAAATCACTAAATTTAATCCATTCATTATTAATGTCAAATACATTATAGTTAAGGATTTACAAAGATCAATAACTATGTGAGAAATTCCATAAATATTTCATTTAAATAAAATGAATAACAATTATTCCCTTTTGTTACAAATGAAATTTAAATTGTCTTAACAAGATTTATAGTAACTTTTATTTTTCATGGAATTTCGTAATAACAATTATTTTATTTAATTAAGCCATTATATTGAACAAGAATTAACTTCCTATGGATAATTCAGCAACATTTGCTTCATTTCCAATCGTAAGTCCACTTGTCCTTTTATTAGATTTCTACCTATTCTATCCTTTCTGTAAATCAACATACATTTATGTGATTTATATCTAGTATCTAATACTAGAAATGTATAAGTAGATTATCTTATATTTTATTCAGTTGAAGTCACACTTTAACTTTTATTATCAAATCCTCTAAATTTGTTAGAACAATTATGTTTTAATTCGTTTGAGGACAATCCTCAAATTTCAATGTTAGTCAAGAAATTTGATTTAAATCAATTTATCCTTCTAAAGAACAAATTTAAATTATCGGAGTTATCTGTTAATCAATAGCAGCGGCGGATAATAAATATTAACTGATTCTATTATAATTATATAAATACAAAATTTTGACAATCAAACTTTATATTTATATTAATATAAATGCATTACTTAAACTAAAATACGCTCCCACTCAAATTAACATCCTTCTGTTTATATATACATATCGGTATACATATATAACGGTGTTCCAAGATCCACATCTAGTAGTGCCTTGACCCAGCTTTGGCTAAACTCAAAACACAACCTTTTAGGTAGACATCTTATGTCAATTATATCATATATAATTCCTGGACCGCATGATGAACATTTTGTTCAATATTATTCATTTGCTCAAAATATAGAATAATTCATGCTATTGTCTCTAAGGCCATAATCGTATTATGCAGCCTAGTTAAGTCAAACCCAATAATAGGTTGGAGCACCACATTTTACTCCATCGCATATAACCAAAATAAAAGGTGCACAACGCTTTGGCGTTAGTTACATCCAGTGATTTTGGACAGTGATGAGTATATTATTGGAAGACATCACCATGACTTAATATAACAAAAAAAAAAAATTTTTTGCTTTAGAAGGAATATATAATTTGTAGTGGCGAACAATATTAGAGTTATCTACATATATCAATTATATGTATTTTATATTCGTAATATTAATTGAATTTAAATAATATAAGCGTTTTAAATCCAATGTAATATAAGTCACATGTAATATAGGTCGCATACCTTTTCTTTTGAACAATTCAATATAGATGGTGTGGATCTTATCATCTCAATCTAATCAGATTTGGAGATTTTAATTTAAACAGCATTGAACATTTCAATGTAGGTTTTGAACATTCCGATCTAATCTATCTTAACATTTCATCATGAATGTGAAGTCACAGATGTATATAAAACAGGTCATATGGTTTACATAAATAGATATGGATACACATAACATTTCATATATACATTCTTATATGAAAACGGTACAAATGTTACATATGCTTTACAATACATGAAAATTACAGGCCAAAAGAGATTCAGTAATTCTCAATTACATTTGCTTCATAAGCAACATCACCTTTGCTCCGGCATATCCATCAAATGCTAGCATTAATTTCATTTTAATTGATCCATGCTGAGCATCATCGGCTGAAACAATTTCAGCTTACATGAACAGGTCAGCACGCTACAATATGATCATATCACATTAAGCCTTTCAAAATTAAGTTTCATAACAATACATGTGCCTATAACTTAATTCAGATTCATACATAATTATAATGTCTCATGTAACACTTACTCGTGTGTTTAATGAAATACAACATAACAGAGATAAATATAAAACTGTCAAATGTCACACACAAATAATCAAACAGATGATCGACAACATATCAGATATAAATACAACTGTATAGAAAAGGCAATTCTAAGCTAAACTATTTACATTTTATTGCACTGTAACAGAAACAGATTTTAATACTTATCACAGATGTATAGCTCAGTCAGATAGCATAAAACAGCATGTTTACATATCAATATCATAAGAGAACATGCATAGTTTCATGTTTCCAGATCATAGCATATCATTATATACTATGCTAATATTTCATAAATATTCGTTCTGAAATTTTCTGGACTAGTATATCAATATATACAGCTCAGATCAATTTGATCACAAACATGCTTATGACCTTACAAGGATACATGTATTCTCATATTTTATAAAACCAGAAAACATATATTCTTATTCTAATTAGATGCCCACACATGTTTATGAAGTATATATGTTTGAAACCAGACCATGTGAGTGGTATATGAAGCAAATTCTCATATATATGATCATTAAACAATCCAGATTGAACCTATTCAGATTTAATTATAACTCTAACCCAGATGTGAAATAAATTTAGCAACTGAGTACAAAGAAAAATCAAAACGAGCAACAGTTTTACTAGCATAACGATTATGCCATATTGTAAATACAGAGACCCAGTATATATTATGTGCACATACATCTATATATCTTGATATAAGATGTGTATTTTCATAGCTGTATACTAAAACAATTTTAGATTTATATTCAGTTTTATGGTCAAATCCTATATATTTAATTGCCCAGTTTTATAACATACATATTTATATGTATAAATATAAGCTTAATACATATAGTATAATATCAAATATCAATACTATATAGAGGATCTTCACATAATTATTAATTGGCATTACAACCAAGTGTTCAGGTAACAAACTTAAAGTTTATCTTAATAATTCAGTAAGCTATGTTCATTAATATAGCTTATATTCAGATCACAATGGAATGTCAACAGGATAGTTGATCATACATGAATATCAGGACACAAGGAAATTCTGTAAACAGTGTAATAGATGTAATATGCATATATTATATCTCAATATAAACAATACACATACTGCTATTGCATGACTAGATGCACATCTATGAACATATATGTATATTTACACAATGTTATACCAGAATCAATTCCCTTAAGGGTATAACATATAAAATTTGATCAGAATATATGGACATACTTTAAGATTTACAAAACTCAAAATGAACATTTACTTACATACATATCACTAGATGGGTCAGTGATGTGAATCATTTAATACTAGATTTATATTAATAAACTGAATTTGTTACCCAGGTTCACATCAGTATATCAGTATATTATGATATCAGTATATCATATTCTACTAATCATTCTGTGTGCAATATAGTAACATAGAATAACCAAAAGTGGCCAGTTTATAGACTGTTATACTCATGCTACATATGCATCAATACTTTAAGTGTCCTTAAAACCAGAACAGAGAATCAAATTCTCTGTATTGTTTAAAATCAGATTTCAAAATTATTGGTTTAGTTGATCAAAATCCATATGCATCTATTTCTGATTCTATAATCTTACAAACTTGTATTGATTTGAAAACAAAACCAGTCATGAGTTCTGATCTTACATCCAAGTATAAAGATCAAAACCAAAATTTGTCTTAACAAATATATATATATTGATTTCAGTAAATCAAAATTAATCAGAAGACTTTCTTTCTGATTTATCAATCGACAAAACTAGTTTTGATGGTGAGAACAAAATTATGATTAAGACCGGTCAAGTATACTTATTAATCAGACATTTTGATAATGTGCTTATCATTATTTATCTGTACAAGCAGATCAGGATACTATTTTATGCAAATTCATAATTTAATTTAGAAATTTGTATCAAATACAAGTTTTATAAGCAGTGAAACAATTTCACTTCATTCATGAATTTTTCATAAAACTCACATCAAAATTCACAAGGATATGTAATCAAATAACATAGATGCAAAATTAATCAACTAAAATCAGTTTAAACGATTTAAATGAACAACATTTTAACATTTAAAATCGTTGTTCAGTAAAATCCAATTCCTATAATTAAGATAAAGTAACACTACATGAAACTGAATCAGTGTTCAGCACTAATGAAGAATCCCCTTTTGTAATTTAATAACAAAATTTTACTGCAGCAAACAATTTTGCTTTAGTATCAAATACTATTTTGATTGCAGTTGAACAATTTGATTTTATAAATGAAATTACTTCATATCCTAAAATCAGTGGATACAATACATAATTATCTAGGATTACAAGCATGCAGAAAACACAAACATGGTTCAAAATACTAAATATCGCAAGCTTATTTCAAACAGTCTGATCGAAGGTAAGTTTATTTTATTCAATAATAAACTTTGTTCTTTGATCTAAATCAAATATATACAACAGTCATACTCTGATTTATCAACGCATTTGTTTCATAAACAAATTATTATTACAGTCCCAATTCTGATTACTACATTTTTAATTCCCAGATCTATATAAAAGGAAATCGTATCCAAATAAGTTCGTGACGACTTTAAGGTGAATATAATGACTGGCTTTTATACATGACTGTAGGTCATATGAGATACAGGATTAAAATCATGTGATACTAGATCGAAAATTTTAATCCATACAATCAGCCAGCTCGAATACAAACAATGTTGAAACAATAGATTTGCGTTCAATTTCAGATAATATTGATGAATTGATCCTAAACAGTTTAAAGGATCTTGACCGTTTTCAAAACCAACGATTGTTTTGAAGAGCAGATCCAAAATATTAACATCTAACACAGATCTAAATTAACTCAAAATACGATTTTGAAAGTTGCTCTGATACCACTGTAGGGTTTTGAGAATTAAAGCGCAGCGGAAATAATTAAACCCTAGAACAGGATCCAGACAAAATCAATTAAATTGAGTTCAAATTATATACCTGCCATGGAGTATCCAAGAAAACCGAATTAATATCGAGATCGAAAGGAATTGGAGCATCGAATTCAAGCAAAACAAAGTCGCCTTGCCACTACAAGTATCCACACGAACAATTTTCTTCAATCGTCGCACGATGGAAGAGGAGGAGGAATCAGGGGTGCTAGCCGCCATTCGTGATTTTGGATCTAGGGTTTTCTCGAAAAATTAGGTCAAAGAATAGCATACGCGTATATTAATAAAAGAGGTAGAATTACCCTTTTAATAAACGTGTGTACCATAAAACAAGGAACAATTCCTTGTACCATTTCAAATGAAATATCAACGGTTTATATTTCATTTTACCCTAAAACAAAACCAGTATTCCCCTTACATTGTTCTAAGTGTGTGACCCTATAGGTTATTACAACGTTGGCAATGATCTTAAATCCTATTTAAAATCATAAACAGTGATTGGCATCTAGCAATACGTCGTTGCTACCCAAGTTATAATAAGATCAAGGATTCGATACTACCTTTCTGTGACCAGTGTATCAATGTAATATAATCCTTTTAACCAATATATCCAGGATCAAACTAGAGGCATGGATCGTATCATCCTCATTATAATTTAATCCGTTTTTCTTGATCGATGAGTAGACTGTTTAAAACAAATCAATATTTGAGCACGGCCATGCATTTCACAGTCTCACTCAATCAAGAGGCCCATGGATATCTCTACGAATATATCGTAGGGTTAAATTCCATCTAGATCATTCATAATTTTCATTCGACTCGAAATGTATCCAATAATCACCGTTATCGTTACTCTGTTACAAAATAACTTTTGATGATATCAAAACACAAATATCCTCGAATAAAATTATAATGATTTCAGGTCTGAGGACCATTACACCACTGTCACTATGAGAATAACTTATGATACTTCAATTATATTCCATGGAGTTATCTCACGGTGGGTCAGCCCAATACGCTATTCTTCAATACGTATTTATATCTTGACTTTAATATCACGTATATTAATGATCAATGAGATGTGATCATCAGTCAATCAATATACTAGTCTTAACGCTCTATTGTTGTCCTATATAAACAATAAAACTCGACTAGGGACATTTAAGAATTATAATACTTATCACATTATATAATCTCAAGTTCAGTCTTACTCGAACTATATAATTCCGTATTATTATTCTAAGGACTTCTATATATTATTATTTATATTACGCAGTAAATACAATATAATAGAATAATATTTTATTCCAAATAAAATAATAACATCAACAGTGTTATCAATCTCATCAAATGGATTGCCTCTAGGGCATAAACTCTAACAATACGGATGCATGTAGTACCGGACTAGGTGTTGTATTGATGCAAGGAGGTAGGGTTGTAGCTTATGCAAGTCGACAGCTGAAACCGCACGAGAAAAGATACCCTACCCATGACTTGGAATTAACAGCGATCGTGTTCGCATTGAAGATGTGGAGACATTATCTCTTGGGAGAAAGATTTGAGTTGTTTACCGATCATAAATCGTTAAAGTATCTCCTCTCAGAAGGGTCTAAATCTCCGACAGCAAAGATGGTTAGAATTCTTAGCTTCCTATGATTTCGACATCGCATATACACCGGGAAAGGGCAATGCGGTGACCGATGCATTGAGTAGAAGACATGCCAGTTTAGGGGCTATGTTTCTAGAATGGAAGCAACTGGAGTACATCGCTAGGTATGATTTCAGACCATAGTGCGAATTGGATCCAGAAATGTTAGCAAGTTTGATGATCAGATACACTTTGATTGAGCGGATTGGTTCCAGTCAGAGGGATGATCCTAACCTATTGGAAATCATCTCAAAGTTAGAGATGGAAATCGCTGGAGGGATGAACAAGTATGGGCTTGATCGAGATGGATGGCTTAGAAAGAATGGAGGACTAGTTGTACCCAATGTCAATGGATTGAGAGATGAAGTGCTTAGAGAATGTCATCACTCATAACTGACTATACACCCCGGTGGTAACAAGATGTATCGAGACACGAAGCAGACCTACTACTGGGAAG
Source organism: Allium sativum (assembly GCA_030737875.1). Classification (NCBI taxonomy): domain Eukaryota; kingdom Viridiplantae; phylum Streptophyta; class Magnoliopsida; order Asparagales; family Amaryllidaceae; genus Allium; species Allium sativum. The sequence goes on from JASFAX010000053.1 coordinate 1,122,613, forward strand.
GGATGAAAAGAGATGTTGGGAAGTTTATATCCAAATGTATGAATTGCCAGCTAGTTAAAGCTGAGAAAAAGAAGCCTAGTGGTTTGTTGCAACCATTAGAAGTTCCAGAATGGAAATGGGAACAAGTCTCAATGGATTTCATTGATGGGCTACCAAGAACTAGGTCGGGCCATGATAGCATTTGGGTGATTGTGGACCGATTGACTAAGAGTGCAAGGTTTATACCCATCAAGTCAAACAGTACAGCAACTAAGTTAGCTGAACTATATGTAAAGTGGGTAGTGAGATTTCATGGAGTACACATAGGCATTATGAGTGACCGAGATTGTTCACTAGTGGATTTTGGAAGAGCTTACAAGAGGCGTTAGGATCAGAATTACATCTCAGTACCGCGTATCATCCTCAAACCGACGGTCAAACAGAGAGGGTGAATCGTATATTAGAAGACCTCTTGAGAGCCTGTGTATTGGATTTTGATGGATCATGGGATGACCATTTGCATCTAGTAGAGTTTGCATATAATAATAGTTATCAATCCAGTATTGGTATGGCTCCATTTGAAGCTTTGTATGGAAGACCGTGTAACTCACCGTCATGTTGGTTAGAAACTGGTGAGAAGTTTGTGTTTGGACCAGATGTGATAAGAGAAACTTCAGCTAAGATTAAGGTTATCCAACAGTGAATGAAGGCTGCCCAAGATAGGCAGAAGAGTTATGCTGATAAGAGGAGAAGAGAATTAAAGTTCTTCATTGGCGACTTAGTGTTTGTCAAGATTTCTCTGTTGAAGAGCGTGATACGATTTGGTAGGAGAGGCACCAAGATTTGTTGGTCCATTCCCAGTTCTTGAGCAAATTGGGATTTTGGCATATAAAGTTGAATTACCAGAGAAGGGCAGGAGTTTACAACGTATTTCTTGTTTCCCAGTTAAGAAAGTTCGTACACGACCCAGATGTGACTATTTCACCTGATCAGTTGGATGATATCGAAGTTGAACCCGAGGCGGTTGGGAACAGCAGGCCTATGCGTATTGTTGGGAAGGATACGAAGCAGCTTCGAAGGAAGGCGGTGAAATTAGTCAAAGTTCAGTGGGCGAGAATGACTGTACTTGGGAGACAGAGGAGAGCATTAAGAAGACGTATCCAGAACTCTTTGCCTGGTAAGATTTCAGTTTCGATTTAGTCTTTTCGCATGCTAGGATGGGTTCGTTTTATTTGTTTTTCATATGTGATTGTTGAGTATAGCTGGTAGACATGCGGGATCCTTTGTATGTGTTGAGTTAAGAAATTTCGGGGACGAAATTTCTTAAGGGGGGAGAATGTAACGACCCGCATTCTACGCATCGAAGGATCGTATAATATTTATTTCTTTCACATGCGAAGTCGTATGGTCATGTAACTTTGGGAGACGACTATTGGGGTCATTTTCCGTATTCAAAATTTCTCCCGATTTTTAAATGACCGTTTTGCCCCTAGTTGATCTTGTTTTAGCCATAACTTTTGACTAGAAAGGAATTTTGACCTAAAATCACTTCCATTGGATCCGGATGATGGTTTACAATTACGTAGAGTGGTCACATTAGCCAAACGGACTCACCGTTTGGGAGATATGGCTGAAACAAGTTTCAGATGGTAAAAAACCGCTTAATTGGGCTTAACCGGGTGATTAACAGCTAGGCCCAAAGGGGAATTTCGGGATTAGGAGTTTAAAAGGGCTGTTAGGGTTTATAGAATACCTTTTCCTCATTTTTCAGTCGTCACTATTCATTCCTCTCAACCTAGCCATGGCCTCCAACATCTTAAACACCTTCTAATCACCGTTTAGTCAAGTATTGGCCTAATCTACATCAAATTGAGGTGGATTAGGAAAGAGATTGAGACAGCGATGTTGTGTTGCCTTGGGAACAGCGCCAAAACAGAGAATTATTTCATATCTAAAGTTTATTTGGGGCAAAGGTGAGTGATTAGCATTGTTTTGACACTAGTTACAGTTAATTAGGGTGATTAGTGTTAATTGGTGAATTCATGCATAAATAAATTCTGGAAAAATATATATAAATTCTGAAATCTTGTTTTATATTTTTGTTAGAAATTTGGGTTGATTTGGTTAAGTTTTGTTAATCCTATGATTAGTTTTGCTTAAACATGCTTAAGGGAAAATATAGGATTTTGACTATGTTTGATCCGTTTTAACTTATCAAATTGTTGTTTTGGTGTTTAGGTCATTTCTATATGTTGCTATGATTGTATGGTATGCTTTGTGATTGATTAGAATAGTTAGATTAGTCGAAAACGCCGTCGAATGGCGTGAAACAGGTTGCTGGAAGTTGCAGGGAAACTGTGCAGGAAATCGTATCGGATCACACCCCCGAACCGACCAGATCGTGACAACCACCCACGAGCCGCTCCTCTGAACTACTGCGCCATGAGCTAGTGCATCGATCCCGTACGGCTTGGAGATCCCGATCCGACCAGGAGTCCCGACCCGATCAGCACACAACGATCCGAGCTGGTGAGGAAGGCCCGACCCGATCCGGAGCTCTCCACGATCCGAACCGCTTGGAGATGTGGACCCCGACCCGAACTGCTGGAGGAAGGACTCCACGACTCGATCCGATGTAGGTGGATCGAAACGATCCGAAGGAGGAGGATGACCACGAACCGAACTCGGGAGTTCTTAACGCGAGGTATGGGTTGCGAACCAAATGAAGACTGATCCGGAGGAGAAGACCAAAAACCCGAGACGTAAAGGTAGTCCAAGAGGGAAGTTTGTACTCAGGATCCAGTTGGGAACCAACGAGTTAACTTCATGATTGGACTTTGCTGCGGGACATGCGCTAAGGGGTTGTCGATGTCTGTAACTTTGGATCACTAACGGGGTACATGAACAGATTCAGGGCCACAGTGGCCTAGGTACGACTAAAGAGCTATAGACCAATGAAGTGGGGTCATTTGTAAAGATTTGGTCATGACTCCATGGGGTAAGCTTGGTAGTAGCAGTAGTTGTACAAGTCGAACTCTACTTCGATGGGTCTAGTGATTGACAGTGGTGGAAATCATATGCTTTACGCACTGAGTGAGAGATGTGAGTATGGTTGCTTTGTTTGATTGTTTGCCTTCATTATGACATGCACACCCCCTTCCCCGTTATCTTTATACCATGTTTAGTGGCACCTTAGAGTATTGTACGGTATATAGTGCTAACTCTTTGGTTGCAGGTCTAGGTTCAGGCATGGTTTAATATACCTGTTATTGTTCTGTTTTGCTGCTTATTGCTCATACCAGACTTTTTGTCTGACCCAGAGTTTTATGTCTCTCCTTATTACTCTGGGTGCTCTCACGAGCAGACTAGAGATAGATTAGTTGGTTATGCACGATTAGTTGTGCCAGAGACGAGCAAGAGGCTTCCACGTATGATATATATAAATATTCTCCCTGTGTTGCTGCGGTCACTACTTTCGGCATTAGTGGTGTACCTTTCTTTCATTCGTTTAGAGACAGTATTTTGGAAAGTTGTAATAAGCTGTATTTGGATTTCCGCTACTGTGATGATGATGTTGTGTTGGTTTTAATTATCAGCTTATGCACTGTCTCGCCTGTTTTATGTCAAGTATATTATTATTATATTTTGTTCCATGCGCTGTGAGACATTCTACAGGTTTTCGATTAGTTCATTCTCTTCTTTCCTTTCTTTGGCGACCGTTCCGTGCTAGTCGGGCATGTGTACAACGCACTTTCGGAGGAAATGTCGGCTGGTGCGGGGCGAGCCGTCACACTAACACGTTTCCTCTGCCAACTCTACCCCTCTTCTTTGCTTTTAATAGCCGACCCCAATTCATTTTTCCTAGAATTAACTTTTTGCCAATATCTTACTTTCACCAAAAACTTATTAATGTCCTTCACTCGAAAATTAAATCCCCAAATCGAAGAGCAGCCTCGCATTATCACTGATCGCCTTCCGCCCCACTTACCGTCACTCCTCAAAATGGCCACTCCATCGTCCTCCTCATCGCTTCCTCCACCATCGAAAACCTAGCGCGCCTGAAACCCACGCAATAGTAGCAGCTGCCACCGAGGTTCGCTTCTCCCTTTTATCTTCGAACAACCCTTCGCCTCTTTCTCAAACGCGCAAGTTGTCCATTGCCTGCAACTGGATTCATTCGAACCCCATCAGAAGCTCTGCACTTCCACCTCACATCAATGGCTTAGCCATACCGCCGCTCTCACCTTCACCCAATGCGAGAAGCCATCACCTTTGCCTCCGTACACCATGACCAGTGGTAAGTTTTCTTACGATTAAACCTTTTTCAAGTCCGCTACTTCGGCTTCACCAAGTATGATTTGTTAGGGCCTGTTGTTTCTATCATCTTGTTGGCTTTTTTTGGTTCAAAGTTGTTACTAGTTTTCATACTCCTTATAAGAAGAAAACCTACGTTATAATATATATTTGAAAAATGAACACTCCATGTGTTTTCTACATTTTATTTGCATGAATACCTTGTGATATTTGAACCTTCCACCCTACTGTCATTGTTATCTTTATTGTCCTTGTGACTTTAGAACCCATCATTTTTCCTGCTTCATGTGTATTGCGCGCAAGGACTTCTAGTATTGATTGCCTTTTCGAACCACCACTCTCTTTGGTTTGGGGTAGAATGATTTTCTCTTTTGAACCAATGCACATGACGGGTTGCATCGTTAATTATTGATGGTTGGTAGTAGGACCTTGCATACTTTATTATTGGTCTTTTGCATCTCTTTTATCATGCTTCTCACTGGTTTTGTTACCAGGCTCACGCCTCACACATTTCTACCTCGCTTGATGTTGACTATATTTCGGTAGTATGCTGATCATTGTGATACTCGAATTATTATAATAACTTGTTAAGGTTAAACAAATTGTATTTACATGTTTATTTCGAAGTGAATGACTCGAAATAAGTTTAATCTTAACTCGGATGTTTTGTGTTTTTTGCATTGAACGCTCGGGTCAGGCCCCAAATGTTTCAAATTTAGAGTTTTTAGCTCGCAAAAACTGGAGAGGAACGCGAAGATGCATATGTGCATGCAAGGCTCGACTGAACTATAATTTTTTTTTTGTAAATTAATGTATATATTTTATTTTAAATTTTTTCGCTGTAAAATAAAAATATTGTATTAACTCTGATACTATTTTGTATAAAATTTCCTTTGTGAGCTATTGTTTTCTTTTCTGTGCCTGTGATTTTGTGTGATATTCTGTTTAAACTTGTAAGCTAAATAACGATTCGTCGTTTTGAGCATCTGGAGTTGGTTTAATTACTGATTCAACACGTTAAAAATAGTGGGTCATTACACTAATTGTTATCGACAATGTAACTCTCCGCATGATTGGCATTCAACTGCCCGTAGCTCCGGTCTCAGCACCTCCTGCTCCAGTCTAGCAGTAGCCTGACTAGGAAATCCCACTGCTCTTCGTCCCCACGATATCCAAACTGAGCTTCATGAGGTCCATAGGGAGCAACGTCGACATGCGCATGAGATTGGCTGCATTTCTTCTATACTATGTTCTTGGCGTGGCGTGGTAATGGATCGAGTTCCAACCGTGGAGCCCTACCATCCCTTAGTCTGTGGGCGGGGTTAGCCTGTATCTGGTGTGTGTTTTGTATCTTGTATCGTGTGTTTCCCTATCCAACATTTTATCTTTGTGGTTGTAGTAAGCATTGTAATTATGGTATTGACTTTGAAACCACATGACGAATAATGAGATTCTGTGTTTAAAATATTTTGTGTTATTCACGCTTGTCTATTTGTAATGGAATCACATTTTCTTATCTAACTAACAGTTATCTTAGAGTTGGAAAATATATATTTCTGTGTTGGGTAAATTTTAGAAAATGACAGGTTTTCGCGTTGTTTCATCACAGGTATATTTATTATTTGTCGTGTGTTCCTTTTGAGCTAAAATTTATTTTTGGGCTTGCTGGTGTGGTTTCTGTTATCGTGCTTTTGAGTGACCAACTTCCTCGACGTCAACATGTGACTTGAATCGTTTAAGTTTCTACGAAAAATATTTTAAAACCTTTTTGCAAATGCTGTTTGAAACAAATCTCTTTCCTTTTCAAAACCTTATATTTTAAATCCAATTTATGCAAAAATGTGGATCTTGGTATGATAGTTTACATATATTTAAACATTTGTTTTGTGATGGTTTAAATATAGTAAAGCGCACGTTATCAAAATTTTAGTTTTTATGCAAATCCAATGTGGGAAGTAAAGCAATATAAAAAGGAATTTATTAAACATTTCATGAAAATTTTAAAGCGGAAATTTATTTGAATGAGAAAATTTTGAATTCTGGTCACATGAAAGGCATAAGGAAGATTTTTGGATGGTTTGTTTGTAGTTTGAGCGGTGCATTAGAAACGACAATGTGTTAAAAACGTTAATAATAATGAGGGAAATGCTATTTTAGCCATGAAAACGTTGTTTTCGTACCTTTTATATGATGCGCAAGAGTTATTGATTATCCCATTTTATGTTCTAGAGCTTGTGTCAAGCCTCCTTTGCAGTTTACAAATGGAAAATTTTCGAGTATTTTGGGGCTATTGAGGTAAAATTCCACTATAGGACAGGAATTGGAACATTTATAAGCGGAAAGGACGTGGAATTTCTCCGCTTTGGTTTCCTTTTCCACGGATTAGGAGAAATTAAAAGGAAGTGATTAGATGCGTTGACACATTGGATGGTAAGATTTGGATGCAAAATGGTTGCCCCATGCTTCTATTTGTGGTTGTGTGAGGGTTTTGGATGAAAAAGGGTTTTCAAAAATTTCATTCATATAGAACTACCAGTATATTTTAGGATGTTTGCATCATGTTTTCAAAAGTATTTTCAAAATAAAGTGCATACATATAGAAGGATCTGATTTAGAATCACTATGCATACATGTTTTGTGGTAGCGATGCATTATGTACACTGTGCACATGCGCACTTGGTTGCAAAATGGACATACACAAATTGGTTGTGTTGGATGGAATAAGTAAGTGTTAATATTTCGGAACGAGACCACTTTTAAGAAGGGGAGAATGCAACAACACAAAATTTTAGTAATAAATAAATTAGTTACTTAATTAGATTTTCAAAATAGGAATTTTCACAAGTTATGGGTTGTGACCATGAAACTTGCACCGTTGTGTTTGTTACAGAGTTTTGGTTAACTTTCATGTTTGGAACTTCGCAAATGGAGTCCGTATGAAAAAGTTACGGACGAAATACAAAACGGATGGAAAATAAATCAAAAGAATCTTTGAATTAATATATACCATTAATAACCAAGTCTTACTAGGAAAATCGACCTAGAGCGGTCGACCCCTCTGGTCTAAAACACATAGTTTATAGGGTATATATATATATATATATATAATTTATAAATGGACGGATCTGTATTAAAGTTAATCTAACGGTCTAAGGCCATTCAAATCCCTACAAATAAAGGGTTAGACCTCATTCTTTTGCACACAATTCTGAAAACAGTAGCAAAGCTTCGCCATTTCCCTCTTCTTCCAAAATCTCTTTTAAATCAAATCTAGACCTATACATTATTAAATAAACATAGATTTGAGATGATTGAAATCAGATTCTTATGCAAAAGAGATGGTGCTACGAGTAGGCGTTCTTCCAATCACATTTCCTCCTTCTTTCATATTTCTTGTAGATCTACAAGTCTAAAAGAATCTCCTTTTTGGAATAATTGTAGATCTGTAAGATTTAGGAATTGTAGGCCTGTTCAGATTCAGATAGGATAGCTTTTTGGTGAGTGGAAAATTATATGCCTAAAAGTTTATTAGATTTGTTTATTGTTTTTGTCAAATCTAAAATAATAGGTTATGGTTTGAATATTGAGTTTGTAGGCCTTTTTGGTTAATTTAGTTATATTTTGTTCATAGATTTGTTTGTGGTTACTGTAAATATTTTGGATCTGGAAATCGTTCCCTAAATCATTGCTAGAACTGTAGTAATTATTCCAGATTCTTAGATTTTGTGTTGATTGTGGTTTATGTAAATTTTGATTAAAAAGATATGTCTATTTAGGTTTGATGTTGTTTGTTTTTGACTTGGTTATTGTAAATATGCCCTTTTTGTTCTTTTTTTGGAATCAACAAGAAATGTGTATAAATCAAATAGGAAGGGATGTGTAAATTCACATATATTTGTACGTAATTTATAACAGCCATCCCAAAGATGTACTTACTACACATTTCTTGTGATTTGAAATATGCCTATTCCTCTGTTAACTATTTTGGGAAAATATTTACAATAACTACAATTATTAACGTTTTTATAATATTTTTAATCTTAAACAATATTAAACATAAAAAGGTTTATTTTAGTCATTAGTTTAGGACAAAACATAAAATGGCTAATAATAATAAATAAAACTTACTAACTATGGTAATTGCACTTAAATAAATATATAATAACCTTATTCGTCCAAATCTACATAATTAACGTTAAAATATTATATTATAATAAATGTTTGTTGACATTGTTGTGTGTTTGAATAGTTTTTGTTTTATGGAATACATATATGGAATTATAACCCATATTAAATGGAAATGATTGATATGACGGCTATAGCAGTAAATACAATTGATTTTCTATAAATGAATAAACAGTCATAAGTTATGTAATAAACATTATAACCATAATTGATTTAGCAAAATGAATTTGATAGGATGAGCATGCCTATATGGTTACAATTTGAATTGTGTTAGGAATATGAATTATAGCTCTGATTAGGGAAGTAAATAAATAATACCTATAAATAAATATATACATGCAAATAAGAACTGAATCAAATTAAAGTAATATAGAAAAGTTTAAGAAGTTACGATGAATAGATTAGAATTTAAAATGGGACTGATATAAGAAGGACATTTAATGCCTTAGGAAAATGTGACCGTTATGTTCATAAAACAACATTAATGCTAATTATTGGTAATAAATGACATTTACTGGGATAATTAATGCCTTAGAAAATATGACCGTTAGAGTCATAATTGGTAGGAGCTCTAATTAATAATAGTAAATGGAAATCAAATAGGGATCGATGGGTAGTGATTGTCGTAGTAAGTACTAAGTCCAATAAGGAAATTAATAAACAAATATCCTAGATTAGGAAGTTGTAGGTTTTCCTTATTTATTTATAGTTAGCCAAGAATTAATATAATTAAGAGCAAGAATTGGACTTAGTATGTTAACGATGCAAGGTCAGTTTCCTTATTCAATAGAAGTTTGCACTTTCCAGTAGTTGAATATATATACAACTTATGTGAGATATCATTAACCATAGGAACCCGTGACGGTTGTTAATTGCGTAACGACGATTATTTCCTAAAATAAGGTTTTTCTCAAGTGTGAGGTATTAGGTGGTTATAGGACCTGCCTCCAGTCCCAAAAGAGGAAACCTTAAAAGGAAATAATATACATGTGTAAGCCTGCTTCGGGATAGAGGTATTAAGTAGTTAGATCCAGGGTATTAAGTGATCACGTAGCTCACCTCCACATAATCAAGAATTGCTAAATGGTTGTTGGATACAAGATAGGTAATCCTTACTAAGGTCTGCTTCCTCTAGGTATTAAGTGACTGGGTCCATGGTCCGCTTTGGGATTATGTATTAAATGTCTGCCATGGAGGTACCATAGGTTTGCCTATCGTGCGAGAAGTATTATGTGGCTATGGGATTATCTAATAAGGTCAGCTAGATAGTAACATAGGGGTCCGCTAGGAGAGTCTTAAATTGTGTCGCGCTTCCACCTAAACTTGGCATTAAGTGACTGCTTACTATCTCTCGCCTTATGCGAGGAATGTGTTTGCGCGAATGGCAGTTGCCTTAGATTAGTAGGACTTGTAGCTAGTGTCATCTAACTTATATTAGTGTGGGGTAAACCACCGGGTAATAAGTGGCTAATGGGCCTACATTGGGTCTTAAGTGATCGAAAGGATCCACCCTTACTAATCATGGGTAGTGAGGTCTTAAGTGGCTATATAGAAATAATTAACCTCCTTATGGTATATTGAGTAGTTGAGTGCATACCTCTTAGTTTTAGTAATTTTCGAGCGGTGGTTCAAAGGCTTTATAATTATGTGTAAATAACTATCTCAGTATTGCTATATCATTGTGTTTGGGAAACTACCTTGGGAATGGTAGTTTGTCGTCCTATGTATACCCTCTCAAGTTTAGGTTAGAATTACTAGCCTTATTAGATATATGTTTTGGTTCTAACCAAACAAGATATATTTGTGTATTGTAGACAGTTTTGTACATTTTATACTTACCAGGACTTGTTGTTTTGACCCCCCTTCTCATAACAACTTTCAGGTTCAAATCAGGGAAGACAGGTCTTAGCAGGTGTCCAGTTTGGTTTTTTGGTTCACATTCCCAATTGCTCAATATATATGTAGCGACATGCTTTAAGGTAGTCATCTTAATCGATATTAGTTATCTTATATGTTTCTGCTGTGAGTTAGTTCTATTTTATTCTGATTATGCTCATTCTCATTATTTGTAGGTACAAGATTTATACCCCTATTCTTGGATGTATTTGAGTTTCGATTTTTGTTGCAATTCGGGCTCAGAAAAGTGTGGTGTGTTACACCCTTCATGTTGGTTTGAGGTGGGCGAAAAACTGATTCTTGGACCAGATATGATTAGAGAAACTTCTGAAAAGATAGAGATCATTCAACAGAGAATGAAACTTGTCCAGGATTGGCAAAAGAGTTACACTGACAATAGGCGTAGGGATTTGGAATTTTCCGTTGGCGATTTGGTATTTGTTAGAATTTCTCCATTGAGGAGTGTGATCCAGTTTGGTAATAAAGGAAAGTTAGCACACAATTTACTTGGACCTTTTCTAATCCTTGAGCGAATAGGAAACTAGGCATACAGGGTTGAGTTACCTCAGAGATGGACAGGGTACATAATGTGTTTCATGTCTCACACTTGAGAAAGTTTATGCATGATTCCAATGTAACTGTATAACCAGATCAGTTGGATGATATCTAGGTGGAACCAGAAGTCGCTAGACCCCGTAAACCGGTTTGTATCGATACGAAGTAGCTTAAGAGGAGGGTAGTGAACTTTGTCAAATTTCAATGGGGTGAAAGCAAAGGCGATTGTACTTGGTAAACCGAGAAAAGCATGAAGGCGACATACCCAGAACTCTTTACTTGGTATGATTCTTATATTGCCTTTAACTTCGATTTCAATATCGTCAACTTTCTTGTCTAGGATTTTGTATGCTAGGATAAGTTTTCAAATGTTTTTTTCAATATGTGTTGATTGCTTTTGAATGATTGGTCGACATGCAGAACCATCTTGGTAGTTACTTAAAGAACTCAGGGGGCAAAAAAATTTAGGGGTCAAAGAATGTAACAACCTGCATTCTACGTATCGGAGATCATAAAATATTTATATTATTTTCATATGAGTTCGTATAATTGCATAATTATGGAAAATGATTATCAGGGTCATTTTCTATCTTCACCATCTTTTCAGATTTCAATGTGATTGTTTTGCCCTTAGCGAATCTTGTTTTGACATAACTTTTGATTGATAAGTGATACAGGGTTGAGACCACTTCCATGGGATTCAGATGATAGTTTCCCATCCCGTAGAGTGATGACATTAAGAAAACGAACTTACCGTTAGGGAGAAAAAGATGAAATAAGTTTTGGAGGGTATTACGTAGCTTAATTGGGTTGAAATGTGTTGTTAGGGTGGAGACCAATACTCATTTCGGTATTTGGAGGGAGCTGAGTAGGTTAAGTAAATTGTTATTTTTCACTTTCCCAACTCCCAATAAAGGTCTTATTCATCTCTAATGGCCTCCAACTTCTAAACTACCCCCAAATCCATACTTTAATTAGCCCTAACTAAAGGTTAGCAAAGGACCTATCATTTCAACAAATGAACTTTGGATCTACTTACTTGCATTGGAATCCAAGCCTAATCAACATTAATTTTAGATATGTCATCTTTGGGGGCATTTAAAATGAGTGATTAGCTTCATTACTCACTAATTAGGATTAACTAGTTTTAAATCTCTTTTCAAAATAATGGAAAAATACTTATAAATCATAGTTTAATGTGCACTGTCATTTGTCACATATATGAATTTGGGTTGGTTTGGATGAGGTTTGTTAATCTCGTAAATTAGGGAAGGCAAAAGAACAATGCTTCCATAGCCCTCATTTGGTTGTTTTATGATGTATATTGGTTTAGAAGTTGTTTGTATATGTTTTGTAAGCTTGCAAGTTGTCCAGGAACCTTAGAATGGATGAAAATACTATCGAATGGTGAAAAAGAATTGATGTTAGTTGCTTCAAAAATGCTTCAGGTCTCGGGTCAACCAAGTGGGCTCGACCATACCGACTCGGGCTATTTTTCACTAGAATTACACCAAAATTTGTAGGAACAACAAGGAAGGTCCCAAGAAAGCATAGTTAAAGTTTCAAGTAGAACGGAGTTGAGATAAGTGAGTTATGGGAGAAATAAATTGGACTCAAAGGAGGTTGGGTTCATGAAGAAGGCATGCAGGGAATCGAAGGGGATTCAGGTCGATTCATTCAACCCGAATGAACATGGGGTCCGCGTCGACCTGGTGCTATAAATGGGTGGATGGTGGCATGTAGGGGTCAGTGTTCGGGAGACTCCTCGGGAGCTGGAGCAAGGATCTTATTGTAACTACTTTGCATATTGGAGAGCAATTCTTATTGACTAATATAAACCCTAGATGCGAGGAGGGTTAATGGGAAGTCGCTACGTAGGGTCCAAATGGGAACCATTGTAATAAATTCTAATTGAGCTTGGTTGCAGGTGCGTACGCTAAGGGAATGTCGATATGTAAGGTCGGTCTTGGGTACCGGGAGCTAGTGATAGTTCATGAGCCGTTGGAATAGTGTGAGTTCCTCTTTTCTCCAGGTGTGGAGATTTAGTGGCACATAGGACAGGTGCGAGTCCATACCCAAGAGTACAGAGGCGATCAAGAAACGTTGTATGTCCAAGCATTGAATGAGCGCTGTGAGGTTGCATGTTATGCTTGAATGTTTGCTCTTGTTTTGACATGCACATCATTTAGTAAAATCTCAGTGATATGATTGCCTTCGAATGGTAGTACACTAATGTTATGTGCTAACTCTTTGGATATAGGTACAGGTCAGGTAGGATTCTTTATAACTGGATTGTATATGTAGTAGTTTTGATGATTATTGCTCACACCAGACATTGTCTAACTCAGGGTTATAGCTTTGCTTCTTATTATTCTGGGTGCTCTTAAATGAGCAGACTAGAGGTACATTGATGTGCTCGAGTAGTTGGCTGGAGATGAGCAGGGGACTCCCATGTATTATACACACACACACTCTCTCTATATCCATGTCTATTTATGTGATCACTACTTTAGGAATTAGTGGTATTGTCGAGTGTAGATATTTTATTTTGAAGATGTATTTGTATTTAATCACTTAACATTTATGTTGTAATAAGTCTAGTACTCTGATTATTATGGTTATTTACAGCTTGTATTGTCTCGCCTGTTTTATACCAGTTATGTTTATATTATGCTTTATATCATGCGTTGTGAGATATATGACAGGTTTTGGGATGATCATTCTATCTTTTTCATTCTTTCCTTGATGATCGTACCGTATTTGCCGAACACTGTCACAACGCTTAATTGGGCGTTAACTAGTACATCGCGGTCATCACATCGGTAATTGGATCAATTTGTCCTTACACGAGAGGTGAAAACCAAAAGACAATCCAATGCTAAGATTTTGTGTTGTCCAATTCATGTCAATTTTTGTGCTTAAGTAAACTTTCCCTTTTTTAATTCTTATAATTAATGAATTTGGAATTTTTAGATTATATTCTTTATGTCATGCTTAAAACGCAGGAATGATCTTCCTAAAGTTAGCAAATAACTTTTTCGTTGTAAACTTGTTTGAATAGTGAAATAGATAACAACAATAAATTTTATACAACTTATTTGATTTTGAATAATTCAGACTTATGTTGAATAGCATGGAGGATAAATTTATATATTTTGAGATATGACACTAATGGGAAAAGAGACATGGAAAATGATCTCACATATTCAACATTTCACAATGATTGAATTAGTATTGCCCACTGTTTCAGATCTCGAAAATATCGCCCTAGATCTTGTATGAGATCTTGAGCTCCTTTTGAAACGAAATAGCAAATGTCACTGTAAATCTCCTTTCGAAAATATCGCTTGAGATATTGCAATATCAAACGATACATCGATCTAGATGAAATATTGGAATATCGACCAAGACCATGGTTTTTCTTGTTAAAAATTAAATTCATGTTTGAACTAGAACTATAATTATAAAACTCAAATATAGCTACGATAATCTCCTGCTATTTAACATTTTGCATGTTAAATGACCATGTGGTTTGTTAATATATACTCTACAATGTTTATGGTTTTCATCATCTTTTTTTACCTATATGCTACCCATGAAATTTTGTATTTTATGTTTTACTTATGCTGAATTTTTTAATGTTTCGGACCTTTTTTATGTTTAATGTCTAACAATAATTCATGTTCATGGATCACATGTTGTAATCACTAATCTATTTGCATTGTGTTATATTTCTACTATAAGCATATTACAATTTAGAGTATGAATGATCTACTGTAAAATAAGAACAAATGAAATGATTTACAATTTGAGTTTAAGTTACTATGTTTATAATAGCTTTTATAAAAATCATTGTGTAAGATTATTATTTTTTAACATATGATGTATCCTGAGATTGTGTGGATATGAACTTTCAGACCCGAATGGAAATCCAAGAGATGAACCCCCGAGTTAGGCTCTTCTCATTCGAGATCTCCCCAGATAGGAGATCAAGTCTCTAAAATTCCAGAGACGAAATGCGAAAGATATCCAAGATTTAAAACCTTGATATTATCACAAATAAATTTTTGATATCCTAAATTTCGGCAAGTTTTAGCACAACAAATTCACCAACCATTATTATCTTATGAAGATGTTCAATTAATGCTGTAGATAACAACAATTTGGCTTATCTTAATTCGAATAATTTAAATAAGTAATAGTAGTATAAATGAAATAACCAACACACCTTAATATTCCATATAAAGGTCGTATTAAGGAATGTAGAACGTTGTAGGTATAAACAAACTAATCATAGAGGCTAAGATTCAAAAGATATAAAACAGAAACATTTTTTTTACAATTGCATATTATTCCAAAACAAATACTTTACACAAAATAAGTTTTAATACAAAATATATGTCTTATATAGTCCCAGCTCAAAATCAGAGTATACAATAGAACATTTTCCCTCTCGAATTTGTACATGACAAACAATCTATCATAAAATTAAGTACACCAAATAGAAAGAAAATAGTACATCTTAATCCTCCCAAGCTACTAGTATCAGTCAATCCCAGCCCTGTGAGCCTACCGGAGGAAGGAAAAAGAAAGAAAAAATAGTCAGTTAGACATAAAGTTTGGTGAGTGATGTAATTACTAGCATGATTGAGTAATAAAGGAACTCAATAATAGTTCTAGTGTCAGATAAGGTAAATGTCTGTGTACTACTACAAAAGGTATACATACTAAAAGAATGTACAAGGAAATATACTTGAACTGTAGGAGTAAATATTTGTTGGATTGTTTATCCAGTTCGAGTGGTTTTGATTACTTGCACTTTCTCAATTTTGAACTTAACCAACACGAATAAAATAATTTCCTAGTAATACTCAGATCAGCTTCCGCCCTACCATCAAACTATTATGGTAGTCCCTTACACTGAATCAACCCTGCCCTGATGTGAACTAGATTCTTTCCTTAACTTCACTCGTCCGTGGACATGCCTTCACATGGACATTTATCTAGTGCTAGGGTCCACAATGTCTTCTTTACCACTATTGGATGTGTCACACGCTCGACCATCGTTGGTATGCATTGCCTCGAGATCCTTCTTCTAGTTGGCCATTTATCTACCATAATTCGGTAAGCGTGTCTCCTCTTGAGCGTGTCTACCATGATTCAGCATGCATGTCGGATTTTCCACTGGTACAAACTTCTTCAATCAATATCCTAGTTGCACCCTCATCTCAGTCCCCATGACCTAATTTTGTTTATAGTTTATTATCTATCATGATTTGGCCTTCGCCATTGATACAGATCTCCACCATTTATCTTTTAGCCGGTTGTCAACCATAATTCTGCATCTTAGGTTGGTATGGGCTATCACTATTTACTTATTAGTTGGTTATCTACCACAATTCGGCATCTGCTGTTAGTATAGACTATCACTATCTATTTATTAAACTTTATTGGTCACTTAGTTTTCTCATTTAGCTCACGTGTTGTCGGAACGGACCACAATCGGTGTATATTTATTAATTTATGTCATTTATTTTCCCAAATCAGTTCCGTTCTTCAGGAAAAGACAACAGCTAGTACATGTTTATTAAACTTAACCTCAAATTTAAGTTTATGTTAAAAATGGTGGAGATATTTCTTCTTATAATTATTAAACTATAACCTTTATCTTATAATTATTTTTGCAAATAAGCCCAATTTATCCATTATAATTTTTGTTTGTGTCTGTACAATTTCTCATAATATTTCTTCTTGTAAATAAGTTTAATCTTTTCCAATTACAATCCATGTTATAATTTAATTGCAGATCTATATTAATTTGCTTATTTCAGTCCAATCCCTTTTAATTAAAAATCTATATTTTATGTATGCATTTCTGTAAATTTAGTCTCTTATGTTTAATGTACATTTGTACAATTATCTCTTTAATTTTATTTTTCTACGCGTAAGATAAAAGGGATTACATTAGTCGTCAAAATACTAACATTTATAAACGTCGGCATGTTTTAGGCATAAACCACAAATAAGTATAGAAACTATAAAATAATTTATAGATATAAACACATAAAGAGGGAAGAAGACTGAAAGAATACCTTGCAGTACTTGAATAAAATAAAACCTTAAGAAAAAGACTGGAAAATGTTGTAGAAAATAACTTTCAGAGAACACCTACTTATAGAAAACTAATAAAAATTGTAAGAAAACTACAAAAAACTCTATGACTATTATGAATCCTATTTTCTTAAATTACCAAAAGTCTGAATAATTATACACTCACCCGTGGTCCAAAACGTTCATCTATAGCCATTGTAGATTCTACCTCCAAAAGGGTGTATATATATGTGTGTGCATATATAAAAATACTTATTTCAAAAAATCTTTTCCTCTAAATTTTTTAGGTCTGGTCTGTGTCAAAAAAGCGAGCCCAGCATGGAAGAGGTTATGTTGTGAAGAATTAGCTAGGTATATGGGTCTATTTATAGGTTAGCCTAGAGATTCTAGGCCGTTGGATTTTCAAATTAAACCTAGACCAAATATGTCACGTAACCAATAGGAACTTGCCACATCAGCGAAAATTTCAAAACTAGCAAATAGAATTAAGCCACATCAGTATTTAAAAAGAATGAATTATCACGCATCTCGCCAGTACACGACCTGCTCCCAAACATACGGGTGGGTCGACCCAAGTGTCGACCCATAGGTCGACCCACAAGGGGTATGTTGTTGTTATTATTCCTTTTCATTGATTTTTTTTTTCACCATAACTGACATGACCCAAAATCCCCATCTGGCTTAGACCGAGCGAAAACGCGGATTGCGTGAGAACACGACTCATTAGAACACAGAACGAACAAACTTTTCATTGCTATTACAACAATTTACATCAGAGACATAAATATCAGAGTACGAATAAATATTACGCAGTAGAAAAATAATATCATAGATTAAAAATTTACATAGCATCAGATATATAAATGTATAAATATAATGCGCAGCAGGAATACATCAACTAACACAACTGAAAGAGATACAAGGATACAAAGCTTTCTGAATATAGCTCCAGCTTTAAACCATGATCCTATTAAATAGAAATCTGCAAAACTGAAACTACTGACTGCCCGTGTGGAAAATATGGGCACCCAGAGTTAGGCAAAAACAATAAACTCCAGGTCAGTCATGGGACTGGTGTGAGAACTTAAAACAGTTATTAAACTTTTACTTTAAAATAGGGTAAATCACGGGACCACGCCTTATGTCACGGAATGGGTTCACTCCCATGAATACTTTGAAATAAAATAGTTTATAAACAATGCAATGCTTTTCGAAAATGAAGCTATTATAAGACTCAGGTCCCATCACACAATGCAACACAAGCTGGAGGATAGAGTTTTATCTTATAATAGCAAAACATGCTTGATACGCTTTAAAACAAATCACTTTGATATAACTATAAGTGTATAGTGTTAAAAACAGCTTCGAGTATATCAATCATAGACGACATAGGTACCATATATTATGTCTCCATACATAGGTTTACAACCAAAACCGAAAAGTCGCGTATTGGAAATTGGATTCCATCTATGAGTTGAGGCAAGAGGTCTTCCTCACTAGTTTCGAGACACTCTAGAAAATGCCTCAGGACTCAGACATTGGTGAGCCCTTGGATCTTCAGGGCTGGTCCTTTCTTACTTTTGAGGATTGGTTATTCCTAAACAATACGTTTCCCGGTCCCATCGGACCTTCAAAATGGCCAATGTCGACCAATATATCCGAGGCGCCTCTCAATCCATCAACCACATAAGTAAAAATGTATGGGCTCCATACCATGACACCACTTCTAGCTAGAAAGAAATGCATGCACTCCCTGCAGTCACTATCCCGTTTTTGACTCATACCGGGTGTGAGGCTCGTGAATCAACGCTACACATAAAGCTGCGCTATTTAAAGTCATGCTTTGATCATCATCCACAAGACCCTTATTTTCAACAAAAGCCTTGACTATTGCATCTCAGCATGCCACATTGACGATCCATATAATACCATTGATTTCCACCAATATATAACCTCTAAGCTCGTACATCTCAGAGAAGGGTGTTAAGCAAGAGAATAAATTCTTCGCCACCAAGAAGATACATATTTAACAGAGATCAAATATACAAGACAAAATACAATGTCAGACATACAATCCACTTACAAGTCTGCTCTGGGTCTGAACGAAACCGGAGGCACCTTATTCCTCATTCCATATATCTAATACAGGAGAGAGGTCCTCGCATATCCGGTCGATTTCCAAGTACGTCTGGACAATCACCACCTATAACCTTTACTTAGGTGTACTTTCCAAGTGAGACATCACCAATAGCCAAACGATGTGAAGATCTCCGGTCTTCAACCACCATTTCATCATTGACTTTTAATCGTCCTAACAGTTATTCAGAATGGGTTAAACCCGGACTTTTCGAATAACTCGTGTATCATATAATCAAGTGCTGTAAAAACACATCATACACCTCATTCCAATCCAGAATATTCTTTTATTCAAAGATTCCTATTACTCGGCTTCACATTTATATTTTCGTGCCCATCCAAAATCGGACATCAAAATCAACTTCCAATTTTCCTTGAATATTACATTATAAACATATTCTCATTTATTCCGGATTGGAATAAAATTTCTACCAATATCCATATAAATAAATTTATATCGATTACATTCATCATATGCACCCAACAATAGTTGCAAACAAATACCAACATCTAAAATTACATCCAATGCGCATTTTATTTTCATGTGAGCTTCATTCGAATAATTAACGCTTACATAAATCCATCAATCAACCGATTAACCAAAATTTCACACAAGGGAGATGTGTGAGTCAAATATCATCCCAAGACCTGTGTAACACCCCGAATTTTTGAATAATTAGATTAACTAAATTTAAGAATACTTAATTTCAAATGTAGGAATTAAGGGAAATGGGTTGCGTCGTTGCGTTCGTGTCAGAATTCTGCTTGAGATAGCGTCCGAGTTTGCTTAAAACGGACACCATATGATGGAGACATGGACGAACGAAGTTAGGCGGAAAAACCAGAAAAAGAAAAAAAATGCACTGGCGCATTTGGGAAGTGCGCTTGTACAAAAATACACTGGAGCACTTCCCAAGTGCGCCCAGGCCGAGCAGAAAGCCTGCACAGCTTTCTGGTGTGATCAGATCCACACTATGACTCATTGCTGAGTCCTTTCTGACTCCTTGCTAAGTCATTAGAGCTGAGGTGTCACCCTATCCTGACTGAGTGGTTTTGATTAACCCTAAGATCATCCAACGGCTATAATTAAATTGAAATTCTATATAAACATGGGTAGACTCAAACCCTAGAGTCAAATAAAAATTAGATCAATGGCCGTCATACTGTCTCTCCAAAACCTAGTGTAGCCGCGGCCAACTAGAAGCAAAGTAAAGCAACTCAATTCTATTCAAATTAAAGTCTAATCTCAACAACTAAATTGTCTACAACAAGGGAACTCTAATCAATTACAGAATTCAGATCCCAGAACTCAAGAACCTCTTTTTCTGTGAGTTCTAGTCACTTTTAGGTTTAAATAAATAAAAGTGAATTGTGGTAGACTATGATTTGGGTATATGTTGTTATGCAAGTTTATTGTTGTTATGGATCATGAAATTATACAAGTTTATTGTTGTTGTGGATCATGAAATTATACAAAATTATTGTTGTGGTGAATCATGAAATCATGCAAGTAAAATTCATAAACCTATGCAAGTTATTGTGCGATGAATTCATGAACCTATGCTAGTTGTTATGTTATGAATCATGAACCTATGCAAGTCACCTATGCAAGCAGTTGTGTTGTGAACCTATGTGAGTTGTTAATTTTGTTGTTAATTCATGAACCTATGCAAGTTGTTATGTTGAAAATCATGAACCTATGCAAGTTGTTATGTTGCGAAATCATGAATCTATGCAAGTTGTTAATTATGTGGTGAATCATAATTATATGTGAAGTTATCATGTCATTTTCCCTAGTTGTCATGTTTATGCCAAAAATTGTACTGAAACAATCACCTTGTCGTTCCCATTATTTTATTGTTGTGGCGAGGCTACTTTGTAGCCTCGATAACGCCAAAATGCACGTGATTACGCTAGTTAAGAAACGGGGAAAAGGGGGAATTTGTAATAGGCATAGTTTACAAAGTGATTATGTAAATTGGACACATAATTCTAGTAGGGAAATATATAAATAATTACCTATTATGACATAGGTAAAGTTGAGTAAAAATGGTATAATTTGAATATGACCATTTATGGATAGGAAATTCAAATTGTTAATAAAATAGGTATTGACACCTATAAAAAGGAAAGGATTAATTAATTAACTTAATTAATCAAAAGAGGAATGTTTAAGCAATTAAAGTCTGAGAATTTAATTAACACTTATGACACGAGGTTAGGTTACATTAGTGATGGAAGTCTACCCGGACTCGACCGGCATATCCAGCAGCCACTAATGTTGAACCTAATGTGAGAGGTATAAGTGTGTGAATACGACTCGGGCTAAGACACGAGGTTAGACCCAACTGTGGAATAAGACTACTCGGATCCGACCTACATATCCAGCATCCACATGTTGTATGCCTAATGTGGGAGGTCTAGCCCAATATAACCATAATTGGACACGGTGATGAGAAAAGACTACTTAACCTAACTTAATATATGTGGACTGTATGATGATAGACATAAGTTAGGGTTAAGTAAAATGAGTTGGATTGTGGGTGGGTTAAGTACAACTGATGGGTAGGTGGGTAATATTAATATATATAGGCCCACAAACTTAACCATTAAATAAATAGGATTAAATCAGTGGGAGGGTTAAGTCCAACTGAAGGGTAGGTGGGTAATATTAATATATATATAGGCCCACAAACTTAACCGGATAAAAAGAGTTATGTAATTAATGACACCTAATGGTATACATAACCGGGGGAAAATAGTAAAGTTATGTATTGAAGACACCCTTAGGGGTACGCATAACTAATGGGAATAGATAGAGTTATGTATTATAGACACCTATAGGTAAGCATAACCGATAGGTAGATTAAGGGTTATGTATTAAAGACACCTATAGGTACGCATAACTGATTGAGGGCTATGTAATTAAAGACACCTTAGGGTACACATAGTCAGTAGAAAACCTAGTGGGGATACAAGACATAGGGGAGAGCTTGTATCATGTTGTGTGGGACCCATTTCAGTCAGTAACCCGGAGGGGTATTAAAGTAAAGAACTCCGTACTAGGTGGGGAAGGGGCACGCTTACTGATTGATTGTAAGAGATCCAAAACGAGACGGATGGTGTGGGCGGGGCAAACCGACCGGGGACATGTACGTGCATGGGCCGGGCAGAGGGGGACAAGACGACCGTGACACCAATAGGTATAATTGTGCACACCTCGGGTTGTCACTTTAGGGAAGTGATACCCCCTAGTTGTGGGACCAGCACAGGGTATCTACAGAATAGGGAGCCGATCGATTAGGGTAGTGGTTAGGGTATACCCGAACGTATGCCCTAAGTCTACCAATTTATAGTAGGAGGGTAGTGGGTACGACTAGTTGAGATAGGAGCAGGCGACACCTATGAAAGCAGCTAGGAATACACGAAACTACCACCATCGTTATCGTTATTATGGTTAGTAGAAGGGATCATCCCATCTTGATTTTACTAGTATAAGTGCAGAGTAGTTTGTAGTGAAGCATACATCTTACCTTATTTGTCCTGTCATACCGGCCATCAATACTGTGAATCTTCTTATCCACTTTGTATGCCTGTCATGATTACCTTTATTTATTTGCTGGCTAAAAGTTACTGGACTCACTTGACGTATGTTTGACCTAGTTTGTTTCGCCTCTTTTCTTCCGTTTCCCCCCAGGTTATCAGGGAGGAAACACCCAGGTTTAGTCAGGATTTGGATATCATCTTCTAGGAGCTACTTCTGAATTATGGCTCGAGTCTCTGTCTCTTATATGGCTTGCTCTTTAATATGGGGAATGATGTTTTTCTTTTAAATACCTATGTACACTGATAATGTAAGACAGAAGTGTTTTGTAGTAATGATTTATGACTCATGGTATTATGTAACAAAGTATTTTGGTGATTTAATAAAGTTGTTTATTTTCCGCTGCAAAATTTTTATATCTGTCTTGTGATATTCTGTGTCTGTTTACCTAAAACGCTCTACTGAAGTTAAGACATTCCCTTTGTGAGTGATCTTAATGGAGGTGGGGCGTTACAACCTGTGTGGGGTTTTCAACAAACAACAATTATTTGATGAATCATCACTCGCATACAGTGCACACACCGTAGTCATAAATAAATAAATATTCAACTATCCAATGCCGTTTAAGGTGCCACAAGGTGTCAATCTACTTTATATGAATTGCGGGTGTCACATATTCATATAACGCTTCTAATGCAAATGATTTGTGAATAGTTCAAGTGTTAAACTCCAAAAAGGGTAATATAACTACATGATACATTTCTAACTTGCAACTTAAAACGCATAACTAAACAAATCATGATATAATAACCTAACAAAATAATTTAGTAAGCAAGTTCTCACCCATAAGCTAAACTAAACACTACGGCACTTCTAATGTAGAAATTTCTTCGCTGCGCTTTCATGTTTGTTGCTTTCCGCACTCGAATTCGTCATTCTAGAAATTCATACGACCTCCAATCTTGACCAAAGTTTGTCACTAGCACAAAAGCGTCATTTCGGACAACTTTTTCCTAGTGGACGTTCTTCCAAAAATGCACCAATTCGCCAGAAATCGTAGATCTTCACTCCAAATCTGCAAACTTCAAACGTGTTTTTCGAGCAGCTCCGAACTCCAAAATTCAATTGTGATATGTCAATTTCATAGAGAAAAATGAGAACTACAACTTTCTTTTATAGGGTCTTGGCCAGAAATGCACGGATCGAAATAAGTTGAGCAAAGAAGGTCGGGGTTGTTTTTGCAAAATGTATTTTGAGAAAAATGTGATTTTTATGGATTTGCAGGCACATGAGACCCACATGCTCACTATCCAGTAGGGTCTGATGTGGCACAGAGTTGGTGAAGGGTTACGGGGTCCGGCGTGGTGATGTGGGGCCGGTAGGAGGAGGTAGGAGGTGTTTGTAGTTGGTTTAGGGTGTAAAGGAGCTTCCTTTTGCAATTTAGAAGAGATGGAGGGGTTTTTGGAAAATGGGGGAGGAGGGGTCCACTTCGCTGAAGCTGGAGGGGCAGAGGGGGTCTGGAGAGCAGGTCATGGCCGGAGGTGGCTGCATAGGTGGCGGTGGTGGGGAGACAAAGGAGGAGGAAAGAGGTTGTCTCCATTAATTAGGTTTTGAAGCTTGGAAATGAAGTTTAACAAATGGGAGAGAAGATTAGACTTAATTTAGTCCACTTAGGATTAAGTCATATCAAGGAATGACTAGATGAATGGGAGGAAGGCAAGTGACGGAGAGAGGTGAGGGTTTGTTTAATTTTGATTGGGTTGAAACTATTCATGAAGTGATGTTTAAAGTCAAACATTAATTATACCGTGCAAACTTCGTTCTAGCTTCATGGTCACACGTTAACTCCAAAAATTACGAGCTTTAGAATCACGCTACAATATGGAATTATGGTTCCAATGAACCTAGCTACGTCGAATTTGGAGACCATTCGAAAAATGACCTTATTTTCAGTTTAAACTGAAAACTAACTGAATTTTCAGCTTAAGTTTATACACCGTTCTCTCACATACGAATTCCGTTGGATTTTAAAATTTGAATCTTGACATATTTCGACATTCCGGATCCAACAAAAGTGGTTCCATTGAATTCTGAGACTGTTAGAAAAATGGTCCTTTTTCAAGTGATTGATATGGCTTTTAAAATATCGATTTTAAAATTCATAAATAAAATTAATAATTTTGTTGAGCTTGTTTTAAGTCAAATAAAATATAAAAACTAATTTTAAAATTATTCTCAAAATTTATTTAGCAAAAATAAGCAATTTATATTCCAAATTCAATAAAATAGATTAAATTAAAATTTTAAATTGGTTCTGAAATTCTGGATTGTTATAATAACTTCTTCGTTCTAACTCCGTTTCTGACAAAACAAATATGTAAACTGATCAGAAAATCGCCAAAGATCCAATGGTGTAACTTCCGTAGTCATATTCTATTATTAATTAATTTGTTAGTTAACTACTACATCTCTTGAAAATCCGGGTTGTTACATTTTCCTCTCCTTGAAGGATTTCATCCCGAAATCTCCGAGGAAAGAAGAACGAGATAAGTTTTTTCATCCAAATACCTATTACCATCTACTCGCACATCATCCATCAACATCCAATTTCATTAGGATTTCTAGTTATGCAATAATGTAGTGTGTGGGTATGTCCGTAACTAGCGCAAAAGATTATGCGGTCTACTGATTCAGTTGACCTCCTTTTTATGCAATTATGCTTGTGCAGTATATCCAAATGTATGAAAAAATCCTAATGACAACGGATATTTCTACATGGGTGCTTCAAAGTAACATTCATATGCAATAATCATTTGACAATGATCCATTATATCGACCATGGAAATAAATTAAAAACGCATATACATCCATATACATACACTTAGTATCCTAATTTTCCAATCACTAGTAGTGCGTAGTGTGTTTGTATACATCCACTGCATCCACTTGTAAACACTTATAACCACTTGCGTACATCACACATAATATGTTCTATCAGCATGTTTCCAAATCCTATCATCCATAGGTTATATCCTAAGATCTACCATTCCCAAGAATATTTAGAGAAAATTTTCCAGTTAAAGGAAAGATATAATGATAGAATGTCTAAAAGGAAATGTTTGTAAAAAGAACACTGAAAAGAAATTTGAATTTTCCGAAGATATCCAAGTTACTATATCTCGAGTTTAAAATTATAGAGCCTACTCCAACTTCCAAGTAAAGTCACTTTTGCCATATCCATATTTCTATTTCACATCTTTACCTTTACGTTCTTGTATTCCGCTATTTGTTCCACTATATTGTCCAATCCCATAAGGATGTACTTCTTTTTAAACTTTCTATTTCCATTTTTTTTATCTTTTAAAATCTTATTTGAAAAAAATCCTTAGTAAGAAGGCTTATTATTCATTGAGTTATAAACCAATTTCTTTTCAAAATATATAAATAGTTGTTTTCACGAAATTTCCGAGAATTACGAATTTCATAATAGAACATACCGAATCTTGAAGTTTCTGTTTCCAGAACTATATATGTATATAAATGTGGGGTTTAGACTCAAAGTGGATTTCCTTTTTCCTCAAAATACTCTTCTTTAAATTCTTTTCTTGGAACAACATTGTTCACCCTATCATTAATCCATTGAAATCTTTATATCCTTTTATATACACATTCAATTGCTTATCTACTAGCCAAACTTATTGCTTACTTCGATATAATGGCTAATATAAAGTTCTATTCTGTTAATTTGATTCTCATAATTAGGCACCAACTTATCCTTATGAGTTATTTCTCTTCAAATAAAATTTATAGGGTCCTTGTCTCTTTCCCAAATGACATATCCTTGATGAACGCCAAACTCTCGATCATTGAGCGTAACTAACGGTGAAATTCATCCTCATATCATATCAAAATTTCAGGGTATACTTCCAAGATAAATATTTTTAGGTTTTAATTTCTATGCTTTGACTTAGTCTTGGTTCTTATTTATTCTTATAGATCTTTTCACAACACCCTATAAGTTCCATAGAAACTACACATATTGTCAATGCTTCTGTCCCGAGAATTCTTATACCAAAAGCTAAAAATTCAACGTCAACTACATTCTTACTTTTACAAAGAGCACATGAAAAACCAAAAATCATCAAACACTTGAACTTAATTAATCTTTATTGTCTTAAGTACCAATTTTTGTAGGGGACAACGAACCATCAATCTATGGTTACTGAAGCTTCCAACCTTTCTCATGATAGGTAATGCCCTCAAGGACTGACCAAAAACTGATGGTTGTTACTCCAAGGTAACTACCCTTATGGGGTCCTTTTACTAATGTATTAATCAAAACTCTTAGAAAAAATAGTTTCCCAATTTTTGTCCATAAAAGTTAAAACTTCTCTCGATGACGTAGGTTAAGAAAACTGTATCTTGCAAAAAAAACTAATAATTTTCTATATTACTTACTAATCCAAAAAATTCCTTACCTTTCAAAGGTGATCCTTAGAGAACCTGGTCGTGGGTCCATGTGCTTATAAGGTACTGAGTTCCTCAATAAAATTCCAAACTTATCCCTTGTTATCTTTTGGTCAAACCAACATGTCATCTACAGAGACCCCTACCAACTTACTCTAAAACACTTACCGGCACTCTAACACACAAGTTGATAATTAGACTTAGGAAAAAGCTAGTCCAAAAGGTACGACAACATCTATTAAAATCCACCGGATGTTTTATGAATAACTTCTCTAATCCTTTTCACCACTCTAAACTTGGTGGAGTTCATTAGCAAAGAATCCTGTTATAGGAAGATCTGCTCCCTCTAAATAATCAAAAAGTCCGTCTACATGAGGTGAAGAGTAATGGTTATACTAAAACAATTTACTTAAGAACACTACAGAGCCAAAGGAACTATTCATCTTTGCTACAAAGATGAGTGATGTCTCTCTTCCAAGAATGCTTACTCTTACCAATCTTTTCCAGAAGTTCTTTAATTTGATTTTCCAAAAATCTTCCTACTATTGCTAAAATCCTTTGACTTCCTCAAAATACATGTGGAAAACTCTTATAATAGGCACTAAACTCAATCTATCTGAAAATAGGTTAAAGGGGTAAAATAATCCATTTTAACTGATTCTTCATAGGTCAATTCTAGGATATGTATACAATGCATATCCCTAAGTAATTATCCTCGTCTCAACATCTGGGACGACTCATCATATAGCTAGCATGTCTAAACTCCAAGCCAATCCATGCCTAGCAATGGTATAAGTATCACTATATATCTAGAAAAAAATTCTTCCATATATATGATACTCAACTCCCATCTTCTCCTTAGAACTTATGTGCTTTATTGGTAATGTTATATGTTTAGCATTTCCATAAATATAAATCCAAAAATCAATCTCTCTTCCAAGAGGTAGCCCCTTAATCTTTTCTAATATTTTGAAAGTCCAGCACAATAGGAACTGGATCGATATCATATAGTAATGTACGAAGGAAAATAGGAAACTCAATATGACCAACCCTTCAGTTCGTAATAAATCTCTAGATTTCATCTACTGTATACCATAGCCCGACAATATCTTGCAGCCAAACTATCCCCATACATAGCTAGCTAATGCATTCTCAAAATTTTGCAATCTTGGAAATCTCAAAACATAAGCATCCCAGTCAAACTGTACTACCAGTGTCAAAATCAAGGATAACCAATTATATAGCTACCTTATATGGATCCAAAAGCAACCAATACCCGGAAATGCCCTAAGCATCCTCTATATATAGAATTTCTAGCTTCAAACCCCGATTGGTCATAAATAACCATGTCGATCCTCTTACGGGGTTTTAAGAAACTACTACTGAGTCTAGAAAATGTCTAAGTGCAAACAATCAACTAGTGCCACTAATGTCCATGCGCTGTGAGTTATATAACATGTTGTGCTTCGAGTTTTTTTCCTTGATGGTCTCCCTATATCAGCTTAGCATGTTATACAATGCACATTTCCCATAGACTAGTGTAGGAGTTGTATGGCAGTTGTCATAGTATATTTCAAACCTATAGAACGAACTTATGAATTTGACACTATATTACTCAAATTTCAAACAAAAAGAAGCAAGTATAAAATGAAACGCCGTAAAGTAAATAACATCCAGATATTTATACTGGTTTGGATTAGCCAATTCTACATCTAGTCTTGCACTTCATCATTCAAAATTTCACTATAACTGCTTATTTTCCATAGATAGCAAGAACACCTTAACAATCTTAATTCCATAAGTCATAAGATACACCCTCTAGATTTCAAGGGATACAAGTACACCTTCTCCATTTCACAAATAGCAATAAACTATGGTAAGTAGTTGTAAATATAAATTCGGGTAAATTCATTACAGTGATCCTATAGACCTCCAATGACAATACATATTTGCATTCTTTCAGGAATAGA
This sequence comes from Allium sativum, assembly GCA_030737875.1. Taxonomy (NCBI): domain Eukaryota; kingdom Viridiplantae; phylum Streptophyta; class Magnoliopsida; order Asparagales; family Amaryllidaceae; genus Allium; species Allium sativum. The sequence continues at coordinate 1,151,770 of JASFAX010000053.1, forward strand.
ATGAAATCAGAGAGGGAGAATGACATGAATTCAAATATTGTGTGGTTTGCAAATCGGTAAAGAATTAGATGAAATGGTATCAATCTAAAAAGATAATGGGAAAGTATTCAGTGGTTTTCTTATGCAAAAGTATGGAGGAGAAAGAGAATGAAGTGAAAATTGACTGGAAGACTCATTTTCTAAAGCCTTCATATAGTGGTTAAAGAGATATACCTTTTGGTGAAGAGATGGCAGGAAAATCTTTGATTTGAATTTAAAAAAAAACTTCCTAACATTATATATTGACATACTTTGGATCATATGTTGACATAGAAGTATTGCAAATTTCATATTCACCAATGAATCAGTAGCTCCAGTAAATCTGGTAAATTACAAATTCTTTAAGTTACTTATTAATTGTGAATTCTTGTGACTTGATTGAAGTGATGGTTGATGTCCTTCAAGTACCATTGCCATGGAATATTTACAAGAGTTTCTAAGGTTCAATCAACTACTCACTACTTCAAGCACCTCTGTCCTTTTAGCATTTGTAACACACCATGCTTTAAAGACCAAAGCTAAGGTTCCACAGATGCTACAATCATATATAGTATTAACTTTCGGCAATGGAAAATAGATTGTTAATGAATCATAACATCAAATAGCATGTGAACATGAATTTTTTTGAAACTACATTCATTAATAAACATTCATTACATTACATTCCCAGCCCCGTTCAGATCAAAATACACTTATTGCAAAGTACTATCTCAAAGAGAGACATACAAAGCTTCCCTTATGGTTGAACAAAGTTCAAAATATATAGGAAACAACTTTTCCTTAGATACATCCAAAAGCATAGACACGTACACAACGGAACCAACTCCTAAATAGTTATAGCCTTATGCTTACACCGAAAGCTTATTACGAAGAAGATAAAACTGAAAAACCTTAAATCTCAGCCGATTCAAATGAGTACCCAAGAGTTTAAGGGGGGAAAACAAAAACAATGGATCAGTCAAACAGATTACGTGAATAATATCCAATCTACATGATACGTTTTTTAATTTTAGGTCCTATACTATGCATCGTAGGGGAATCCAATTAGGCAATAAATCCTAATTCTGAAGTCATTTTCATTTCGATAACTAAGAACTACATAGTTTCGTCCTTTGGATAACTAAGAATCGCATAGTTTTGTCCTTCTATTGACTCTAACCCTTAGGTATGCAATCAACTGTCACACACCACATAATTTTATCCTTCGTTAGACTACGAATGCCTCAACTGTTTCTACCTTCATTTATAAGTTTAATTTAATTGGCATCTCCGCAAACTAAACCTCTCATTGGTCCTTTCGGTGTGTTCACATAAATGTAATGTCATGGCGATGGATATCTACCAAAAAATATAAGCTTTTCAATGACTTTCTATGTCAATATGATGTATGTTTCAATAAGAGTGGCACCTTAGTTGTCCCTTAATCACGCTCGAATCCCTTGTTGGTGTCGAAGTTTCTATGTATTCTCTTGTGATATGAGACCCTATTGACTTCATGCAAATTAGCAGTTAAACCCTGTCGTCAAATAAAATGAAGACAGGTAATAGAGGAAAAAGCCTTTAACCAATTTAGAGAGAAAATTTTATAAAGAGTTCTCCTTTCAACACTGCAGACATCAACAAGTCACAGAGGCAAAGCCTCAAAATGTTAAGTTAAAAAGAGGCTTCCTTGTCAACCACAACTACGTCCAAGGAAGTAAGTTAGAAAACCAGTTTATAAAGCCCGATTGTTGAAGGCAACGACTCTTAGGATTTCTATAAGCATGAGCTTCAAGTTAGAAAACTAGGCCCCACTGAAACTATAGACGTCGACATAGTCGTTTGCGTAAACCTTGGTCTAGAAAGCAGTTTACATAGAGAAATTTCATGCAAACATTCCCTTTGAAAACATCATTGTCAACCTGACTTTAATGCAAAGAGCCACAACTAATTCCCTATAATAGTTATTGTATCGACAGGCTTAAGTGGGTAATAGATTGAAAGCATACCACAAGCAAGAAGTTTGATAAACTAAGGATTATGTTGGGAAACTCACCTTTCTGCTTCCACTGAAGGGTGTTGAGGAGTTGCCTCTTATTCTTTGGTTTGAAGTTATAAAACAAACCCTTTTCGGTTCCTCCGAAAAGTATCAAGGTGGTAGCCTCCTTATTCTTTATATAAAATAAAGTTTGAAGCATAGCTCCCCTTTCAGCTATGTCGAAGGGTGCAGAGATGGTATCTCCTATTCTTTTCGATCAATCTTTATTAAGTAATAATGACCCCTTTCGTTTGAGGAGAAGGGTACTAAGGCTTCAAACCCTAGGTTATTTTACAAAATGGGTTCTTGTAAGGAAAAGAACGTTTACCCAGTCGAAGGTGTTGAGGAGATAGCCTTTGGTGGAGTGGCTATCTTTCAAAACAGAAAAAGAAGTATCAGATCTAAGTCCGAACTCGAAAGTTAAAAGCAAAATCTTGAATACTTCATATGCCATAGTTGTGGCATTCTAAGCATCCAATGCTAATGAATGGTAGCTTCTGAAAGCATCCAAAGGGTAAATCCAGTCTTGGAATGACATTAGCAGTAAATATGGGTAAAACTGATTTATTTCTTTGTAAATCCACACTTTTTACTAACTCCAATAAATTTGTTGAAATCTCTTAAGTGTACAAAAAGTACGTTGGACAAAATATGGTCCTTTTCAAACTTTGTACTTATCAATGTACAAAGTACGTATATGGAGCCGTTTTCCCTTGATTGTGCTTAAGCCTTCCTAAGCAAAATAACTTTAAGAAATTCACAACAATTAATTGAAAATGGGAATATTCCAAAATTTTACACCATGAAGAATATCTCTTCTTTTATTCTATATAAAATTTTCAAACCAAAATAGTTTATTCTGTTACTTTTAAATAATAAAACAAAAAAATACCAAGAGTTCCATCTGGATAATCCAAAAATATTTACATAAGCATGGAAAATTATGTAATTCAAAAATCATCTCCAAAATCATGTAATACACATCACAACAAAATTTCATGGCATTTGGAGATCTATAACTATAGATTTTGATCTAAAACCTACTCATTTTCATGTAAATCAAACATATAATCCAAATTGATATATGAGTCTTGCTAAATAATCAAATAACATCAATACGAACATAAAAACAATCATGAATGATCATAAACCATTCAGAAATAAGCAAATAACTAAATCAAACCATAGGACACCTTGTTCAGATAAAAGACTTGAGATTTGTAAAGATTGATTTACTAAGCTTTAATATACTTATTTTTCTTCAATTTTCCTTCTTCTTCCCTAAGATTTAATGACCAGTCTCCTTATAATTTCTTTTAGGTTTTTATAAATGAAAGTGAAATAATAAAAGATGGAAGAATATGCATTTATATGAGGCCATATGTTGACGTAAAAAAGTGGGCGCAACAACCAACGAATTCCAAAACAATGTAACTAAACGTCGAGATTGGAGTATGTGCAGGACAGTAAATAACACGGTATTTATAATGGTTCGATCTATGAGTGCCTACGTCTACTTAAATGACTTTTATCTTTTATAATGGTCTTTGTAAAAGATTACAATGGTGGGAACAATAGTTAATCCATGTCACTACAATGACAAAAGTGAAAAGAAGGTTCTAGTAAGTCCAAAATGGAGGTGAGTTCCTTTTTCCCGAAATGCCTATATAGCCCAAAATGGTTAAAGCATCCTAGAAGTAGCTTGTTCCTTCTTCTTGGAGTGATGGAGAATGGTAAAGAGAAACAAAGAAGCTTATCTTCTTCTCAAGGTGTTCAAAGATCTTCGAGCCAGCTTTTTTCATGATATAGGTTAGAAGGTATTTATAGAAGAGCTAGAGGAAGTAGAGCAGAAAGGATTCAGTAGGATGTGGGGCCCACATTTTGTACATCGGGATCGGTATCGCTCCCGAGACTTATCTTTTTGGTTGTTGTGAACTTTGAAGCTCTGAAACTGTATGTACAATGTACCCCATGAATGCTTGGTAGGCTTCGTATCCTATGGGCACTTCGAAGCCATGACTTTGATTCTTTCGTGTCTCGATGGTTTAATGTTTTTGTCGATCTTGCAGCTTGGCTATGGGAATACGAATTTTTAATTGAGGAACGAAATTGTGGAGTATAAACCGAACACCTAATGTGGTGGTAAGATTAGGGGATACAAAATGGAGGGTGCGAGTCTAGGACACAAAATGAGGTGGTGAGATTCGGGGATACAAATTGGAGGGTGCGAGTTTTGGGAGGAGGCTTGTACCGTTCTCGAGTACTTAAGAAAATTTGAGTGGTTTTGACGAACCGTGATGACTATTCTCGTATGACTCCATTTGGGCTTTGTTCTTGGGTATCTTGGCGACTTCTGGCCTATTAAATCATGTATATGGTTGAGTCGTGTGGGCTAGAACTTCTTTTGGTAACCGAGCTAAAAGGTCAGTTAACACTTGGCCCCCCAAGGATGTCTTGTGATAACATGACGTACTTTGAGTTGAGGCAAGCATTCCTAAGACCAAGAAAAATCTCCAAGTCATGTCGAGTTGCTGGCTGTGACCATTTTTTTGGATAATGCAATTCAGAAGGCATGATGTCTCTGACCAGTCACGGTTCTTTGTCGAAGTTCATCGATATAAGTATAGAATTCGAGCATTGTTGAGATTTCTTACTACTCGGACTGGAATCCTAATAGATTGCTTTGGCAAGCGTGCAGTTTTTATTGACTCAAGAAATTAAACATTAGTAACTAATGCTTGCTTTTGTCGGAGCGCGAACGAATTATTGTCGAGACCGAGTCACGTATGCACTTACACGTTTACACGTGATCTCATGCGATATGAGCGGGGTTTGAAAGTAAACATAATTAAAATGATAAACTTTGTGTGTGCGATAACTCACGTTAGCTTTCGAAAAGTTATCGAATCGAAACTCGATCGTTTGGTGTGTACTCTTAGAATGTTTAAGTTTTCAAGTACATGATTGGTTAACGATTCGAGTCGGTTTCGAAGTTCGAGATTTCAAGAGCATGTGTGTGTGATCATAGCCATAGTTTGGGTGCATGATAACATAAGTTAGTTTTAAAACATGGTTGAATTCAGACTTAAGCGTTCGACATGTACCCTAGCATCGTTCAGATTCATGAGTATACAGTCGATTAATAGCTCAAGTCGACGTTCGTAGTTTTTGAAAATTCATATGCATGATCATCACCACCGTTTGAGCTTAAAAGCTTTTCGCTGATCCCGAAGTGGTCGAGTTTGGTTTGCCATTCTCCCTTTTTTCACTTTATTTTTTCAAACATGATCGGTACCCATCCGTGGATCGGTACAGGCCCTATTACTTAATTTTTTTTTTTCTAAGTTTCTGGTTTTGCTCCCCACCTCCCCTATAAAAGCCAAATCTGAATGTTTCTCCTCACTTGCTTTTTCATACTCCAAAACTTAGGGATAATTTCAAAACCAAAGAAGCTTGAAACCGCTATGCCTTTGTTCTAATCATCGACAAACTCAAACCACCTCTTGCTCCTCCATCCTCAATCATTAACACGGGGTTTTACCTTGAGCTTGCGTGGAAACTAACCCAAACTCCCATTTTACGACTTCGAATTGATTTAAGCCATTTGTCAAGGACCTTGGATTGAGAATGGAGTGAACAACGAGATGTTGGAATTGGTGGTCGAAGCGACGGATTCTTGTGGCCATGGCAGAGCGATGTTTGGAGCACGGAGGACAAGTTGGGAAAATAGAGGGAGTATTATTTGTGGAGGAAAGAAGAAACAACAAGTTGTATGGATACGAAAGTGATTTCATGTCCCGTTGACTTGCTGGTCCCTTCCCCCCAAGATTTAGTGATACGAAATAGTGATTTTGTATCCATATACTAGCTTTATATTGGTGCTTTGGATGTGGATGGATCAGGAGACGAGGATTGGATAGAGGCAAGGTCGATAAGAAAGGGAGAGGTGTGGAATCAGTGATGGTGAATGCACTAACTTGGAGACAGGGAGGCTAAGTTTTTTTAGGGGATATGAAAAGAATTTTAGTATCCTTAGACATAGCTGGTTTGGAGGATGGCCTGCAATGTGTTTGCAGATACAAAACAATGATTTCGTGTCCTGACACTTAGTCGTTTGGGAGTCAAATTTTGAAGATGGAAAATGTCCAAGTTTGTAGGGATACGAAACAAAGTTACTTGTGAGAAATCCAACTCTGAAACTTCCATTCATGAATTTGGGTCATCATACGACATTGCACGATAGAGTTGAGTTTTAAATTGAACATTTCGTTACCTAACGCACTGAGGTACGATTTTTTTATCTAGACACAATTCAAATATGCACACAGGATTAGAGCATAAAATCAGACTTTAGACATATTACTAAACCAAGAATTATGGGGTTTGATTCTCAACTCAATCATGATGTGATCTTGATTCGATCCAAATTCCAAGAACTTAGTGTAGCGACCCATATTTTTAATGGATAATAAATAATTTATTTAATTATTTAAATGATGGTTTGGTAATTTAAAATGACCAGAATTAAATAATATTGAATATTTAATCAATATAAATAATAGAATAATATATTTATTTTCGAAATAGTCGGAAATAGTGGAATTTACAATGTTGTGTAAATTGGATTATTTATGAGGGATTTAATTCAATTTAGAATTGAATTATAATAACGAATATATTTAAATAACGACGGTTGAACGTATAATTTTATTATAATTATAATCGAGCTCTAAATGGTCCGGCAGTTCGTAATTTGGCGATTCGAACTTTAAATGAATATACAGAATCCGTTTTAAGCCGGATTTCTGTGAAACAAGAAACGTTCGGAGCTGGTGAAGTATATTTTTCTAATGGAAGAGAAAAATCGAGATTTCGTCGTGTAGATTGTGAGTTATATCCAAATCAAATTTTCAAAAAGTCGCTATGGAATTCCTTTAAAATTTATAACGATTTATTTATATTATAAAAGGCTTTTTAATATAAACTGGATATCGATTTAACCCGGATTTGAAATATCGAGTTATAAATCCAACTGTGTTTATTTTATAGCTGTATGATATTCTATTATGAATATATACGATAATATTTATTTATAAATATTAAATTTGATTATTTTTAAATATATCAATATTTAAATGGGTTTATTTAGAGCTTTAAAAATAGCCACTTTTGCAAACGAGCTCCGTTTTTGACGAAACTAATTTTGTTGGATCCAGAATATTAAATTATTGTTATATTTCAATTTCCGTGATTATTGAAGTCAGTATGTGGTCGTACCGGATTTTAATGTGAAAAATAGTTAATAACTTGACCTTTAAAAATACGCTGTGTGAGCAAACGGAGTTGGCGTTCGACAAAACAAGTTTCAATTGGTACGTCATGTCGGACTGAAGGTATATGTCCATTTTCGTGATTTTTGGGTATCATATGTGATCATACAGAATTTTAGAATACAATTACAAGTAACGGTTCAATAGAAATTAATATAAAAATCAGTTAAAAAATATATATAATTATCCTACAAATAAGCCTAACACCCTTCTAAACCTAGAATCATTTTTCCACGGTCAACTTCATCAAGCCGCCACTGTTCTTCTCCGTTCAGCATAAATTCTTACCTCGAAAATCCATATAAAATCAAATAAAAATACAAAAATCATGATATGTATATTTTTGGATCCCCTAACACATTGGCTTTACGTTGGCATACGATTCACTGCGTTCAACGTTCATTCTTCATGCTGATTTGTTGGACAGTGACCTAGGGTTTTCTGATTTGGGCATTTGAAACACAAATTCAAGTTTTTGGGAATAATTTTGGGTTCGTGGAAGCTGGAGACTATGATTGCATTTTTTTGTGGAGTTCGGTGACATATTTTGTCGATGGGTTCACTGTAGTGGGTCTATGAAATCACATTTTAGAAGGAGGGTTCACGCCGTACTAACAGTGTGGAGATGGAGAGTTTGATGTCAGAAATCACGGGGGATGGCCTGGGGGTTCATCGCTAACATCGGTGAGTCTTGATGGAGAAGTGCGGCTATGGCCAGGATCCTGGTGCTTGCGTCAGAAGGAATAAGGAGGAAGACAGGTTAGGGAAATGTTAAGTGTTTGACCCATTGGTTTATGACATTAAAAGGAAAAATGATGATCGATACTTTTTTTGAAATGGCCTGTGTATTTTCTGGAGTTCGAATCTTACAGGGAGCAATGTGATTTTGTGGTGAGCTGCGAGTTCCTCTTGGTAGTGATGGCAAGGAGGAGTTTTATAAGGGATGAGGGCCGATGATCTCGATGTTGGAGATGGTGGAATGTTGAAGATGTTAAGGAGTTCGGTCGTGGGATTTTGAAAAGGAGTTACGGGTTCGTTTATTTCTCAGGGGGAAGAAGAGTTTATACTAATCAATGGATTAAGGTTAACATTAATTAATTAATGATGTGTTAATTTATTTCAAACTGCATATAGATTGTAAAATTCATAACTTCGTCATACGTTATCAGAATCCGACAAAACTGGATCCGTTAGGATCATATGGACGAGCACTTCACAATGGAGATGGTTTGGAGTGGATTGGAGCTCGTTTGGAAATATGGCAAAATAAAATGCCTGAATGAATCAAAATTGAACGTTTATCATTATTTAACGGTAACCAACCAAAGTGAGTAAATATCACTAACTCTGTATAGTTTATATTTTTATAAATATAATCTAGTATTGATAAATGATGATTGATTGTTGTGTATTGATTGTTGGTTAAATTGCTAATGTATTGGTTGAAATTATAGGTAACGATATATATATATATATAAATCGTTAATCAAATATTGATTCTGTTTATCAGAATATTTCATACTGAAATGAAATCGATGTTATTTATATTGTTTAACATCTGTGAATGCAGGAAAACAGGTTGGAGGGATCCAATTGGATTCCTCAATATTTATAATACTGTTTGTTTTCATATATTATGATATATAATTTGTGATTGATTATGGGTGTGTAAATGATGTTGATCATGGTTATTTGGTATTTTAAATACCATAAGAAATACCGGAATGTGAAAAGGGAATTTTCAAAGTGTATATTGAAAATATTATATTTATAAAATCAAAGAATTTTATAAAAGGATTATTTATATAGAAAATAAATAGAAGTATAAAAGGATTATTTATATAGTAAATAAATAGAAGTATAAAAGGAATATTTATTTTAAAAGTAAATAGAATTATAAAAGGGATATTTGACGAGATATAAAAGAATTATGAGAAGATTGTTTAAAGTGGATATTAAATAGAAATCCGTTTTAACAAATAAATTAAGAAGATTAATTTACAAATAATGTTTTATAAATTAAATAAAATATTTATCATTTGATAAACGGAATATATAAGACTGAATTTATATAGAGAAGTAGGAATCAGTTTTAACATCGATATTTTAAATGGAATTTGAGCAGCATTTATAAAGGAGATTATAAACGGGATTATAAGTGTTAAAGGAATAAAATGAGATTTTATATGAATAATTCTATAATTATAAGTATAAATAGAAATTGGATTTGGGATACTGTTCTAAATACGAAATCAAACTGTTTTGATTGCAAAGAAGAAATATTATTTACATTTAATGTGAATAAAGGATGTAAGTAAATATTTTTGCTAATAAAATATTAATAAAGGAAATAGGGTTTGAAATAGGAATTTAAAATGGAGTTAAAGGAATTAGAAAATGACTGGAGATTAGTTAAGTTGAACAACTGTCTGGGTATTGATCTGATGTTGGTTTCGGCCTTCGAGGATAATACGTTGGGGGTTGTTCTCTTACTAGTTTACAGTTAGAGACTGATATATATGAGAAGATAGGGATGCATGAATCAGAAATGGAAATGTTTTCCAAAGTGAATAACGTATATTTTCTAAAATTAGAAAATAATGATTTGATGAATATATGGAAACGAAAAATGGGGAAATGAATAAATGTTGATTAATGATTGATCGATAGAATTTCCATCTAGAAATAATATCGTTGTTTGCACACATGTTTTTCTTTGATAGTTAAATCACCGACTATCAAAGTTCTTGACCATTTTTCCGTCGTCAATACGGAGAGACCAAGATCAGATTCATTATCTGAAAACCACTCTATATGGGCGTTAGCGTTGCGATCAAATATGATGAAGATAATTGAAGACGGAGTTATGCAAGGGTTGTCCTGTTTACAGAATAGTACCTTCGGTCTGTCCAATCCAAGGATGACCCATATGGAAGAATGTCTAATGGAGTGTATTTAATAGATCGCGTAAGTTGATCTCTTCTTTACGTTTGGTGGCGGAGGAATTCGTTTCTCTTAGCTGTTTACTCGTGATATGTTTGAAGAAATCAATTTGTGATTTAGCGGGTATGACAATGTGACATTCAAAGTGAATGAAGATGTGGTTTGTAAAGGATACATTATGTCCTCTAGCCTCACAACCGGAAATGGTATAAAATCGGGTAGGTCGCATGGCTAAGTGTGGTTAGTTGCCAATTAGGGTGTATTGTCACCTGATCTAGAGAAATTCTATTTTCTTCTATAATCTATTTCGATGTTGTCCCTTTTGGGAAACGATTGCTGATCCCAACCGTTGGTGATAATACATTTGGTAAACTCAAGCGAAATGAGTTACCGGTTATGTTTATCCTGGGTTACAAGATGTTCTTGTTGAACCTGGTGTATTCCTCTCTAGAGATAAACTGTCGGATGGTGGTCCCATACCTTGCCAGTTGGAATTCATCACCCAATAAGCGCCTGCGGTTTTTTATTATATATTATGTATGTGGAACGTGAGATGAAAGCGTTCTTCTAGATGATTATTATATTGTGGTTGATAAACACTATTATAATATCAAAATAGTTTTGATATAAAGATTATCATTTCTTGCAAAAGGATCTTGAATGTTAAATCAAGTGTTTTGGATTCTAAAAAGGGAAAAACTCATTCCGTGTTATACGACGTGGTCTTATGAGATATCGCTTATTATCCCAAACTGTTTTAAATTGTTTACTCACACCAGTCCCATGACTAACCTGGAGTTTATTTTGTTTCGTTTTCCCTAAACTCTTGGGTGCCCAAATTTGTACAGGTAGTCAAGTAGTCAGGTTTTTACAGATATACTTGGAGAGCTGGAGCAGGAGGCTTCAGCAACATTTTCTTGCTATTGTTTATTTCCGCTATGTTGTAAGTGTGGTACTCTGATAAATGTTATTGTATACATATACTAGTTTTTATTTCAAAGTTATGTTATATTTTATTTGTTCCGCTGTGAGATTCGTGTTCCTCTGATTCTGTTGTTGTTGTTCTTCTTCTTCTTCTATTCTAATTTTCTATCTTATCTATCCTCACCCTCTAACTTCTTTCATTAACTATCCGGTATTTTCGATGCTTGGATAGTCGACATTGAGTTTATGTCGATAACCATGGTTGCGAAAAACTGGGTCCTTATAGTGGTATCAGAGCTGAAGGTTAAGTAATTACCTTGGCTCTGTGGCGTGACTCAGTAGAGATGGGGTTAGTAATGCCCTAGATTGAATTGAGTGTATATATACGAGAGAACGTATTTTCATATTTTATTAAAATTGTTTTATATTGTGGAGATTTATTGGTTGAGTTGTTTATGAGTTCTGGTTGATAAGTTTGATCCACTGTATCGGTAGGGGTTTATACATGCTTGAATACGATGAACCGACATGATATGTTTTGGAAAGAGGGTAAACGAAATAATTTTACCCAAATTATATTTTGATACAAAAGACTTATATTGGAATGATTATAATATATTGGATATATTGGGTGTTATTATAATCGAGGAAGATTATGAATTAAATGGTTATGTAAATAACCAATCAGAATTTATATAAGTGTATTATATGGAATCAGATGAATTAAATCTGAAACTTAAATCAGAACTGGAATTTAAAATTCCGAAAACATGAAAAGTGTTTGTAAATGGAATAAAATTAAATATATGGGAATTTTAAAATCCTGGAAGATTTTAAATTGTTTTACAAGCATTGTGAACGATATTTTGAAATGTATATCAAAATGGAAGTGTTTAGAAACGGCTTTGAAAGTGGTATGGTATTGAACTCACATCGATAGCTGGAAAATAAATTCCGATGATGAAGTCGACCATCATCGGTGTTCATTTTCAAGTTGTAAGTGATGGATTACTACCAAAGATTTTGTTTTTGAATTGTTTTGTGGAAAGCAAGTTGTTTTCAATCCTGAAAAGGGATACATGGTTTTAGAAAAGCTAAAATGCTTGAAATTCTCTGGGAAAGATTGTTTGAATTAAAACAAATCAAATATAAATTTGTGAAAGCAAATTGAAATTGAATTAAAACCAGTTAAGTGGAAAATGAATTGAGATTGAAAATATCGAATTAGTTTGGATAAGAGATAATCCGAAATGAAATTGGACAGGTAAGTTAAGAGTTGAAATTAAAAATGGAATTTGAGTAAAGAACAGAATTTGGCTTGGATATAACCGAATGATTGGGATGACACTGGTATATGCATAATTGGTAACAGATGGAAAGGATGTATTGATATGCCCGACAAAAAGGTACCAGTTTATATTTATATTGGGTATGAGGTTTTTATGAGCCGAATTGGCAAGCCTCTTACCTGTTTGATTTTCTTTTGGGTTGAAGAAGGCCCAGAGAGGCGAGTTGTAGTTGTACCGATTGAGCCGTACAAAGGAGGTGCTGGCGAATTTTTTCATAAATTTTGGCGTTAGAAAATTTTCAGGATTTTTGAAAATTTTCGTAAACAAGAACGAATTAATATTTAATTGAAATTAATGGGTACAGTGAAACTGAAGTTAAGAAGTAAACAAATAATTTTTAACCCAGTAAAAAGGGTTTGTTTTCTACCCTAACAATTTCGAGGACGAAATTATTTTAAGGGGGGAAGAATGTGACGATCTGTATTTTTTACGGATAATAAATAATTTATTTAACTATTTAAATGATGGTTTGGTAATTTAAAATGACCAAAAATAAATAATAATAAATATTTAATTAATATAAATAATAGAATAATATATTTATTTCTGAAATAGTTGGAAATAGTGGAATTTACAATATTGTGTGAATTGAATAATTTATGAGGGATTTAATTTAGTTTAGAATTGAATTATAATAACGAATATATTTAAATAACGATGGTTGAATGTATAATTATATTATAGTTATAATCGAGCTCGAAATGGCGCGGTAGTTCGTAATTTGGCGATTCAAACTTTAATCGAATATATAGAATCCGTTTTAAGCTGGATTTCTGGGAAACAAGAAACGTTCGGAGCGGTGAAGTATATTTTTCTAATGGAAGAGAAAAATCGAGATTTCGTCGTGTAGATTGTGAGTTATGTCCAAATCAAATTTTCGAAAAGTCGCTATGGAATTCCTTTAAAATTTATAATGATTTATTTATATTATAAAAGGATTTTTAATATAAACTGGATATCTATTTAACCCGAATTTGAAATATCGAGTTATAAATCCAACTATGTTTATTTTATAGCTGTATGATATTCTATTGTGAATATATACGATAATATTTAATTATAAATATTATATTTGATTATTTTTAAATATATTAATATTTCAATGGGCTTATTTAGAGCTTTAAAAATAGCCACTTTTGCAAACGAGCTCCGTTTTCGACGAAACTAATTTTGTTGGATTCGCAATATTAAATTATTGTTAGATTTCAATTTTCGTGATTTTTGGAGTCAGTATGTGGTCTTATCGAATTTTAATGTGAAAAAAAGTTGATAATTTGACCTTTAAAAATACGTTCTGTGAGCAAATGGAGTCGGAATTCGACGAAACAAGTTTTGTTGGGTCCATAATGTCGAACTGTAATGTCCCGCATTTTTACCGGTCCGTAATTGAATATTTAAATCAGTTTAAATATTGAATTCTTAATATAAGTAGATTTGAATATTAATTAAAACGAAGTTGAACGTATAAAAATATATATTCAATATAATCAAGCTCATAACGACGTTGCAGTTCGTAATTTAACATTTTGAACTTCAACTGAGTATACAGAAACCAGTTTAAATCGGATTTCTGCAAAACAAGAAATATTGGAATCTGTTGAACTGTATCTTTCTGACAGAAGTGAAATATTGAGATTTCGTCGTATAGATTGCAAGATATGTCAAAATCAAATATTCAGAAAGTCGCTGTAAAATCGGTTATCGACCATAACGGTTTATTTGAAGTAACTTCTCATCGGTTTCGAATTTAGACAAGATTCTTTTGAGACGTAGTGATAATTTAATTTTTAGAATTTTACTGTAATTTTTAATTAATTAAATACGCAACTTTTTATTTGAAGTATTTTGCACCCTATATCAATATTTTGAGGTTTCAAAATATGAGTCAACCTACCGGTATTATTATATTTTTATGATCGTGACACCTCGTTGGATACAACCGTAATCTTACTTCTGTCCGTAGCAGCTCAGACATGAACAAAATGTTGTGTAATGGGGTACCGAAATCTTTTAAGATTAAACCAAACATGCAGTAGGCTTTGGCATATCAAACTTAAGGGAACCTACAAAACATGGCTACTTTAACCTAAGCCTTGACGGTGACTATTTACGCAACAGTTGTTTCTAATCACTGAAGCCTACCCTGAAACTTCCTGAAGACAGTTCGGGTTAGACACCACTCAGCCGTGTTTTCAATATCAGACAGCTACCCTATCCTAAAGCCTATGCTATGCACTGCAAACCAATGAGACTAAAACCTTCATCCCCAAGGAAAATAAAAGGACGCAGACCTAACATTCGAGGAGGTACACCCTACAAGGCTAAAATCCTTGGCACCCAAGTATTCAAAACACTATATATGCAGGGTACTCTTCTCATTTCTTCCAGCAAGCAAACTCAAAACCAAAATGGCCGATTACATTAAAAAAAAAATATATACGTGAGCAAAAATTATCGTTTCAGAGCAAAAATAGAAAAGCCAAGATAAAACCTTCCTCATTTTTGTCCATTTTTCTTTATCCACCGAAATAAATACAACAACATCCTCTTTTTTTCCTACTTCATTCTTTTGCCTTGCGTAAGTTCTGGGAAAGCTCGGTGCGTACGTGAGTGATGGTGACAGTGGGATGATGGGGGACGTGTCGCGGATGGTCCAGCGTCGGTGGAAGGGGACTGTTAGTGGAGTTAAATGGAGATGGGGTAGTTGCCGTTCGAAGTGGTGTTAAAGGTTTCAAAACGTGAAGAGGGGACATGTGGAGTACTGGGTGGGACGTTGTAATAACAAAAAGAAAAGGGAAGAGAACGTGAGTCTGAAGGAGGGAATGGAGCGAGAGTGGGGTTTGTTGAATCAATAGGAAGATGCGGGTTTCTCCAGAGAGGGTGCAACGTGAATGCAAGATTAACGGAGGGTACTGTGTACTGTCAGTCGAACTAAAAGAGTACGTTGGCAATATGAGGCAAGGTGATACTGTAGGGGAAGATGGAGAATATGAAGCACACATATATATTTTTGCGTTTGGCGAGAACAAAGAAAATAAAAAAAATCCAGCATGAAAGGTTTGACGGGGAGCGCCGGTTTGATGGTGATGTGTCGTGCATGTGACAAGGAATTGAACACCTGGTTTAATCGACTGACGCAAATCGTTATTTAACGGTTAACGCGCCAAGGTGAGTAAATTCATTAACTCTGTTTTATTTAAAATATTTTATTTATATTTTAAATAATGGTTGAATGCTGTGTGATGGTTGTTTAGGCAGATTATGGTTAAATTGGTTGAAATATTATATATCGTTGCATATGTACCCATCACCGGTTGGATATTGAT
The DNA here is from genome assembly GCA_030737875.1 of Allium sativum. Taxonomy (NCBI): domain Eukaryota; kingdom Viridiplantae; phylum Streptophyta; class Magnoliopsida; order Asparagales; family Amaryllidaceae; genus Allium; species Allium sativum. The sequence continues at coordinate 1,167,698 of JASFAX010000053.1, forward strand.
TCCATTAGTATGGAATCAGTGAAAATTGTTTGACTAACATTTGTGGATGCGGAAACCGGTTGGAGGAATTCAACCGGATTTTTCAATATTTATATGTACTGTTTATGCACTGTTTGAACTGTGTTGAATGGAAGTTCAACGTTATGTTGATTTAGTAAATAAACGATATTGATTTAGAAAGTGGCAACAGTTGACCATAAACACATCATTTTGTTAAGAAATTGGTTGACCGTCAAGCAAATCAACGAAGTTCAATTATAAAAATTATATCTTTATAATTGAAGCGAAATTATAAATTATAATAGAAGTTCTATTATAAACTGGTATTTTTAATACCATGAGTTAGATATAAATTGATTCGAGTTTAAATAGGAAGAATCGATTATTTATTATTTCTAAAAAACAGAAATTGAATCTTGATTAAACAAGGAGGCGATGACTTGTTTTAAGTATATCAAAAACAAGTAGTCGATTTTAAAGATGCTTATGAAATAAAGTAGTATGATCGTATTTGAAATAAGGGTAGTAAAACGAGTCTAGATTCCTATTGCGAAATGATATTTTAATAAAAGTGAATAGTGGTCAGAAAGTAAACATTTTGTAAGTAGATATTTCTATTTGTGTTAAACTAAATTGATCTGATTAACGAGAAGTTTAGAAATGGAGTTTTGAAATGTTTTTCCCACATTAATAATGTGTATTTTCTAAAAGTACAGAAAATAAGAAGGTAAGGAAGATGGAAATGTTCCAGATATTAAATAAATGTCTATCTTTTAGAATGTGGGTGAACAAGTGCTATAATATTTGGAAATGGGTTTTTCCAAGAAGTATGAGGTTAAAAAGTTTGGAAATATCTAGAAAAATATGAATAATGAAATATTAGAAAGTGCCGAGATTGTGAAATGGTTTGATGGATGGTTATTTTCAAAACACCGACTATCAAAGATTTTGTAACGAAAAGAGATATCAAGATTTTTGTAATGAAAAGAGATGTCAAGAATTTGTAATGGAAAAGGGTATTGAGATTAATTATAAAGTGGGATATAGTAGCATATTGCAAGTCTCAGAACTATAGCAGTAAAGTAACGCTGTTGACTAGGCTTAAGCGTGACTGTTATGTTAAGATTAGTTATAAAGGGATATAGCAGCATATAGCAAATTTGAACTGTAACGATAAATGAAACGCTGTTAACCAAACTTAAGCGTGATGTTGATATACAGTAGCACTTCCTAGGGAAGGAAAACAGCTTGTTTTGAAATTCCTTATTCAAAAGTAATAAGTAATGACGTTTGTCCAAAGAAATATAAGAACGAATGTTAAATAAAAAGTGCCTGTGATTTGTGTGATATTGGTTGTACATTGAATGGATGTTGTTTTTACTTCGATAGTTAAACAACCGACTATCGAAGTGTTTTGACCATCGTTGTCGATACGGAGAGACCGGTTGGATTTAATATCCGAGAACCACTCCGTATAGGCATAGGCGTTGCGAATTAGATTATGTTGAAGATAATCGAAGACGGAGTGAAATTCAAGAACTGTTATGTTTGTTCAGACCCAGGACAACTTGTATGGATGAATGCCTGACAGCGTATTCTTAGAAGATCACATAAGACGATCTTTTCATGATATTGCGTCTGGTGGCGGAGAAATTCGTTTCTCTTGGCTTTTATACCCGTAATATTTTGGGAAGAACAGCTAGTGATTTGACGGGTTTGACGATGTGGCATTCAAGGTGTATGGTGGCCAGATGTTCTAAAAGGTAGGCGTAGCCTCAAGCTTCACAACCGGGAAATGACAAAAATCGGGCAGGCAGCATGGCTATGTGGGTCGCTCCCATTAGGGTGTATAATCACCTATCTAGAGAAATTCCTTTTGTTTCTAAATCTATCGATTCTGCCCATTCGGGAAACGGTGGTTTGAGTCCAACCGTTGGTGATATACATTCGATACACTCAAGCGAAATGAGTGGTCGGTCATGTGTGGGCCGGGTTGCAAGACGTTCTTGTTGAACCCAGGTGTATTCGCCTCTAGAGATACATCATCGGAAGGTGGTCCCATACCTTGTCATAGTTGGAATCCAATCTCCAATAAGCGCCCTGCGGTTTTTGATTTTTACTATGTATGTAGAGCGTGAGATGCAAGCGTTCTACTATTTGGTTATTTACTTGATTAGACATTATCATAATATCACTGGATTTTGATATCAAAAATATTTTGGGTTATAGTAAGGTAAAAACCGTCCATGTTTATGTGTGGGTTGGTCTTACTATTATCCTTTTGTTTCAAAAGGATTTTTGAAGTTAAACCATATGGTTGGAGTTTACTCACACCAGTCCCATGACTGACCCAGAGTTTATTTTGTTTTGTTTTTCCTAAACTCTTGGGTGCCCAAATTTGTACGGGCAGTCAAGTGTTTCATGCTTTTACAGATACGCTTGAAGGAGCTAAAAGCAGAAGGCTTCACCGTTAGTATTTAGAGACTATTTCCGCTGTGATATGATGTATTGTACTCTGATAATGGTATGTATATACAATACAGTTTTGTATTTCAAAGTTATGTTATATAATATATTTTATCCGTTCCGCTGTGAGATTCGTGTTTACTCTGATTATGCTCAGTTGTGTTCTTCTTCTTCTTCTTCTATTCTATTAGTTCTATCTTTTCTATCTCATCCTCTAACTTCTTTCTATTAATGGTCCGGTATTTTCGATGTCTGAACAGTCGACGCTGGGTTTGGTGTCGATTTTCGGAGTCGAAAATTCCGGGTCGTTACAGGTGGTATCAGAGCTGAAGGTTAAGTGATTACCTTGGCTCTGTGGCGTGACTCAATAGAGATGGAGTTAGTAATACTCTAGATTGAGTTTGAGTGTATCTATATGAGCGCGTATTTGTAAATTGATATAAAAAGCATTTTATATTGTGTTGATTGATCTGATGAGTGGTATATAAATTCCAGATCGACGCGTTTAGCTGACGAGGTCGATAGGGATTTATAAACGCTTGGATAGAGAATTTCGACATAGTATTGTTTTGAAAGAGAGTAAATGAAATAATTTTACTCGAAATATATTTTGATATAAAGAAAACATATATATTGGAATTATCAAATATATATTGAATGTGTTGGGTGAACTTATGATTGAATAAGATTTATAATTGGATTAGTTATATAAATAACCAATCGAAATATTTTATAAATATAATATGTAAAATCAGATGAACTGAATCTGAAATTTAAACCAAAATTGGAATAAAAATTCTGAACATGAAAATGTTTGTAAATGAAATTCGAATTAAATATATGGAATTTTAAGATCCTGGGGAAATTTTGAAATATTATCCAAGTTTCGAAAAGATTTTTTTGAAGTAATTTCAAATAAAGGTATTTGAATATGAGTTTTGAAAGTGATATAGTATTGAACTCACTTTGATCGCTGGGAAATGAATTCCGATGATGAAGTCGACCATTATCGGTGTTCATTTTCGAGTTCTAAGTACCGGATTACTACCAAAGATTTTGTTTTTGAATTATTGTGAGGAAATAAGTTGTTCAGAAATTCAAATGTTTTGAATTGCTATGTTATGAATATATATGATTTCAAACTGATTTGAAATGAAAACCCTAGGGACTTGAATTCTGAAATTTAAAATTTACTTATGAAGTAAATAAACAACGAATTTAAATAAGTCAAATAAAATTTGAGTTGAATTGAAGCCAAGTAAGTGGAAATCGTATTGGAATAAGGATTTGACTTGGCAAAATAGTTGAGTTGTGAATTGAGATTAGGAATGGAACCGAACTTGGTTTGGAAATTTGATTATTTGGAATTGGAATTGAACTGGAGTTTGAAAAAGAAATTTGAGTTGGGATGTAAGAGAATTGTTGATTGAGAATAAACTGACTGGAGATCAGTTGGAGATGCATTTGGGTATGCTGAATGGATTGCAAATGGAAGCGAGAAAGTTGGATGCCCAATGAAGGGAGAAGGCCAGAGTGGCGTGTGGTAATAGTACCAAATGAACCGTGCAGCAGAGAGGCTGACGAAATTCTCCGAAAATTAAAGTGTTAGAAAATTTTCAGAATTTTGAAAATTTTCGTTACAAAGAAGGGAATTAATATTTTGATCAGTTCAGTTGGAACTGAAAATATGAAGTAAACCAAAAAGATTTTTAACCTGTTTGCAACAGAGATTGTAGCATTTTTCCTACCTTAGCAATTTCGAGGACGAAATTATTTTAAGGGGGAAGGAATGTAATGTCCCGCATTTTTACCGGTCCGTAATTGAATATTTAAATCAGTTTAAATATTGAATTCTTAATATAAGTAGATTTGAATATTAATTAAAACGAAGTTGAACGTATAAAAATATATATTCAATATAATCAAGCTCATAACGACGTTGCAGTTCGTAATTTAACATTTTGAACTTCAACTGAGTATACAGAAACCAGTTTAAATCGGATTTCTGCAAAACAAGAAATATTGGAATCTGTTGAACTGTATCTTTCTGACAGAAGTGAAATATTGAGATTTCGTCGTATAGATTGCAAGATATGTCAAAATCAAATATTCAGAAAGTCGCTGTAAAATCGGTTATCGACCATAACGGTTTATTTGAAGTAACTTCTCATCGGTTTCGAATTTAGACAAGATTCTTTTGAGACGTAGTGATAATTTAATTTTTAGAATTTTACTGTAATTTTTAATTAATTAAATACGCAACTTTTTATTTGAAGTATTTTGCACCCTATATCAATATTTTGAGGTTTCAAAATATGAGTCAACCTACCGGTATTATTATATTTTTATGATCGTGACACCTCGTTGGATACAACCGTAATCTTACTTCTGTCCGTAGCAGCTCAGACATGAACAAAATGTTGTGTAATGGGGTACCGAAATCTTTTAAGATTAAACCAAACATGCAGTAGGCTTTGGCATATCAAACTTAAGGGAACCTACAAAACATGGCTACTTTAACCTAAGCCTTGACGGTGACTATTTACGCAACAGTTGTTTCTAATCACTGAAGCCTACCCTGAAACTTCCTGAAGACAGTTCGGGTTAGACACCACTCAGCCGTGTTTTCAATATCAGACAGCTACCCTATCCTAAAGCCTATGCTATGCACTGCAAACCAATGAGACTAAAACCTTCATCCCCAAGGAAAATAAAAGGACGCAGACCTAACATTCGAGGAGGTACACCCTACAAGGCTAAAATCCTTGGCACCCAAGTATTCAAAACACTATATATGCAGGGTACTCTTCTCATTTCTTCCAGCAAGCAAACTCAAAACCAAAATGGCCGATTACATTAAAAAAAAAAAATATACGTGAGCAAAAATTATCGTTTCAGAGCAAAAATAGAAAAGCCAAGATAAAACCTTCCTCATTTTTGTCCATTTTTCTTTATCCACCGAAATAAATACAACAACATCCTCTTTTTTTCCTACTTCATTCTTTTGCCTTGCGTAAGTTCTGGGAAAGCTCGGTGCGTACGTGAGTGATGGTGACAGTGGGATGATGGGGGACGTGTCGCGGATGGTCCAGCGTCGGTGGAAGGGGACTGTTAGTGGAGTTAAATGGAGATGGGGTAGTTGCCGTTCGAAGTGGTGTTAAAGGTTTCAAAACGTGAAGAGGGGACATGTGGAGTACTGGGTGGGACGTTGTAATAACAAAAAGAAAAGGGAAGAGAACGTGAGTCTGAAGGAGGGAATGGAGCGAGAGTGGGGTTTGTTGAATCAATAGGAAGATGCGGGTTTCTCCAGAGAGGGTGCAACGTGAATGCAAGATTAACGGAGGGTACTGTGTACTGTCAGTCGAACTAAAAGAGTACGTTGGCAATATGAGGCAAGGTGATACTGTAGGGGAAGATGGAGAATATGAAGCACACATATATATTTTTGCGTTTGGCGAGAACAAAGAAAATAAAAAAAATCCAGCATGAAAGGTTTGACGGGGAGCGCCGGTTTGATGGTGATGTGTCGTGCATGTGACAAGGAATTGAACACCTGGTTTAATCGACTGACGCAAATCGTTATTTAACGGTTAACGCGCCAAGGTGAGTAAATTCATTAACTCTGTTTTATTTAAAATATTTTATTTATATTTTAAATAATGGTTGAATGCTGTGTGATGGTTGTTTAGGCAGATTATGGTTAAATTGGTTGAAATATTATATATCGTTGCATATGTACCCATCACCGGTTGGATATTGATTCCATTAGTATGGAATCAGTGAAAATTGTTTGACTAACATTTGTGGATGCGGAAACCGGTTGGAGGAATTCAACCGGATTTTTCAATATTTATATGTACTGTTTATGCACTGTTTGAACTGTGTTGAATGGAAGTTCAACGTTATGTTGATTTAGTAAATAAACGATATTGATTTAGAAAGTGGCAACAGTTGACCATAAACACATCATTTTGTTAAGAAATTGGTTGACCGTCAAGCAAATCAACGAAGTTCAATTATAAAAATTATATCTTTATAATTGAAGCGAAATTATAAATTATAATAGAAGTTCTATTATAAACTGGTATTTTTAATACCATGAGTTAGATATAAATTGATTCGAGTTTAAATAGGAAGAATCGATTATTTATTATTTCTAAAAAACAGAAATTGAATCTTGATTAAACAAGGAGGCGATGACTTGTTTTAAGTATATCAAAAACAAGTAGTCGATTTTAAAGATGCTTATGAAATAAAGTAGTATGATCGTATTTGAAATAAGGGTAGTAAAACGAGTCTAGATTCCTATTGCGAAATGATATTTTAATAAAAGTGAATAGTGGTCAGAAAGTAAACATTTTGTAAGTAGATATTTCTATTTGTGTTAAACTAAATTGATCTGATTAACGAGAAGTTTAGAAATGGAGTTTTGAAATGTTTTTCCCACATTAATAATGTGTATTTTCTAAAAGTACAGAAAATAAGAAGGTAAGGAAGATGGAAATGTTCCAGATATTAAATAAATGTCTATCTTTTAGAATGTGGGTGAACAAGTGCTATAATATTTGGAAATGGGTTTTTCCAAGAAGTATGAGGTTAAAAAGTTTGGAAATATCTAGAAAAATATGAATAATGAAATATTAGAAAGTGCCGAGATTGTGAAATGGTTTGATGGATGGTTATTTTCAAAACACCGACTATCAAAGATTTTGTAACGAAAAGAGATATCAAGATTTTTGTAATGAAAAGAGATGTCAAGAATTTGTAATGGAAAAGGGTATTGAGATTAATTATAAAGTGGGATATAGTAGCATATTGCAAGTCTCAGAACTATAGCAGTAAAGTAACGCTGTTGACTAGGCTTAAGCGTGACTGTTATGTTAAGATTAGTTATAAAGGGATATAGCAGCATATAGCAAATTTGAACTGTAACGATAAATGAAACGCTGTTAACCAAACTTAAGCGTGATGTTGATATACAGTAGCACTTCCTAGGGAAGGAAAACAGCTTGTTTTGAAATTCCTTATTCAAAAGTAATAAGTAATGACGTTTGTCCAAAGAAATATAAGAACGAATGTTAAATAAAAAGTGCCTGTGATTTGTGTGATATTGGTTGTACATTGAATGGATGTTGTTTTTACTTCGATAGTTAAACAACCGACTATCGAAGTGTTTTGACCATCGTTGTCGATACGGAGAGACCGGTTGGATTTAATATCCGAGAACCACTCCGTATAGGCATAGGCGTTGCGAATTAGATTATGTTGAAGATAATCGAAGACGGAGTGAAATTCAAGAACTGTTATGTTTGTTCAGACCCAGGACAACTTGTATGGATGAATGCCTGACAGCGTATTCTTAGAAGATCACATAAGACGATCTTTTCATGATATTGCGTCTGGTGGCGGAGAAATTCGTTTCTCTTGGCTTTTATACCCGTAATATTTTGGGAAGAACAGCTAGTGATTTGACGGGTTTGACGATGTGGCATTCAAGGTGTATGGTGGCCAGATGTTCTAAAAGGTAGGCGTAGCCTCAAGCTTCACAACCGGGAAATGACAAAAATCGGGCAGGCAGCATGGCTATGTGGGTCGCTCCCATTAGGGTGTATAATCACCTATCTAGAGAAATTCCTTTTGTTTCTAAATCTATCGATTCTGCCCATTCGGGAAACGGTGGTTTGAGTCCAACCGTTGGTGATATACATTCGATACACTCAAGCGAAATGAGTGGTCGGTCATGTGTGGGCCGGGTTGCAAGACGTTCTTGTTGAACCCAGGTGTATTCGCCTCTAGAGATACATCATCGGAAGGTGGTCCCATACCTTGTCATAGTTGGAATCCAATCTCCAATAAGCGCCCTGCGGTTTTTGATTTTTACTATGTATGTAGAGCGTGAGATGCAAGCGTTCTACTATTTGGTTATTTACTTGATTAGACATTATCATAATATCACTGGATTTTGATATCAAAAATATTTTGGGTTATAGTAAGGTAAAAACCGTCCATGTTTATGTGTGGGTTGGTCTTACTATTATCCTTTTGTTTCAAAAGGATTTTTGAAGTTAAACCATATGGTTGGAGTTTACTCACACCAGTCCCATGACTGACCCAGAGTTTATTTTGTTTTGTTTTTCCTAAACTCTTGGGTGCCCAAATTTGTACGGGCAGTCAAGTGTTTCAGGCTTTTACAGATACGCTTGAAGGAGCTAAAAGCAGAAGGCTTCACCGTTAGTATTTAGAGACTATTTCCGCTGTGATATGATGTATTGTACTCTGATAATGGTATGTATATACAATACAGTTTTGTATTTCAAAGTTATGTTATATAATATATTTTATCCGTTCCGCTGTGAGATTCGTGTTTACTCTGATTATGCTCAGTTGTGTTCTTCTTCTTCTTCTTCTATTCTATTAGTTCTATCTTTTCTATCTCATCCTCTAACTTCTTTCTATTAATGGTCCGGTATTTTCGATGTCTGAACAGTCGACGCTGGGTTTGGTGTCGATTTTCGGAGTCGAAAATTCCGGGTCGTTACACGAACTGAAGGTGTATGTCCATTTTCGTGATTTTTGGGTATCACATGTGATCGTACAGATTTTTAGAATACAAAAACAGGTAATGGTTTAATAGAAACTAATATAAAAATCGATTAAAAAATATACAATTATCCTATAAATAAGCCTAACATCCTTTTAAAATCCTTCTAAACCTAGAATCATTTTTCCACGGTCAACTTCATCAAGCCGCCACTGTTCTTCTCCATTCAACATAAATTCTTACCCCGAAAATCCATATAAAATCAAATAAAAATACAAAAATCATGATATGTATATTTTTGGATCCCCTAACGCATTAGCTTCATGTTGGCATACGATTCACTACGTTCGACGTTCGTTCTTCACGCTGATTTGTTGGACAACGACCTAGGGATTTTCGATTTGGGCATTTGAAACACAAATTCATGTTTTTGGGAATGATTTTGGGTTCATGGCAGCTGGAGACTATGATTGCATTTTTTTGTGGAGCTCGGTGACATCTTTGGTCGATGGGTTCACTGTAGTAGGTCTGTGAAATCGCATTTTAGAAGGAGGGCTCGTGCCGTACTAACAGTGTGGAGATGGAGAGTCTGATGTTAGAAATCACGGGGGATAGCCTGGGGGTTCATCGCTGACATCGGTGAGTCTTGATGGAGAAGTGCGGCTATGGCCAGGATCCTGGAGCTTGCGTCAGAAGGAATAAGGAGGAAGACATGCTAGGGAAATGTTAAGTGTTTGATCCGTTGGTTTATGACATTAAAAGGAAAAATGATGATCAATACTTTTTTTGAAATGGCATATGTATTTTCTGGAGTTCGAATCTTACAGGGAGCAATGTGATTTTGTGGTGAGTTGCGAGTTCCTCTTGGTAGTGATGGCAAGGAGGAGTGTTAAAAGGGATGAGGACTGATGATCTCGATGTTGGCGATGGTGGAATGTTGAAGATGTTAAGGAGTTCGGTCGTGGGATTTTGAAAGGGAGTTACAGGCTCATTTATTTCTCAGGTGGAAGAAGATTTTATACTAATCAACGGATTAAGGTTAATATAAATTAATTAATTAATGATGTGTTAATTTATCTCAAACTGCATATAGATTGTAAAATTCATAACTTCGTCATACGTTATCGGAATCCGACAAATCTGGATCCGTTAGGATCATATGGCCGAGCAGTTCACAATGGAACTGGTTTGGAGTGGATTGGAGCTCGTTTGGAATTATGGAAAAATAAAATGCCTGAATGGATCAAAATTGAACGTTTATCGTTATTTAATGGTAACCAACCAAAGTGAGTAATTCTAACTAACTCTGTACAGTTTGTATTTTTATAAATATTATCTAGTATTGATAAATGATGATTAATTACTGTGTGTTAATTGTTTGGTTGAATTGCTAATGTATTGGTTGAAATGATAGATAACGATATGTATATATATAAATCGTTAATCAAATATTGATTCTGTTTATCAGAATATTTCATATTGAAATGAAATCGATGTTATTTATATTGTTTAACATCTGTGAATGCAGGGAAACAGGTTGGAGGGATCCAACTGGATTCCTCAATATTTATAATACTGTTTGTTTTCATATATTGTGATATATGATGTGATATATAATCTATGATTGATTATGGGTGTGTAAATGATGTTGATCATGGTTATTTGGTATTTTAAATACCATAAGAAATACCGGAATGTGAAAAGGGAATTTTCAAAGTGTATATTGAAAATAATATATTTATTAAATCAAAGTATTTTATAAAAGCAAATATTTATAAAATCAAAGAATTTTATAAAAAGATTATTTATATAGAAAATAAATAGAAGTATAAAAGGATTATTTATATAGAAAATAAATAGAAGTATAAAAGGAATATTCATTTTGAAAGTAAATAGAATTATAAAAGGGATATTTGACGAGATATAAAAGAATTATAAGAAGATTGTTTAAAGTGGATATTAAATAGAAATCTATTTTAATAAATAGATTGAGAAGATTAATTTATAAATAATGTTTTATAAATTAAATTAAATATTTATCATTTGATAAACGAAATGTATAAGACTAAATTTATATAGAGAAGTGGGAATTGGTTTTAACACAGATATTTTAAATGGAATTTGAGCAGCATTTATAAAGGTGATTATAAATGGGATTATAAGTGTTAGAAGAATAAAATGAGATTTTATATGAATAATTCTATAATTAGAAGTATAGATAGAAATTAGATTTGGGATATTGTTTTAAATATGAAATCAAACTGTTTTGATTGCAAAGAAGAAATATTATTTACATTTAATGTGAATAAAGGATTTAAGTAAATATTTTGCTAATAAAATATTTATAAAGGAAATAGGATTTGAAATAGGAATTTAAAATGGAGTTAAAGGAATTAGAAACTGACTGGAAATTAGTTAAGTTGAATAGCTGTCTGGGTATTGATCTAATGTTGGTTTCGGCCTTCGGGTTAATACGTATGGGGTTGTTCTCTTACTAGTTTACAGTTTGAGACTGATATATGTGAGAAGATAGTGATGCGTGAATCAAAAATGGAAACGTTTTCCGAAGTTAAAAATGTATATTTTCTAAAATTAGAAAATAAGGATTTGATGAATATATGGAAACGAGAAATGGGGAAATGAATAAATGTTGATTGATGATTGATCGATAGAATTTACATCTGGAAATAATATCTTTGTTTGCACACATGTTTTCCTTTGATAGTTAAATCACCGACTATCAAAGTTCTTGACCATTTTTTCGTCGTCAATACGGAGAGACCGGGATCAGATTCATTATCTGCAAACCGCTCTATATGGGTGTTAGCATTGCGATCAAATATAATGAAGATAATTAAAGACGGAGTTATACAAGGGCTGTCTTGTTTACAGAATAGTACCTTCGGTCTGCCCAATCCCAGGACGACCTGTTTGGAAGAATGTATGACGGAGTATATTTAATAGATCGCGTAAGTTGATCTCTTCAAACGTATTTACGTTTGATGGCGGAGCAATTCATTTCTCTTAGCTGTTTACCCATGATATGTTTAGAGAAATCAATTTGTGATTTAGTGGGTATGGCGATGTGACATTCAAAGTGAATGAAGATGTGGTTTGTAAAGGATACGTTATGTCCTCTAGCCTCACAACCAGAAATGGTATGAAATCGGGTAGGTCGCATGGCTAAGTGATTAGCTGCCAATTATGGTATATTATCACCTGATCTAGAGAAATTCCAATTACTTCTATAATCTATTTCGATGCTGTCCCTTTTAGGAAACGGTTGATGATACCAACAGTTGGTGATAATACATTCGGTACACTCAAGCGAAATGAGTGACCGATCATGTTAGCCTGGGTTACAATATGTTCTTATTAAACTCGGTGTATTCCTTTCTAGAGATACACTGTCGGAAGGTGGCCCCATTCCTTGCCAGTTCGAATTCATTACCCAATAAGCGCCTGCGGTTTTTGATTATATATTATGTATGTGGAACGTGAGATGAAAGCGTTCTTCTAGATGATTATTATATCGTAACGACCCGGAAAATCAGAACCAATTTTTATTTTATCAATTTTAATGAATTTTGGAAATTTAAAATGATTTATCTTAAATAATAAAGACTAGAAATTTATTTTTAATTGAATTAGAATGTATAAATTTATTTAAATCGACGTTAGAATATAAATATTTAATTTAATTATAAAAGGAATTGGAAATGGCGCAGTAGTTTGAAAATTCAATTTCAAATTTCAAATGAATGTACACGATTAAAAACAAACTGGATTTTAGTGAAACCAAAAATATTTGAATCTGATTGAAAATGTCTTTTGAATGAATCTAAAAAATCAAAATTTCATAGCGGGAATAAAAAGTTATGTCTAGTTGAAAATTCAGAATAGCCGCTATGGAAATATAGCCCTTAAAAATAGAAATTTTGCAAATGACCTCCGTTTTCGACAAGACCGCTTTTTTGGATCCGGAATGTTAAATTATTGCTTGATTCCAATTTTCATAATTTTTGGAATCAATATGCGAGCGTGACGGATTTAAACGCGTTTGGTCATTTCAGTTTGAATTTAATCGACTGGAAAATGACCATTTTCCAAACGGTCTCCAAATTTGACGTAATTAGTTTTTTTTAGGACCGTATCGTAAAAACATAGCTAGGTTTATTTTTCGAGAATTTTTGGAGTGCGTATGTGGCCCCAGTAAATTAAAATGTGCGTTTGAATTTAAAATATAATGATTTATGTTTTAAATTTAGCGGAGACTGATCGTAACAGTCGAATAGGCTTACGAAACATATCCCATTGTGTTCGGAATGGGGTATTTGGCTAGGAATGACAGGCGGTGGGTTCAATTTGGTGGTCGAGTGGAAAAGTTATATATAAGAAATCCTAACCCTAATTTTCATAAAAGAAATAAAAAGGGGGGAAACCAGTTCTCCCCCAAATCACCCAGCTGATCCCGTCACCCCTCCCAAATCCTCCAACGCTAGACCACCGCTGGCTACCCAGCGCCCGCCGCCGCCTACGGCGACCATCGTCGCCCCCCTTCACCTCCGACCATCCCATCCCCTCCTCCAACCTCTTCTCTCTCCTCTTCTTATTTAAAACCCCACGCCCCAAATCAACACCTCCACCACCCTGGCTGCCACCACCAAGCCAGCCGCGGCCACGCCCAGACCCCAACAGCCGTGCGCCACCTTCCCCTTCCGTTACCTCCGACCGTGGGTCCCCCACTTATTAAAAGTCCAATTTTTATCGTCCCCGGCTGTGCATTTCAACCGCCGACTCGTTTCAGCCCTTCCCCGAGCCTCCTCCACCACCCTACAACGCCAGTGAGCTTTTATTTCAATTTTATTCATTTATGCAAATCAAAATATGATTTTTACGTACAGTTTTAATATAAAAGTGTGATTTTTATATACATGGAAGGCAAGATTTTTTTATTTATATAAAGACGAGATTTTTATTTATATAGCAGTGAAGTAAAATTTTGATTTTTATATACATGGCTTTGGAATAAAAATATGATTTTTATTATATGAAAAGCGATATAAAAATGTGATTTTTAATTATATATATAACGATGGTAAAAACATGATTTTTAACATATACCGCGTGTAACAGATTGCGATAGAACGGACGTGAAACAATTCCAAACCGTTCAAAAATAAAGAAAGGAGGAGTGGATCCCAAAGGTGAGAACTTCTCACTTAAGTTTTATTTTCTAGTTAAAATATATACCAGGATATAGACAGTGCTTAGCAGCACCCGACACCGCCGTCCACAAACCATGGACGACTTGTTTTATTTGATTGTGTTATGAAAATTGATTGTGATGTGAAATGGAATAAATAAAATATTCATGTGTTGTAATAAATATTTTATCGTTAAAAATATAATTTTTAACGTGTGTATGAATAAAATAAATATTCATTTACAAATCGGATGATATGTTTATGTACACACATTTTATTGATATTGATTGGGACGATATATTTTATACATCGCCCAACTTCACAAATAATAATCAGTGTTTGTTGTTTGAAAACCCCACACGGGTATTGGGATGATATTGGACATACACTAATCCCAATGTTTAGTTGTATGTCAATCGATTGGTTGACAAGCTGTGTAAGCGTTGAATATTTATATTTAATGCTTATGCAGTGTAGAATGCACTCTGGATGATGGTTGATTGTTTATCATTATTGCTCTATACATGTGTTGTATGAAATCCATATAAATAACATTATATGGTAATTGACTGTGTCTGATTTCAGTTCAAAAAGAATGAATATTTTAAAATAACGAATATTTTAAAATAATATTCAGTAAAAGATCGAAATCTGATTTTGATGTCTGATTTGGGATGGACACGAAATATATTGTGGTTGATAGACACTATTATAATATCAAAATAGTTTTGATATAAAGATTATCATTTCTTGCAAAAGGATCTTGAATGTTAAATCAAGTGTTTTGGATTCTCATAAGGGAAAAACCCGTTCCTTGTTATACGGCGTAGTCTTATGAGATATCGCTTATTTTTCCAAACTGTTTTAAATTGTTTACTCACACCAGTCCCATGACTGACCCGGAGTTTATTTTGTTTTGTTTTCCCTAAACTTTTGGGTGCCCAAATTTGTACGGGTAGTCAAGTAGTCAGGTTTCTACAAATATACTTGGAGAGTTGGAGTAGGAGGCTTCAACAACATTTTCTTGCTAGTGTTTATTTCCACTGTGTTGTAAGTGTTGTACTCTGATAAATGTTATTGTATACATATACTGGTTTTTATTTCAAAGTTATGTTATATTTTATTCGTACCGCTGTGAGATTCGTGTTACTCTGATTCTGTTCTTCTTCTTCTATTCTAATTTTCTATCTTATCTATCCTCACCCTCTAACTTCTTTCATTAACTATCAGGTATTTCTGATGCTTGGATAGTCGACATTGAGTTTATGTTGATAACCAAGGTCGTGAAAACCCGGGTCGTTACACTTAGTCAGCGATGATGGTGGTTTTAGTTTCAAAAATTAAAATTCATGGTCGCGTTCCAAAGTGTTTTTCTACTATCGCACGACACTGCACGATCCACATTAGTTCACACTAACACGAGAGGTGTGTATTTCGATATGGTAACTAATGCAATTATCTTACAAGTATAGTTTACAATAGTAAGGTGAAGCTCTAGACGATTTCGGGGCTTGGCAGCCGAAATCATTGAAGCGCCCCATCCTACGAGTCTTTATACGATTCTAGTCTACCATTAGTGATCACGCTCTATAGCTTCCACCCCTTTTCAATAAGTGGGCCCATCTGGCATGTATGATTAAGAAGGACAATCTGAGGGATCACAGCATTCCAGTGAGCACTAGATGAGCCAGTAGTTCAAGGAGAGGCACAACCTACAACAGTGGGTCCGCTGGAAGAGGGTGAAGGTGTTATCGTAGCGCCGATATGGCAGAAGACACTACGATTCTTGAGAATGCCACTGATTCAGTTGCCTTGTGAATCGATGAAGCTTTGTTGAGGAAGATTTTTGCGAAATATGGAATATTTACGGAATATCTTGGGACGATGTCTGGATTCCTAGAAGGGAGGATAGGGCGAACACGCCTCAGAGGGGTCTACTACTTAGAACACGCATATGTGATCTGCTAGATGCATGCCCCCGTTATGTCCATACATCTAAGATATTCTGTATTTCTTTCGCCTATCGTCAACTTAGTTTCACCCTAGCGTGTATGCCTTCCTGCTTGACACTTACATCATATATGTAGAGTGTTGGCGCAGAATCAACCGGGGAAGACATATGGTGTCTCTACTCCATGAAGAGAAGAAACACTATCTCGCCTTCCCTTGTTTACTTAGAGGCGCAGGCCAACAACCGCTTCATCCTAAGAGCGTGAAACAAGCATAGATATTTTAAACATGATTGGTTCTACGTTCGATGCCCACCATAATTTGCTAGGAGATGGCTTGCGGGTCTTAAGTGCTTTAACACTTGCGCTGTATTTCAAGCTAATTGAATCGTAAGTTCCAAACTAACTTGAAACTTCATGTGGAACGTACTTCCCGGATTCCAAGCGGTGGAGTTTACCTTATGAGTGTCTTGGCATTAAGGAATGTGTCAAAGTGCTTTCGTAGTGCCTAGACTTTATTGTCTGGTTATCTCCTTTACCTGTTGGATCTGCTTCCCGAAGGTTGCTCGATGGGCCATAGGGATGGAGATGAAGGAGAAGTGGGAACGACAAAAGCTGAGAGAGGATAAATTCCTCTAGGTTCGCAAGAAGAGGTGACCCCTTCATGCTTCTCGATGTACCCTCCATTGAGGAGGACATTACAGGAGCACAAGGAGATATAGGTGACGACAATGGCGGTGATAAGGAGGAGCCCACCGGAGGAGATGGTTCGAAATCCACTCTCGTTGTCTCCCCAATGGAGGAGATGATGCTGGGAGAGCATTTTGAACCAAGTTCTCCAGTTACAGCCTCAGGTACTATAGCATTGATGGAGGTTTAACATTGGCTCAAAGGGTTGGACATGGTTTTGATAGAGACATCATCCTTTGCTTGAAAGCTTATTGCTGAGCATTGGGAAGGCCACCCCTTCTAGAAAACTGACATATGGTCCGTAAGAGGAATACCAAGGATATACACACTCACAAGCACTGCATAGCATAGCACTTGACTCGTGCATATAGGATATTAAATTCTGATTCAAGATTTTCTTTGTATAGGTGTTATAACTCGGGAGAGTGACAAAGATCAAGATCGGGGATACTCTCGACGGTCAGAAGAAAACATCAAAGGTAATTCTTTTGAAGGTATACAACTGCATATGAAGGAGAATCCCAATGAGACTAAGAGTAGCCTTTGCCATCGAGAGAATCCCCAGCATTTGGTGCCTCTTCCAATGAGCACAATACTAGTGGATGTCAGAAGGAGAACATATATTGTTAGCACAAAACAGTCAGCAATTGTAACACCCCGTAATTTTATAATATTAAAATTCACAAATTAAAGTATACTTAATTTTTAGAAAAGAATTAAGTGAAATGGGTTGCGTAGAGAAATATATATATTGATATATATATATAAATTAAAAATTAAATAAATAAATATGCGAAAAAGTTCAAAACAACGAATTGGGAGGGGGGAATGACCGAACCGGCCCATTTTTGAGGTCGACCCGAGCTCTGCTGGGTCGACTAGGGGTTAATCCAGGGTGTTTGGCTGTCAACCCGTGGGCCGATTCGCTCAAATGCAGATTTTGCATTTGATTGGTTCTCATGGTTCAGAGTTAATCTAATGGTCCTAAATAACTTCCTACACCTATAAATACATCCTAATGCTAACCCTAAACCTAATTAAAATTGAATAGTTACCGTCATACCATCGCCATGGAAATCAATGGAGCCGCCGCCAACTAAGAAAGAAGAAAAGCAAATTCAATTCTAATTCTCTCAACCCTAAAGCAAAGCAAAACTCTCTCTTTTCTTCTCTAAATTTTGAGTATGACGATCTTAACAAGATTATTATCATTTTAATTAGGTTGAGTTATGAGTGGATTATGAGTAGATGATGTGAATTATCATATATGTTGTTGTAAACCCCTTTTGCTATCATGTATATTGTAAATCCAATGTTATGTGATGATGATATCTTATATGTTGTAAATCATGCTATGATGATGTTATGTATGTTGAAAGTTTCTATGCTAAGTTGTGATGAATCATACATGTTAAAAAGGCCATGATGTTACCATCTATGCTAGTTAGTTCATATTAATTAAATCATCATGTTTGGGTTATATTGATCTATATGACAAGTCACATATGCAAGTTAGATTGATTAGAAAAGTTATGAACATATACCAAGACATCTATTATGACATCTAGAATTATGCTATGACATATGTGATATCCTATGCTAGTTCACACCATCATTATGTTGCCTAAAAACCCCATATGCAAGTTTATGTATAGATTTGGGCTATGATCATATCATATAAATTGAGACATTTAACAAGTTGACACCTTTTGATCCTTAACATTTGTAGTTTATGCAAGTTTCACCCCTATTATGATTAGATTTATTTTAATTGTCTATATGTTGTGATAATTTATCTTTGTGCTAGGTGTTAGACTATACAAGTCTAGCCTATATTATGCGTTGAATAAGCGAACGTATAAACGTGGGGTAGGGGTAATATTAAGGATTTAATATTAAAAAGTTGGGGTGCAATTGATATGATTTTGCATGCCATAAGTGGATGGCCATAATTGAGTCAATTATGGACATCATTAAAAGTTGACTTAATTAATAATTTGAATAGGGAATTATTAAAAATGGGGTAAAAGATTTTAAGAGTTAATCAATGCTTAGGACACGAGGTTGGACTCGTTTGTGACGTAAACCTGCCCGGACCCGCCCGGCAAATCCAGTGGTCACAAATGTCAGCCCAATGTGAGAGGTCCTAGGCCTAAACTAAAGCATAACGGTTGTAAAGACACGAGGTTAGACTCTTTTATGGTGTAAGACTGCCCGGACCCGCCCGGCAAATCCAGCTGCCATAAATGCCAGTCTAATGTGAGAGGTCTTTATGAGGTTATGGCCTGAATGAATTAAGAAATACTTAACCAGATAAACATGTAAGGTGGGACATGGGGGTTAAGTAGGTGCCTTGGGTGGCATGAGGAATCTAGGGGGTGCCCTTAGTGGCATGTGAAATACGATTAGTAAGACTTAACCAAACACACATGTAAATGAACATGACTAAGAGGGTTAAGTGGGATATATTAATGACAAGCTTAGGTGGGTAGCTTGTGGGGGCCCATTTCAACCAGTATCCCAAACGTATCTTTGTGGGCTCGACCCAAGTCGACGACGGGACACGCATACTGAGCTTGACTATAAGATGCCAAAACGGGGAGCGGTGGCAACGCAAGTCCAACGGGTTTCATATGCGTGTGTGGACCCGGGCTGGTAGGTAAGACGCTGTTGCATCGTGTAGGTATAAGCCGTGCATTCTCAGTTGTATCGGGTTGCCACTTTAGGGGAGTGATACACCCCACTGTGGGGCCAGCATGGGTATCTACGAGTAGGGAGCCGATCGAAAGTGGGTAGTGGGGTACACCTAGTGGAGATAGGGGCAGACGGCACCTATGTAGTCAGCTAGGAGTACAGGAAGTTACTTATAAAATTTCGAAGAGGGTAGTGGGGTACACCTAGTGGAGATAGGGGCAGACGGCACCTATGTAGTCAGCTAGGGGTACGCAAGGCTATTTATATAGTTTCTGTGTGAAGCATGCAGGATCAACCTTTAGGGTGACTGGTGCGGTGCAGTGTAGTAATTGGCATGGTGCGGTGTAGTAATTGGCGCGGTGCAGTGTAGTAATTGGAGCGGTGCAGTGTAGTAATTGGAGCGGTGCAGTGTAGTAATTATTCGTTAGTAATTAGGTATGCCTTTACCGTTATCTTTAACGTTATCTTAAACGCTATCTTTATCTACCTAATAGTTCATAGACATTTACTTGTCTTCCAGCTTATGCCTTAGTCTAGTTATTTTGATAATAGTATTGTTAGAATTATCATACTCGCCAGACTTTATGTCTGACCCCCTCTATTTCTATCCTTTTCCCCCTCCAGGTCCTCAGGTTGGGCCCAGCTCTAGTGGAGTTTGATTGAATTGCTTCATCTCTCTTTGGAAAGCTTGGACCATTGAAGTAAAGTCCAGCTTGTTATCTTTTTAATGGCTATTTATGTAATGGGATTATGTATTTTGTTGTTATGAAGATGGATAATGTACTTGACTCTGATTAATGGTTTTGTGATGTAATAAACATGTTTCCGCTGCAATAAAAATGAAGTTTTAGTTTTCAAGTACTACTTATTATCTGTCTTGTTGTAATTTTTCTGTTCTATATTCACTTATAACCTCCATGGAAGTTAATGCATTCCCTTGTGAGTGACATTAATGGACGTGGGGTGTTACACGTGGTATCAGAGCTGAAGGTAACCAAAACAGATAAGATATTTTGAGAAACTATTTTTCAAAAGCATTTTTGTAAAGAATACTTTCAAAAATATGTTTGTAGAAGAGTATTTTTGAAAGAAAGGTTTGTTTTAAAAAACATAATCCCCAAGAGCCATATATCCTTCCTTCGACTCTCCGTTTTGAATCTCTTCCTCTTTCTCTTTTTTGGATTTCCCCTCCGCGTATAGATGCTTTTTCTAAGATAAATAGGGACTTCCATACGAAGGACGAAAAACCACTTCAAGGGACTTAGACGTTTGACGGGCTAGAAGTTAGTTCAAGGAAGTAGAGGGCTTGTTGATACCTTTAAGGTAGACGATGGGAGGAAGGTTCAAATAGCTGTTGGTTAATGAAGGACGAAACCTCATCTTGGTGGAAGGTCACGAATGGGGAATGTGAACAAGAAGGCTAGTAGTTATCCTTTTGGAGAAATAGGACACCTTATTAGGATTGTCCAAAAAGGCAAGGGCAATGTACAGGATCTTCTGGAGGGTAGTTATATTCCCTCATGGCTGGTATACCTGATAGGGGTAGGACCGTCCAGGTAGAAATTTGGTTTCCTTTATCATCCTGTTCGAATTTTGTTTTATTCTAGCGCTTCATACTCGTTAGTATCTGCTTCGTTAGTTGAAAACACTGCACCTAAATACTAGTCTAGTTAAGGATCTCATCCTAGTCTCAAATCTTTTTGGTGGTTCGGCTCATCCTTCAACGGCTTTTCGGGTTTTGAGAGTGTCTATCTTGGACGTTGGATTTGAATGCAACGCCTTCGTCCTTGGTTTCACGGGCTATAGTTTGATTCTAGGGGTGGATTGGCTACCCAGGCGGGGTGCCATCCTAGACAGTGAAAGGAGGGTAGTTAGACTATTGATTCATTATGGAAAGACCCTCATATTTCTTGTGACCCTAGGGGTTCAGTGATGCTTAGCTGCCTAGAATCTTCTGACGCATCTAACGATGATTAGGAACCTGTTTGTGTGGTCCGTGAGTATGGAGACGTCGTTGATAAAGCGCGGGGTTTATCCATAGGCGCGGAATAAGTTTTCGTATGTGCTTAATAGATTAAGCAAAGCCCGTTACGTAATCAGCGGTAGTTTTGGAGCAAGACTGGCAAGGACGGCCAGAGTCGGTCGAGTGCTCAATTGATTGACCATCTTACTAGTATCATCTCACGTAGGTCGTCTGAATTCGAAGGAGGTATCCCTTGGGTGTTTGTCTGATATTGGTTTAGGCCTTTGGGGCTTGCACTTGGGGGATGTCAAATTCGACTAGGATGGTCTGCGTGAGAGATGGATAGTTGTGACGATTTTACATGGGATAATATCCTGGTTTTCTCTAGAAGCAGAGAAGAGCATGCCCTATGTCTTAGGGAAAGCTTAGGGACCCTACAAGTGCACTAGCTTAAAGCTAAGTTCTCCAAGATACCATTTTTGGAGGAAGGAAGTGAGGAATTTAGGGCATGTGGTCTCTAGGGAAGGGAGATATGTTAAGGTGGATGGAGTTCTTAGCATCCTACGACTTCGAGATAGCATATACCCCTGGCAAGGGTAACGTGGTGGCGGATGCCTTAAGTAGAAAAAGGTTATCCTTAAGTCCTTTGTTTGTGGAGCGGTGAAGCTTAGAATTTATTTCGATGTTTGACTTTAGACCTTCTGTTGACTTCGTACCCGGTTTGCTAGCATCCTTGGAGGTCAGACCTACGCTTTTGGGACGGATTGGCGAGGCACAGCGAGACGAACCGCGGTTGGTTGAGTTAGTAGAAAAGCTCAAAGGAGGGGAGTCATCAAGCCATCTCCGTAGGTATACCCTAGATAATAAGGGTTGGTTACGTAGGGACGGTAGACTTTGTGTACCAAAAGACGATGACCTAAGGAAGACTATTCTTGATGAAGCACACCGTTCGAAGATGACCATTCATCCCGGCGGGGACAAGATGTACATGGACATGAGACGAGTTTACCTTTGGGCCGGTATGGAGAGGGACGTAGCCGAGTATGTCGCTAGATGCTTGGTGTGCCAACAAGTAAAAGCGGAGCAAAAGAAACCCGGTGGGTTACTCCACCCATTGGAGGTTCCACTATGGAAGTGGGAAAGCGTCTCGATGGACTTTATTGACGGATTACCGAGATCGAGAAAGGGTAATACGGGGATTTGGGTTATAGTAGATAGTCTTACTAAGAGCGCCCATTTCATTCCCGTGAAGAGTAAGAGGACTGCTCCATGGTTAGCTTCTGTATACGTCCGAGAAATAGTTCGTTTGCATGGTGTTCCTTCTAGCATAGTGAGCGACCGCGATCCTATTTTCACTAGCGAATTTTGGAGAAGCTTACAAGAGGCGGTAGGGACTCAGTTATGTTTGGGCACCGCATATCATCCTCAGACGGACGGCCAGACCAAGAGGGTGAATCGCATTCTAGAGGATCTTTTGGGGCTACGTATCCTAGACTTTGGGGGTACATGGGAAGAGCATCTTCCGTTAGTGGAGTTCGCATATAATAACAGCTTTCAGTCTAGCATTGGCATGGCACCATTCGAAGCTCTGTATGGACGGCCGTGTCGTTCGCCTACATGTTGGTGGGAGTCTACGAATAAGATCTTACTTGGGCCCGATATGATTAGAGAGACTTCGGAGAAGATCGACTTGATTCGAAGGAGGATGAAAGCAGCGCAAGATAGGCAGAAATCATATGCGGATAAGAGAAGAACGGATCTTGAATTTGAGGTTGGGGACATGGTCTTTGTCAAAGTGTCTCCATTACGAAACGTAGTTCGCTTTGGGTCCGTTGAGAAATTAGCACCAAGATTCGTAGGACCGTTTCCTATTAAGGAGAAGATTGGGCAAATGGCGTATAGAGTGGAGTTGCCCGAGAGACTTAGTGGTGTACACGACGTATTCCATGTATCACATTTGAGGAAGTGCTTGCACGAGACCGCGGAAGTGGTAGAGCCGAGCTTGCTTAGAGAGGTGGAAATAGAGCGTGATGCGATGATTCGATGAGCTCCTACATGCATTATTGGGTCGGAGATCAAGAAGTTGAGAAATCGAGAGGTCAGACTAGTCAAAGTACAATGGAGTGACGATGAGAGTAACACTACTTGGGAGACGGAAGAGAAGATGCGTTCATTGTACCCTTTTCTTTTCGAGGGTATGTCTTTTAATTTCTCCTTTATCGCTTAGCTTGTGCTTATCTTATCTTTAGTATGTCCTCTCGCTAGTATCTTTGACCTTCAGTTAGGGAAATCCTATGGTTGAAACATGTGTTTGAGACATGTTATGTATGATGGATGCAAATTGGATGCAAGCGTTCGCTAGTGGTTGCTCGTGGATGCATATACACACACTATTAGGCACCAGATCGGCTCAGTAACTTCATATTGCATATATATGGATGTATTTAGTAAAATGGATGTATAATGGTTGTATTATCATATGGTTGCTGCATTCGGGTGGATGGTTGTGCACGCATATAGAATTAATATGTATCATTAGGAATCTTTTGCATACATATTGGACGCATGGCACTATCATGAATTGCACTAAGGAGGTCGACTGAATCAGTAGACCGCCTAATTTTGCATTAGATATGGACATATACACACACTGTGCATATAAACATTAAAGCATTAGAAGTCTTTTAAGGATAATGGATGTTGGTGTTTGATGGTTGAGTAGATGGATGATTAGATGGTAGGATATACATTCTTCTTGACTTGGAGATTTCGGGGACGAAATCCTTTAAGGAGGGGAGAATGTAATACCCCGTAATTTTATAACATTAAAATTCACAAATTAAAGTATACTTAATTTTTAGAAAAGAATTAAGTGAAATGGGTTGCGCAGAGAAATATATATATTGATATATATATATATATATTAAAAAATAAATAAATAAATATGCGAAAAAGTTCAAAACAGCGAATTGGGAGGGGGGAATGACCGAACCGGCCCATTTTTGAGGTCGACCCGAGCTCTGCTGGGTCGACTAGGGGTTAATCCAGGGTGTTTGGCTGTCAACCCGTGGGCCGATTCGCTCAAATGCAGATTTTGCATTTGATTGGTTCTCATGGTTCAGAGTTAATCTAATGGTCCTAAATAACTTCCTACACCTATAAATACATCCTAATGCTAACCCTAAACCTAATTAAAATTGAATAGTTACCGTCATACCATCGCCATGGAAATCAATGGAGCCGCCGCCAACTAAGAAAGAAGAAAAGCAAATTCAATTCTAATTCTCTCAACCCTAAAGCAAAGCAAAACTCTCTCTTTTCTTCTCTAAATTGTGAGTATGACGATCTTAACAAGATTATTATCATTTTAATTAGGTTGAGTTATGAGTGGATTATGAGTAGATGATGTGAATTATCATATATGTTGTTGTAAACCCCTTTTGCTATCATGTATATTGTAAATCCAATGTTATGTGATGATGATATCTTATATGTTGTAAATCATGCTATGATGATGTTATGTATGTTGAAAGTTTCTATGCTAAGTTGTGATGAATCATACATGTTAAAAATGCCATGATGTTACCATCTATGCTAGTTAGTTCATATTAATTAAATCATCATGTTTGGGTTATGTTGATCTATATGACAAGTCACATATGCAAGTTAGATTGATTAGAAAAGTTATGAACATATACCAAGACATCTATTATGACATCTAGAATTATGCTATGACATATGTGATATCCTATGCTAGTTCACACCATCATTATGTTGCCTAAAAACCCCATATGCAAGTTTATGTATAGATTTGGGCTATGATCATATCATATAAATTGAGACATTTAACAAGTTGACACCTTTTGATCCTTAACATGTGTAGTTTATGCAAGTTTCACCCCTATTATGATTAGATTTATTTTAATTGTCTATATGTTGTGATAATTTATCTTTGTGCTAGGTGTTAGACTATACAAGTCTAGCCTATATTATGCGTTGAATAAGCGAACGTATAAACGTGGGGTAGGGGTAATATTAAGGATTTAATATTAAAAAGTTGGGGTGCAATTGATATGATTTTGCATGCCATAAGTGGATGGCCATAATTGAGTCAATTATGGACATCATTAAAAGTTGACTTAATTAATAATTTGAATAGGGAATTATTAAAACTGGGGTAAAAGATTTTAAGTGTTAATCAATGCTTAGGACACGAGGTTGGACTCGTTTGTGACGTAAACCTGCCCGGACCCGCCCGGCAAATCCAGTGGTCACAAATGTCAGCCCAATGTGAGAGGTCCTAGGCCTAAACTAAAGCATAACGGTTGTAAAGACACGAGGTTAGACTCTTTTATGGTGTAAGACTGCCCGGACCCGCCCGGCAAATCCAGCTGCCATAAATGCCAGTCTAATGTAAGAGGTCTTTATGAGGTTATGGCCTGAATGAATTAAGAAATACTTAACCAGATAAACATGTAAGGTGGGACATGGGGGTTAAGTAAGTGCCTTGGTTGGCATGAGGAATCTAGGGGGTGCCCTTAGTGGCATGTGAAATACGATTAGTAAGACTTAACCAAACACACATGTAAATGAACATGACTAAGAGGGTTAAGTGGGATATATTAATGACAAGCTTAGGTGGGTAGCTTGTGGGGGGCCATTTCGACCAGTATCCCAAACTTATCTTTGTGGGCTCGACCCAAGTCGAGGACGGGACACGCATACTGAGCTTGACTATAAGAGGCCAAAACGGGGAGCGGTGGCAACGCAAGTCCAACGGGTTTCATATGCGTGTGTGGACCCGGGCTGGTAGGTAAGACGTTGTTGCATCGTGTAGGTATAAGCCGTGCATTCTCAGTTGTATCGGGTTGCCACTTTAGGGGAGTGATACACCCCACTGTGGGGCCAGCATGGGTATCTACGAGTAGGGAGCCAATCGAAAGTAGGTAGTGGGGTACACCTAGTGGAGATAGGGGCAGACGGCACCTATGTAGTCAGCTAGGAGTACACGAAGTTACTTATAAAATTTCTAAGAGGGTAGTGGGGTACACCTAGTGGAGATAGGGGCAGACGGCACCTATGTAGTCAGCTAGGGGTACGCAAGGCTATTTATATAGTTTCTGTGTGAAGCATGCGGGATCAACCTTTAGGGTGACTGGTGCGGTGCAGTGTAGTAATTGGCACGGTGCGGTGTAGTAATTGGCGCGGTGCAGTGTAGTAATTGGAGCGGTGCAGTGTAGTAATGTGCGGTGCAGTATAGTAATTATTTGTTAGTAATTAGGTATGCCTTTACCGTTATCTTTAACGTTATCTTAAACGCTATCTTTATCTACCTAATAGTTCATAGACATTTACTTGTCTTCCAGCTTATGCCTTAGTCTAGTTATTTTGATAATAGTATTGTTAGAATTATCATACTCGCCAGACTTTATGTCTGACCCCCTCTATTTCTATCCTTTTTCCCCCTCCAGGTCCTCAGGTTGGGCCCAGCTCTAGTGGAGTTTGATTGAATTGCTTCATCTCTCTTTGGAAAGCTTGGACCGTTGAAGTAAAGTCCAGCTTGTTATCTTTTTAATGGCTATTTATGTAATGGGATTATGTATTTTGTTGTTATGAAGATGGATAATGTACTTGACTCTGATTAATGGTTTTGTGATGTAATAAACATGTTTCCGCTGCAATAAAAATGAAGTTTTAGTTTTCAAGTACTACTTATTATCTGTCTTGTTGTAATTTTTATGTTCTATATTCACTTATAACCTCCATGGAATTTAATGCATTCCCTTGTGAGTGATATTAATGGACGTGGGGTGTTACAGCAATGACCACCCCCTCACCTTATATTCCAATCCTTGCATCGGTGGCTACAGCCGCAGGCAGGGACATGCCTAGTAGAGGAATGGGGACAAGTGGAAGAAGGCATGAAGAAGGAAATATTAAAGATGCAATTCTCGGTTCTACTTTGAGTAAATGATATAGATGCCAAAACTTCATCAGATCCCATTACATATCGGTAAAGACACAGGGGATCGGGTATATGACATTTATAGCCAATACCGAACCTATATCGGTACTCCAAGAGACTTTTAGACCTAATTTTTAGAAAGAATGGTGAGATCAAAGGTTTACAACTCGAGATTTAGTTTGAACATGAAAGCCTCAAAAATCGAGAAGTCGAGATAGATAAGAAAATATTTTGATCAGCGCTTATTTCAGCGTATTCGGGAAACATATTTATTATTAACTCTATGTTATAGAAATAGACAGACAAAAGAAGGAACTGGGAAAGGTTAAGGAAGATATGGTTTGGGCACGCGAAGTGCACAAAGTCTTGTTAACCTCGACCACAGCATGAGCAACCACACTAAATATGGGCAAAAAAATTGTTTCAAAGGAGAATGCCTGGCTGTGGGAGGACAACGAGGAGGTCCAGTAGCTCCAAGAAGACAACCAGGCATTGAGAATGAGAGGCTTCAAAAGGAGAACAAGGAAACTCAATACCCAATAAAGGAAAATGGAGAACTCAGACAAGCTCTTGCAACACATCATGCTGAGCTTGAGAAAGCCAAAAAGTAGAAGGAGGCAGTACATGCTTCGAATAGGGAATGCTCAATCAATCAGAGGGGGTTAGAGCCGAGTAAGAAGCTCGGCTTGAAGAGCTCAGAGCCCAAGCTAGGGGAGCTTGAGAGGAGGTAGACACAGAGCCAACAGTTATGGGCATGTATGTACCAATACTTAGACACCGTCGGATCTTATGGTTCAAGAACTATGCTAGGAACTTGACGGACGATGAACGTCGGGTGTTAGCAGAAGGAAGGAAATTGCTTAAGGAGGACGCCGAGAAGGAAGAGGTGGAAAGGTGTATTGTTGAAAAAAGAAAGCAATTTTAATCTAGAGCCCCGTAGTTGCTCATGCGGTTGCTTCCCTACAACAACAAGTCACTCCTTTTGCTTCCATTGATGCCTCCTCCCGCCCTAGCCCCTACTATCACAGAATATGACCCTAAATGCCCTTGACTGGGATTCGAAGGTTTTCTTCCATCTACTGTCAAATGTTCAACTCCAACAGTTTCCACATAGAAAATGATGGAAGGTATACCCACATTCTCTCTGATCCTTGGAAAGATGATAGCGATAAGTAGTATTAGACTAGTTTGTCTGCCACTTCAAGACGCAGGTACCTCTGGAGTGGGAACGACATTTGGCATTGAAATGGCAATGGATTTTGCAATTAGATTTGATGTGAAGGCCTATAAGAGACAAATGGGCGAGGAGGTTAGGGATCTCAACATTTTGTATCTGGAGGTCGGTGAGATAGGAATGGATTTTTTCCAAACTCTTCGATGAGGACAAGGAGATGCAAGAAGTGGACCCTTAGACAATAGGCCATGCAGAAGCAAGTGGGCCATCAATGCATGATCAGGTTGAAAAGAAAAAGACCCAAATATAGGCAAAGTCTGAGGAAGTTGAGGATAAAAGGAAAGCAGACGAGGAGGTGAGGTTGAAAGATCAGGAGTAATCCATAAAGAAGGCCGAAACTGAGACCCAGGCTAAGATTCAGGAAGATACCTGAAATAAGGCATGGAGGAGGCATCTCGGAAATGGGATGAGGAAGAGCTTAAGAGATTGAAGGTTCAGGAGGAGGTGAAGCTAAAGGCCGAGCAGCCGACGGAGAAGAAGGCCAGAAGATATGCAAAGAAGAAAGCCGAAAAGGAGGCCAGGAAAGCTAAGGAAGAGGCCTAGAAGATTGAAACTTCTAGGGCCATCGTCAAAGCTGTCCTTCCTCCACTGAAGGCGATCCTCCTCGATCCCGAAACCATAGATAAGAGGGAATGTGGATCCTCCCCGCATCCTTTACTGGTAGCTATGAGTTCAAGCCTTGCTCCTTTATGACTCCAATGAAAGAGGTGAAAGGATCCAGAGGGAGCGGTGAAACGAAGAGGAAGAGGAAGAGGAAGAGGAAGAAGAAGGATGAGCTTCCTGAAAACGAGTCCGACAAGAAGAAGAAGAGGGGTGGCTCATCCAAGTGATTATTGTATATGATTTTGTTTTGTAAGCCGATAGGATATGCGCGTACGACCTTCGTTTTTAGAGGCACGGTGTGGTTTTATGTACATCATGTCGTTAGAAAGAAAGATAGTTGTATTTTTGTTTGGGAATGAAAGTTGGTTAACCTTGTTTACATCACATATTGCTTTAAGTGTTCAAATTTTCGTCTATGCTTTTCAATTTCTGTACTCACATAAATGTATGCATTGTTACACTTAAATCTGAGTTGTTCGGAACTTCACTCCTGAAAAGCTCAAGTCTCGCGACATTAGAGTGTGCATGAAGTCTTGGCACCGACGGATGTCAAAAATGACTTCCGGGGACCAGACTTTGATTCTGTATCATCTTCTCCATAGGTCGGGTTTGCTACACAAAGGTGGCTCCACGGGTTTCCGGGAAGATAGCGCCGTTATGGGAACTGGTGGAGGAGATATGTCCACTGGTTCTGCATCCAGAAGTTCCCTCGATTGGACATCTCGACGTGCCCTCAGCTGAATGGGAGGTGGTAGGAGCTCAGAAGAAAGAAAGAGACCATGACAATAGCAATGAGGAGGAGTCTATAAGAGGAGAGGGTCTGCTTTCTGCTCCCGTTTCGTATTCGACGAGGAGGAGGATATTGGGAGAAGTTTACAAATTAGTTCTTCCCAAGATGATCCTAGAGACCACTACGTCATGGAATTGTCTGATTTAAGTTATCGAGTATTTTTGCACACTTTCTGGTGGTTGTACTCATGTGATGTAACTGTTGTACTTAGATTCAGGTCGATCAAAACTCCACTCTTGATAGACTCAAGTCGTGCGGAGTTCGAGTGAAATGGTAACGATATACCGACTCCTAAGTACGCTTGAGCATAGGTAGGTAATGCTAAGTCTAGTGGACTTAAGGTTGTGCCAACATACCGACTTCTGAGTACGCTAGAGGTCAGATAGATCATGCTAAGTCTATTGGACTTAAGGTGGTGCCAACAGACCAACTCCTGGGTACGCTTGAGCGTAGGTAGGTCATGCTAAGTCTACTGGACTTAAGGTGCTTACTCCTAAGCTCGAAGGTAAGCATGGTTGAGCTCATTTGATTGCATTTACATTAGCGGTTGATCCATGAATGAATTTTGAAGATTGAGGCTAATGTTGTGGCACTTCGCACAAGGATTACAACTAGGTCTGGTCTATCACAACTCAAGCAACTTGTCAAAATTATAATATACAATCAAACCACTTCAGGAAATAAAAACAACTAAGTTCATACGGGTGTGACTCAAGCAAGATGAGGCATTATGGGGTCGCAAATCTAAGACACTTATTTTTGTTGCATTCTTGCTGAGTCGAAAAGGCTATCCCTGAGGATCTAGTTGTTAGTCAACATTCTACTTGATCAAAATCCTTGGTGAGCATTGGAAGGCTCAGGAATTTCTCTTGAGGGACCCTATCAGTACTGCTCAAGCTTTTTCCAACAGATGAGTTTTTCAATGTCATCCCTCAAATGGTGGCATTCATTTGTGTTGCGGCCATACACACTATGGAACAGTCGATATTTTTCAAATTCTTTATCGTTATCTAACGATTCTCTAAGATTTGGCTTCATATACTGGAGAGTGCTACAGATTTCAATATAGATGTTTCCGAAGGAGTCGTTTAGTGCAGTGTAGTTGTGGAAAGATTGGAGTCTGGCCTATTCCTTCTTCTTATTGCGACTACCTCCATTGTTTGGCCTTTAGCAATTCTTTTTGGAGCACTGGGATTGGAGCCGTTAAAGCAATGGACTTCCTCTCGGATGGATTGTCATAATGAGGAGGTCGATTCTTATGTGCTTCTTCTTGGCGTAGGAACTAGTTAGCTTTCTCGTAGAAGGTTTCCAAACGCATGGATCGCTCTCAGTCGATCCATGACTTGAATTTGGAATTGGGAAGTACTCCCCTAGCTAGTTGGGTGAGGACTACATGGGACTCTAGATCCTCTATTTCAGTCAAGGCGTCATTGAATCTTTCCAATTAGCTCTTAAGTGGTTTATCGGGTTATTGGAAAATATCAGAGATTATAAGGATGGCATTGGGTCGAGTGACACGCATCCTGGATTTTTTGTCTAACCTCCTGGCTCGTTGGTCGAGAGTTGAGATGGTTCTTGGAGGGAATCGAGCAAACCATAACAGAGGCACGCATTCTAGAATGATGGGGAAGCACTTGCACTTCACATTGCCAGTAGCGCAAGCGGAATCCAAATGCAATTTATAACAGTTTATTAACTTCAAGGATATGTTTTCCCAAGTAAACCTCTACTTGTAGCATGTTGAAGTGTTCAGGCCATTCGGCATTGAGTGCATCCTCTGTGGAAGGGTTACACCCGCATTGGTTTCCCAATTGTCGGTGACGCGGCCCCGGGATTCTTTCACAATGTTGCAGACCAGGTTGGCAAGAACAGGAAGTCGAGTCTTCACTGATTCCAATGGTTGTGATCTGACTCATGCATACATAGCCTTGGATGTCTTCATGGATGGATGTCATCTTCATCCAAAGAGCGTTCGTCCTCAATTCTTTAATTCTGCGAGGTCAATAGACGAGAACTTGGGCCTGGTTTGTTGCACGTAGCTTGATGCCAGGTTCTGAATCGAGATAGGTCAATTCTGCCTGGTAAGGGGTTGAGCGCTAATCCTTTGGTCGAGATTAGGCCCAAGTCGGGAATGGTCAGGATGATGCATTCCCTCTATGATGGAAATTTCGACGTCGTTGTGGTCAATTCTTCGATGTTGGCTTTGGTTACTGTGGGAGGAAACAAAAGTAAAGCTTGATGGGACGTGATTTGGAGGAGGTCGAGCGATCATATACGCTTGAAGGTGAAAGATGTCCCATTGAGCATGTACCTGAAGCGCTTAAAACAACTCAAGGTTGCGCTCTATTTGCCTTGTTGAGGCTTCTCTGTATTTCTCCCAATTTCTTCATGGTTTCGACAATTTTGGCTATGGGAAGCCGAAGCCTCAGGAGGTTAAATGTAGTCATATGCATGGTGGTTGGAATTTTGGAATGTCAAGGCTGAGGATAGTTTTCCGATTCAGCGTTGGAAGGTCCAAGCATGTCAGCTTTTCCTTTCTTATCCATTGCGAGCAAACTTGCTAGGTAAGTCGAGAAGACCTAAGTAGCACTCTATGTTCTAAATAGAAGACGATAGGAAAAAGGCGAAGTCTTTATATTCTCAATGAAAGCATCAGAATGTTGATGCACAAAGTGGGGGAAACACTCAACGAGTTGCAAAACAATGAAACTAAACTTCCAAAATGGAGAATGTGCAGGAAAGTAAATAACACAGTAGTTGTAGTGCTTTGGTCTGCCTGGGCTTACGTCCACTTTGAATGGATTTGCTCTTTTACTATGTTCTTTGTACAAGTTTACAATGGTGGAAACAATAGTTCCATGTCACTAATATGACAATGGTGGAAACAAGGTTCTAGTATGTCCAAAATGGAGGTGACTTCTATCTTATAGAAATGCCTATGCAGCTGAAAATGTCTAAATGTCCAAGAATTAGCTTGTTCCTTCTTGCCAAAGTGATGGAGAGCGACAGAGAGACCCAAGAAAGCTTATCTTTTTCTCAAGGCGTTCAAAGAGCTTGGAGCCAACTCTTTGAACGTTGTAGGTTAGAAGGTATTTATAAGAGAGATGAAGGAAGTGGAGCAGGTAGAAGTAGGTAGGATGTGAGGCACATTCCCACATTTCATACTTCGGGATCAGCACCGGTCTCGAGACTTAGCTTTTTTGTTGATCTTCAATTTGAAGCTCTGAAACTTTGTGTATTTCGTATCCTATGAATTCTTGGTTGACATCATATCCCGTGGGCACTTCGAAGCCATGACTTTGATTCTTTCATATTGAACGGTTTGATGTTTGTGACGATCCAGGAGCTTGGCTATGGAGATATGAGTTTTGGATTCGGATATAAAATCGTGGAATATAGGCCAGATACGAAATGTGGCGGTGAGATTCGGGGATACAGAATGGAGGTACGAGTCTGGGATATGAAATGTGGTGGAGAGATTCATTGATACAAAATGGAGGGTGCAAGTTTTTGGGGGAGGCCTATACCGATCCCAACTGCCTAGGTAGATTTGAACAGTTTTGACAAACTGTGATGACTGTTCTCATACGACTCCATCCGGGATTTGTTCCTGGGTATCTAAGTGACACTTCTAGCCTAATAAACTACGTGATGGGCCGAACCATGTGGGCTAGGGCTGTTTTGGTAACCGAGCCAAACGATTAACACCATAAATTTCCCACTTTTCCCCTCCCATAATACTACTTCCTTGTATTGTAATTCAAGTGAATTAGCTTCTAAGGAGAACCAATTAATTAGTTCTTTATGCACAAATCTCATTTCTTTATTCGTCACATTATTCCTATTTAATTTATCTTTAAATTACTGAATAATGTTCACCAAAAATTTGGGGATGTTACAACATTCTTCCTCAATAAGCTTTGTTCTTCTGTTTATCTGATTATTCTTCCTACATAATTCATTTGCTTTCGTGGAATCCTTGTTTATCTCTATAAATGTCTCCATTATATATCTGAAATAACTACATAGCTTGGGGATACATTACTAGTAATATTTATATGATTTTTTCCATTAGAACCAATACTCAGATTTTTAACGGTCTTCTTCTTTTTGATGATGATAACCATATAAATATTTGAGAGATAAAATATAATAACTTTATATTTGTTTCACCTTGACTCTACGTACTCTCCCTATCATTTTTCCTAGTATATTTATACAATATCTCCCCCTTGTCATCGCAGAAAGGGTGAAAAGTAACTGTTTAATCATAACGTTTAGACAATATGTATAGAGTTTGCATATAGAGATTAATGTATATATAAATAAAACTTGTGATATGAATCAAAAAATATACAACATGAAACAAATTATTTAAAATATAGAAGTTTTAGAGTTGTTTATTTTCTGATGCCAATACTTTTGAATAATATCCAACGCACCATCTTTGTATATAATCTTGTTGGGTATCCATTTTTTATCTTAAAAATATATAATGCATGCACTGGTACCCT
The DNA here is from genome assembly GCA_030737875.1 of Allium sativum. NCBI lineage: Eukaryota > Viridiplantae > Streptophyta > Magnoliopsida > Asparagales > Amaryllidaceae > Allium > Allium sativum. The sequence continues at coordinate 1,202,314 of JASFAX010000053.1, forward strand.
ATTTGTTTTGGTTCCATTCGGTTAAGTTTTGTGAAGCCAAACTCATGGAGAGTTTGGATACCATTTCAAAATATAAATAGTTGTATAAATAACCTATATTAATAAAGTTATTATATATAACCTTTTAGGAACCAATAAATTAATAGACTTACAAGGTGATTTAAACTTCAATTTCCTATAATTTGGTCTGAAGTTTTGAACTTGGTACCCTTAACAAACTTAGTACATTAAGTACAATATTTCTATGATTTGAGCGTATGAGTGTACCTACATCCATGTTTATTATTCGTGAATTTACATGCAAATAGTAATTTTTCTAGATTATCCTTCCTTTTGTTAAATTTATCAACACCAGTTTTTATTTTATTAATATTTTTATTACAGTTAAGAATAACATTGTCCAGACATGTTATTATATCATTCAGATATTGACTTTTGACTTCATTGAAAGGTTTTATGAATTTAAGGACTCATTTTCACTTTCAGGTTTTCAAAACTTTCAAATGTTAAGTTCTTTCCATTTTTATACCCATTAAATCTTTCGGTTTCATCTCCTAGACATTGTTTTTCTTTAAGTAACCTTACATTAAACATTTTCAGCTTATCCGTCTCTGCTAGACTATTCTCTTACTCTTTCCTAAGTATTTTAAATCCCTTATATTACAAGAGGCGAAGGGTACGCGATTGAATCTAAGTACAGCCTATCACCCCCAGACGGATGGCCAAACCGAAAGGGTGAATAAAGTGCTAGAAGATCTTTTGAGGCTTTGTGTTCTTGACTTTGGTGGTACTTGGGAAGACCACCTTCCTCTTGTAGAGTTTGCTTATAATAATAGCTATCAAGCTAGCATAGGGATGGCACCATTTGAAGCTTTGTATGGGAGGCCGTGTAGGTCACCATCTTGTTTGTGGGAGACAACGGATAGGCTTATACTTGGGCCCGATATGATACGGGACACATCCGAGAAAGTTGAATTGGTGAGAAGACGGATGAAAGCGGTCCAAGACCGACAGAAATCCTATGCTGACAAGCGAAGGACAGATTTAGAATTCGAAGTTGGGGATATGGTTTTCATGAAGGTTTCTCCTTTGCGTAATGTGGTACGTTTTGGAGAAGTTGGGAAGCTGGCACCAAGGTTCGTAGGACCCTTCCCTATCATAGAGAGGATTGGGAAGATGGCTTATAAGGTGGAATTGCCCGAGAAGCTAGCCGGAGTGCATAATGTCTTTTATGTCTCGCATCTCCGAAAGTGCCTACATGAGTCTGCTGAGGTGGTTGAACCAAGCATTCTTGAAGATGTGGAGGTAGAGAAAGAGGCAACCTTGAGGAGAGCTCCGATTCGTATCTTGGGAACAGAGATCAAGAAGCTAAGAAAGCGAGAAGTCAAATTGGTGAAAGTACAGTGGAGTGAAGCCGAAGAGGATGCAACTTGGGAAACCGAGGATAAGATGCGTGGGCTTTATCCATTTCTTTTTAAGGGTACATTCTCGACCTCTTTTCCTTTTACATGTCTTCATTTTTGCCATCCATGTTTATCATGTTTATCTTGTTATCTCGTTAACCTTGTCATGAGAACCTTAAGTAGAACCCTTTGGATGAAACATGTATTTGAAACATGTTATGCTTGATGTTTGCAAGTGGTTGCAAGTGTTTCCAAGTGGATACTCGTGGATGCATGATACACATTAGGCACTAAGATCGGCTCACACACTTTTATATTGCATATGCATGAGTGATGATACTTATTCATGGAGGAAACTTGTTATGCTATCACGCAGGTGTTGCATATGGATGAATGTTATGTGCACTCATATAGAGATTATAAATTATGTTAGGATTTTGCACACATATGGACTCATTTCACTAACATACTTTGCATTAAGGGGTCTACTGGATCAGTAACCGCCTGATTTTTGCATTAGATAAGTACATATACACACACCTTTGCATATAATCATACAGCATTTAGGATTTGTTAAGGACATTGACTGCACGTGGATGATGTTTTGAGTAGATGGATGATGGATGGTAGGATACGTTCTTCCTAACTTAGAGATTTCGGGGACGAAATCCTTTAAGGTGGGGAGGATGTAACAACCCATATTTTGAATAACAAGTTATAACATAAATCAAGGCAGAATTCAATGATAAAATCTGAACCAAGGGAAACGGGCTATGCCATTGCATTCATCTCGGAAAAATACGCGAAATAGAGTCCGAGTTTTCAAAAATCGGAGTCCGTATGACCCAGTTAAGGCCCATGGAAGTTTTCAGAAAATTTAAATTCAAAAACAGATTTCAAATTCAGCTGGGCAGGTAGGCGGGAAAAGATCCCGCCACTCCCCAAGTCGACAGGGGTGTCTACTTGGGAGTCGACACACCCCAGGCTGTGTCGACTGCCCAGTCGACACCCCTGTCGACTTGGGTGGCCGGCCAGTCCAGCCTGGGTGCACCTGACTTGTTTCTCAAGACATGTTTGGAGGCTAGTGACGTGAATTGATGGCCCAGATCTGAATTAGGGTTAATCCTATGGTCTAAACTAAACTAATCATCTATAAAAAGACCCTAATACCTAGCCTAAGTCATCATAAATCAATCCTACAACTAAACTATGCCAAAATGTTTAATCATGGCCTCCACCCTCTTGTCATAGCCTCCATCTTCATTCATATGAGAGTTCCTAAGCTTGTTTGAGAGTTTCTAAGGCCAAAGTTCAATCTTTCTTCATCAAAGCAAGGATCTTCTTCTAATTTCTCAAGGGTTTTCATTGAAGCTTGCTATTTGGGGTCTTTAGAGTTGCTAGTGGCTTCGTCTCAATCTTATTTATATTTTATAAGTCTTCATAGCATTGTAAGCCCTGTACTACTCTTAGATTCTAACTATGAAGTTAAATATGACATGTTGCAAGTTTGAGTTTGGGCCTAAGTATGGTATGTGCTTTGATCCTATCATGTTATGCATAAATTTATTTTATGCATGTTTGTAAAGCTATCACCTTTGCCTTATGCATAGAAAGCTATGAGCTTTGATTGGAAATGTTGCATAAAGCAACATAGAAACTCTCATAAACCTTGTGTTATCTTGCATATGATGTTATATGCGAATCACTAGCCACCATCCTATGTCATTTATGACCATGTTTCACCTATTTTGCTAAAGATGATATTATGCATAATTTGAGGCCTATGATGTAATATGCAAGTTTATGAACACCTTTGCCTCATATGCCACCATGTTTAACTTGTGGCCCAAAACCTTATAAATTATGTCATGCTTCTAAGTTTTCCCTTTGAGATCCTTTTGCGTTTATGCGAACTTACATGCGATGGGGTTACGTTATGGGTAAACTAAAATGACATAAAAACATGACTTGAAAAGATGACATGAAATATGAAATGTGATTATGCTTGAAACATGAATTTGGACATGACTTCTAGAAAACATGAGAATGGCCAACTCGAGGTTGGGTTGAGGTTGTAGCATAAATCTACCCGGAACCGACCGGCTTAACTAGTGGCTACAAGCAATAGGACCCAATGTGAGTAGTTGGTCATGTCGCACTTGAAACCCGAGGTTAGACCAAGTTGTGGTGTAAAGCTACCCGGACCCGCCCGGCTTAACTAGTAACCACAACAGGGTCTAATGTGAGAGGTTAGGTGCATTAAATTAATTAATGCCACATGATAGGGTTAAGTCATGGACCACTTGAATACTTAACCAATTAAACACGATGGGTTGATAGGGTTAAGTCATGAACCTTGGGTACACTTAACCAACTTGATGGGGTAGGGTTAACCACATTTAACCCGTTAGAAACCCTAGTTACGTGGTCCTTTTCACCAGTAACCCTCTTGATTGTATCATGATACCCTAGGGAACAGGCTAGGGTGGGGCACGATTACTGGGCTGACATGTAAGCGACCAAAACGACGGCTGAGTAGGTGCGTCGGTGTAGGTTCAGGCGGACTATGGTCGTGTACATGGTCCGGAGTTGAAAAAGCAGACACGGGCACCCGTAGGTTTAGACTGTGCGTGCTTGATTTGTGTCCGTGGTTGGCACCCTAGGGCTTGATACACCCTAGGGTGGACCTAGCACAGTTTGACTATACTTCGTGATTGGGCTGTATGACACCGACACTTGCCGAGTTAGGATTTTAGGGAGCCGATCGACTAGACCGAGTAATTGGACCTTGATTTAGGTCACCTCATGATATTGGGCCAGCTTTGGGCCAAGGGATCATTTCTTGTTTATACTTGACATGGACTGGAATACTAGTACACACCTGGTGCAACTTAACCTTGTATATGAGATGCCACACTTGGTCTATCTTGTTAACTTTTCACCATGCCAGTTATCACCCTATGTCTCATCTTTGTTTTACATGTCCAGTTAACTTTATTAGTTTTTATACTAATAGTAGATAGGACTTACCAGTCTTTTGACTGACCCGTTTTCTTTCGCCTCTTTTCTTCCGTTCCCCCCCCCCCCCCGGTTTACAGGGTGGGAACACTGGTACCTAGCTTGGATCTTTAGCTGCTTTTCTGGATAGCTCATGTACGGTTTGGACTTAAGCATGCTATGGCTTTATTCTGCTTTGGGGATAGTTAACTTTATGTTATTTCCAGTTTTCAATTTATGTTTTTCTAGACTTTGTTTTGTGGAAAATAATGACTCAGTACTTTGATGTAACTTGACTATGGTTTTGAAATACTAGTTTTATCCGCTGCTTTACTTACTCTGTTTTACTTATATGTTCTGTCTTGTGATATCTGCATGCATGTTTACCTCGTTTAACGCCCCGTCAAAGCTAGTGCCCTTGCAAGAGTGGTATTGGCGGAGGGGGGGTGTTACATTTGGTATCAGAGCATAAGGTTTACAAGACTTGAGCAAAAGTGTTTTTAAAACTTACCTTTTTGGAAAACTATTTTCAAAACCAATTAAGTATTTTCCAAAAAAAGTCTAGTTATTTTAAAAGGCTATTCCCCAAAATCCATTAGAACTATCCTTCGTTTCCTCGTTCTAAATCTATCTTTTCCTTTTTCAGTATGGCCGATCTTAACCTTCCCGAGGGAGTGACTGTAACAACCCGTATTTCGATAACATGAGTAAGACGAGAATCAAGGCAGAATTTAATTTTAAATTCTGAATCAAGTTAAACGGGCTGTGCCATTGCGTTCGTCTCGGAAAAATACGCGAAATAGAGTCCGAGTTTTCGAAAATCGGAGTCCGTATGACCCGATTAAGGCCCAACGAAGTTTTCAGAAAATTACTAAGTGAAAACAGATTTCAAATTCAAACTTGAATTTGAAAAATTGGGCCAGGCGGGAAAAGTTCCCGCCACAGTACCCAAGTCGACAGCCCTGTCGACTTGGGAGTCGACTTGGTCTGACCAAGTCGACAGCCCTGTCGACTTGGCTGTCGACCTGGCTCGGACGAGCAGTCTTGCCTGGTGCACCTGTTTCTATCTTGGCTAGGTTTCTGGGCCTGGTTTGAGATCTGACGGTTCAGGTTGGTCCTAGGGTTAATCTAAGGGTCCTAACTAGCCTAATCTTTTATAAATAAGCCCCTAACCCTCCCCTAAACCCTCATTATTCACTCATGTAACTAAACTATGGCAAAATTTCTACTCTCATGGCCTCCACTCAACTATCCTAGCCTCCACTTCATTTCTATGAGAGGTTTCATGATCATGAGAGTGTTAGAGAGTCCCTATGTTAGTATGAGAGCTTCTCAAGTTGATTTCAAGGCAAAAGCTTTGATCTTTGTTCTTAAAGATGGTGTTTTTAGTGGTTTGGAGCATCCATCTTTGGGTTTTTGGGTGATGGCATGCATAGGCTTCATCACAAGCTTTAGTTTAATCGATTTAGGCCTTCATAGCAATGTACGCCCTTCCCTACTCTTAGATATTAACTATGAAGTTAAATGTTCATGTTGCAAGTTGGGTTTAATCATTGGGAAAGATATATGCTATCATGTCATGCAAGTTTATGAAGTCATTATCTTGATCTTATGAGCAAAAAGCTACAACCTTTATGTTGAAATGTTGCATTATGCAACATGAGAACCTTCATAATCTTTATGTCAACTTGCATATGAAGTCATAACCCTTATATGATGATATATGCGAGTTACTAGTCATCATTCCATGTCTTTAGTCACCATGATTCGTTTATGTGCCAAGTTTGGGTTTATGCATGTTTTTGAGGTGTAAGAATGTAACATGCAAGTTAATGAACACATGTGTGCCTCATTTGCCACCATGATTAACTTGTGGCTCAATATCCATTTTTGTCATGCCTTTGCCAAGTCTCTTCTTTTAATCCATCACGTTGTTGCAAACGTATATGCGAGTTTAAAAAGCGTTGGGGTCACATTATGGGGAAACATAATGACATGAATATGATTTGGGTAAATGGGTATAAACATGACAACATGTAACGTTAAATATGACATGTGTTTATACTTGAAAACATGACTTGAAATATAACATGGAAGTTGACATGTAAGTATGCATAAAAACATAAGCTTGGGAATTTACCTATTAAGTTAGGTCTACCCATTGGGAATTTACCTATTAAGTTAGGTCTACCCAATTGCTTGAAAACTTGACTATGAACATGACACTAGACTAAACATGAAAGTGGCCAACTCGAGGTTTGGTTGAGTTTGCAAGGTAAAACTACCCGGAACCGACCGACCTAACTAGTAATTGCAAACAATAAGACTCAATGTGAGAAGTTGGTCATGTTGTGCTTGAACCCGAGGTTAGACCAAGTTGTGGTGTAAAGCTACCCGGAACCAACCGGCTTAACTAGTAACCACAATAAAGTCTAATGTGAGAGGTTGAGGTGCATTAATTAAATTAATGCCACATGATAAGGTTAAGTAAATTTGACTAATGACACTTAGCCGATATGACACGAATGGGTAGGTTAAGTGGGACCGGGCTTGATTTCTTAATGACACTTAACCATGCAAGGTGATTAGGGGATGGGGTTAAGTAATTTACACTTAACTAATCCGACTTGGTAATTAGATGGGGTTAAGTAATTAAGGCTTAACTAATCTAAACACGGTAATTAGACGGGGTTAAGTAATTGACACTTAACTAATCTCGACACGGTAATTCGATGGGGTTAAGCTAAACACTTAACCAAATTAAACTTGGTAATTCAATGAGGTTAAGTAACCAATATTCAACTAACTTAACGTGATAATCTAATGGGGTTAAGCAACTTATACTTAACCAATTATACATGATGATTTGATGAGGATTAAGTGATCCACACTTAACCAATCTAATACGCGGACCTGATAAGGTTAAGTCACAAGACCTTTTTAGAGTATACTTAACCATTCTAGTACGATTAGAGGATGGGGTTAAGCCAACCTATACTTAACCAATCCGACTCGAAAAATTGGATGGGATTAAGATAATCTATGCTTAATCAATCTAGCAAGATAATCCGATAGGATTAAAGTAAACTGGTACTTGACCAATTTGACTCGATAGGGTTAAGACATGAGCCTCTGGTTACACTTAACCAACTTGTAGGGCTAAGTCTTGAACTTAAATACTTAGCCAATCTTGACGTGATTCGTGGGCGGGTTAAGTCATGGACTTGAATGATAACACTTAACCCAATAGACAAACCCTAGTTAGAGGAACTAGGTAGAAAATCGTGGTTAATCAAGGATAACGGGAATAAGGCTAAGTGGTAAACCTTAGTTGAAGGGTAACTAAGTAATAATTCTTAGCTAAGGACATAGGACTAATTCACAAAGCAATGAGTAACCTGATACGGTAGGTCATCGCTTAGTATACGAGGAGGAGCAAGTTATCTGACTTGGATAAAAGCTCCAGCGCACTGGGTGCCGAAGCGGAAGTTTCGGGGGACGTGAGGATACTCTTGGTATCCCTCTGTGAGGTTGCAGATGATCCGCCTGGGCTCACAAGAGGTTAAGGTCTGCGGTAGAAGAGCCAAGAGTATGCCTTGGTTGCTATGCGAGCGACCTAAAGACTAGGATGGATTAGCGTGGAGTCAACGATTCTTGGTTTTTGCCCTGGATAGCACATCGCCGACTACCTACCATCTTTAGTCAATCGTGTACGTACGGAAAGGCAGAGAACCCCCAACAGACCATGTTCTTGCTATCGAGTCATGGGTGAGGTTGGCCCGTAGGGAAGTGGGCTATAGTGGGGCCGGGGAGTGGTTCTCATACATGATTTTTCGTGGGTTGCCTTTCAGTAGTTGAGGGAGGGGTCACGTGGGACCATAGCCACGGGTACAAAAACAGACCTTGATATCTGCATCAGCAGACGACTTAAAGCTCCCGACCGAGTTCCATATTTCTTAGTTTGCCCTGGCACGGAACTCGGATGGCACGTTGAGGAACATGTGCATCTAGACATGGAAAACGATCCACGATACATACGTGGGATGAAGGGCGCGGTTGACGGGTGGCGTAATCCCTAGTGGTCCTAGGTGGCCAAAACCCAAACCGAGACACAGAAACGTTCATTAGGTAGCATAATCCCTAGTGGTCCTAGGTGGCATAAATCTTAAGTGGACGCGCGATAGTTCATGGTAAGGAAACACAACTAGATCAAGGGTTGCAGTCCAAAACAACTTCAAGGATAAACCGTTTACATGGGAAAGCCCGTACGGCCTACGGCAAAGGACTGAACTTATACATGGAAAGAAACATACGAGTTGGGAAAACCTACATATGCTATATATTAGGTTGGCATGGACCATTCCATGACATTGGGCAAGGGACATTCATAGTTAACACATGACGCGGGTTGGGATACTAGTACGAGAGGTGCAGAGCAAATATACATGTTAGAACCAGGAGAGATATACATGATAGAAACCGGGGGATGTTATACAGGATAGATACCTTGGGATATTATACTGGATAGAAACCAGACGATGTGATGCCTTGTTCTATCTTGACATCGTAATTTATCATGACACCTTAGTTTACCTGAGTTCAGTAGTTCATCCTGTTATTTTGATTTAGCTTATCTATCTTGTTATCATGCTAATGTTCATCTCAGTTTCTCATGTCAGTTAACTTTACTAGTTTTTATACTAATAGTAGATAGGGCTTACTCAGTCTTTTTGACTGACCCGTTTTGTTTCGCCTCTTTTCTTCCGTTCCCCCCCAGGTTACAGGGAGGAAATACTGTTGTTTAGTTCGGACTCCTTCTGCTTGAAGGTCATCATGGATGGCTTGGACTTTTCTTGGCTATGGCTACTTTACTATTTTTACTGGGGAATAATTTATGAAAAAGTCTTTATGCTTCTTTACTATTGCAGGACAGGTTTTGATGTACTCTGATGTAAAAGGCTTTAGACCTTAATATTTAATGCTTATGAAAGTTCGATTTTACTTCCGCTGTTTTATATGTTCTGTCTTGTGATGTTTCTGTGCATGTTTACCAATAATGCCCCTCTAAAGCTAGTGCATTCCTTTGCGAGTGACCCTAGCGGAGGCGGGGTGTTACATTTGGTATCAGAGCAGAAGGTTACCAGACTGGGCAAAAGTTTTTAAAGACCTTCTGAAAACTATTTGAAAACCGTTTACAAAGAAGCATTTTTCAAGGAAAATTTTCTTTTAAAAAGAAAAAGGCTATTCCCCAAAGGCCATTAGCACTATCCTTGTTTCCTTAATTAAATCTCTTTTCCTTTCTTTCCTCCATCTGTAGTCACAGTGGTTTTAACTGCGACTAGTCTTTTCTATCTACGAAAGTGTTTTCCATACGATGGAGGTGGTTCTCGAGAGACCAGTGGCCGCGTTATAAGAAAGGATAGTGAGAAAGAGGATAAAGGATACGAGTTTAAGGAGGAACAACTTGTTGGTATGGCTCAACCCAGAATGAGAGAGAAAGATGAACAATGAAACCCATGATGAGAGAGTACCTTTGGCATGGTGGAACGGGACGGATAGTTAAGTATCATGGGACAAGGACAAGATCATCGGGAGGGCAATAGTATGCTCTCATTTCTAGGGTACCTCGGAAGGAGGGTAACGATCTTGTTAAAGGTTTAGATTTTCTTCTCTATCATCCCGTTAGGACTTTGTTTTGATCATCGTATCATTTAAGTCTGCTTCGATAGTTGAGTCTCTGCACCTTAAGTACTAGCGTAATAGAGAATCCCATTTTTGTCTCCAAGTCCTATGGGAGGATCAGTCCATTTATACATGACTTGTTTGGATTTGAGAATACCTATGCCAAGTGTTGAGTTTGGAAATAATGCTTATGTGTATAAGCTATGGATGGATTCTAGGGATGAAGTGGTTATCCAGTAAGGGGTGCCACTCTCGGTTTTGATAGGAGGGTAGTTAGACTCTTGACTAGCCTTGGTAGTACCCTCGAAGTCTCGTGTAACCCTTTGGGTTCGGTCATAATGAGTTACTTGGAATCCCTTGATGCCTTTATTGGAAATTTGAAGCCCGATCGAGTGGTGTTCGTCGATAAGACGGATGGTTTATTTCACTTATGCATGGGCTATAGAAATCACACTAGTAAGTGTGCTTGATAACCTGGTTGGCATCTGTTTACTTTCAAGAGAAAGTTCTTCTACGTGGAATACCTTGTGGTACGAGGTCCGAGATTCACTTGTGAATTTTGGAAAGCTTGCATGAGATCATGAGTACGCAGTCATGTTTGCGTCAAGTATTCTAGAAAGAGGATAAGTGCAAGTGGAATGAGAGGTGACGAAGAAATGAGTTCCAGCTCATGTTATGGAAACAGGAAATAAGAAGCTATGAAATCGAGAAGTTAAAAGACGGTCAAGGCACAATGGAATTGACCTCAAGGAAGTACGACTTTGATAGTCAAAGACTAGATACGCGCATGATATATCTTTTTGGGAGTGTATCCTTGATCCCTGTTTATGTGGAGCTTACTTGTAGGCTATCTTTTGTGGACATCCTCTCGGTCCTATTTTCTGTTACAAACCCCGTAAGGAGTTTGTCTTGTTTATCTTCTCGACCCTGTTTCAGGGAATCCTAGGTAGAACCCTATGGATGTAAACATGTATTTGAAACATGTTATGATTGATATGGTTGCAAGTGGTTGTAAGTGGTTGCTCGTGGATGCGCGAATACATATTAGATGCTAGCTCGACTCGGTCACATTTCATATTGCATATGCACGAGTATTTATACCTATTTATGGATGAAATTGAATGTGTTATCATGCGGTTGTTGCATATGAATGAATGATTGTGCACGCATATAGTATCTATATGACTAGGACTATTTGCATACATGTTGGATTCATGGCACTATACATATTTTTGCATTAGAAAGATTATTCAGGCCTGATCATTAGCATTAGCTAAGGAACATGTACACACACGTTTTGCATATATTCATATAGCAATAGAAATCATCTAAGGACAATGGTTGCTTGTGGATGATGTTTTGAGTAGATGGATGATGGATGGTAGGATAGGTTCTTCCTAACTTGGAGATTTCGGGGACGAAATCCTAAAAGGTCGGGAGAATGTAACAACCCGTATTTCGATAACATGAGTAAGACGAGAATCAAGGCAGAATTTAATTTTAAATTCTGAATCAAGTTAAACGGGCTGTGCCATTGCGTTCGTCTCGGAAAAATACGCGAAATAGAGTCCGAGTTTTCGAAAATCGGAGTCCGTATGACCCGATTAAGGCCCAACGAAGTTTTCAGAAAATTACTAAGTGAAAACAGATTTCAAATTCAAACTTGAATTTGAAAAATTGGGCCAGTTGGGCCAGGCGGGAAAAGTTCCCGCCACAGTACCCAAATCGACAGCCCTGTCGACTTGGGAGTCGACTTGGTCTGACCAAGTCGACAGCCCTGTCGACTTGGCTGTCGACCTGGCTCAGACGAGCAGTCTTGCCTGGTGCACCTGTTTCTATCTTGGCTAGGTTTCTGGGCCTGGTTTGAGATCTGACGGTTCAGGTTGGTCCTAGGGTTAATCTAAGGGTCCGAACTAGCCTAATCTTCTATAAATAAGCCTCTAACCCTCCCCTAAACCCTCATTATTCACTCATGTAACTAAACTATGGCAAAATTTCTACTCTCATGGCCTCCACTCAACTATCCTAGCCTCCACTTCATTTCTATGAGAGGTTTCATCATCATGAGAGTGTTAGAGAGTCCCTATGTTAGTATGAGAGCTTCTCAAGTTGATTTCAAGGCAAAATCTTTGATCTTTGTTCTTAAAGATGGTGTTTTTAGTGGTTTGGAGCATCCATCTTTGGGTTTTTGGGTGATGGCATGCATAGGCTTCATCACAAGCTTTAGTTTAATCGATTTAGGCCTTCATAGCAATGTAAGCCCTTCCCTACTCTTAGATATTAACTATGAAGTTAAATGTTCATGTTGCAAGTTGGGTTTAATAATTGGGAATGATATATGCTATCATGTCATGCAAGTTTATGAAGTCATTATCTTGATCTTATGAGCAAAAAGCTACAACCTTTATGTTGAAATGTTGCATTATGCAACATGAGAACCTTCATAATCTTTATGTCAACTTGCATATGAAGTCATAACCCTTATATGATGATATATGCGAGTTACTAGTCATCATTCCATGTCTTTAGTCACCATGATTCGTTTATGTGCCAAGTTTGGGTTTATGCATGTTTTTGAGGTATAAGAATGTAACATGCAAGTAAATGAACACATGTGTGCCTCATTTGCCACCATGATTAACTTGTGGCTTAATATCCATTTTTGTCATGCCTTTGCCAAGTCTCTTCTTTTAATCCATCATGTTGTTGCAAACGTATATGCGAGTTTAAAAAGCGTTGGGGTCACATTATGGGGAAACATAATGACATGAATATGATTTGGGTAAATGGGTATAAACATGACAACATGTAACGTTAAATATGACATGTGTTTATACTTGAAAACATGACTTGAAATATAACATGGAAGTTGACATGTAAGTATGCATAAAAACATAAGCTTGGGAATTTACCTATTAAGTTAGGTCTACCCATTGGGAATTTACCTATTAAGTTAAGTCTACCCAATTGCTTGAAAACTTGACTATGAACATGACACTAGACTAAACATGAAAGTGGCCAACTCGAGGTTGGGTTGAGTTTGCAACGTAAAACTACCCGGAACCGACCGGCCTAACTAGTAGTTGCAAACAATAAGACTCAATGTGAGAAGTTGGTCATGTTGTGCTTGAACCCGAGGTTAGACCAAGTTGTGGTGTAAAGCTACCCGGAACCGACCGGCTTAACTAGTAACCACAATAAAGTCTAATGTGAGAGGTTGAGGTGCATTAATTAAATTAATGCCACATGATAAGGTTAAGTAAATTTGACTAATGACACTTAGCAAATATGACACGAATGGGTAGGTTAAGTGGGACCGGGCTTGATTTCTTAATGACACTTAACCATGCAAGGTGATTAGGGGATGGGGTTAAGTAATTTACACTTAACTAATCCGACTTGGTAATTAGATGGGGTTAAGTAATTAAGGCTTAACTAATCTAAACACAGTAATTAGACGGGGTTAAGTAATTGACACTTAACTAATCTCGACACGGTAATTCGATGGGGTTAAGCTAAACACTTAACCAAATTAAACTTGGTAATTCAATGAGGTTAAGTAACCAATACTCAACTAACTTAACGTGATAATCTAATGGGGTTAAGCAACTTATACTTAACCAATTATACATGATGATTTGATGAGGATTAAGTGATCCACACTTAACCAATCTAATACGCGGACCTGATAAGGTTAAGTCACAAGACCTTTTTAGAGTATACTTAACCATTTTAGTACGATTAGAGGATGGGGTTAAGCCAACCTATACTTAACCAATCCGACTTGAAAAATTGGATGGGATTAAGATAATCTATGCTTAATCAATCTAGCAAGATAATCCGATAGGATTAAAGTAAACTGGTACTTGACCAATTTGACTCGATAGGGTTAAGTCATGAGCCTCTGGGTACACTTAACCAACTTGTAGGGCTAAGTCTTGAACTTAAATACTTAGCCAATCTTGATGTGATTCGTGGGCGGGTTAAGTCATGGACTTGAATGATAACACTTAACCCAATAGACAAACCCTAGTTAGAGGAACTAGGTAGAAAATCGTGGTTAATCAAGGATAACGGGAATAAGGATAAGTGGTAAACCTTAGTTGAAGGGTAACTAAGTAATAATTCTTAGCTAAGGACATAGGACTAATTCACAAAGCAATGAGTAACCTGATACGGTAGGTCATCGCTTAGTATACGAGGAGGAGCAAGTTATCTGACTTGGATAAAAGCTCCAGTGCACTGGGTGCCGAAGCGGAAGTTTCGGGGGACGTGAGGATACTCTTGGTATCCCTCTGTGAGGTTGCAGATGATCCGCCTGGGCTCATAAGAGGTTAAGGTCTGCGGTAGAAGAGCCAAGAGTATGCCTTGGTTGCTATGCGAGCGACCTAAAGACTGGGATGGATTAGTGTGGAGTCGACGATTCTTGGTTTTTGCCCTGGATAGCACATCGCCGACTACCTACCATCTTTAGTCAATCGTGTACGTACGGAAAGGCAGAGAACCCCCAACAGACCATGTTCTTGCTATCAAGTCATGGGTGAGGTTGGCCCGTAGGGAAGTGGGCTATAGTGGGGCTGGGGAGTGGTTCTCATACATGATTTTTCGTGGGTTGCCTTTCAGTAGTTGAGGGAGGGGTCACGTGGGACCATAGCCACGGGTACAAAAACAGACCTTGATATCTGCATCAGCAGACGACTTAAAGCTCCCGTCCGAGTTCCATATTTCTTAGTTTGCCTTGGCACGGAACTCGGATGGCACGTTGAGGAACATGTGCATCTAGACATGGAAAACGATTCACGATACATACGTGGGATGAAGGGCGCGGTTGACGGGTGGCGTAATCCCTAGTGGTCCTAGGTGGCCAAAACCCAAACCGAGACACGGAAACGTTCATTAGGTAGCATAATCCCTAGCGGTCCTAGGTGGCATAAATCCTAAGTGGACGCGCGATAGTTCATGGTAAGGAAACACAACTAGATCAAGGGTTGCAGTCCAAAACAACTTCAAGGATAAACCGTTTACATGGGAAAGCCCGTACGGCCTACGGAAAAGGACTGAACTTATACATGGAAAGAAACATACGAGTTGGGAAAACCTACATATGCTATATATTAGGTTGGCATGGACCATTCCATGACATTGGGCAAGGGACATTCATAGTTAACACATGACGCGGGTTGGGATACTAGTACGAGAGGTGCAGAGCAAATATACATGTTAGAACCAGGAGAGATATACATGATAGAAACCGGGGGATGTTATACAGGATAGATACCTTGGGATATTATACTGGATAGAAACCAGACGATGTGATGCCTTGTTCTATCTTGACATCGTAATTTATCATGACACCTTAGTTTACCTGAGTTCGGTAGTTCATCCTGTTATTTTGATTTAGCTTATCTATCTTGTTATCATGCTTATGATCATCTCAGTTTCTCATGTCAGTTAACTTTACTAGTTTTTATACTAATAGTAGATAGGGCTTACTCAGTCTTTTTGACTGACCCGTTTTGTTTCGCCTCTTTTCTTCCGTTCCCCCCCCCCCAGGTTACAGGGAGGAAATACTGTTGTTTAGTTCAGACTCCTTCTGCTTGAAGGTCATCATGGATGGCTTGGACTTTTCTTGGCTATGGCTACTTTACTATTTTTACTAGGGAATAATTTATGAAAAAGTCTTTATGCTTCTTTACTATTGCAGGACAGGTTTTGATGTACTCTGATGTAAAAGGCTTTAGACCTTAATATTTAATGTTTATGAAAGTTCGATTTTACTTCCGCTGTTTTATATGTTCTGTCTTGTGATGTTTCTGTGCATGTTTACCAATAATGCCCCTCTAAAGCTAGTGCATTCCTTTGCGAGTGACCCTAGCGGAGGCGGGGTGTTACAGTGACCATTCCCGGATGGTTCCGGAGGTACTTGGAAGATAGGGCGAATGATGCGGGCCCAACAAATACCCCCACCGTAACTGAGGTTCCTCCTCCGCCTCCTCCTCCTCAGCATCCACAAGCAGATTTCGCAAAGGTTTGCAAGGACTTTAAGGCGATGGGTGGCAAGAATTTCATTGGGATGGAGACTTTTGTGGAGGCACGAAATTGGTTGAAAGAAACTGAAGATCTTTTCGCTATCTTTGATGTGGAAGACCATAGAAAGGTTTTATTAGCAGCATGGTTATTAAAAGAAGAAGCTGCTTATTGGTGGGAGGTCACCAATGCTACTAGGCCTATAGGGACTTGGGCCGACTTTAGGACAAGATTTGGGCTTAAGTTTCTATCATCAGCTGAGGCGAATCTACAATTGGAGAAGTTTATATTTTTGAAGCAAGGGGACATGACAGTGAGGGAGTATGTGAATAAGTTTAACCAGCTCGCTCGATTCGGTTTGGACATGGTTAATACTCCCCAGAAGAAGGCTTTACGCTTTGCACGAGGGTTGAATGAGCCATTACAAGGTTTAGCCCTATCTCATATACCCATGGGGGCCACTTTTGAAGGCCTAGTAGACATGGAATTGCTTCAAGGAGACGATAAGAATGGCAAGAAGGAAGTCAAGACTAATGAGACTCAAACAAAGAAGACGGACTCCAAGTGGGGAGGAAATCAGGGCAATCAGAACAACAAGAACAACAAGGGCAACAAGGCCAAGGCAAAGGACCCAAGAAAATGCAACTACTGTGGGATCGTTCGGCACATAGCCAAAGATTGCAGGAAGAAGAAGAGGAAGTTGGGCGAATGCTTTCATTGTGGAGAGACTGGACACTTTAGCAAGGATTGCCCCAAGAAGCAAGGGCAAGGGCAGACTCAGCGTGCAGGACCTTCTGGAGGGCAAGTGCATGCTCTCAACACTGTTCCAGTTCCGGACCGAGGTAGTATTTCTGTAGAAAGTCTTGTTTACATTTCTGATTATCCTGTTCGCACCTTATTTGATTCTGGCGCATCGCATAGTTTTATTTCTTCTGATCTTGTTGAAAGTTTGCACCTAAGTACTAGTCTAGTTGGGGATCCCGTTAGTGTTTCAAATCCAATTGGGGGTTCCGCCCATTTATCTATGATTTGTATGGATTTGAGGATTTCTATCTTGACCGTAGAATTCACGTGTAATGCTTATGTTCTCGGATTTACGGGATACGGGTTGATCTTGGGCATGGATTGGTTGTCCAGCTATAGAGCCATTCTCGATTGTGAGCATAGGGTGGTGAGGCTCATGACTCGCCTCGGTAATACCCTAGAAATTTCTTGTAACCCTAGAGATCCCGTCATGTTATGTTATCTTGAATCTCTTGACTCGTCCATCAATGATCTGCAATCTGTAAGGGTGGTCCGAGACTATCCTGATGTCTTTGAAGAGGTTAAGGGGTTACCCCCTAAACGAGAGATAGATTTTCGCATTTATCTTGTTGATAATGCCAAGCCAGTTTCATTGCCCGTTAGGCACATGGCCCCACGAGAAAGAAGAGAGCTCAGTAAGCAAATCAAGGAGTTGCTTGAGAAGAACTTTATTAGGCGAAGCATTTCTGAATGGGGTGCCCCTGTGGTATTCGCTACTAAAGCGGATGGTTCGCTTCGTCTATGTGTTGATTATCGAGAGTTGAACAAGCTGACAAAGAAGAATAGGCACCCGTTACCGAGGATTGATGACCTCTTTGACCAGCTTGTTGGTGCTTCTGTTTTCTCTCAGCTCGATCTAGCCACCAGATTCCATCAGCTTAGAGTGGCTGAGGATAGTATTGATAAGACTGCGTTTAGGACTCCAGATGGATTCTTTGAATGGCTTGTCATGCCATTCGGTTTGACTAATGCACCCGCCTACTTCGTAGATTTGATGAGTAGGGTGTTCAGGGAGTTCCTTAACAAGTTCGTGGTTGTCTTCGTGGATGATATTCTGATCTTCTCAAAGGATGAGGAAGAACATGCTAGACACCTCAAGGAAGTGATGGATACGCTTAGAGCTCATCAGTTGAAAGCCAAGTTCTCCAAATGCCATTTCTGGAGAAGGGAAGTTCGGTTTCTGGTACATATAGTCTCTAAGCAAGGCATAGCTGTGGATCCCGCGAAAGTTGTTGCAATTTAAGACTGGAAGACTCCTAGGAATGCAACCGAAGTAAGAAGCTTTCTTGGTATGGCGGGCTACTATAGGAAGTTCATCAGGGACTTCGCTAAGATTTCATCCCCTCTTACTAAGTTGACGAAGAAGAACTTAGTCTTTGCATGGGACTTAGAGTGTGAGCTTGCTTTTCAAAGGCTCAAGAGGGCCCTTACTACAGCTCCAGTTTTGGCATTACCTGATGGCGGTAAGAAGTTTACCGTGTACACCGATGCATGTGGCACGGGGTTAGGTGTTGTTCTGATGCAAGAGGGAAGAGTGATATGTTATGGGGGTAGGCAACTTAAAGTTCATGAGAAGAACTATCCCACTCATGATTTGGAGTTGGCGGCGATCGTCTTTGCACTCAAATCCTGGTGCCACTATCTTCTAGGCGAAAGGTTTGAGTTATATACGGATCACAAGTCGCTCAAGTACCTCTTCTCGCAGAAAGATCTGAATCTAAGGCAGCAAAGGTGGATGGAATTCTTGGCATCTTATGACTTCGAGATAGCTTATACCCCTGGCAAGGGTAATGTTGTGGCAGATGCATTAAGCAGAAGTAGGTTGACTTTGAGTCCCTTATTTGTTGAGATGAGGAGCCTAGAGTTCTTGGCAACCTTTGATTTCACAACAGCTGTTGAGTCGATGACGGGTTCGTTAGCATCCCTTGAGCTTAGACCTATACTTCTTGATCAAGTTGGGGCTTCGCAGAATGGAGACCCGCAGATTGTCGAGGTCATGGACAAGTTGATTCGTGGTGAGACGTCTAGTCACCTTGCTAGATATACCATTGATGACAAGGGTTGGCTAAGGCGTGATGGAAGGCTATGCGTTCCACAAGTAGGAGACTTGGTGCATAAAGTTCTCGAAGAAGCACATCACTCGAAGATGACTATACATCCTGGAGGAGATAAGATGTATAGGGACATGAAGCGCATTTTCTTTTGGGCTGGAATGAAGAAAGATGTGGCAGAGTATGTTTCAAAGTGCAAGGTGTGCCAATAAGTGAAAGCCGATTCGAAGAAACCTGGAGGGCTATTACATCCATTGAAGGTCCCGCAATGGAAGTGGGAAAGTATTTCTATGGATTTTGTGGATGGATTGCCTAGGTCAAGGAAAGGGAACACGAGCATATGGGTCATAATTGACAGACTTACGAAGAGTGCTCATTTCATTCCAGTGAAGAGCAAGAGGACCGCATCATGGCTAGCATCTATTTATCTTCGAGAGATAGTGCGGTTGCATGGAGTTCCTTCTAGCATAGTTAGCGATCGTGACCCAATCTTCACTAGCTAGTTCTGGAATAGTTTGCAAGAGGCGATGGGTAAGCGATTGAATCTAAGTACAGCCTATCACCCCCAGACGGATGGCCAAACCGAAAGGGTGAATAAAGTGCTAGAAGATCTTTTGAGGCTTTGTGTTCTTGACTTTGGTGGTACTTGGGAAGACCACCTTCCTCTTGTAGAGTTTGCTTATAATAATAGCTATCAAGCTAGCATAGGGATGGCACCATTTGAAGCTTTGTATGGGAGGCCGTGTAGGTCACCATCTTGTTGGTGGGAGACAACAGATAGGCTTATACTTGGGCCCAATATGATACGGGACACATCCGAGAAAGTTGAATTGGTGAGAAGACGGATGAAAGCGGCCCAAGACCGACAGAAATCCTATGCTGACAAGCGAAGGACAGATTTAGAATTCGAAGTTGGGGATATGGTTTTCGTGATGGTTTCTCCTTTGCGTAATGTGGTACGTTTTGGAGCAGTTAGGAAGCTGGCACCAAGGTTCGTAGGACCCTTCCCTATCATAGAGAGGATTGGGAAGATGGCTTATAAGGTGGAATTGCCCGAGAAGCTAGCCGGAGTGCATAATGTCTTTCATGTCTCGCATCTCCGAAAGTGCCTACATGAGTCCGCTGAGGTGGTTGAACCAAGCATTCTTGAAGACGTGGAGGTAGAGAAAGAGGCAACCTTGAGGAGAGCTCCGATTTGTATCTTGGGAACAGAGATCAAGAAGCTAAGAAAGCGAGAAGTCAAATTGGTGAAAGTACAGTGGAGTGAAGCCGAAGAGGATGCAACTTGGGAAACCGAGGAGAAGATGCGTGGGCTTTATCCATTTCTTTTTGAGGGTACATTCTCGACCTCTTTTCCTTTTACATGTCTTCCTTTTTGCCATCCATGTTTATCCTGTTTATCTTGTTATCTCGTTAACCTTGTCATGAGAACCTTAAGTAGAAACCCTTTGGATGAAACATGTATTTGAAACATGTTATGCTTGATGTTTGCAAGTGGTTGCAAGTGTTTGCAAGTGGATACTCGTGGATGCATGATACACATTAGGCACTAAGATCGGCTCACACACTTTCATATTGCATATGCATGAGTGATGATACTTATTCATGGATGAAACTTGTTATGCTATCACGCGGGTGTTGCATATGGATGAATGGTATGTGCACTCATATAGAGATTATAAATTATGTTAGGATTTTGCACACATATGGACTCATTTCACTAACATACTTTGCATTAAGGGGGTCTACTGGATCAGTAACCGCCTGATTTTCGCATTAGATAAGTACATATACACACACCTTTTCATATAATCATACAACATTTAGGATTTGTTAAGGACATTGACTGCACGTGGATGATGTTTTGAGTAGATGGATGATGGATGGTAGGATACGTTCTTCCTAACTTAGAGATTTCGGGGACGAAATCCTTTAAGGTGGGGAGGATGTAACAACCCATATTTTGAATAACAAGTTATAACATAAATCAAGGCAGAATTCAATGATAAAATCTGAACCAAGGGAAAAGGGCTATGCCATTGCGTTCGTCTCGGAAAAATACGTGAAATAGAGTCCAAGTTTTCGAAAATCGGAGTCCGTATGACCCAGTTAAGGCCCATGGAAGTTTTCAGAAAATTTAAATTTAAAAACAGATTTCAAATTCAGCTGGGCAGGTAGGCGGGAAAAGATCCCACCACTCCCCAAGTCGACAGGGGTGTCGACTTGGGAGTCGACACACCCCAGGCTGTGTCGACTGCCCAGTCGACACCCCTGTCGACTTGGGTGGCCGGCCAGTCCAGCCTGGGTGCACCTGACTTGTTTCTCAAGACATGTTTGGAGGCTAGTGACGTGAATTGATGGCCCAGATCTGAATTAGGGTTAATCCTATGGTCTAAACTAACCTAATCATATATAAAAAGACCCTAATACCTAGCCTAAGTCATCATAAATCAATCCTACAACTAAACTATGCCAAAATGTTTAATCATAGCCTCCACCCTCTTGTCATAGCCTCCATCTTCATTCATATGAGAGTTCCTAAGCTTGTTTGAGAGTTTCTAAGGCCAAAGTTCAATCTTTCTTCATCAAAGCAAGGATCTTCTTCTAATTTCTCAAGGGTTTTCATTGAAGCTTGCTATTTGGTGTCTTTAGAGTTGCTAGTGGCTTCGTCTCAATCTTATTTATATTTTATAAGTCTTCATAGCATTGTAAGCCCTATACTACTCTTAGATTCTAACTATGAAGTTAAATATGACATGTTGCAAGTTTGAGTTTGGGCCTAAGTATGATATGTGCTTTGATCCTATCATGTTATGCATAAATTTATTCTATGCATGTTTGTAAAGCTATCACCTTTGCCTTATGCATAGAAAGCTATGAGCTTTGATTGGAAATGTTGCATAAAGCAACATAGAAACTCTCATAAACCTTGTGTTATCTTGCATACGATGTTATATGTGAATCACTAGCCACCATCCTATGTCATTTATGACCATGTTTCACCTATTTTGCTAAAGATGATATTACGCATGTTTTGAGGCCTATGATGTAATATGCAAGTTTATGAACACCTTTGCCTCATATGCCACCATGTTTAACTTGTGGCCCAAAACCTTATAAATTATGTCATGCTTCTAAGTTTTCCCTTTGAGATCCATTTGCATTTATGCGAACTTACATGCGATGGGGTTACGTTATGGGTAAACTAAAATGACATAAAAACATGACTTGAAAAGATGACATGAAATATGACATGTGATTATGCTTGAAACATGAATTTGGACATGACTTCTAGAAAACATGAGAATGGCCAACTCGAGGTTGGGTTGAGGTTGTAGCATAAATCTACCCGGAACCGACCGGCTTAACTAGTGGCTACAAGCAATAGGACCCAATGTGAGTAGTTGGTCATGTCGCACTTGAAACCCGAGGTTAGACCAAGTTGTGGTGTAAAGCTACCCGGACCCACCCGGCTTAACTAGTAACCACAACAGGGTCTAATGTGAGAGGTTAGGTGCATTAAATTAATTAATGCCACATGATAGGGTTAAGTCATGGACCACTTGAATACTTAACCAATTAAACACGATGGGTTGATAGGGTTAAGTCATGAACCTTGGGTACACTTAACCAACTTGATGGGGTAGGGTTAACCACATTTTACCCGTTAGAAACCCTAGTTACGTGGTCCTTTTCACCAGTAACCCTCTTGATTGTATCATGATACCCTAGGGACTAGGCTAGGGTGGGGCACGATTACTGGGCTGACATGTAAGCGACCAAAACGACGGCTGAGTAGGTGCGCCGGTGTAGGTTCAGGCGGACTATGGTCGTGTACATGGTCCGGAGTTGAAAAAGCAGACACGGGCACCCGTAGGTTTAGACTGTGCGTGCTTGATTTGTGTCCGTGGTTGGCACCCTAGGGCTTGATACACCCTAGGGTGGACCTAGCACAGTTTGACTACACTTCGTGATTGGGCTGTGTGACACCGACACTTGACGAGTTAGGCTTTTAGGGAGCCGATCGACTAGACCGAGTAATTAGACCTTGATTTAGGTCACCTCATGATATTGGGCCAGCTTTGGGCTAAGGGATCATTTCTTGTTTATATTTGACATGGACTGGAATACTAGTACACACCTAGTGCAACTTAACCTTGTATATGAGATGCCACACTTGATCTATCTTGTTAACTTTTCACCATGCCAGTTATCACCCTATGTCTCATCTCTGTTTTACATGTCCAGTTAACTTTATTAGTTTTTATACTAATAGTAGATAGGACTTACCAGTCTTTTGACTGACCCGTTTTCTTTCGCCTCTTTTCTTCCGTTCCCCCCCCCCCCCCCCAGGTTTACAGGGTGGGAACACTGGTACCTAGCTTGGATCTTTAGCTGCTTTTCTGGATAGCTCATGTACGGTTTGGACTTGAGCATGCTATGGCTTTATTCTGCTTTGGGGATAGTTTACTTTATGTTATTTCCAGTTTTCAGTTTATGTTTTTCTAGACTTTGTTTTGTGGAAAATAATGACTCAGTACTTTGATGTAACTTGACTATGGTTTTGAAATACTAGTTTTATCCGCTGCTTTACTTACTCTGTTTTACTTATATGTTCTGTCTTGTGATATCTGCATGCATGTTTACCTCGTTTAACGCCCCGTCAAAGCTAGTGCCCTTGCAAGAGTGGTATTGGCGGAGGTGGGGTGTTACAAACAGAGTATAAATAAATAATATACATTTTGATAAATACAATAATATCAAAGGTTTATAATTACAATGCAGCGGAAAAATAATACATAACACAACTGGAAGGAATACACAGATACAGAGCTTTCCGAATATCGCTTCAGCTGTAAACCAGGATCCTGTGAACATAATATCTGAAAAACCAAAACTACTAGTTGCCAGTGTGGAAAATATGGGGACCTAGAGTTTAGGTTAAAACAATAAACTTCAGGTCAGTTATGGGACTGGTGTGAGAACTAAAAACAGTTATTAACTTGATTTTAAAGTTAGATAAATCATGGGACCATGCCGTAAAACACGAAACGGGTTTACTTCACATGAATCTTAGTTTAAAAATAAAACAACGCAATGTTTTTTGGAAAATGAAGCTATTATAAGACTCAGGTCCAATCACACAATGCAACGCAAGCCGGAGGATACAATTTTCCCTTATAATAGCCAAATATGCTTGATACGTATAAAACAAATTTATTTTGATATTATTATAAGTGAATAGTGTTTAAAACAACTACAAATGTAAATATATCAATCATAGATGGCATGGGTACCATATATCATGTCACCATACCAGTTCTACAATCAAAACCGCATGATGTCGTATTGGAAGTTGGATTTCCATCTATGAACCAAGGCAAGGGATCGTCCTTACCGAATTCAAGACACTCTAGCCCGTGCCTCAGGATTCAGCCGCAACTGCACCTAGGAGCGCCAGGGACGGTCATCCGTCGATGATTAGTTATACCATAAACTATATATTAGCCTGCCCTATGGGGCATAAAATAATCTGGTCAGTAATGTCGACCAGACCACTATCGGTATATATATATATCCGAGGCGCCTCTCTATCCATCAAGTAATAAGCAACATCCACATGAGTAAACAATCTGGGCTCCATACCATGACGTTACTCCTAGCTAGAAACTAACATATGTCCATTTCCCGGGGGTCCTTCTCCTGTTTCTGGTTCATACCGGGGTGTGAGGCTCGTGAAGTAATGCTATACACAAAGCTATGCCTAAATAAGTTGTGCTTTGATCATCAACCACAAGGCTCTGCTTTTCAACAAAATCCTTGATCATTTGCATCTTAGCATGCCACATTGTCAGTCCATACCATCCCATTGATTTCTGCCAATATATAACCTCTAAGCTCGTATGTCGCAGAGAAGAGTATTAAACAAGAGAATAAATTCTCCGCCATCAAACAAATATATATTTAGCAGAGATCAACGAATACAGCATAAAGGAATACAACGTCAGACATACCATCCATTTACAAGTTCGTTCTGGGTCTGAACGAAACCGGAGGTACCTTATTCCTCGTCCCATATGTCCAATACAGGAGAGAGGTCCTCGCATATCCGTCGATCTCCAAGTACGTTTGGACGATCACCACTTATTACCTTGTCTTGGGTGTACGGCCCAATCAAGACATCAGTAATCACTCAAACGATGTGAAGAACTCCGGTCTTCAACCACCATCTTCATCTTCGACTCTTGATCGTCATATTAATTATTCAGAATGGGTTAAACCCGGTCTTTCCGAATAACTCGCGTATTTTATAATCAAGTGCTATAAAAACACATCATCCGCCTCATTCCAATTCAAAATATTTTTAATAAAATATTCACATTATTAATCTAATTTAAGATTCATTAAAACCCTAATTCATTTTTAATCTCAAAAATCATTGCTTAATGATTATTCACATTAAGAAATTAATCTTATCTTTAACTGGGTTAAAGAACAAATGTTATTTAAAAACATTGTTCACGATAAACCCAAATCATCTTCCATCAAAATGGAACCTACACGGAAATCACAATAGTATATAATCGATATAAATTCTCGTGTCAGACCAAAAATATAAACGGAATAGCGGTAAAGCCTTTTAAATTCCATATATAGCAACGGTCTTCATTCACAGAAGCTTATCTCGATTATTACCAAATTGAATTCCATTCAATTCCAATTTAATATATTAAATTGGAAAACTTTACTTCAGAAAATTTCCATTTAAATCTTAATAAAAGATTTATAAATTCCAAATTATATCTTCACTGTTAATTGGGTTAAAGAACAAATGTCGTTTAAAACACCGTTCACAATAAACCCAAAATCCAGTTTCAATTCAACTTCAATCAAATAGTAATAAATTGGTAAAATTTTCTAAATCTTAATTAAAAGATTTATTCTTTTCTAAACTGGGTTTAAGAACAGTGTTATTAATGACACTATTTACGACAAACCCAAAAACCAATTTGACATTAAATATAAGGTTCTGAATAGAAAATACATTGGGTTATATTCAATATCAAATTCTGAAACCAACAAATATTGTATTGGGAATAACGATATATAATTATATCTTCCAAATTCCTCACAGTATTCGTGTAATAACGGAATCCAATATCGAAATATTCCGAAGATAATTTCCATTCAAATTCATTCCAATATATATAAATATATATTGGAAAAATTCTGGTTATTTTAAAACCATTTTAAAATCCAATTTATTTATTTCTAAAAATAATTAAATTATTATTCTAGTTAATAACCAGTTCATTTAGACAAAAATATATTTTTATCTTTTCAAATATAGAACTTTTCATCCAAAATCTTTCCAAATCATTTATTATGATTTTGCATAATTTTTCCATATTTTTAATAATTTTATCAAGGCCCATACAGTCGGTTTCCAATAACGGCCACCGAACTGCACTTACAACCACCTTTTCCAAATTTGATTTGGACATAATTCCAAATCCAACAGTTAGACTTCAAATCTCTTACATTCATTGGAAATCTCTTTTCGATACAAACCCAACGGTTCTAGTTTTAGGAGAATCTGACTGCCGGATCTTCCGTTATGCCAATTTGAAGTTAATGGTCGAAATTCGCGAACGGTCGCTGCGCGGCGTGCTCTATTCAGGCCATTTAAATATATATATAATATATATATCGTCGATTTCCATTTAAATTGTATTTATAAAATATTTATAATTTCATTCAAAGCGATTCCAACTTCATTTTTAATTTTAAATAAAAATTGAATATTCTATATCTTTATCATATTAAAATGATAATATTTTCAAAATATTATATTTTGAAATCACTTCTTTTCTGTATTCATAATAAAATGAAATAAATCGATCGATAAACCCGTTCGGCTTAAAATGGCTTGCTACTTAACTCGGCTTCACATTTTTATATTTTTGTATCCATCTAAAAACGGACATCGAAATCATGATTTTGTTCTTCACCGAATATTATTTTAAAATATTCGTTATTTTAAAATATTCTTTATTTAAAAATATTCTTTATGTTTAAATGATCTTTTACATTAAAATTTTCTTTTATATAAAAATGATTCTTTTCATAAAAATATTTATTTTACATAAAAATGTAATTTTTAATGATCATTTTAATGTAAACATTGAATTGTCAACATTGAATCTTTTTAATGATTCATTCATTACATTAACAATGTAATTTTTAATGTACACACAATGTTATCAAACATGAATCTTTTTATATGATTCTTCTAACATTAAAAATGAACTTTTTAATGTAAACACAAATTTATTAAACTAGAATCTTTTTATATATATACAATAAAAATGTAAACTTTTAATTGTTAAATCTTTCTATTTCAAACCATGATCATTTTACACCATTTCTTATAAACAATAAAATGTAAATTTTATTGTTAACTTTTTTGTTTTTTTATAACAATGATCATTTTAACAATTTCTTATATACAATGAAAATGTGAATTTTTATTGTTAAACCTTTTTCTACAAACAATGAGTATTTGGTACATACAATAAAAATATAATTTTTATTACTTCAAATAATTTTCATTTCTTATATGAATATTTTTCATATTTTGTACACTCGATAAAAATGTAATTTTTTATTGTTTCAATATTTTATTTTAAAATATTCTTTATATTCTGAATCGAAATGAGACTCAATCAATTACCATACAATTTTCAGTTATATGGATTTCATATATCGCATGTATGCAACAATAATGATAAATAATCATCAAACAGTCCAATCACATCCAAAGTGAAATTTACAACTGTGTGAGTATTAAAATAAATAAATAACGCTCATCACATCCTATCAATCCATCAATTGACATATAATTAAACATTGGGATTGGTGTATGTCAAATATCATCACAATACCCGTGTGGGGTTTTCAAACAACAACAATTTATTTTAAACAAGTTATTGATTGATAAATTTAACCAATTATCACTGTTCAAATTATAAATAAATATTTATAATCTAATTTCACTATCACATTAATATTAACATTTTTAAATGTGTCAGACATTTCAACAACACAAACAACACACAATACAGTCAATTTAAAATGTTCATGATTTTGTGGACGAGGAAGGTGATCTAACATGCATCGTATACAATTTATAATAATTAAACTGATAAAATCTATACTGGAAATTCTATATATTTTTCAATTATGAAAATAAATAAATAACTGTACTGAATTTTTAGTGAGGAATTCTTTATTGGCAATCTGTTCGCTTCCAGTCGGTTGCATCGCAATCTGTTTCACACGATTTTTATATTAAAAATCATTTTTTTATTACGATGTTATATATAATTAGAAATCACATTTTTAAACTGTTTTATATATTTTCAAAAATCATATTTTTAAAACAAAGCCATTTATAATGAAAATCATATTTTTAATATGATGCTATTTTTAAAACAATGTATATGATTTAAAAATCATCTTTTTATTATCATGCCATTTTAATTTTCAAATACAAAGCTTATTTATATTTTTATTTTATAAAAATCATATTTTCATCTCTTTATATATTTCTTAAAAATCATATCTTCTTTTATTGTTAAAACAATGCAATTTACATTTTCAAAACAATGCAAATTTCATTTTCAAAACAATGCAATTCTATTTACAAAATAATGTGATTTTCTATTTTAAAAAAAAACAATGTATGTTTTATTTGAAAAACAATGTATATTTTCCTTTTTAAAACAATGTTTATTTTTCTTTTTAAAACAATGCTATTTTCATTTTCAAAGACAATACTATTTTAATTTAATTTCAGATTTTTAAACAATACAGTTTTAATTTAATTTCAAATTTTTAAACAATATAGTATTAATTTAATTTCAGATTTTTAAACAGTACAGTTTTAATTTAATTTCAGATTTTTAGAAAATATAATTTTAAATAAATGATTCTTCTTAACCTTTCTCTTCCTCTAGGTAACTGCTTCTAGTTATCGTTTAAACCCATAAGTTCGAGCTCTAGGGTTCTATTTAGCACGCGCCTCGATGCACCGAAAGTATATCAGCAACCATCACCTCGACCGTCGTCTTCCGTTCCCCCTACGCCAGAAACAACTCAGCGCTCGATCAACCATGGGTCTATGAAATCTCGTGCAATTGCGGCGGCGTTGAGACAAGATTTCGAGCGATTCTTGCAATGGTTTTTAATCATAACCGTACCAATTTGTTGAACTCGAAATGCTCTTCCACTTTTGTGTTGAATTCCAGATTTAATTCACTTTTGTTTGGAAGAATTTAAGCGATGAAATCCAGATGAATTCCGCCGTAGAGATGAGGGTAGCGACGGCCTGGAATTTGAGATATGCGTATTAGGGTTTGGGTAGAACATGGGGTATTTATACTAATTTTTCTTATAATATTTTATTATTTAATTTCAAAAATAACTTGTTTATTGTCACGATCTCCAAACGAATCCCAACGACTGTCGCCCCTAACTAACTACCCCCATTCCAAACATAATGGGATATGTTTCATAACCCAATTCGACTGATTTTATCAGTTTTTATCAAAATTAAAATATAAAACAATATGTATTTAATTTAAACTTACATTTTACATTATAGGGACCACATACTGACTTCGAAAATTCCAAAAAATTATTTCTAGCTATGTTTTGACAATACGGTCCTAACAAAACTAATTTCACCGAATTTGGAGACCGTTTGAAAAATAGTCATTTTCTGGTCGATCCAATTTCACTGAAATTGACAAAACACGTTTTCTTTTGCCACGCTCACATAATAATTCCAAAAATTTTGAAAATTGAAATCAAGCAATAATTTTACATTCCGGATCCAACCAAAGTGGTTTCATCGAAAACGGAGGTCGTTTGCAAAATGGCTATTTTTAATATTTATATATATAAATTCCATAGCGACTATTCTGAATTTTAAACTAGGCATAACTTTTGATTCCCGTTATGAAATTTCAAATTTTCAGATTCGTTGGAAAGATATTTTTAAATAGATTCAAATATTTCTTGTTTCACTGAAATCTGATTTATTTTAAATCCTGTACATTCAGTTGAAATTTGAAATCCAATTTTCAAACTACCGCGCCATTTTAGGCTCGTTATATAATTAAAATAAAATTATTCATTCCAACTTTGATTTAAATAAATTTTTCACCGTTATTATTTAAAATAAATTATTTTAAATATTAAAATCCATTAAAATTGCTAAAATAAAATTTTTAAATTGCTTCCAAAATTCCGGGTTATTACACATAATCTACCTCGAATCACAATCACTTGATGACGTATAAAAATCGTCACATGCTGCATTAAAGTCATGTTTCCTCTTCTTACTGAAAGTGTTTGAAAAGCACTTTGGTTTCTTTTGATTTGGACAGTCTGTTTACAAATGACCAGTTTATCACATTCGAAACACTTAATATTTCCATTTTTGGAATTATTGTAGTTAGTTTTTCAAAGTTTTTCCATTTTCCATCGTTTCAAAAATTTCTTGCAATTCCTGGTCATGAAATCAATTTCCTCATCATCAATTTCTTGTTCTTAGTTGTTGTTTATACGTTGAGTCACTACACCAAAACAACAAATTTGGCACACAAGGATGCAGAGATATAATATGGCTTAAAGCCATAACAAATTTGATAGTGCTAGGATCCGTATCAAATACATTTTGCAATCCTCACCATCCCAAATACCTTAAATATGACCGTTCATCAACAAAGCTCTGAATCAGTTAATTTGATACGGCTTTGGGCCGAATCGAATGTGTATCATATTGTGCATCCCATTTGGCACATGGAATAACAAATTTGGCCGCTCCCCTTTCCCTCTGTTTTACTTCAATGGTGACCAAAAACCCAAATTAGGGTGGGTTTTTCGGTCACCAAATTGTGCCTCCATCTTTCTCTGGAATCTCCTCCTCCGACAGAGATGAGCAACCCTCTCCTTCAACAGAAACGCAGCAACCCTAGGTCCTTAGCCCTCCTTCAATAGTATGTATATATTTTAATGGAATTGTGTTGTGCATGCCTGATAGTAGGGCATACGTTGAAGTTTTACTGTGACAAATCATACCGGTTTTAATTGGTATGTATTAGTGTATTACTGGTTGCTACTTCATGTATTAGTGTATTAGTATATTACCAGTTTTAATTGGTATGTAGCTGACTACTACTTTGTGTATTATTGACAAATCATATCGATTTTAATTGGTATGTATTACTGTAATATATCATACCATTTTTAATTGTTATGTCTTAGTGTATCAGCGTATTAGTGATTGCTACTTTGTGTTATATTATTGTCATACTATATCATACTTTGTAATGATTACTCTTTGTTGAGAGAAAACAGGTTTATTGAAAATACATTAACAGGTTTGCTAAAAATTTGAAAGATGGATGATTACTTGACTTTTTGGTTAGTAATTTAATGGACGATCCACCAGGTGGATGCATTTTAGCTCACGCGTAGGGTTGGGTATCCATGCTTATTAGCTTTATCCAAGTGTCAAACGCTGCTTCATTTAACCTTAGCAAAAAGCTGCGTTCACTAGCAACTTTCCCTAATTTGTGGCAGAGACGGAAGTGTAAGTTGCATTACATAGTCTGCTTCAAAGAAATTGAAAGTTGCAAGCAGCTTTTTCCAAAGGTTAAGTGAAGCAGCGCATTCGACACTTGGATAAAGCTAATAAGCATGGATTACTGACACAACACATGAGCTAAAATGCATCCACCTGGTGGATCACCTAGTAAATTATTAACCAGAAAGTCAAGTATGTGTGTCATTCAAAGGTGGTGTTTCGGTATCTTTAGACGTTGGAGCAGGTATATATAATTTTGCACTTAACTCTACGTAGCATCTTACATAAGAATTGAATGGACATGTTATGTGCACATGTACGATGCCTTGCTAAAACCATGTCCGTATGTATTATGTGCATATGGTAGTTTGATTTTACTCTTCCTGTTATACCTTTTGTAACTGATATTTCATTTTCCAAATATACATAAATGAAACCCATTAAATTGCAGTAGACATACGATGATATCTGAAATTTCATGATATCATCTTGAATATTCTTTTGGTTTATTTGTTCCTTTTTGTGTGCATATTAGGAAGTTCTATATGCTAGGGTACGAACTACCAGTGTTGCAGATCGACTACAATTCAGATGATTCTTCTTTTGGGTTTGCATTTCTAATGACTATCAAATTTCCACTCCTGTCTACAGTTAATTTCATTTAAATTCCTATGGTCATAGTAAAACCGGTTTACAATGTGTATTCATTCATCTTTGAGACATATACTGATTGACTACACAAACACATTGATGGGGCTTAAAGTGCAATTTTAGTTTCTATATTTTAGTTTATGTATTTTAGCTTCTCTTTATTAAACACATGGATGCGTATTTTAGTTTCTCTGCACACAAACACATTGATTAACTACATAAAAATAGAAAACTTGTTTTTCTAACCGAATGCTATTTTAGTTTTTACGAATTCATGTTTGCATCTCAGTCACAATGACTTACAATGTCGATCTCTTGTCCAGTGAAGTACTTATAACTTGTATAATGAATTTATATGTAGTCCTATGGGAGAAAACAGAAAAAGTGGGGAGGTGTATCGGCTATATATGATTTTGGAGGTCATATTGAACCACAATGCATGTGAGATACTGGTATGTTTCTAGGTTGTCTATGCAAGTTCATGAAATCATGTCATTAGCATCATAAACATGTAAAGATAAATACAATTGACTAACAGTTGCAGGAAGCAACATGAACAGTTAGAACGATTATTCTTTGTGTGCCTTTGCTTGCTTGGAATTTGTCATATCAATTTTTTTAAACCTGTTTTGGAAAGTAGGATCAGAAAATGGATGGAAGTCTTTCCAACTGTATAAACAACTCAGCGTTTCATATCCTTCTGTACTGAAACCTCTCATACATGAGCGTGATGTGGTACTTATACTTAAACCACATACTAATCGTTTGGTTTTGTTATATTTAGTATTTTAGTTTCAAAGAAACACGATATGCGCACACGAACACAAAGACACGATATGCCCTTCAGTGTTATCAGTACGATGCTCGACTAGTCGACTAATCGAGATCAAACCATCGACATGAAGTACAAACTTGCTTTTTGTATGAATTTCGGGCGCATGGGTAGAAATTAGTCGACTAATCGACTAGGTTGTTATTAGTGTTGATTGGTTTGGTATTGGCCCATTTTAGAAAGAAAAAAAATCTGAACCCCTTACAGTTATCGAGACATCAAACAGGGAAAAAGTTAAAGTTATCGATACCTGTATCGAATAATAAAAAATAGTAGAAAAGGATTGATACCTAGTATCGATCAAAAAAACAATTCGATCAAAAGTCGATTTACAATTTTCAAATTGAAAAAGATCGAGTATCGATTATTGAATAAAAAAAACTTCGAACCCAAGCTTCGATCGAAAGTCGATCGATACCCTAAACCTGCAGCACCATCTTTCCACTGTCATTTTGCAACTTGCACTTTATTAAATTCTATGCTTTATGTTATGAAAAGTCGATCGATATCCTGAACCCAAGCTTCGAACCCAAGTTTCATGTTGTTTAGTTTCTTTGTTCAGTAGCAATATATTAGAATTGACAACTTTTTGGTGGTAGCAGTATATTTTTCGACTAGTCTATGACTAATCGACTAGTTGGACCTCTGTCGACTCGACTTGCCGCCATAACAACAATGATGCCATTAAACTTGCACATGTATTTGTACCCACTGTTTTGATTGCCTTGGACCTATTGACCTACCATATGCCTATTTACCCATGTACATGTTTCTAGCCTTGTATCTTTGTCGCCATTACTGACCTGATTTGTCACTGTTACCGTTTTGTACTAGAATTTTGTGTAATGGGTGGTTCGGTATTTTCATGAATATGCACAAACTGTGCACATGATTCGTGCACACATCAACGGTTAGCTTAATTATGCTCATCACTGTTTTAAAACATATAAATTTTGTACATTCTGTATATCGGCATCTAACTTATGCTCATAGTTGCTTTGATTTGCAACAACGTGGACTTCATCAGCATGATCAACACGTATGCTCAATCTTCCCAGCCTCATGCAGTTTTATCAGGTTGATCTGTTTTTTTCTTTACGTTTGTTACTTTGTAATTTGATGAAAAATCTTTGATAGTTTCCTTTTATTGTATATGCTTTGAATGTACATTGTGTTAGTGTTATAAAAAATCTTGTTATGCTTTGAGTATATATAAATTGTGTTATATATGCTTTTTGTTACGAAAAATATATGCTGTAGTTTCTGTTTATATATCTATACACACACATAAAATTAGATACGGTCTAAGGCCGTGTCTGAATTACACCATATACATCTACAGATTATTTAGATACGGTTTATATTCGTATCTAGTAATCATTTAGATACAGCTAAGAGCCGTATGTTATTACTAGTGAGATACGGTTTATAGCCGTATCTACTTATTTAACACGCCATTTTTTGATATGGCTTATAGTCATGCCTAATTATATCAGATATGGCTAAAAACACAACCTAATTAGCATATATGGTGTAGTGAGTGTTGTCGGTGCGTCATTCTTATTTGCTTGAGTCTCTTTCCTAACCTGTTTTATTACTTCAAAGGACATTAGATTACCAATTAAATTTTCTATTTTCATAATACTAATACCATTGCCTACTTTGATTGCTAGATTTTTTAGATTCCGTTCGCTAGAAAGTGAATAAAAGATCTTTCTAACTTAGTCCTCTTCAATAGTTTTCTTTTCTAATGATATTAATGCATGTACTATATCCTAAAATATAAAATATATATTAGAAATATACTCGTTTGGTTTCATTTGTAAAGGTTGAAACTAGTTAGTTAACATAGATATCTAAGTTTGTTTTACTTTACTAGTTCCCTCATGTGTAACTTATAATGTTCTCCAAGTTTCATATGTAGACTTAAAAATGGAGACTCGATTAAATTCATTTCTAACTAAAGATCAAAATAAAATGTTCATGGCATTTACATTACTAAGTTCTTGTGCCTTTTTGTTAGTGTCCATTATGAATATTTAGTTTGGAGCTCAGTGTACTCAACGTGGGTAATGTTCCACTAAACCATTAGACTACAAATAAAATTTCATCCTACTAGCCCAATATTCATAAATGCTGCTACCAAAGGGAGAAGGTGTATTGGTAGATTGCCCTTCTATAAAAGCATTAGTAGTGTTACTAGCCATTAAAAAAAATATTAAAAGTAAGATTTTGAACAATTTGAAAAATCTTGCTTTGATACCAATTACTGGATCTTAAGGTTATTTGAATACTAGAGGGATAAAGTGTATTTTCAAATATATAAAACTAATTTATGAATTTAACATTATATCTACTCAAATTGCAAACATAAAGAAGTAAGTAATAGAATGAAATGTAGTAAAGTAAATAACATCTTGATTTTTATACTTGTTTGGAGTAACCAATCCTACGCCCAATCCTTAACTCCATCGTGCAGAATTCAACTATAACTGCTAGTTTTCCATAGTTGGCGAGAACACCTTTACAATCTTTGATTTCGTGGGCCATAAGATACACCCTCTTGATTTCACGGGATATAAGAACACCTTCTCCTTTTCACAAACAATAACAAACTATGGCAAATAGTTGTATCTTCAATACCAATTCTTATATATTTGATACAATGATCCTGTAGACCTCCAATGGCAACATATATATATATTTGAATCCTTTCAAGAACAGGATGAAACCAAGGAGAGAATGATTGAATTCAGTAAAACCTATATGATATTGTGTGGCTTGCAAACCAATGAAGAATTAGAGTGTATTGATTCGCAAAGATAGTGGAAGAGGATTCAAAGATTTTCTTATGCAACAGTACGAAAGAGAAAGAGATAGATAATGAAGCGAAATTTGACTAAAAAAATCATTTTCCGAAGCCTTTATATAGTGGTTAAAGCGACATGCCTTTTGGTGAGGAGGTGGCGGTAAAATCTTTTAATTTGAATTTTAAAAACATTACCCAACCGTTATATTCAATGCTTTGGATCATATGTCGAAGAGCTAGTGTTGAAAATTTCATATTCTTTAAGGAATCAGAAGCACCAATAAGTGTCACAAATTTCAGACTCTTCACGTAACCTATTGTTTGTGAATTCTTGTTATTCAGTTAAAGTCGATTGTTGATACCCTTCAAGTACAATTGCCACATGATCTTTAATAAGAGTTTTTAAGTTCAACCGATCACTCGTCAATTTAAATACCTCTGTTCTTTCAGCATTCTTCCTCAACCATTTATGTTCTTCCATTGCTCTGATTATTCTTTATACAAAATTGATTTTTTTTCTATGGAATCCTTGTTTGTCCATAAACATTTCCATGATATATATGAAATAATACACAATTTGGAGATACATAAGCAGTAATATTTATATGGTTGTCATCATCAAAATCAATACTTAGGGTATTAATAATGGATACCTTTGTCTTTTATCTTAGCATGTTTGGAGTCGTTCTTCATCCAACGTGAACAGATGTACCTTCACATTCCTCTCCATCCATGCTCAATAGTTATTCCTCTTCCCTTCACTATTAATGGTAGCCGTATCACCTTAAATTATCAATAGAATTCGTTTAAAATACCGACTATCTCTAATGAAATTATTAGTCTTTTTTTCTTTTGTAATTTTTATATCATAGGGCTTTGATTATGTTTTGAGTGTGGATAAAATTATCAGTCGATGAAAAAGAACATTCATTGACAATTATGAGTGGGATGATAATGGGCTTCGTTTAGATAAGTGAAGAGTTAGGTCAAATCGGTAACATTTTCATTAAAGTTTCATTACTTTTATGTTTTCTAGCATATTTTTATTTCAACAATTATCATTCTTTTATAATTTTATACTGTACGACTTCAATTATGTTTCGCTTGAAATTTCAATAATCAGTATATGGACAAGAAGTATCAAATAAGAATGACGGATCGGAAGTTAGAGGGCTTCACTCAGACAAGTGAAGCATTGGATGAAGACAGGCTGGTATAGTTTTACCTAAATGTTTCACTAATTTTTGCTTTTTAGTAAAATTTTATTTTACAAATATCTCAAAAGTTTATTGGGTTTTTGTTTAGTCGGTAAAATAATATTTTAGATAATATGTTCGCCTCATCTTTAAATTAATGCAAAATTCATTTTTTTTACTTTAAAGCAAACCTTTTGTTTTATTTCTTTATAATTGTATGATTTAGCTTTAGAAACAAATATATGAGCTATCAAGTGGTACAAGCATATGGTCCGTTCGGCCAATCTCTATACAAATCAACAAATTAAAATCCAAAAGAGTCAGACTTAACTCAAAGTGGAAATGTAATATGCAAATATGTTAACATTTAGTTTCTTTTCTATTTTTGATACATTTTTGTTCAAATGTTAGACTTGGTGCTCTCCTCCTAAATAGGACAAAATTACCTATTTATTTTCTGCATTGCCTCTATTATAGGATATGTATTAGAATATTGCTTTTGTCATTCATCAATTATTGCGTTTCAACTCTTTGAGAAAATGTCACATGATTTTGCAAACAAGTTGAAACCGAAAATGTATTGGATATTTCTACAAAGTTATATGAAATTAAGAAATTGGTACATGCTAATATTTCTTTAGCATAAGTATCAATTTGCACTATCTAATACAATATGTTTAGCTCAATGGCTGTTCATTAAATGATTTCGGGTTGAAAATAACTTTTCATCAAATTATTTATATTTGAAATAGTTTTTCCACTAGATCCGGAGTAATACCTTTATCGGCTTTTGTTAAATCCTGAATCTTTGTCCTAAATTCAGAAATCTCTTCGCCTGCAGAATTTGTAATTACAAAAAACAATCACTATAAATGAAGCTTTAAAGTTAGTTAAATTAAAACATGTATTATTTGGTTGAATATAAAGCAACCTTTAATAACCATGACTTCATAATTCATTTAACGGTAAAAACCGAGGTGCTGGTAGATAATCTCATAATAATTTTTTGGAAATGTTTTTGTTTAAGAAGTGAATTTATTGAAATAATTAAATAAAAAAGGGTTAATGGTAATTTATTTATGAACCATTATTATAATTGAGTCATTGCAAGTTTACAACGGTATTATATTTATGAATCATTATTATAGTTAAGTCGTTATACTTACGTGATGGTAAGATATTTATGTGACATTATTATTAAGCACTTATAAAAGCTAAAGGTATTACAATATTGTTTTAAATAAGAATAAAATAAAATTATTAATATTCCATCACTTTAGTAATGTATACAATTTTCATTCTATATATGGAAATGGTAGATAAACAGAAGAGAAATGAGAAGAATAACAGACATTCTACTTTTTATTCTCCCCCCATAAAAGTATAAAAGACATTTTTTGTTCTTTTTCCTTCAAGAAGACTAAACATCTTGAGCAGGATTTCAGAGTGCAGATCATTTTAAAATTGCAAATAAGGTGATATTTTTCAGATTAGAGAGATTATTTTATCCTAGAGTCGACACCGTTTTTTTTCTTCAGAACTGTCTTGCACCTTCGAGTAGAACGCAAACGTCTTCAAGAGAATGATAACGTACAACTACTTAGTTGAAGTTCATTATTTCCAACAAATTAAAGACGTTCTAGACAATGACTTCTTCGGAAACTATTGATGATGCAACAAAGACCTTAATATTTCAGATCCCCATGTTCGCTTATGCACCCTTTAGATTCGAGGGCCTCCTTTTTCAAGCATTGGAGGAGGCCCAAGATGGATTTTTTTTTATGGTGAGGAAGGTTGTTAGTGTGCACTACAGAAGAGCCGACAATACTAGAGAAGTCCGCTAAAGCCGATGCACAACAACTACAGATCTGGTAGTAACAGGGTCAAAAATTGTAGAATTGGACAAAGCAAGATTACCATTGCAAGCACTTCATACTCAATGGTCTGACCGACGATCTTTACGACTACTGCAATTCAGAAAAGACCGCCAAGGAAATCATGGAGGCATTGCAAAAGAAGTATAACAAATAAGAAGTTAGAGAAAAGAAATATGTCGTCAGCCGCTACGTTGAATTTCAGATGATAGACGATAGGTCAGTATAGACATAGTCTCATAAACTTCAGAAAATAGCTAATGAGATCATCTCCGAATGTATGGTTATTAATGTGCACTTCCAAGTTGTTGTTTTTATAGATAAACTAACCCCATAGTTGGAAGGATTTGAAGAATAATCCGAGATATAAAATTAATTTTTTTTGGAAAGCTTGATAACTCGCTTCTATATTGAAGAGGAATCACGTAAACAAGATAAATCATGTAAACAAGATGTGAAGAAAGAAATGCTTATGTTAAAGGAAACACTAAGAAATATGCATTTATGAAACCAACTCCTATATTTTTTATGAATTAGAACCGCAAAATTAACCAGAACCGCAAAAAACAGAAACCACCACAAAAGGATGACTCTGGACAATTGCTTTTTTGCTACAGCTGCAGAAAACCAAGTCATATGACACATAAGTGTAGGAACAAACCAGGACCTACACTGCAAGTTAACCCTACCGACGAGCCTCTAACTGATATGATTTCTGATAAGATTTACCTTGTTAGGGGATTAGAGGGTTGATGGGTAAATATTGGTGTGCTACACGCCATGTCTGATATCGCCCTTCTATATTCAATACATACACGAAGACTTAGGAAGAGAAAGTGTTATTGGAAGACTCACACCGCTATTTTTTGTTGGGATTGGAAGTGAAAAGCTGTTGTTTACCTCTGGGAAGACTGTCATTCCGAATGGCATACTTCAAATTGAGATAGAATCTTGTTTCAATTTATCTTCCTAATAAGGCTGGTTTTACATAGACTATTAGGGCTAATATGCACACCATCACTATGAATGATATGTGTATGGGAAGGGGTTATGCAAAAGGTGGTATGTTTTCACTGAATGTCGAATATAATATAATGTTTGCTTCTGCTTATATGTTGTGTGATTTTAATATTCGACACTATAGATTATATTATGTAAATAAATGTATAATTCATAACATGAGCACCTTAGATCTTATCCCTAAAATGTCACAAACTGATTTTGATAAATGTGAATTTCGTAGTCAAGCAAAAATCACTTGGAAACCACGTAAATCAGTTAATAAAGTTTTTGAACCTTCAGATTGATTCATTTCGATATATGTGAGTTTGCTAGAACTTTATCTAGACATGGACACGTTTAAGTTATCACTTTTATTGATAATTGTTTTAATTTTACTAATGCATCTCATGAAAAATAAAACTAATGCATTTGATATGTTAAAATCATTTAAAGCTGAAATTGAGAATCAATCTAGTAAGAAAATTAAGAGACTACGGAGTGATAGAGAAACAAAATGTGAGTCTAGTTTATTTCTTGATTTCTATAAACTGCATAGTATAAATCATTAGAGAACAACACCTTATTCACCTAAAATGAAAGGCAAAACCAAAAGAAAAATTATGGCAAATTCTATTTATACACCAATAATTTCATAACACACACCGATGTCTTAATAAGAAAACCCATGACTATGTTGCCCTTCTACTTAATTGCATTTCCAACCCTTCCTCATAATGCATCCGATTAAAACTTTAAAATTAATAATATATGATTAAATCTATAGAATTTTATGAAGTTAATAAAACCTAAAATATCAATTTAGACAATTTTGATAACTAAACACTCTAATTCAAATGTGTTCAATCATCTAAAAAAGTAACTAATTTTTAAAATAGAAAACAATCAAATAATTTACAATACTAGTGTTAAAAATTAAAGTTTTTTTTTATGAATTTTAGGTAAATTTATTGCAAGGAATTCCTAGTCTTATATAATTTAGTTTTAAGGTCAAAGAGCACTACTGCAAAAAAGGTCTGTTGCTTCGACTCATCTGCTTCAGTTGTTCTGATAACAGAAGCAAATAGTATCATTTGCTTCTGTTTTGTTAACAAGAGAAGCAAATGCATGAAGCAAATGGTATTACTTGCTTTGGTTATGCCAATAACATAAGAAAATAGTATAATTTGCTTTTCTTGAGCCAAAAACCGAAGCAAATGCACCAACGCAAATTGTATTATTTTCATCGGTCGCTTAAAAACTGAAGCAAATGCACCGAAGCAAATAATGTATTTGCATCAGTTCCATAAGAACAGAAGCAACTGCACCGAAGCAACAACGTATTATTTTACCAAAGCAAATCGAATATCAATAATCATAGACAACCTTACATATGTCATTATTTATAATTTATTATAACAAATGATTGTTAATAAATAATTTATAGTTACAATTTATTATAAATATTCAATAATTATATTTTATATTTAATAATTTGTTGTAGTTAATTACTAATATTTAGTAGATTGTAGTTAACATTTACTAGTTTCATTTAATAATTAACAAATGAATTAATAATTAATACTAAATAATTAACAAATAATATTAAATATTTATTATTAAAATAATTAGTATTAATTAATAATTAAGAAGTATTATCTGATAATTGATTTTTGATAATTATTGTTTAATAATTACTATTAATTAATTATTATTACCAAATATTTAATTAACAATAATAATATAATATTCAAAATTGATATTTAATAATAATTAATTACTGATAAAGTTAACTACTTATGAATAAGTAATATTAAGTATCTAAAAATTAATTTTATATAATTATTAATTAATAAAGACTATTTAAAAATTAATGATTAATCGTTAAGACAAATATTTAATAGTTCAATTAGTAAGAAACATGAATTGAGAAGTAATATCTAATTTTTTTTATTTGTAACCATAATTAATAATTATATTTAAGCCTTATCAAAAATAATAATAATTAATTTTAAATAATTAGTAATCAATAATGACTATTTACATTTAATGATTAATAGTTAAGAAAAATATTTAATAGTTCAATTAGCATGAAAAATATTTTTTATTTTTTATTTGTAACCATAATTAATAATTATATTTAAGCCTTAGCAAAAATAATAGTAATTATGTTTAATATTTAATACTAAAAAATTAAGATTCTAAAATAAAAAATAATTTATTTGGGATGATTATTAATAATTAGTAAATTATAGTTAATATGTATTTACATATAATAATTAGTAAATATGATCAATCCCTTATATTAAAATAAATATATATGATCATTCCCTTATAATTAATATTAAATAAATAATAATCAATTCTTAATAATTAATACTAATTACTAATGTTTAGTGTTTAAAATTTTATTTATTTATTATAACTTAATATTTAACAATTAATAATAATATTTGATTTATTATTTAATTTAACATCTAATAAGTGATAGTTAATAATTATTACAGGTATTCGATAATTGCTAATACATCTAATAATTACTTATAATGATAATTATGAAGTAAATATATTAATCTTTAATTTTCAATTTTTAATGTTTATTTTTTAAATAATTTATGTATATTAAAAGATGGAGTATTAATCTTTAATAAAATTACATGTTACAACTAGTACAAAACGCTATAATATTCAGTAATATTAATGTTTAAGATTTTATATTTAATCAGTATGTAATATTTAGTAATTCAGATATAATATTTAGTAATTATTTTCTAATTCTTATTATGTTGTAAGTGGCATACTGGCATCATCAACTGGCAGCTAGTCTGAATACTGTAATGTGAGAACGGACGGTGTCTTGGGCTTCTAGATGCAAGCCTCAAATACAATACGGTCCTCAGAGTATTTGCACCTGCTTCTATAACGAAAAAGAATTTCGTTCGATCCGAATCGATCGGTAAACCGACCAAGGCCGTCTGAAGCGCCTGATTGTTTTGAGAACACGACACATATGAACGCAAACAGAAGAACATTTCATTGTTTATTACAACAATTCCATCAGAGTACAAGAATATACAGAGTATGAATAATTATAATACAACAGAAAAATATCAGAGATTACAATAAATTACATAGCAGCGGAAAAATAATACAAAGCACAACTGAAAAGGATATACGGATACAGAACTTTCCGGATATCGTTCCAGCTGTAAATCAGGATCCTGTGAATATAAATCTGCAAAACTCAAACTACTAGCTGCCCTGTCAAAATAAGGGCACCCAGAGTTTAGGTTGAAACAATAAACTCCAAGTCAGTCATGTGACTGGTGTGAGAACTAAAACATTTATTAATCTTTATTTTAAAGTTAGGTAAATCAAGGGACCACGCCGTATAACACGGAACGGGTTTCCTCCCAAGAATACCAGTGCATAAAACAACAACGCAATGCTAAATAAAGAACAATGAAGCTATTATAAGACCCAGGTCCCATCACACAATGCAACGCAAGCCGGAGGATAGGGTTTTTACCTTATAATAGCCAAGAATGCTTGATACGTTTAAAACAAATCATTTGATACTATTATAAGTGCATAGTGTATAAACGACTTCAAATCATAAGTATCAATCATAGACGGCATAAGTGCCCCATACCACTATGTCGCCATACTAGGCTCTACAAATAAAACCGCAAAGTCACGTATTGGAAGTTGGATTTCCATCTGTGAACCGAGGCAAAAGATAGTCCTCTACCGATTTGAGACTGTCTAGCCCGAGTCTCAGGATCAGAGCTCGAGTGACCCTTGGATCGTCAGGGTCGATCCACCAATGTGGATTAAAATGCCTGAACACTGCGTTTCCCCGCCCTATGGGGCGTAAATGAGCCAAATGACTCCATCGGCTCCACATAGTCACCGATATATCTGAGGCGCCTCGCAACAGCAACAACCACACAGGTGAAAATAAAATAAATGTCAGGGCTGGTAGGTCACTGACACCACCCTAGCTAGAAGGAAACGCATGCTCTCCCTGATGTCCTCTCCCGTTTCTGGTTCATAACCGGGATGTGAGGCTCGCGAATTCACGTTACACAAAGCTATGCCACACAGGCGGTGCTTTGATCATCAACCACAAGACTTTGCTTTTCAACAGAAGCCTCGATCAATTGCCACTTAGGCATGCCACACAGGCAATTCACTCCAAGCTATTGATATCCATCAATATATAACCCCTGAGCTCGTACGTCTCAGAGAAGGGCGTTAAGCTAGAGAATAAATTCTCCGCCGCCAAACAGATATATATATATATATAATAGAAATCAATCACACGGAATAAAATCCAATGTCAGACAAACAGTCCATTTACAAATTCGTTCTGGGT
This sequence comes from Allium sativum, assembly GCA_030737875.1. Classification (NCBI taxonomy): domain Eukaryota; kingdom Viridiplantae; phylum Streptophyta; class Magnoliopsida; order Asparagales; family Amaryllidaceae; genus Allium; species Allium sativum. The sequence goes on from JASFAX010000053.1 coordinate 1,246,672, forward strand.
CTGAACGAAACCGGAGGCACCTCGTACCTCGCGTATCCATCATCTCCAAGTACGTCTGGACGATCACCAACTGATTCCCTTATCTTGGGTGTACAACCCAATCAAGGTCATCAGTAATCACCCAAACGATGTGAAGGCCTCGGGTCTTCGACCACCGTCATCATCCTCGACACCATGTCGAATCAGTTATTCAGAATGAGATAAACCCGGTCTTTCCGAATAACTCGCGTATATAATAAACAAGTGTTACACAAGCACAACATACGCCTCATTCCAATTCAGAATATTCTTTTATTTAAATATTCTTATACTTTGGGAAAGGTTCCCATTAATTTTATCAAAGATAAATTCTTTAAATTTATTCTTTAATCTTCCTTGAATATCAATTCAAACTAGTCGGGATTAACGAACCACACCGAAGTAATCATTTATTTTATTTCTGAATCCCAACCTAGTCGTCCCATGAAGTAAAAACTGGTAATACTTCATATCTAACACCACGGTGTTATCGGTAAATTGTATTACCATTTCACGTTCAAATCTAATTAAAAATTTAACTATCGCTTGGAGCAAAACTGGTGATACTCCATTCTCGATTATTTCAATCTAATTAAAGATTCATTAAAACTCCACTTGGTTTTAATCTTCCCAATAATCACTATCAATGATTATTTAACTTGGGAAATCACATCCTGTCTTTAACTGGGTTAAAGAACCAATGTCATCTAAAACACGGTTCACGAAAAACCCAAAAATCACATTCATTAATTATCGGGTTAAAGAACAAGTGTTATTTAAAACAATGTTCTCAATAAACCCAAAAATCAATTCAAATTCAATTCCAATTAAATACCATTTAACTGGTATACTTCATTAAATCTAAATAAAAAGATTTAATCTTTTCTCAACTGGGTTCAAGAACAGTGTTAATGAAGACACCATTCACGACAAACCCAAATCACATTTGATATTATATACAAGGCTCTGAATAGAAAATATATCAGCTTATATTCAGTATCAAATTCTACGACCAACAAATATCGTATTGGAAATAACGATATAAATATATCTTTCAAATTTCCATAACAATATATGTATAATCACGAAATCCAACATCAAAATATTCCAAAGATAATTTCGATTCAAATCCATTCGAAATCAATTATTGGAAATTCTGGTTACTTTTAAAACCATTTCAAATCCAATTTATTTATTTAAAAATAAATAAATTATTATTCTAGTTCAAAATTAGTCCATTTCGATAAAAATCTACTTTTATCTTTTCAAATTTGGAGTTTTTCATCCCAATTCTTCACAAATAGTTTCTTATGATTTTACACAAATTATTACTATTTTTAATAATTTTATCAAGGCCCGTACAGTCGATTTCCATCAACGGCCATCGAACTACACTTACAGCGACCTTTTCCAAATTTGATTTGGACATAATTCCAAATCCAACCGTTAGATTTAAAATCTCTAATATTCGTTAGAAAGCTCTTTTCGATACGAACCCAATGGTTCTAGTTCTAGGAGAATCCGACGGTCGGATCTCCCGCAATATCCATTCGAAGTCAATGGTCGAAATTCGCGAACTAGGGCGGCGCGTTCTATTCAGGCCATTATATTTATATATAATATATATATTATATTTATTTCGTCGATTTCCTTTCAAAACGTATTTAATAAATAATTTTAAATTCGTTTTCAAAACGATTTCAACTTCATATTCAATTTCGAATCAAAAATGAATATTCCATATCATTAATCTATAAATGATAATATTTTCAAAACGTAATATTTTGAAATCACTTTCGTTTTTATATTCATTATAAGAATGAATAAAACCGATATAAATATCGTTCACATCAAAATGGCGTCAATCTAACCAACACGACTTTATTTATATTTCAATAATTTCGTTATTCTATTCAACAAATGAATATTTTCTTCAACACATGAATATTTTTTTTATTCAACACATGAATATATATTTCTATTCAACACATGAATATTTATTCTATTCGACACATGAATTTTTATTCTATTCAACACATGAATTTTTATTCTATTTAACACATGAATTTTTCTTTCTATTCAACACATGAATTTTTCTATTTTCCAAATTGAAATGATGCCCAATCAATTACCATATAACGTTAATTATATGGATTCCATACAACACATGTATATAATAGCAACGATAAATAATCAACCATCATCCAGAGTGCACCACACAACTGTATAAGCATTAAATATAAATAATTAACGCTTACACAGTCTGTCAACCCATCGATTGACATACAACTAAACAATCGGGATTAGTGTACGTCAAGTATCATCCCAATACCCGTGTGGGGTTTCAAATCAACAAACACAGATTTTATTTGTGCGGTTGGGCGATGTGTAAAATTTACCGTCCCAATCAATATCAGTCAAATCAGTGTATATAAACAAATCGTCCGATTTGTTTATTATTATTTATTTTATATACACGTTAAAAATCATATTTTTAACTATAAAATATTTTCCACTATAAAATATTTTATTTCATTCCACATCACACAATCAAATTTCACAACACAGCAACCAAACAAACAAGTCATCCATGGTCTGTGGATGATGGGTGTCGGGTGCTACTAAACATCGTCTGCATCCTAGTATATATTTCAAACTAGAAATAAATTAAAGGTAAGGAGTTCTCACCAAGAGCTAAACCAAACACCATGACTCTTCTTATGTAGGAAATCTTCATCGTGCTTGCCTTTTGTCAATTTCATTATCCGTAGCCACTACATATATAAGAATTGAATTTTTAATAGTTCCGTAATATAAAAATCATATTTTTATTATTCCTATCATATAAAAATCATATTTTTAATTCTCTACCTATATGAAAATAATATTTTTATATAATGAAAAATCATATCTTTTCGTTATTCAAAATATAAACTCTCTCTATATAAAAATATAAACTTTCTATTTCTAAAAATCTTTTAATAACTAATAAAAATCAGTTTTTATATCACATAAAAATCATTAACTTATATACTCATGAAAAATCAGATTTTTCAAACACTCCTATATATTTATAACTGAAAAATAAAATAAATGTAAGTAAATAAATAAAAACTTACCCTTTATTCAATTTTTGGTGAAGAGGGAAAGGGCGATGGGGGCTCAGGTGATCAGGAAGGGGGTGTGGAGGCGCGCGAGGAGGGGGTCAGACCCATGGCAGCGGCGGCGGCCTTCTTTACTGATGGCGGGTTTTAAAAGCTAGGGCGTGGGAGTTCTCGAGCGGAGGAGCGAGGGTAGAGGAGAGCGACGGG